>OU342744.1:43425006-44025006 GCA_910589775.1 Avena eriantha
ATTCTAAACAAACCACATAAGTCATTGCATGTATGTTCTTTTCATGAACCACACCCAGTGTCATTGCATGTCTGTTATTTCATGAACCACGGCTAGAGTCATTGCTTGTCTGTTCCTCTAAACAAACCACATAAGGATTCACTAGTGTCATTGCATGTCTGTTCTTTTCATGAACCACATAAGGATCTACCAGTGTCATTGCATGTTCGTTCTTTTCATGAACCACACCCAGTGTCATTGCATGTGTGTTACTTTCCATAAACCACATGTGGATCCACCGGTGTCACTACATGTCTGTTCCTCTAAACAAACCACATAAGGATCCACCAGTGCCACAACATGTTTGTTCTTTTCATGAAACACATAAGGATGGGCCCACAAGTGTTATTGCATGTCTGTTCTTTTCATGAACCACACCCAATGTCAGTGCAGGTCTATTCTATTCATGAACCACACCCAGTTTCACTACATGTCTTTTTTTTCATGAACCACAGAAGGATCTACCAGTGTCATTGCATGTCTTTTACTTCCATAAACCACATATGGATCCACCTAGTGTGATTACATGTCTGTTCCTATAAGCAAACCACATAAGGATCCGCCGGTATCATTGCGTGTCTGTTCTTTTCATGAACCACACCTAGTGTCATTGCATGCGTGTGCTTCTAACAAACCACATAAGGATCCACCAGTGTCATTGCCTATATGTTCTTTTCATGAACCACACCCAGTGTCATTACATGTGTGTTATTCTAAACCAAACCACATAAGTCATTGCATGTCTGTTCTTTTCATGAACCACACCCGATGTCATTGCATGTATGTTCTTTTCATGAACCACGACAAGAGTCATTGCATGTCTGTTCCTCTAAACAAACCACATAAGGATCCACCAGTGTCATTGCATGTCTGTTCTTTTCATGAACCACATAAGGATCTACCCGTGTCATTGCATGTCTGTTCTTTTCATGAACCACTTCTAGTGTCATTGCATGTGTGTTTCTTCCATAAACCACATGTGGATCTACCAGTGTCGTTGCATGTCTGTTCCTCTAAACAAACCACATAAGTATCCACCAGTGTCACTGCATGTCTGTTCTTTTCATGAACCACATAAGGATGGGCCCACCAGTGTCATTGCATGTCTGTTCTTTTCATGAACCACACCTAGTGTCAGTGATGTGTGTTCTATTCATGAACCACACCGAGTTTCACTGCATGTCTGTTCTTTTTATGAACCACAGAAGGATCTACCAGTGTCATTGCGTGTCTTTTACTTCCATAAACCACATGTGGATCCACCAGTGTCATTGCGTGTCTTTTACTTCCATAAACCACATGTGGATCCACCGGTGTCATTGCATGTTTGTTCCTCTAAACAAACCACATAATGATCCACCAGTGTCATTGCGTGTGTGTTCTTCTCATGAACCACATAAGGATCTACCAGTGTCATTGCATGTGTGTTCTTTTCATGAACTACACCCAGTGTCATTGCACGTGTGTTACTTCCATAAACCACATATGGATGCACCGGTGTGATTGCATGTCTGTTCCTTCCAGAAACCACATAAGAATCCACCAGTGTCATTGCATGTCTGTTCTTTTCATGAACCACGGCTAGAGTCATTGCATGTCTATTCTTTTCACGAACCACGGCTAGAGTCATTGCATGTCTGTTCCTCTAAACAAACCACAAAAGGATCCACCAGTGTCATTGCATGTATGTTCTTTTCATGAACCACATAAGGATCTACCAGTGTCATTGCATGTCTGTTCTTTTCATGAACCACACCCAGTGTCATTGCATGTGTGTTACTTCCATAAACCACATGTGGATCCACCGGTGTCATTGCATGTCTGTTCCTCTAAACAAACCACATAAGGATCCACCAGTGTCATTGCCTGTCTGTTCTTTTCATGAACCACATAAGGATCGGCCCACCAGTGTCATTGCATGTCTGTTCTTTTCATGAACCACACCCAGTGTCAGTGCATGCCTGTTCTATTCATGAACCACACCAAGTTTCACTACATGTCAGTTCTTTTCATGAACCAAAGAAGGATCTACCAGTGTCATTGCAGGTCTTTTAATTCCATAAACCACATGTGGATCCACCGGTGTCATTGTCGTTCCTCTAAACAAACCATATAAGGATCCACCAGTGTCATTGCGTGTGAGTTCTTCTCATGAACCAGACCCAGTGTTATTGCATGCGTGTTCTTCTAAACAAACCACATAAGGATCCTCCAGTGTCATTGCCTGTCTGTTCTTTTCATGAACCACGTAAGGATCCACTAGTGGCATTGCATATCTATTCTTTTCATGAACCACAGCCAGTGTCATTGCATGTCTATTACTTCCATAAACTACATATGGATCCACCTAGTGTGATTGCATGTCTGTTCCTCTAAACAAACCACATAAGGATCCACCGGTGTCATTGCGTGTCTGTTCTTTTCATGAACCACACCCAGTGTCATTGCATGCGTGTTCTTCTAAACAAACCACATAAGGATCCACTAGTGTCATTGCCTATATGTTCTTTTCATGAACCACACCCAGTGTCATTGCATGTGTGTTATTCTAAACAAACCACATAAGTCATTGTGTGTCTATTCTTTTCATGAACCACACCCGGTGTCATTGCATGTCTGTTCTTTTCATGAACCACGGCTAGAGTCATTGCATGTCTGTTCTTTTCATGCACCACATATAGTGTCATTGCATGTGTGTTACTTCCATAAACCACATGTGGATCCACCGATGTCATTGCATGTCTGTTCCTCTAAATAAACCACATAAGGATCCACCAGTGTCATTGCGCGTGTGTTCTTCTCATGAACTAGACCCAGTGTTATTGCATGCGTGTTCTTCTAAACAAACCACATAAGGATCCACCAGTGTCATTGCCTGTCTGTTCTTTTCATGAACCACGTAAGAATCCACTAGTGCCATTCCATGTCTGTTCTTTTCATGAATCACAGCCAGTGTCATTGCATGTCTTTTACTTCCATAAACCACATATGGATACACCTAGTGTGATTGCATGTCTGTTCCTCTAAACAAACCACATAAGGATCCACCGGTGTCATTGCGGGGCTGTTCTTTTCATGAACCACACCCAGTGTCATTGCATGCATGTTCTTCTAAACAATCCACATAAGGACCTGTCATTGCCTATATGTTCTTTTCATGAACCACATCCAGTGTCATTGCATGTGTGTTATTCTAAACAAACCACATAAGTGATTGCATGTATGTTCTTTATATGAACCACACCTAGTGTCATTGCATGTCTGTTATTTCATGAACCACGGCTAGAGTCATTGCTTGTCTGTTCCTCTAAACAAACAAAATAAGGATTCACCAGTGTCATTGCATGTCTGTTCTTTTCATGAACCACATAAGGATCTACTAGTGTCATTGCATGTTCGTTCTTTTCATGAACCACACCCAGTGTCATTGCATGTGTGTTACTTCCATAAACCACATGTGGATCCACCGGTGTCAATGCATGTCTGTTCCTCTAAACAAACCACATAAGGATCCACAAGTGTCACAGCATGTTTGTTCTTTTCATGAGTCACAACAAGTGTCATTGCATGTCTTTTACTTCCATAAACCACATATGGACCCACCTAGACTGATTGCGTGTATGTTCCTCTAAACAAACCACATAAGGATCCACCAGTGTCATTGTGTGTCTGTTCTTTTCATGAACCACACCTAGTGTCATTGCATGCGTGTTCTTCTAAACAAACCACATAAGGATCCACCAGTGTCATTGCCTATATGTTCTTTTCATGAACCACACCCAGTGTCATTGCATGTGTGTTATTCTAAACAAACCACATAAGTCATTGCATGTCTGTTCTTTTCATGAACCACACCCGGTGTCATTGCATGTCTGTTCTTTTCATGAACCACGACTAGACTCATTGCATGTCTGTTCCTCTAAACAAACCACATAAGGATCCACCAGTGTCATTGCATGTCTGTTCTTTTCATGAACCACATAAGGATCTACCAGTGTCACTGCATGTCTGTTCTTTTCATGAACCACACCAAGTGTCATTGCATGTGTGTTACTTCCATAAACCACATGTGGATCCACCGGTGTCATTGCATGTCTGTTCCTCTAAACAAACCACATAAGGATCCACCAGTGTCATTGCGTGTGTGTTCTTCTCATGAACCACATAAGGATCTACCAGTGTCATTGCATGTCTGTTCTTTTCATGAACAACACCCAGTGTCATTGCACGTGTGTTACTTCCATAAACCACATATGGATCCACCGGTGTGATTGCATGTATGTTCCTTCCATAAACCACATAAGGATCCACAAGTGTCATTGCATGTCTGTTCTTTTCATGAACCACGGCTAGAGTCATTGCATCTGTTCTTGTCGTGAACCACATAAGGATCTACCAGTGTCATTGCATGTCTGTTCTTTTCATGAACCACACCCAGTGTCATTGCATGTGTGTTACTTCCATAAACCACATGTGGATCCACCGGTGTCATTGCATGTCTGTTCCTCTAAACAAACCACATAAGGATCCACCAGTGTCATTGCCTATCTATTCTTCTCATGAACCATATAAGGATGGGCCCACCAGTGTCATTGCGTGTCTATTCTTTTCATGAACCACACCTAGTGTCGGTGCATTTCTGTTCTATTCATGAACCACATCAGGATCTACCAGTGTCACTGCATGTCTTTTACTTCCATAAACCACATATGGATCCACCGGTGTCATTGCATGTCTGTTCCTCTAAACAAACCACATAAGGATCCACAAGTGTCATTGCGTGTGTGTTCTTGTCATGAACCACATAAGGATCTACTAGTGCCATTGCATGTCTATTCTTTTAATGAACCACACCTAGTGTCATTGCATGTGTGTTACTTCGATAAACCACATGTGGATCCACCGGTGTGATTGCATGTGTGTTCCTTCCATAAACCACATAAGGATCCACCAGTGTCATTGCCTGTCTGTTCTTTTCATGAACCACTCCTAGTGTCAGTGCATGTCTGTTCTTTTCATGAACCACACCTAGTGTCACTGCATGTCAGTTCTTTTCATGAACCACATAAGGATCTACCAGAGTCATTGGATATGTGTTCTTCTCATGAACCACACGTGGATCCACCGGTGTCATTGCATGTCTGTTCCTCTAAACAAACCATATAAGGATCCACCAGTGTCATTGCGTGTGTGTTCTTTTCATGAACCACACCATGTGTCATTGCATGTGTGTTCTTCTAAACAAGCCACATAAGGATCCACTAGTGTCATTGCATGTCTGTTCTTTTCATGAACCACATAAGGATGGGCCCACTAGTGTCATTGCATGTCTATTCTTTTCATGAACCACACCTAGTGTCAGTGCATGTCCGTTCTATTCATGAACCACACCCAGTTTCACTACATGTCTGTTCTTTTCATGAACCACATAAGGATCTACCAGTGTCATTGCATGTCTTTTACTTCCATAAACCACATGTGGATCCACCGGTGTCATTGCATGTGTGTTCCTCTAAACAAACCACATAAGGATCCACCCGTGTCATTGCGTGTGTGTTCTTCTCATGAACCACATAAGGATGGGCCCACCAGTGTCATTGCATGTCTGTTCTTTTCATGAACCATACCCAGTGTGAGTGCATGTCTGTTCTATTCATGAGCCACACCCAGTTTCACTGCATGTCTATTCTTTTCATGAACCACATAAGGATCTACCAGTGTCATTGCATGTATTTTACTTCTAGAAACCACATGTGGATCCACCATTGTCACTGCATGTCTGTTCTTTCCATGAACCACATAAGGATCCACCAGTGTCATTGCATGTCTGTTCTTTTCATGAATCACAGCCAGTGGCATTGCATGTCTGTTCTTTTCATGAAGCACACCCAATGTCATTGCATGGGTAGCCGTTAGACCGAGTCTTCTAGAAGGCACGCCCTAACACAGTTGTTCTGCTTGACGATTGTTACATATCGTTCGATTGGGGCGCTTCGATGATTGGGATGGTCTTCATGAGAGAGATCCGCGAGTAGGCTGTTGTGTGGCATGATTGGCCACGCTTGCTTTGGACAAACTGGCAACACCGGGCGCTCCCCTATTTCGAGTGTCACGTCTCACGAGTTCAGTGGGCCACATCCCAGTGTCACGTCCCCATTACTTCTCTTCCTCCCCGTACTTCTCTTCCTTACCCTCGAAGCCACTTCCCCACTTCACTCGCATCCTGCCATAGCCGCTAGCCGACGACGCCTCCATCCCAATCCCCTCTCCGGCAGCCACCCCCCACCCTCTGGCCATGGGTTCAAGGGGAGACGGCGAGGAAACGCGTCGGGACGACAGGGACGGTGATTTTGATGTGAGTCGTCTCATCTCTGTTTCTATCATCTGTGGCCAGTTATCTATTTTTTGAGCTAGATCTAATATGTTTAGTCATGCGCGTATGATGTGTTAGGCCAACCAGATGATGTATGACTCCGACTATCACGGTTTAGAGGATGAAGACAGTCCTCTGGTATGTAAACATGGATATGTGCCCGCTAAATTTGTAGACTTCGAAGGACAAAACACAGGCAGGATGTTTCTACAGTGTCAAGGACATCGTGCAATAATGCAAGGCGGAAGTTGCGGTGTTGTCAAATGGGTAGATCCAGAGTGGCCCAAATCGATGCAGAAAACGCTGGACAAACTATGGGAAATGACTGTCGAGTTGAAAGAATCCGTATTCGGATCACTTCTTGACAGTGTTGAGATGAATCTATGGGAACCAGTTGACACGACCAAGCATAAGAGAGATCTCAGGTGGGTGCAAGACAAGGTTATCAAAGTCGAGAAGGAGAGGGACGCGGCGTTGGCCCTAAAGGCTAAAGCAGAGCAAGAACTGACTCAAGCAAGGAATGATCTCCACCAGGCCAAAGTCCTGCAGTACGCAACTACGAGTATTGACAAGTGCATGAGGAAAAATGCAGAGAAACAATTGAAGCTGTGCAAGGAAGATGCTAAAAGGAAGGAGCAGACAATTCGATCCTTGCTCTCGCAGGAAGATGCGCATCGGGCCAAGATTAGGAAGATCAAGGAGATGTGTGATAACTAGTTCTATTTAGCTTAAGCTCTGTGCCTTTTAAGTTGTAATATTTGTACTTGTTGACCTAGTGGTCTGAACTATTGGTCCCGGATTCCAGGGAGGAAAAAAATTGCTCTGACCCCGCATTAATTTGTGGAAGAATTTGTGATTTAGATCAATTTCAACCTCGATTTAGATCTCTATCCCGGATTAGGAACGTAACCGTGGACCAAAGACACCTTTTATACTAGTGTATTCTGACACTGGTGGTTTGTTTAAACGTAATCTACGTGGATTGTGCCACATGCAAATGGCACAACCACAATTTATAAAGTGGAAGCACGTACACCCGGTTACTGGAGATCCGGGAGCTTCGCCAGATGCAGGGGATGCAGGAGCAGAGAGGCAGTGAGATAGACAGGCTCAAGATTAGGCCAGAAAGTGGTACCCATTTCCTCCTCATCTGGGCATTATCGGTGAGAACATTTTTGTTTATGTTGCCACGTCGTTGTGCAGCATCTGAGATAAGTTGCTGCTTCATGGAGTGTGGCAGCTTAAATAATTTATTTATGTGCCACTTACATTCTGTCGTATTTGGAGACCTCCTGCCCCTCAGCAATCGTGGAACCGGTGGATCATTTTTTTCAGATAGCAGTGGCACAATCACAATTTCGGATTCAACTACCGACTGGGGGCGTTTCCAAACCCTAAGTCGCGGTACATTTTACTCAGAGAACGTGGGTAGATTGTTTTGCCTAGCTACGTGCCACACACAAAGTTATTAGAATTTAACAGAATTACATATATAGGTTCAAGTTCAACACATTACTATGCATCTTCATTGCCAGTAGCCTTCTTCCGCAGCCTGGGTGCCAAGCCTTCACGTCCGATGGCTTCTTCATTTCCTGCCTTCTTCCTCTTCCTCGGTGCCAATTTTCTTAGCTTCACGTACTCTGCATCGCCGGGACAATGGGCACCATAATCGTGTCTAGCATCATCTTTCCACTCGTTTTTAATTTCTTCAGGCAGCAAAATGACTGACCCGGCAGTCATGTTTCTAACCTTGCGGTGCTTCCTGTCAAAGAAACAAGACTGTTGCATAACTGCCCAATATCTACAGAGTAAATAAAACAAAAATTACAATTCAACACAAACATGCGAACCCCAAGCGACCTTTGCTTACCAGGAGCTAGTTGCGTTCGAGCAACCACCCTGTCCAAGAATAGAAGGGCGACTCCTAGTTGCAGCAGCTTCCACATCCAGTACATCACAATTCAGCTCAAACATGCAATCTGAAGCATACCTTTTCATGAACACAATTAGCTGATTGTCACACGTTAGAGGAACCATGACGCCACGTTCATCCATGAAGCTAAACTTTGCAGTCTGCTTCGGCCATACTTCAACATGATTACGCAGAGCAGCAACCATACCAGATATAGTGTAGATCTGCGCAGGCGCTTCTTCCATCGTGAAACAATGGCTTCCATACCACTTTCCCTTGGAGTCATACCTATAGAGGACTACCGTAACCAGGTAAGGGGGGTCCGCACAGATCCCACTTGACAGAAAACTGTGGACAAAATATGTTTGTCAGCGTTGGGCTAACAAACAATTTAAGGTTCAGTAGCCAGCTAGCAGTTGTAATTAGTGCGAATAGCAAAGAGAAGGGTAGCTCACCCGCTTGTAGGCAGAACTTCTTCTTCCTTGATAGTAGGATCTGCCATCCTCCGAACTACTCGGTTCGTCAGCGGCGGAGGCGAGCTAGAGCCTCGCAACGGCGGCTACGGCATGCGCCATTGGAGCTCGGTATCAGCGACTGGGTGCAGCAACTCGGCACAGCAACTTGGCCCCGGAAGTCAAATGTCCGAAGGGATCGTCCTTCCTGGAGGGCGGATTCCGACGCCGCCGGTGCTAGGGGAAAGCTGGGAATGGATTTGTGAAATTGGTCAACGCATCCAATCCATTTTGCTGCTCGATTTGCCTAAGAGGTTGCCGCGTTGGCGCCCACGTCACGGACAGATAACCGACATGTGGGTCCCGATCGTCTACTTCACAGGGCGGTTTAACGGAATGTTTGTGTTTGGCAGGGGTGAGATGAGTTTGACTCAAAATGGCCCCTCTCAGTAGTTGGCGGCCCAACTTTTCGAAACGCAGTAATTTCAGGCAACTTAGGTACCGCCATGCACTGGCCTGCCAACTTTGGTACCGCAGACGAACAAGCCCCTCAATGTGTGCCTCAGGAACGGTTGATCTATTCTGGCGTTGGTAGAGCCGAAACCAATGTTGTTTCTATGCTCCTCCTGGATTTCAATCTTAGTAGACAGATCGATCTGGATTCGACCTCACTAGGGAGGTCCACTCCAGATTTGACTTGAACCACAAGATCTGCTTCAGGTTCAGGTTTCCCCACTATCTCCGCAATAGGTGCGGGCTAGGTGGGATTATGTTTTTCCGAGATCCAGAACTCTGCCACCTTCGCGGACAAAGGGGACCTAGAAATTTATTCTGCCTCTATCATCACCGCTGGGGTGAGTGGGGCAGGTTCAGTGAATCCAATGTATAGATCGATCTCACCAAAAGACATGATGGTGTAGGTAGTCACGGTCTCCCTAGCTGGAATCCATGTCGCGTCGAGAACGATGAGAGGGACGTCGCTGGCATAGAGGATGCAACCGACAGCGATAGTCTCGCCGATTCCAATTCTTGCAGATTCTGCTCGGAACGCAGATCCGAAGCTCACTTGCCCCATGGTGGGCGCCAACTGTCATTGGATTGATGACAAGTACGCCATGAGGGGGTCCTTGAGGCGTGTGGAAGAGAGGGGTGTGAGACGTACGGTGTTCCGGGACAGTGAGCACACAAGTTTACCCTGGTTCGAATCCGCCGGCTTTGGATGGATCCTACTCCTGCTAGCAATCCAGTAATACGGCAGAGCCGGAATATGGGTTACAAGGGTTTCGCCTGTGCGAGTTGAGATTGTAGACTATTAAGGTGGTAGGTGCCCTAAAGGCTCTCCCTAGGATGGCTTATATAGATATCCGGCCTAGGGTTTACAGGAGAGATCTATCTGGCTACAACTAAGAGTCGGTTACAGAGTACATCTTGAGCTACAAGTAACACTATGGGCCTACGTCGGTAAGTCCTCTCGGCCTTCCCGTAGCCGGACTGGACTCCGTCTCTTCTCCCTAACTAGGCTGCCCGTGATGCAAAGCTCTAACCCGAAGTGGGCCAACCTGGCCCGTGAGGAACTATGAGGGTACCCTGAAAGTATATCCCCAACAATCCTGATACATCTTCATTCCTCCCGAATGAATAGAATAAAGGGTATCATGGGCTTCCTGCAAAATGACTTGCTTCAACTCTGAATCTGCTGGCACATAGATGCGTCCTTTATACCACAAAACTCCTTCTTCATCTTTAGTGAATCTGAGTACCTTCCCTGTACCGATACGACGCTTAATCCCATTGATACTAGCATTTCCTTTCTGAGCTTCCTTTATCCGACTGATCAAAGTGGGTTGAAGTTCGATACTGAATAAAAATCTTTCACTAACTAGCTCCATTCTAAAATTCTCCAACTCCTCATGCAAACTTGGCAGGTCTTCCTTGATCATGGTGTTTAATCTACACGGCAGTCTACTAAGAGCATCCGCTACCACATTGGCCTTGCCAGGGTGGTAGTGAATGTCAAGGTCATAATCCTTGATTAACTCTATCCATCTCAGTTGCCTCATATTCACTCCTTCTAAGTGAAAATGTACTTCAGACTCTTGTGATCCAAATAAATCTCACAACAGTTACCCATGAGGTAATAACACCTTGTCTTCAAGGCTAAAACTACGGCTGCCAATTCTAAGTCATGGGTGGGATAATTCTGCTCATGTTGCTTTAGTTGTCTTGGCAGATATGATATTACTTTGCCTTTCTGCATCAACACACATCCGAGACCAATTTTGGATGCATCACAGTATACGTCAAAAGGCTTCGTGATATCTGACATGATCAAAATTAGGCCTGAAATCAATCTCTTCTTGAGCTCTTGAAAACTTGCTTCACATTTCTCCGTGCATTCAAACTTCTTGTGTTTCTTCAATAGCTGGGTCATCGGCCTTGCGATGCTTGAAAATCCTTCAACGAACTTGCGTTAATATCCTTCTAATCCAAGAAATGCACGGACTTCGGTTGGAGTGGTTGGGACTTTCCATTCTTCAACATCCTTAATCTTGGCGAGATCAACGACAACTCCTCCTGCCGACAAGATATGTCCTAGGGATCCTACTTCCTTTAACCAGAACTCACATTTGGTAAACTTGGCATACAATTGATGCTCTCTAAGGGTTTGAAGGATGGTTCTTAGGTGTTTTTCATGGTCCTCTTTCAACTTGGAGTAGATCAGAATGTCATCGATAAAAACAATGACAAACTTATCCAAGAAGTTCATAAAAATATTATTCATGAGATTCATGAAATAAGCGGGGCATTGGTCAATCCAAATGACATGACATTGTACTCATACAATCCATATCTGGTAGTGAAAGCAGTCTTTGGGATATCCATTGTCTGGATCTTTAGTTGATGATAACCAGTTCTAAGATCAATCTTAGAAAACACTCTGGCATCAGTCAGCTGATCAAATAGATCTTCTATCTTTGGCAGTGGGTATTTTTTCTTGATGGTGACATCATTCAGCTTCCAGTAATCTGTACACAAACGGGTGGCACCATCTTTCTTATCCACAAACAAAACAGGTGATATCCACGGCGATGCACTTGGTTGTATCAGACCTTTCCCCAACATGTCATCAATTTGCTTCTTGAGCTCCACCAATTCAGTTGGATTCATACTATAGGGTCTCTGAGCTATGGGTCCAATTCCAGGAACTAGTTCAATGATAAACTTGATATCCCGATCTAGGGGCATACTAGGTAATTCATCTGGGAACACATCAGGGTATTCACAGACTACTCTAACTTGGTCTAGGGTTGATTGGACTAAACTCTTGTTGCACTTGAATTGACGGGGCAGCGTCTCAGACACATGATCTACTGATATTCCGGTGCTACTGGTCATGGTTATGGCTTTCTTGGCACAGTCTATTAATCCTTGATGTTTCGACATCCAACCCATTCCTAGTAATACTTCCAAACCTTTTGTTCCAAGTACTATTAAATTGGCATAAAAATCTATTCCATGTATTCTGATAGGTACAGCCTTGCAAATTTTTCTATCTTTGGTAGTTGACCCAGGTATTTGAACTATCATAACATGCTTCAAATTTGTTGGTTGAATCTTACTAGTGCATGCAATTTCTTCTGTAACAAACGAGTGCGATGCTCCGGAATCAAACAACACACTTTCAAGTACTGAGTTAACAGAAAACATACCCAGCACAACATCTGGCGCTTCCTAGGCTTCTTCCGCATTCATGTGGAACAGATGGCCGGTATGTTTGTGCGGGTTGCCTGGGGCAAACCTCTTTCTAGGCTGAACACGGCGCTACTGCTGGGCTGGTGCAGTGACATTAGGTGCTGCAGCAAGCTTCTTAGGGCACTCGTTGGAGTAGTGACCCGTGATTCCACATTCAAAGCAGGTGATCGTTGACTTGTCCTTCCCGACAATAGGCACAACATTGCTTCCAGTCCTTGGGGCAGTATTGTTGTTTTTGGTGGTGGACCTTGGAGGTGCACAATTGAAGTTATGGGGGTTATCGGTGTTGTCCTTGTGGCCTCCGGGCATCGGGTTTCCGCCGCCACGATTGGGAAAGTTCGGACGGGACATAGGTGGCATGTTGTTTCTTTGTGCAAATCTTGCAGACGAGCTGGGGTAGTACTTCGGGGTATGCTGAGGTCCAGGTTGGTGCATCATACGACGCTTGCGGTTCTCACTGGCTTGATTGATCTTTCCTTCCATCTGCATTTTAGATCATCAAATGGAATGTTGACTAACATTGTCTGCATCTCATCATGTAGGCCATTCAGGAATCTTTCCTTCTTCTTTGCTTCAGCGTCGATCTCATCAGGGGCATACCTTGCCAAACATAGAAATCTGTCACGGTATTCCACCACAGTCATTCTTCCTTGCTTCAACTCCCTGAATTCATCCCTCATCCTCTTGATCAAACCTGGGGGCACATGGGTCCTCCTGAACTTGATTTTGAACTCCTCCCAAGTCATCATTTGTCCTCTGTTCATTGTACCAGTGCTATTCCACCATGAGCTTCCATAACCTGCCAGATAGTGGGTGGCAAACATTACTTTCTCCACAGCATCTACTCCCGCAACTTCTAAGTTGTTCTCCATTGATTGCAGCTAGTCATCAGCATCTAAGGGCTCTTCAAATTTGCTAAACATAGGAGGATAGGTGTTTTGGAAGTTCTTGAGCTTAGATCCATGGTGATCTTGATTTCCATGGCCCTGGTTGTTGTGGGGCATCTAGGTGATCTGTTGAAGAGTGGCGAGATTGGCTTGACGCTCGGCTCTACGGGCTTCTCGATCTGATACTAGCATTTACAGAATCTGAACCATCAGATCCTGGGATGAGTTGCTTCCATCGAGGTTGCCGCGAGTCATCTGAAGATTGAGGTAGATCATAAGACAAGAGGGAAATTTCTATGGCTTATGGGTATGGTTCAAAAGCTTTCAACTTTGAGTATGGCTAAGGTTTGAAAACCACAATTCTTGTTCATTCATTCCAAGCAACATAGTACAAACAACACATTCCAAGCAACTACCAAGCAGATGGTTTTAAGAACCATGCTTTCATGCTACGATATATCAGGACCAGATACAAACTCACACCTATGACAGTGCGCTAATGCTACTACTCATCATTAGAACTGGTGGGCTCTTTGTCATCCAGGAAATCAGCGTCCTCCTCGTCAGTGTGGAACTCCATGTTGATGTCCTCTAGATAGTCATCATCGTCACTGAGGTACGAAGTGATCTCCCCATGAATATCTTCACCTTCGTCTTCCTTCTCCTCAAGCTAAATCTCCTGGTCATGGATGGTTTCCTCAAGGGTGGCCACCTTCTGGTGGAGGCGAGCAATGATGCGGTCCTTCTTATCACGCTGGTGACAAAGTGACTTGCGCTCTTTAGCTAGGAGGGTGAGGGTCCGGTTCTTCTCGGTTGCAACAATGTGCTTCTGGTTGGCATAGGCACGGGCGTTGTCCAACTCCTCCTAGGTCTCGTGCAGCATGAAGTCGAGGTGATCCACATGATGCTTCAGCTCTGGATGTCCTGGCATGGCCAAGGGCTGTCCCATGGAGTCACGTCTTGCGTAGTGAGCAAAGCGGGTGCACACGACCTGGTTGATGTTCTACCCACACAGACGGGCAAGTGCCTCCTACATGGCTCTAGCTATCCCATCTAGCTAGTTGTTCTCCATCAAGCTTAAGTGTATCTTCTTCGAGGTGGGTGGCTCCATCTTGCCTCTCAGATCGACAATGATCAACCACTGCCGTTCTTCTCCTGGCTGATCAGTGAGCTGCGCTCCAAAGAACTCCGGGTACGGGCGTCCAAGAAACTCCGCAAGCTGACCCAAGTCCCTCTCGAAGATGAGTTCCCCTTCGTTGCCCAGCTAGTAGAACTTGCTGTACTTGACTTCCATTTATAAGCAATTAGGATGAGTAAGTTAGTGAGGTGATCAAGTGTGTCAAATTTTATGTAGGATTGCAAAAACTTTGAGGAACATATGACTCTCTTTTGGAAAGAATCTCAAGGATAAGAGTGAGAATAGGTTTTCATAAATACTCACTTTCTTTGTTTTGAAACTAAGTTTTTCAGACGTCCATTCTAACTAGGGTTGATACGTCCATTTTGCATCACCATTTTGTATCATAATTCACTGTTTTTCATTGATATATTTCATATTAAGAGATGGTACTTATGTTATTTCATCTATTTTTGCATGATTGATGATTTTGGGAGGATGAACCACCGGAGCCAGGATTCTGATGGAAAAGGCACTGTTTGGAGGCAAAATTCGTGAAGATCAGAAAATCCTAGAAAACATATGGAAAATCCTATTTTTCCAGAAGACGAATGAAGGCAGAAGGGGAAGTGGAGATGGGCCACAGGGGGCCCACACCACCCCCTAGCGCGGGCCAGCCCTGGCCGCGCCACCAGGTGGTGTGGCCACCCTGGCCCACCTCTGGCATCGCCCTTTGACACATATAATCCCCTCGAAACCCTAAGACTCGAGGAGTGACCACAGAAAGATTCTGCCGCCTCTACGGGGCGGAAAACTGAAGAGAGAGAAAGAGCTCTCTGGTAGGCAGAAATCTGCCGGGGAAATTCCTTCTCGGAGAGGGGAGATCGTCGCCATCAACACCATCATCAAGCTGGACTTCATCGGGATCATCATCATCATCTCCACCATCATTGCCACCAGCACCATCATCACCACTCTATACCGTTGTAACAATTGGGTTGAATCTTGCATAGTTCTTAGGGGAAACTTTCCCGGTGTTGATTACTTGTTGTAGTTGATGCTATTGAGTGGAACCATTGAATTATTGTTATGTTCAGATTGTTACTTATCATTATTTCATCTCTGATCTTGATCCATATGATGTCTCGTGAGTAGTTCGTTCAGTTCTTGAGGACATGGGAGAAGTCATGTTGTTAGTATTGGAATTGTGTTGAGAAAGATTCAATGGTTTGATAATTAAGTTGTGGTTTTATTCTTCTAGTGGTGTCATGTGAACGTCGACTACATGATACTTAACCTTTATGGGCCTAGGGGAATGCATTGTGTATTTGGCTACTAATCGTAGGGTTTGCCAGAGTGACAGAAACCTGAACCCCCGTTAGGAAACCTTTGCACAAGGGAGTGTAGGATCTCAGAGTTTAAGGCGGTGGTTAGGTTTTTATCTTAATTACTTTCTTGTAGTTGCGGATGCTTGCAAGGGCTTTAATCACAAGTATGTATTAGTCCTAGGAGGGTCAATACATTAGCACAGGTTCACCCACACAACACTTATCCAACTAGAGAAGATTAATCAACTATATGAAGCGAAAGCACTTGACAATATTCCCATGTGTCCTCGAGAATGTTTGGTCAACCGCTTGTCCTTTGCTAAAGAAAGGATTGGGCCACTTGCTGCAGTTATTATCAATGTCTTTTATTTACTCGCACTTTATTTATCTGCATTATCAAAAACCCCTAAAAATCCGTTTGCTAAGTATTTACAGAGAATTCCTGATCCAAGCCACTCGTCAACACTTTCTGCTCCTTGTTGGGTTCGACACTCTTACTTATCGAAAATACTGTGATACACCCCGTATACTTGTGGGTCATCAAGACTATTTTCTAGCGCCGTTGTCGGGGAGTTTAGCGCTATTGGAGAGTGGAACTGGTAAAGGAAACTTCTACTATGAGTATTGTTTACTTATGTTAGTTACTTTATTCTCAATATGGATAATTCACTTAGTTTCTTATTTCGGAATGTTACTACCAATTCTAAGGTAGTAGATGAACCACTACCTACTGAAATTGATCCTTTTAAGATACCTACAAGAATTGTTGATCGTGTTATGGATAACTATTATTTTGGAGATGGAACTGTCCATCTTGGTGATTATTTTCTTTTTATACATGAATTATGCAGGTTGTTCAAGTGTGCATGTATTACAATAGATCAAGTCAAGAAGAAGTTATTCTCACTATCATTGAAAGGAAGAGCTAAGGAATGGGAGGAAATTGTACCTCTTTTTATTCCAAATTTTACCTCCTAGTGAGATTCATAAAGATCGGAATCAAATATATAACTTTTGGCCTCATGATGGAGAGAGTACAGCTCAAGCTTGGGGGAGATTGAAGTCACTAATGCTCAAATGTCCTACTCATGAGCTCCCTAATAATATTATTATTGATAACTTTTATGCAAGGCTTTCTCTTCATGATAAGGATTTATTGGATGCTTCTTCCTCTGGATCATTTACACGTATGGAAGAAGAAGCTAAATGGGATCTTCTAGACCGTATTCAAGACAATGCTGAAGCATGGGAGAATGACAAAGGAAGAAAGTAAGGTATGAATTATGATTATGAATGCATTAAATCTTTTATGGGAACTGATGACTTTCATAATATTACTAATGCTTATGGTATTGATTCTCAAGTTATTGCAAATTGTTTTAAGGCTTTTGCCTCTTATATTGAAATTTCCAAAAAGGAATGGAACAAGTATCATGCACCATATAAAGATATTGTTGATTGTGTTCCTGCTAGAAGTACTGATATTTGCACCATTGATTGTATTTTACCTAAACTTTATATCAAGAAAATACCTTTCCCTGATAAGGTAAAGGTGCATTCTGTGATAACTAGTGTAATTAAAAAAGTACAAAGAGAGCTGTAAGGCCTGGAGAACAAATAAACGATGAACCTGTAGTAGCAGTTGTGAAAGACCTTGTAACTAAAAGTGTAGAAGATGGACACAATATATTTTGTGAGGATTCCTCCAATATTGTTTCACATCCTGGTAGAACTAGGAAAGCTAGTGTCCCTGTGCTTTCTATTAAAATAGGTGATCATTGCTATTATGGTTTATGTGATATTGGTGCAAGTGCAAGTGATATTCCTTATAAGCTTTACAAACAAATTATGCATGAAATTGGTCCATGTGAACTAGAATAAATTGACGTGGTTATTCACCTTGCTAATAGAGAGACCATCTCTCCAATTGGTATTGTAAGAGATGTGGAAGTTCTTTGTGGTAAGATTAAATATCCTGCAGATTTTCTAGTACTTGGTTCAGCTGCTAGTAAAACTTATCCTATCATTTTTGGTAGACCTTTCTTGAACACTTGTGGAGCCATTATAGATTGTAAAAGGGAGAAATTTTAACCAAATTCGATGGAGAATCTTATGAGTTTAATTTTTCAAAATTTGCTAAAGTGCCCTATAAAAATGAATTGCCTGATGAGGATTTTGGATTTGAACAACTTTCTTCTATTTATCTTTCTCCTAACAATGCTTTGCAGCAATTTATGGAAGACCACGAAGGTGAGATCTTCATGGAAGAAAGAAATGAGATTGACGAGATTCTCCTTCGTCAACCCAAGATACTTAAGCATAACTTACCTGTGGAAGATTTGGTTACCACACTACCACCTAAAAAGGATCCGGTTTTCGATCTGAAACCTTTACCTGACAATCTCAAATATGCTTACATTGATGATAAGAAAATATATCATGTTATTATTAGCTCTAAAATTTCAGGAAAGGAAGAGGAAAGATTACTAGAAGTGTTGAAGAAACACCGAGGGGCTATGGGTTGTACTCTTGATGATTTAAAAGGGATTTCTCCTACTATATGTCAACATGCTATTAACATAGAACCTGATGCAAAACCAGTGGTAGAACATCAACGTCGTTTAAATCCGAAGATGAAGGAAGTGGTAAGAAATGAGGTATTAAAACTCCTTGATGCTGGTATTATTTATCCTATTGCTGATAGTCAGTGGGTTAGTCCTGTTCATTGTGTCCCTAAGAAAGGAGGTATTACTGTTGTGCCTAATGAGAATAATGAGCTTATTTCCCAAAGAGTAGTAGTTGGTTATAGAATGTGCATCGATTTTAAAAAAGTTAACAAAGTTACTAAAAAGATCATTACCCACTACCTTTCATGGATCAAATGTTAGAAAGGTTGTCTAAGAAGACTCATTTTTGCTTCCTTGATGGATACTCTGGATTCTCTCAAATTGCTATTAAACAACAAGATCAAGAGAAAACCACTTTTACGTGCCCTTATGGAACTTATGATTATAGGTGTATGCCTTTTGGTTTGTGTAATGCTCCTGCTACTTTTCAAAGATGCATGTCTGCTATCTTTCATGGTTTTTGTGAGGAAATTGTGGAAGTATTCATGGACGATTTTTCCGTCTATGGAACTTCTTTTGAGAATTGTTTGCACAACCTTAATAAAGTTTTGCAAAGATGCGAAGAAACCAATCTTGTTCTTAATTGGGAGAAATGCCACTTCATGGTTAATGAAGGAATTGTCCTTGGACATAAAGTTTCTGAAAGAGGCATTGAAGTTGACAGAGCCAAAGTTGAAGCAATTAAGAAAATGCCCTGTCCTAGGGTGTCAAAGGTATTTGTAGTATCCTTGGTCATGTTGGTTTCTATAGAAGGTTTATTAAAGACTTCTCCAAGATATCAAAACCTCTTACTAATCTTCTCCAAAAAGATGTACCTTTTGTGTTTGATGATGATTGTAAGGAAGCATTTGAAACTCTAAAGAAAGCTTTAATAACTTCTCCAATTGTTCAACCACTTGATTGGAGTTTTCCCTTTGAAATTATGTGTGATGCTAGTTATTTTGATGTAGGTGCTATTCTTGGACAACGAATAGATAAAAAGTTGAATGGTATCCATTATGCTAGTAAGACTCTTGATGCTGCTCAAAATAATTATGCTACTACTGAAAAAGAAATTTTAGCCGTTGTCTTTGCCTGTGATAAGTTTAGACCTTATATTGTTGATTCAAAAGTTACCATTCATACTGATCATGCTGCTATTAAGTATCTTATGACAATGAAAGATGCTAAGCCTAGGCTTATTAGATGGGTGTTACTTTTACAAGAGTTCGGTCTACATATTGTAGATAGGAAAGGTGCTAAAAATCCTATCACTGATAACCAATCTCGGTTGGAAAACATTTCTTTTGACCCCATGCCTGTTAATGATAGTTTTCTAAATGAACAGTTGGCTGCAATAGGGGTAAGCTCGTGAGAGAGTCCTTGATATGCTAATTATGCTAACTTTATTGTTTCCAAGTATTTGCCTCCAACCTTTACAACCCAGCAAAGAAGGAAATTCTTTTATGGTTTGAAGCATTATTTTTGGGACGACCCACATTTATATAAAGAGCGAGTGGATGGTATTATGCGAAGATGCGTTCCAGAATATGACCAAAAGGAGATATTGTGGAAATGTCATGGTAGTGCCCATGGAGGGCATCACGTTGGAGATAGAACCATACAAAAGGTTCTACAATCAGGTTTTTATTAGCCTACCCTTTTTAAAGATGCAATAAAGTTTATCTTATCATGTGATGAATGTCAACGAGTTGGTAATATTTCTAGACGCAATGAAATGCCTATGAATTACTCTCTTTTTATTGAACCATTTGACTATTGGGGATTTGACTTTATGGGTCCTTTTCCTCCTTCAAAAGGTTATACTCATATTCTTATTGATGTTGATTATGTTACTAAGTGGTAGAAGCCATACCTACAAAAAGTGTTGATGGTGAGACCTGTTTAAAAATGCTTAAGGATGTTATCTTTCCTAGGTTTGGAGTGCCTAGGTATCTTATGACTGATGGAGGCTCACATTTCATTCATGGTGGTTTTAGGAAGACCCTTGATAAATATGACGTTAGTCATAGAATTGCTTCAGCTTATCATCCCCAAACCAGTGGGTAAGTAGAACTATCAAATAGAGAAATTAAATCTATCTTACAAAAGACTGTTAATAGATCTAAAAAAATTGGTCTAAAAAGTTGAATGATGCCTTATGGGCTTATAGAACTTCTTATAAAAATCCTATGGGAATGTCTCCTTACAAAATGGTTTATGGAAAAGCTTGTCACCTGCCTTTAGAATTTTAACACAAAGCTTATTGGGAAGTGAAAGAACTTAATAGAGATTTCAAACTTGCTGGTGAGAAAAGATTGTTTGACTTGAGTTCTTTAGATGAGTGGAGAAGTGAGGAGTACGAAAATGCTAGACTCTTTAAAGAAAAAGTTAAAAGATGCCATGACAGGAGAATTCTTAAGAGAGAATTTCATGTTGGTGCGAAATTTCTATTGTATAGGTCTCGTCTTAGATTTTTTGCAGGGAAACTACTTTCAAAATGGGAAGAACCTTTCGTTATTGAAGAGGTGTACCATTCAGGCGCAATAAAAATTTCCTCCTTAAGAGACAACACTACACAAGTGGTGAATGGTCAAAGACTCAAGCGCTATATTTCTAGAGATTATTACAATGAAGATATTGATATAATTCAAGTGGTGACTCTGGAAGAATTTATTAAAGGCCAAGTTCAGAGACCTGCAGAGTCCGTTTTCAAATAGGTAATAGTTCTGGTAAGAAAAGGTCCGCGAAAAACTCTCCAAGTTATATTTTTGCAGTTTTTATCTAACATGGAAATCAATGAGTCAAAAGAGGGATGGAAACGGAGCCCGGGTGGCTCACACCACCCCGTGGTGTGGTCGTGCCACCAAGGGGTGTGGCCACCCCGGAGCCCGTCTCCGACCCCTTTTCTACCAGTACTTTCCTTTTGTTGTTAAACTTCGTAATATATAAACCCCCGGATCCCCTGAGGTTCATATATCGTGTTCTCGACGTGTTTTCGTTTCGATCTGTTTCTATCATTTGAGATTGAGGATTTGAGGGAATTGATTGAAAAGCTTATCGAGAGAACACCACCACCACTGAAGGAGTAATTCATCATAAGGTTTTGGCATCCCCTTGGTTTGTTCCAAGCTTGGGGGAGTGTCGCGGTATCATATCATTATATTTCATCTTTTTACCTTTTTAGTAGAGTCATATCATGAATAGAGAAGTTATCATATAGGATGATTTGCATTATGTAAGTATCTCCCCGCTAGTTAGATATCTATGTATCCCTTGGTGTGAGTTGTCGTTATGGAATTATAATGAGAAGTTCTATCACTTACTTTTTGCACACCTTATTTTAGTTTGCAATTTCTGTTATATGATTGATCTTGTTGATAGTATTGGTATCACTTTGGGATCATTAAGTAAATTGAGATTGGTTTTGGGATCAGTAGAAATACTATTAGAGGATTGAATGGAAAAGAGAAAAGTACTTTTAAGATATATAGTTTCATCATCTTTCTTTCTTGTTTGGCTCATAAGCTTAGTATTCTCTAGTGAAGATCTTTTGTGTTTCCAAGGAAGATTGCAAGGTATGTTTGTTTGTTCCTTCAATTCTTATGCTTGCTGCTCAGCCTTGCTAGCCAAAAACCTGTACTGAGAGGGAATACTTCTCGTGCATCCAATCCTAAAATTAAAACCTATGCCATTTGCGTCCACCATATCTACCTATTAGCGTTATTGCTATTCCAAGTAAATTCATGTTTGTATCTACCTTCCGAATTAAACTTGTTATGTGAAAACTAGTGATTAAAGCTCTCACAGACTTGATGGCACACTTTACTTTCTTGCACTTAATAAACTTGAACCATTGCGTCCATCTATGTTGCGTATATGCTTGCACTTTATAAGTTGAGGATTAGGAGAACCAAGTTGTCATGGGGAACGCTTTCGACATTGCACTTATTATTCAGTTGATATCATGATTCTTTTGTTTATGGATCTCGACGGTGTGAAATAAAAGGGGAGCTTGTAAGCTCATGGAGTTTGTATGTGTGTTAGAGAAATGCCTGGGCGGTTATCCTAAGCCATGCCTAATCATGGTGGATGTGAGCATTTTGTGAAGCATCCTCAATAAAAACCAATGCAAATAGCAAATAAAAAGATCACTGAGATGCTCATTGTCTGTTTCCTTGTCATTTTGATATGGGATAGCTCCTGTATCATGGGGCAAGGGGTACCCCTTTGGTGGTTCTCCATGATACACATGTACTTACAATGACAAGAACTTACTCGTGACTAAAGTTGAGTAGCATGAGGTCCGGGACTCGTAAGCAAGGGGCATGAGATTTTTGACTTATACCTTGTCAAGCATATCCTCATATTTGTTCACTTTAACCTTAATCACCTAAAAGATGCTTATGATAGGGGTAATGAGATCTCAAAGCTAGTAAGTACCATAATTCTTGGAAGCTCTTTATGAGACTTGAAATCCCTGCTTCCCTCTACAAAGGGCCTATCTTTTGCTTTTTTTAGTTGAGTCAGTAAACCTATTCCTTTATATCTTAGGCAAGCATTTGAGTTGTTGAGATTCAATCACCCATATGATGATATATCATGTTTCCTATGTTCCTTGTTTTGCACACTGCTCTTATCTTAGTGGATATTACTTTGAAAGCTATCATTGAAAACCTATTATGTTTGACTCCTGCAATTTGTTAACCATTTTATGACCAAGAACAAAGTTTGCCATTACCAATTATGATTTAGTTTATGCATCTTTATTGTGTTTCCCTTACTCATTGCAAGTTATATGATAGTGAGTTGTTTTCTATTATGATCTGTGTATTGATGAATGTGATGCTTTTTGTCCGTATTCTCTTTATCGACACTTCACTCTGTAAACTTGTGGACATGTTTATTGAGCTCAGTTTTCGCTTGGGGACAAGCGAAGTCTAAGCTTGGGGGAGTTGGTATGTCCATTTTGCATCACCATTTTGTATATTAATTCACTATTATTCATTGATATATTTCATATTAAGAGATGGAATTATGTTATTTCATCTATTTTTGCATGATGGATGATTTTGGGAGGATGAACCACCAAAGCCAGGATTCTGATGGAAAAGGCACTGTTTGGAGGCAAAATTTGCGAAGATCAGAAAATCACGGAAAATATGTGGAAAATCATATTTTTCTAGAAGACAAAGGAAGCCAGAAGGGGAAGTGGAGATGGGCCACAGGGGGCACACAACCCCTGGCGCGGGCCAGCCCTAGCCGCGCCACCAGGTGGTGTGGCCACCCTGGCCCACCTCTGGCATCTCCCTCCAACACATATAATCCCCTCTAAACCCTAAGACTCGGGGAGCACCATAGAAAGATTCCGCTGCCTCTGCGGGGCGGAAAACTGCAGAGAGAGAAAGAGCTCTCCGGCAGGCAGAAATCTACCGGGGAAATTCCTTCCCAGAGAGGGGAGATCGTCGCCATCAACACCATCATCAAGCTGGACTTCATCGGGAACATCATCATCTCCACCACCATCTCCACTAGAACCATCATCACCAATCCGTACCGTTGTAACAATTGGATTGAATCTTGCATAGTTCTTAGGGAAAACTTTCCCGGTGTTGATTAATTGTTGTAGTTGATGCTATTGAGTGGAGCCATTGAATTATTGTTATGTTCAGATTGTTACTTATCATTATGTCATCTCTGATCTTGATCCATATGATGTCTCGTGAGTAGTTCGTTTAGTTCTTGAGGACATGGGAGAAGTCATGTTGTTAGTAGTGGAATTGTGTTGAGAAAGATTGAATGGTTTGATAATTAAGTTGTGGTGTTATTCTTCTAGTGGTCTCATGTGAACATCGACTACATGAGACCTCACCTTTATGGGCCTAGGGGAATGCATTTTGTATTTGGCTACTAATCGTAGGGGTTGCCGGAGTGATAGAAACCTGAACCCCCGTTAGGAAACCTTTGCACAAGGGAGTGTAGGATCTCAGAGTTTAAGGTTGTGGTTAGTTTTTTATCTTAATTACTTTCTTGTAGTTGCGGATGCTTGCAAGGTTTTTAATCACAAGTATGTATTAGTCCTAGGAAGGTCAGTACGTTAGCACAGGTTCACCCACACAACACTTATCCAACTAGAGAAGATTAATCAACTATATGAAGCGAAAGCACTTGAAAATATTCCCATGTGTCCTCGAGAACGTTTTGTCATCTTAAGTAATACTGCCGGCTTGTCCTTTGCTAAAGAAAGGATTGGGCCACTTGCTGCAATTATTATCATTGTCTTTTATTTACTCATAGTTTATTTATTCACATTATCAAAAACCCCTAAAATCTGTTTGCTAAGAATTTATAGAGAATTCCTGATCCAAGCCACTCGTAAACACCTTCTGCTCCTCGTTGGGTTCGACACTCTTACTTATCGAAAAATACTACAATACACCCCCTATACTTGTGGGTCATCAAAGGTCTCATATGGTCAGGATGGCTCTGATACCAACTTGTAAGCACTCGGATTTTTAAGTCCATATGCTATTTATGCCGTACATCGAAATCCTAAGATTACCATTTTTGCGAGACATAATAGAATTGGTAGCACAGTACATCATCCATTACAAACCATAATAGTCTTACAAATAGTTGATCACATGATCATGTCTTAATACACATCAAAGTAGCGGAAAATAGCGTAGTAGAGGCTCCACCTTCATTGTCACAGGCAATGCTGACGATGGGAGATGATCCTAGTTATCGTAGACATCCTGCTGTCCATCCTCCGGATAGTCCTCTTCATAGTCTGGCCATGGTAATAGCCAGGGACAAAGCTTTGAGTACTTTTAAAGTACTCTCAAACTATCACTAATGTAAGTAAGACAATTCTAGTAGGAATCCTAAGCTCTAGGCTTATTTGCAATAAGCTAGTTTTAGTTATCTAGATTACTCAAGTGGGAACCTAGTTTCAGGTCCACAACCTTGTTGTGGTCAAGTCAAAGTCATATTTCAAGTCACAAGTCATTTTGAAAACATCTGACAACAGAACAGTATGGCCATCCAACTGTCCATGACCACAGACGCGGCTATTCGAATAGTTTGACACTTTGCAAAGGTAGTACACTTTCACCACAAAATACGATACATCCATCAGGGATAACCCTGAATCATCATACTTGGTATGCGGATAATCAATCCTAACCTTTCAATTACACACCCTAGTATAGGCACCTCCCCTATGAGCTTGGCCACCCAGCCATGGCCTTATGCCATCCCAGGAACTGCATAGGTGTACATTCATATTCATGAGGTAGCCTCAGCTCAATCTCTTCACGCGGGGGAACCCACACTAAGACACATAAACTTCTAGTTAAGACTTACCCAACTCAGGTATTGTGGTTGTACGGTAAAGTTGGAATGGTATCGCATCCGAACCCAACCATCAGTTTTTATCAAAGTCAGGGCGCATGCTTCATTCAGTATCATCTTCAACTCATTGTGTTTCATAATACATGTAAAAAAAATTCAATAGAATGACTCATCATCCCAAGGTTTTCATAATCATTTTCTCCAAGTGTTCCCATCTAAAGTGATCAAGATTAGTTTATCACTAGCAACTATCAATGAGGGTGTCACTATTGAAGGGTGCTAATCAAGTGTAACCACCTAAGTCTAGTCTATTCTCTTGAGAGGATCTGCCCTATTTTCCACTAATCACCATTTAATTAACTACTTAAGAAACTTTGGTAAAGGGAAGAAAAAGTAACGCTTGCAAGTAAAACTTGGAATTTGGTATAATCAAAGTTGCATCACCCTAGCAAGCATAATGTATCTTGCATAGGTTAACTTGCATAGTGGGGCTTGCATAGTTTAGCTTGCATAGGATAGCTTGCCTTGGTTGGTGCAGTTGTCGAACTTCTCCTCTTCGTCTTCGTAGAACTCCTCTTCTTCGTAGCCCGGGTTAGTACTAGCGTCTGTAAATAAATACGAGGTACACAATCACCAAACAAAAGTTAACTACTTCTATTTAGCAAACAAAGGTTCACACTAGATGATCTAGCATCATCTCAATCACTACATGAATTAGTGACATAATCTTCTTTATCTTATTTTAGAAATGCAATTTCTACTCATTGAAAAATACTTAAAATTTAATATTCTCCAATTATAAAATAGGGGATCATGTTGACACATGTCATCACCACATATTATAATACTTGGGAAGGTGATTTAAAGTGGTTGGCATATATTACAAAGTTGAATATTACTATTTAATATAATTAAAATGACTACAAAGTGACTATATAGCATTTTTTAATACTAGCCCATGACTACTTCATGTAAAACTAAATATTTTTACATATCCAGATAGAGCATGGCAAATGTGTTTTTTGAGAATTGGAATCAACTCAAAAGCATTTATGGTTGATTTTAGACAAATATTTGAAGTTGTAAAAGTCTCTACCATGTTATTTTTACTCTGGGTGATCTATAACTTCAAATTGTTTGAATCCAATGGGAGTGGTGAGATAATTTCATTATCATTCTAACAAAATTGGAATCATGCAATTTGGTTCAGTAAATCTTCCTGAATTTAATTTTGAAGTCACTGACAGAATAGGGTTTTGGAATAAAAGGAAAATCTAAATTTGAATTTGTGGGCTACGCGCAGGAACGTTACTGAGCCATCCCAACTACGCGGCACGCGCAGCAGGCTGCACTGGCGTTGGCCCCACCTGTCAGCGGCTAATCTAACACGAAGCGGTATCAGCTAATCTAGGCCGCACGATTAGAATACGATCAACGGCTCAGCGTCGTCGTCTCCGTCGCACGGCCCGTGGGGGATTTTTAACCCTAGGTCTACGGTGGGGGTCGTTGGGGGCTTACCAGGGCTCTAGCTAGGTCCGCCGAGGTGGGCGAACGAGCTGGTAGACGACAACAGTTTGAATGATGGTCGCGGCAGCTCCTGGGGTGGCTCCTAGCGATGGCCCCTTTCCACCACAGCAGCGGCGGGCTCCGGCGATGCAGTTCTCGCCTTGCTTCGGGGATGGGTCAGAGAGATTGCTGGGTGAGAGGTGAATAGAGTGGTGTGCATTTTGAGGGAGGGGGAGGGATATATTTATACCTCGGCGAGAGGAGCATTACGGGATGGCTTGGGCTCGTTGGTGATGTTTCTAAATGGCGTCTTCGGCATAGATGAGGGTGTAGGTCGATGCGGTGCTCGGCGGCGATCATCATGCGCATAGTGGCACGGCGAGGCGCTGTCTTAATCGGATGGGAGACGTCCATGCTCTGCTCAGGTACCGCGGTGTTCGTCATGGCGTACGGTCATCACGGGGCGTGCGACGTCAAACGGGCATGTCTGGGAGGTCACTGGCATCGCGGCAAGGGCATTTATGCAAGGAGAGAGAAAGGCGCAACGTGGTTGCATGGGGCAGCTCGGTGCTCTAGCATGCGCTCGGCATGGCAGATAGAGTAAATGGGCGAGGCTGCACTAGCGTCTCCACTGGCTGTCGTTGAGCGAGGCGTATGCTGGCGAGTGCGGTGAGGTCAGGGCTACCTTCTAGACATCATGGGCAAGGGTGGCGAGGCTTGTGGCGTCGTGTCCATGTCCGGCCGGTGTGGCACGCTCGGGTACGGGCTGGCACTAGTCGAATTGGCGAGTGAGAGAGGCTCCACTACACGAACTGGTACTGTGGGTGATCGTGGGCTAGTAGTGGAGCTGAGTCGAGTACAAAGATGATCACTAGATTCATCACAATAGTGTATAGTTGGTATATCTGTATTGTGCCTACTAAGTGTTTGATTAAATGGCCGCATGAAATAAACATTTGATTTTCAAATTCTTTTTGGTGGGTGTGTTGGTCATATGTGTTGAGTGTCTCTGGTTGCAAAGGTTTGCCAAGTGGAGAAGCTTTGAGTGGTTTTTGAGGAATGGCTATCTTGATGTCTATGATGGGTTCAATTTTGAAATGTCCTCCAAAAGAATTTGAATTTTTTTCTGTAAATTTTGCAAGTTTCCTTGTGTTCATTTTTACTTGGTCTAGCAAGGTGAGGAAAGAAATAGAATTGTTTCTGTTTGAAATCATTTACTCCCTCTGATCCATATTACTTGTCGTAGAAATGGACGTATCTAGACATGTTTTAGTGCTAGATACATCCAATCCAGTGACAAGTAATATGGATCGGAGGGAGTACTAGAGATGCCCAAAGTGGGCTAGGTGTTAACTTTGGCAAAAATGACCATTAGGTCATATGCTTCACCATTTGATTTTCTTTCGATTTGATTTGGTTTGGATTTGACCTAGATGATATTGCTTTGATCCTTAAACTATTTCTCAACATATATAACAAACAAACATGGTATAACAAGCATTCATACATCGTTAATAAACACACATGCATTTATATAGTGTTTAATATTGAAAACTTTTGTTAACCCTGATTTTAGTTGATTGAAAATTGATATTCTCATTATAATATTTTTGAGATGTTACAAAGAGGTTCAGATGGTCATTAGATTTCCGTGGAACTAGTGGGAGCCATTATGGATCTCCAGGTCCCGCTAACGATTATTGATCAGAGAAAGTCTCGATCATATCTATATAGTTCTCGAATCCATATGGAGACACACTTCAGGTTTGTCGACGCAATTGAGTGGGTAGGGAACACAGGAGAAGATAATGGACATCGCGGGAATTTGTTCTGTCGAATCTGCCAAAATAGTTTTGGGGTATCGAAACAAAGCAAGGAAATAAAATGTTAATGTGTTCATTAAATGAAGTACTCATTAAATGAAGTGTTCATTAAATTGAGTTGCATTAAAACAAGAGAATTAAAGTGCTTTAATGGAAAGACCTTTGGTTTTTTAGTGGAGAATAAATGGGAGAAAGTGGAGATTGAAATTATGTGAGTGGAGAGTCCACCCACATGAATGAGAGGAGGGGAGGGGGAACCCCCTTGGCCGTTGGCCATGGGAGGGGCTTGCCCCCCTCCCCCTATAAAAGGAGGTGGAGACCTCCCCCTCTCACACACTCACTTGCCCATTCTCTCATATTCCATTTGGTTGGCATCTTCTCCCTCTTGCTAGCCTTGTCCATTGCCACTAGAAAAGGTGCATAGGCGAAGCCCTGTTCGAGATCTTCCCCTCCACCATCTCTACCATGTCGTAGTGTTGTTGGAGTTTCCGGGGATCCTCTACTTCCGTTTCCCGGCTAGAGCGAGGTTCAAGATTCATCGCCACACCGTATGTGTGACCAATCACGGAGGTGCTGCCCTCTTGTGGTGCTGATCATCTGCATTTCCTTGAGGATGGTCATGTACACTCGACAATAGCCATGTTTGTTTGCGGGAACGTTATCCCATGTTACAGTTTTTGAGGGTGAGTCCATCTAAAACCGTTACATGTACCTCCTAGATATGATCTTGTGGTTTGCAATCGTAGGAATTTTTTGTTTTCTATGCAACGAATCCCATCATATTCAGCAGCACATGACAAAGTCAGCACAACATGTCAAAGTGACCAATTGGCAATATATAGACAGTGACCAAAATAATTGACAGATTCAGCAATACGGATATTGAAATTCAATAGATGTAGAAAGGCCTGATTTAAAAGGAAAGCAAGACCATATTCTGCACTCGATTATTCGATCTAAACAAGTACCGAACAAAACTTTTGACAGGTTCAGTAGCATTTGAAAGATTCAACAGTACATAATAATAAAGAAAAATATAGATAGATTCCTAGTTCACATTTAGCGGTACTTGGACAGATGTAGTAGCATTTCAATTTAGTTTTCCCTTTTCTCCGAACACTCGATCATTGGAGCAATAAAAACTAACGATCAAGTCTACTTCCATGTGCATGCCTCCTTCTCACAAAAATGCATGTGTCTGACCTCCATAGGAAACTCAAAATGCCCAAAGCCTCGTCTAGATTATGAGTTTATGACAAGGCCAAGTTACAAAAGAAAAGCAAGACCATCTACTACACTTGATCTAAACAAGTACCAATAGATCAGTATTAGGTTTATCAAATACTTAGTTAATAGAAACGACAAAACAAAGGCAAAGCAGTACCATCTCATGCCCTTGATCTAAACAAGTATCAGTATATAGTACAAAATATTCCGAAATACAAGAACTAGTATTATACTAGTACTACTTTGCAGCCAAAATAGGTCAACAGGGCTGATACCAACTGAGTTATCCTATTACATAGTATTATCAGTAATTAGGGTAGCTAGGTTCCAATCCCAGGCATTGGCGAAGCTAGGGATGAACCATAATGGAGACTCCGGAGATTTCCATGCAATGTTGTGATGGGTTCGTAGCATGGAAAACAAAAAAATTCTACCGCAAGGACGAACAAAACCCAGATCTAATCTAGATAAAAGCCAAGATCTAATCTATTAGACATGTGCAACGAGATAGATCTGTACTAACCCTTGTAGATCCGAAAGCGTTACGAGATTGGATCTCGTGGTTGATGTAGTTGATCACTTGCCGATCTCAAGATCGAGTAGACGATCCTTCCGGCGCCGCGTTCCGGCAGCGCTTCCGCAGTCGGTCACACGTACGGAGTCGAAGCAGACCTTCCTCTCCTCGTTCCAGCGAGCAGCGGAGCTAGTAGATCTTCTCCATGGAATCCCAGCAGCACGACGGCGTGGTGGTGGTGGTGGAGTAGAGAATTCTGCAGGGCGTCGCCTAAGCCTGAGCAGAAGAAAGGAGGAGGAGAGAGGCGGCTAGGATTGGAGTAGTGGAGGAGGGCCAGGGGATGGCGCCCCCACCCCTCTATTTAAAGGGGGGAGGCGCCATGGGGAGGTGGAGTCCTTGTAGGACTCCCCTCTCCCTTGGTCGGCGGATTGGGAGGGGGAGGAGTCCTCCTCCCCCACGACTCCTTGTCTTGCCCCACAAGGACTCCTTGATCCTTTCTTGGTTTTCAAGCAAACTCCAAGAAATCTTCCAGAACCTTCCGGGACATTCCGAAACCTTCTAGAATCCTCATACAAATACTCCGGAACATTTCCTAACTCAGAAAATGATCCCCAATATATGAATCTTATTCTCTGGACAATTCCGGATCTCCTCGTGATGTCCCGGATCCAATCCGAGACTCCGAACAACATTCGGTCTCCAACGCACATTCCATATCTACTTAAAACAACTTCGAACCTTAAGTGTGTCACCCTACGGTTCGTGAATATGTAGACATGACAGAGACACATTTCCTATCAATAACCATCAGCAGGACCTGGAGATCCATAATGGCTCCCACATACTCAACGATGACTTCGTGATCGATAGAACCATTTACATACGAAACCAATTCCCTTTGTCACGAGATACTACACTTATCCGAGGTTTGATCGTCGGTATCTCTATACCTAGTTCTACCTCGTTACTGACAAGTACTCTTTACTCGTTCCGTGATATGTCATCCCTTGTGACCCAGTCACATGCTTGCAAGCTAACTAGATGAGATTCCACCGAGAGGGCCCAGAGCATATCTATCCGTCATATGGATGGACAAATCCCAATCTTGGTCCATGCGCTTCAACACATACTTTCAGAATACCCAATGACACCTTTATGACCACCCAGTTACGAAGCGGTGTTTGATGTCATCAAAGTACCCATCTGGTGATGGTGATTAACATAACCTCATGGTCGAAGGATTAGGTTACTATGTATTTTAAAGCTTATAGCAAACAAACTTAATGACTTGATCTTATCCTATGCTTACTACGGGTGTGTGTCCATCACATCATTCTCCTAATGATATGATCTTGTTATTAACGACATCCAATGTCCATGATCAGGAAACCATGATCATCCATTAATCAACAAGCTAGTTTAACAAGAGGTTTACTAGGGACTCTTTTATGTTTACAAAACACACAAGTATTAATGTTTCCGGTTAATACAATTATAGCATGGGATGTAAACATTTATCATAAACATAAAGATATAATAATAACCACTTTATTATTGCCTCTTAGGCATATCTCCAACAGTCTCCCACTTGCACTAGAGTCAATAATCTAGTTAAAAAACCTGTGCATTCAACACCTATGGCTTTCTGGTGTTGTATAGACACTATTGCTAGTGGTAAACATAATCTTCGGATATGACACTTCCAGGTCCGTGTGTATTTGCATGTCCTTGCGTCTCTACGCATTACTCATTCTCCAATGAGATGGCATTGTATAAATTTGGTCCTTTGGTGAGACCTTTAGTTCCTTGGGATTAAATTATGTTGATACAATTGTCGTACAATGTATCTTCATAGTATTATCCCGCTATGAACCACGCCTAGTTTGATAACAACCTACTTAACACAAATGCCCTCCTTTGCTACTACTATAGCAGTTAAATACTTAGCCTTTTGTTGTAGTATCCGTCACAATATCTCAACTTTGGAACTCATCCAAATCCATCATGGAACATCCTTTCCATTATGTTGTGCCACCCATAGTCTAAATTGAGATAAATTTAATTTGTATCTTGTGACAAAACTAGTATCAATGTAACACTTTTACAACGAACTACCTTTAACTATTTGTCACTTATACATGATATATTCTTAGTTCTTCCAAAGATCATAAGAATATCTTTACTATTGTCCAATGATCATCTTATGAATCATTATGGTATATGCTCATAACATTTAGAGCATAGGACATATCTGGATGTGTACATCTCAAAGAATGATTGATCAAAATATTCTTGTGATTTCACCAAGTGCCAAAACACTTGAATCTCGTGTCAACACACTTGAATCTTGATTTAGTCCTTTCCGTGCGTCAAGAACCTTTCTTGTTGTTTCCATATTGAACTCATTCAACATCTCATCTATGTACATTTGGCAAAACCATATTAGCGCCTCAATCTATTCATATAGACATCGATGCCTAATTCTTTCATCAAAATGAAATTCTTAACCTGTGTCAATAAAAGATACATCATTTCTAATCAACAATATGTCTTTCACATAATGTATTAGAAATATGTCTTAGTGCTCCCACTTAATTTCTTGCAAAATGCAAACATCTTCATCGTCTCTGATGAAATTAAACCTTTTAACGGTTTCATCACGGTGAAGATTCCAACTCCGCGATGCTCACTTCAACCATTGAAGTTTTGCATACTCTTTTAGCATCCTTTTAATTTAACAAAACCCTTTGGATCGTGTCATGTACACGTCCTAGGTAACCATTCTATTAGAAGAACTTGTTTTGTTTGTTCAACTACCATATACCAAAATATATGTAGTAAACTCTTTCCGACATTAATCCGTCCAGACTAAATATCGCTATGAAAGATCAAATCTTATCATAGTCAATTCCTTGAACATTGTCGTAAACTCTTTCTGACATATCGACTATTTCATAGATTTGAAACATCCATGTCTATTTCTTTATAGATCCAAACACGACCGATAGGCTTCACGCCTTTCCGGAGGGTCTTCTAAGTTCAGAAACTTGATTTCTCGTGTATGGATACTATCACGGATTCCATGACTTCTAGTCATTTTATGGAGTCAGGGCCCATCATTGCTTCTTTGCATGTAGTCGGTTCATCATTGTCAAAACAATAACGACTTGCTTATCAAATCTTACTATTTGATTCTTACCAACCCACACGGTTCTATAGGAACTCTAATCTCCGAGATCACGCCTTTTGTAATCACGAGAGCCATGAGCATTGTGGCCGCCACCGGGACACTTTCTGGCGCTGCGCTACTTAGCACATATAGCTAAGGTTCAACAACCTTATCAAAGTTCTATTGTCCTCCCACTTAACTTTTCACGAAAAAATCCTTCTCAAGAAACTTGACGTTCCAAGCGACAAACTCTTTTGTCCTCGGCGTTATGGAGAAATTCCCAACAAATTCTTTGGAATAACCGACAAAGACGTGCTAATCCGACTTTGGTTGTAAACATTTTACTTATGCATAGCATACCAAAATTTAAGAAAAGACAATTCGGGTTTTATCCCAAACCATAACTCATATGGTGTCATTTCCACGGATCACGATGGAGCTCTTTTCAGTGTAAAAGCGGTAATCACTAAAGCTTTAATCTTTAAAATATAATGGCAGTTTTATAAATGACACCTTTGATCTTACCATGTAAAACAAGGTTTCATTACATATCTCGAACACTTCATACTCCTATGGTGTTTTAGGAAATGCAAATCCATGGAACGATTCCTCAAATCTTAGGTGTTTTGCTAAACTTGTAACTCAAACATCTTTCTTTATGATCCAATCATACACTCTTTTATTTTGTTGTTACAATGATTTTCCACTTCATCTTGAAAGTCTTTGAACATTTTTCAAATGTTTCATACTTCTTCCTTATTGAGTAAGTATATACATATACTCACTCAAATCTTCGGAGAAAGCATATGAAGTTGAAATCCATCGCCCACGACTACATATAATGGACTATATACATCAATATGTACAAATTCCAATCAGTTAGTCGTCCGTTCCTCTTTTGGCCTACGAACGGAGTTTTAATTATCTCCAGGAAAGTATCACAAGCGTCATTTGATCCAAATCAAAGACTCCAAAAATCCATCAACATGGAGTTTCTTCATATATCCTTTCAATATAATTTAAACGTCGATGTCACTTCGCAAGTGATATTTCAATCATTTGTCTTGCGACATTTTAGCATTAGTTTTATGGTCGTTATTTCTCCAACCAGACTTGTATATCATCCATCTATTATGGAATACGGTAATTATTTGAACAACCTTTTGTCGTCATAATACCTGATCAAAATAACAATTATTGAAACAAATCTTGAAAGCAAGCTTTGATGTTAACGAGCAACACAACAACCCTTTGTTTGTTTTCGATGAACATCATCACATATTCTCTTGCTAGTTACTTAGGCCATTGCAGTTCATGAATTGTGTTGTCCTGTATGACACTTCATACCAACCAATTCGGTATCCAATACCGGAGAACCACATTGTTTAACAAGCAAGGAATACAACCATAACATGTATATCTTCTATATGCCTAAGTTGGACATCTCCAACCTTTTATTTTCTGCCAAATATTTTATAGATTCTCTTTCAGCAATTCCTTTTCTTTTAAAAGAATCTATCAACATCAATAGTGATGTCATTCACATGACACATAGTACAAAGTGTGTATAGTCAAATACCAATACCTTTGGACTTGCACTTTGAAGTGGATCACCTTCATCAAATGTTTGGCATTCTTTCAAAATTCCATTCTTTAGTAATCTTTTAGTGTAGTAAACATTTTACTTACATCTTCTATTCATCCTTATCATGACAACTTTCATGATCAAGCTGCTAAAGCTTATAAAGGTGAATTGTGAGTATAATGTTTCTTTTTCAAAACCTTTTGGAGGATTAGGACGACTAGCGTCTCCAACCTTCACAAATTCTCATCAAATATGAGGACGTATACTCTATCATGTTGTAACCAACACATTGTTTTAGATATCGCAATACCTTTCACATATGATGGTTTTTGAAACATTGCTTTCAGCTCTTAGATAAACTTGATATTAAAAACAATCTTTTGAGTATCAAGAATCATGGAGGCAAACATGATACTTTAGATACTAACATTGGAATTCTTACTCTTGATTTAATACTACTTATTAAACTTCATGGAGTAAATAGAGTTTGCTGAAAGTTTGCAATAGGACTTATAAACTTTAAATTGACATTCAAAACAATACGATACCAGTTCGTAAAGTAAATATCCAGAATTTCTATAGTTCCACTATCTCAACTATAACTAAGCGTAAGGTGGTGAACGGATGCCAATGACTACAACAAACTATGCAAATTCACTTTGATTGTGTTTATGATAAATTGAGTTCGACTAATCCAAATTACAAATGAACTCCCACTCAAAACAACATCCCTCGAGTTGTTTTAGTGATTACACGAACCAAATCCACTACACCAAGTCCGATCATCACGTGAGATGATGTAGCTTTAAAGGCGAACAAACAACATCTTCATCATATCATCCATATGACTCATGCTTTACCTTTCGGTATTCCGTGTTCCGAGACCATGTCTGTACATGCTAGGCTCGTCAAGGTTAACCTTAGTTTCCGCATGTGCAAATCTGGCTTGCACCCGTTGTATGCACACGTAGATTCTATCACACTCGATCATCACGAGATGCTTCGAAACGACGAGTCTTAGCAACGGTGCCAACTAAGGGTGAACATTTTATTACTTGATATTTAGTGAGAGGGATCATCTTATAATGCTACCATCGCGATCTAAGGAATACAAGATGCATAAAGGATTAACATCACAGGAAATTCATAATTAGTGTGATATGATATGGCCCTTTCTTCTTGCGCCTTTGATCTCCATCTCCAAAGCACGAACATGATCTCCATCATCACCAGCATTGCGTCAAGGTCAGTGGCGCCGCTTCATGGTTGTCCATCATCACTAGCAACTATTACAACTACTTGGAATAAAGCTATTACAAGATGAATAGACACGCAGGTCTTAACAGAATTAAAGACAACCATTAGGCTCCTGCCGGTTGCCATATTACAACAAGGATCATTGCATACATCAAATATAATCACAATCACATGATGGCCATATCACATCACAAAACCCCTACAAAAACAAGTTAGACGCCTCTAATTTTCTTTGCATGTTTTACGTGGTTTGGGGCTTTCGAACAATAACGGATCTTACCTACGAAACTGAACCACAACGTTGATACAAGTGCTATCAAGTGCAAAGTGTAAATTGGATCTATACTATGGTGGGAGAGACAGACACCCGCAAAGCCACTTGTGCAAAGCAAGTTACACGTCAAGCGTGGAGCAAGTCTCATGTGTGATGACATGTAAGGTTAGCCCGAGCCACTTCATCCCACCATGCCGCAAGATGCAAAGTACACAAAGCAAAAGACGGCACGAGCACCAACGCCCACAAAACCATTGTGTTCTACTCGTGCAACAGATCTACGCATAGATACGGCTCTGATACCACTGATGGGTTCGTAGCATGGAAAACAAAAAAATTCTATCGTAAGAACGAACAAAACCCAGATCTAATCTAGATAAAAGCCAAGATCTAATCTATTAGACATGTGCAACGAGATAGATCTGTACTAACCCTTGTAGATCCGAAAGCGTTACGAGATTGGATCTCGTGGTTGATGTAGTCGATCACTTGCCGCTCTCAAGATCGAGTGGACGATCCTTCCGGCGCCGCGTTCCGGCAGCGCTTCTGCAGTCGGTCACACGTACGGAGTCGAAGCAGACCTTCCTCTCCTCGTTCCAGCGAGGAGTAGAGGTAGTAGATCTTCTCCACGGAATCCCAGCAGCACGACGGCGTGGTGGTGGTGGTGGAGTAGAGAATTCTGCAGGGCTTCGCCTAAGCCTGAGCAGAAGAAACTGGGAGGAGAGAGGCGGCTAGGATTGGAGTAGTGGAGGAGGGCCAGGGGGTGGCGCCCCCACCCCTCTATTTAAAGGGGGATTCGCCATGGGGAGGTGGAGTCCTTGTAGGACTCCCCTCTCCCTTGGCCGGCGGATTGGGAGGGGGGGAGGTGTCCTCCTCCCCCAAGACTCCTTGTCTTGCCCCACAAGGACTCCTTGATCCTTTCTTGGTTTTCAAGCAAAATCCAAGAAATCTTCCAGAACCTTCCGGAACATTCCGAAACCTTCTAGAATCCTCATACAAATACTCCGGAACATTTCCTAACTCAGAAAATGATCCCCAATATATGAATCTTATTCTCTGGACAATCCGGATCTCCTCGTGATGTCCCAGATCCAATCCGAGACTCCGAACAACATTCGGTCTCCAACGCACATTCCATATCTACTTAAAACAACTTCGAACCTTAAGTGTGTCACCCTACGGTTCGTGAATATGTAGACATGACAGAGACACATTTCCTATCAATAACCATCAGCGGGACCTGGAGATCCATAATGGCTCCCACATACTCAACGATGACTTTGTGATCGATAGAACCATTTACATATGAAACCAATTCCCTTTGTCACGTGATACTACACTTATCCGAGGTTTGATCGTCGGTATCTCCATACCTAGTACTCGTTCAGTGATATGTCATCCCTTGTGACCCAGTCACATGCTTGCAAGCTAACTAGATGACATTCCACCGAGAGGGCCCAGAGCATATCTATCCGTCATATGGATGGACAAATCCCAATCTTGGTCCATGCGCTTCAACACATACTTTCAGAATACCCAATGACACCTTTATGACCACCCAGTTACGAAGCGGTGTTTGATGTCATCAAAGTACCCATCCGGTGATGGTGATTAACATAACCTCATGGTCGAAGGATTAGGTTACTATGTATTTTAAAGCTTATAGCAAACGAACTTAATGACTTGATCTTATGCTATGCTTACTACGGGTGTGTCTCCATCACATCATTCTCCTAATGATATGATCTTGTTATTAATGACATCCAATGTCCATGATCAGGAAACCATGATCATCCATTAATCAACAAGCTAGTTTAACAAGAGGCTTACTAGGGACTCTTTTATGTTTACAAAACACACAAGTATTAATGTTTCCGGTTAATACAATTATAGCATGGGATGTAAACATTTATCATAAACATAAAGATATAATAATAACCACTTTATTATTGCCTCTTGGGCATATCTTCAACATGTTGGTTGAGAAACCAACAGCTGCTTCTTCGGTATTTAGACGGAAGCAACATGTTTTAGGAAATGGCGTATATCCAAGTCCTATTGCATGGTGGGAGGTGTAGACACAGTTGATTCTCGTCAGATATCCTGTGGCAACATTAGCACTGCCTACTACAATGTTAATTAGATAGTTCATTCCAAGGAAAAGGGAATATGCTCCTAGGTCAGCAATCGCTATCCATGGCTTAGGTGGATACAAGTAAGCATTGTCCTTTGAGTACATCTTGCAACTAAATCCAGTAGCATAGGTGCCATAAGTGTGACTGTAGCAATCAACACTATGATCAGCAATAGGATTGCCATGACCATAATAAGTACCGCCATAAAACTCCTCATCAGTAATGCCCTCGGTATGGATACGAAGAAGGCAAGATTCATCTGCATATATTGCTAAGAACCATAAACCATGTTTGTTCTTGTCATCATCTATGGCATGAAGGTTTCCCTCCTCGAGATGCGCGAGGTGGTGACGGGAGCAAAATAGGACCTTGAAAAAGAAATGACGGCCAAATCAGCCAAAACTAGTTTACATCCATTAAAATGAAGCTAGTGTTTACAATAGGAGTGGATCAAACTTACCAAAATATAGATGATTCTAGACATAAACACTAACACTCTCAGTGGCTGCAAACACTAGACCCTTCTAGATAACTGCATCGTTGTATCTGAAATAACACAGGAACATGTTCTCAAGAACTATCCATGCATACTCATCACCATCAAGGGTAGAAATTGAGTAGTCGAAGATAGCGACAAGAGAGACATCTAAATAATCTACAGCAGCTATGGGAGCTCAGAAAATAGCAATCTTCCGGAGGAGAATAGGGCGACCATTATGCATGAATGTAAACCGATCATTGGTCGGTACAAACTCATTAACTTGTGGGAGAGGAACGCGTTGATAAGTGTACACATTGATAAGCACCCACTTGCACTCACATTCAATAGTGGCGATTCAATCTCCATTGGAACCTACCCACTTCTTACCCATACAATTCGGGAACACAACATCGGAGGAGAACCTGTCCAGCGGCATCAGCTTGTATGCCATGCCCTTGTCCTCGAAGTACTCGTTGGATTCCCATGGTTTCTTAGTAGGGTGAGAATTAAGAACACAGGGGAGGCCAAACTACTGAGAAACATGTAGCACTACAAGAAAAGTTTCCTTCCGCAATGACTTGGCCCGACGGTCGTCGTAGAAGGTGCGTATTCCGCGACAAAAATCTCGGCTCGACCATGGCTGATGGAAAAAAAATTTCCTATTTTGTGGCCCTCTACTACGACGGAACCTTTAAAAACATGGAGGAAGCTTGGCCAGCACGTGGCAGAAGCATTTCGTTTCCTCTCGTGATGTTGACTCACCAAAGTCTTTTGATGCGTGTGGGTCCTGGACGTTAGTGCCTCTAGCGGACCATACTTTTCGGTCGCGCCTCCCTGATTTGAACTCAATAATGTTGCTCCATGCGTCTTCCATTTAGTCAGGCTGCTAGGTCCCACATGTCAGCCTCTCATTAGAAGAATCGTGTGTATGATGGAATTTTTTCCTTCGCTGGCGCTACCCTGTTCTAAAGTTGATAGTGTTGCTCGGCGCATCTACCGTTTAACTAACCTCTCAAGCCCCACATGTCATCCCTCATTAGAAGAAACGTGCGTATGATGGATTTTTTTCCTTCGCTCATGCTACCCTATTCCAAACTTGATAGCACTATTCGATGCATCGACTATTTAATCACACTGCTGGGCCCCACATGGCATCCTCTCACTAGGAGAAATGTGTGTATGATGGGTTTTTTACCCTCTGTCGCATCTTCGTGTTTCAAACTTGATAGTGTTGCTCACTGCATCAGTCGTTTATTCAGGCTGGTGGATCCCTTATGTCAGACTCACATTAGAAGAATCGTGGGTATGATGGATTTTTTTCTTCTATAGCGCTACCCTGTTCTGAACTAGATAGCATTGCTCGACGAATCTGTCATTAGCTCACGCTGTTGGGTCCCCCATTTTAGCCTCTCATTACAAGAAACATGTGCATGCTGAACTTTTTTCTCGCTCACGCCTTCCTGTTTCGAACTGGCAACGTTTCTCAATGTAGCATCTGTATAAGGTCGTGCTGCTGGGTCCCACATATCAGCCTCTCTGTAAATGAAACATGCGTATGATGGACATTTTTTGGCTATGTCCATTGTTTTGACCTTGGCAACTTGCTGGGTCCCAGCTAACATCCTCTATTTGAAAGAAACATGTGTATGTTGGACTATTTTTTTGGGTCCCAGATGTCAGCCTCAGAGTAGAAACAAAATGCTCATAAATGCCGAATTAAAAAGATTCTGGTCTAACTCAGGGTGGATGCCCAATCCGTCATGGATCATATTCCATGGGCTCACTCCTAAATTGAATGGGCTATGGTCGGTGGCCACAAGACCACAAAAAGGCCGAATTAGAAGGTTTTTGGCTATGCTTGGGGCTGATAGGCTAATTTCATGGGCTATGCTTGGGCCTGCTGGGTCCGACATGTCAGCTTCTCTATAAGTGCAACGTTTGTATGATGGACTTTTTTTGGCCGCGTCCGTTGTTTTCACCGTGGCAGTCGTGTATGGTCTTACTGCCAAGGCCCTTATGTGAGCCTCTCTGGTATGTTCTGGCTCGTGGGTCCCCGATGCAGCCTTGTATATTCTGTCTGGTGGGTCCCCGATGCTAGCCTCTCTGCACAACTATTTAAACTTTTTTTTTCAAATCCACCCTCAAAAATAAACTCGAGGGACGCTGCAGGCTGGTGGGTTCGTGATATCAGCCTCTCTGTAATGTGATATTACTAGAAGAAAAAATGTAAACCCAAGACACACACACAGGCGATTCGAACAAAAGACCTTCAAATCAAATAAACTTAAATTGAGTGTGTGTTCCTACTACAACAAAGATATTTATATAAAAAATATCATAGGACGAATTAAAAAAGAGTTTGGCTATTCTACATAGGCTGCTCTACGTGGGTTATACTCCATAGGCTATGCTCCATGGGCTTCGTTCTCAAATTTCACTGGGTTGTGCTCAGCAGTCCCCTGACACCTAAAAGACCGAATTAATATGTTCTCGGCTATGCTCCATGGGATCCTTTCTCAAATTTCACTGGGTTGTGGTCAATAGTCCCCTAACCCCAAAAATACCGAATTAAATTGTTTTGGGCTAAAGAGGGGCCGAATGAGCTACTAGATTTCTTTTCCTCGTTAATAAAAATTGCATTGTGATGTGCTCGGCCGGATTCGAAACAAAGACCTCGGAGAGGGAGGGGGAAAAGCGACAATTCTTTTTGGTAGATATTCATGTTAAAATTAAGCAGTATAGAATAAGATAGAAAAAATATCAATAGATTCGAAGTTCATATTTAGCAGCACTTGACAAATTTAGCAGCATTTCAAAAGTGACCAATTCAGCAATACAGACACTTAAATACAATAGCAGTACAGAGAGAACCAGTTCTTGTTTTAGCTCTAAAAACCTTGTCGCGCGATCAGTTTGCCCTTTTCACCAGACACACTCGACCATTGGAGCAAGCAAAACTAACGATCGAGTCTGCTTTGAGTACCTTCTTCTCACATCAATGCTTGTGTGACCCCTGTCCAAAAATGCCCAAGTCTCATCTAGATTGTGACAAGACCATGTTCCAAAAGAAAAGCAAGACCATCTACTGCCCTTGATTTAAACAAGTACTAGTACAACAGTATATCCACAAAATGCTTTAGTAATAGCAATGATAGAACATTTGAAAGATTCAGTAGCTTTCCTGCTTGAAATTCAATAGCATTACAGAGATAATAAGTTCTTGTTCCATCTTAAAAAACTTTGGCACACGATCTGTTTGCCATGTTCTCCAAATAGGCTCGATCATTGTAACAAGCAATACTGACAATCAAGTCTACTTTGTGAATACCACCTCATTTCGTCAATGTGTCTGTGACCCAAAATTCCCAAGACTCATGTAGATAATTGTGACAATACTAGGTTTCAAAAGAAAATCAAGACAATCTATGATACGTACATAAAGTATCTATAATTTTTGATGGTTTCATGCTAATAATATGTTTTTGACACTCCTTTTTGTATAAAGTTTATGATTTATTTGGACTAACCTACTAATAGTTGCAAAAGTGCAAAATGTTCTTGTTTTACACTTTGATGTGTATGAATTACAAAGAATACAAGTGGAAACCTTGTTGGAATCAAATTGGGATTTTTTCCAGAAATCTATCTCAGAACTCTTTTTGAAGATGGTCACATTTAGGGTCGAATAAGGTGTCAAACGGAACATTCTTCAACTACAAAGTTGTTAGAAATTTCGCGACAAACGTTTTGGACATATAATTTAGCTAATTCCGAGTTCGTACGAACCTTTTAGGCCCGATTTGCTGAAGCCCAAGATAGGGTGACAGGAATCCGAGAAGCTATATAAAGGGAGAAAACCTAAGTCGCCCAGGGCATCTCCACCCATGAATTTGCATCCACCAAAACCACGATTTTACCTCCCCCATGGATCCCATCTCCATGGGGGAGGGCTTCCAAGAAGCCATGAAGGAAGGGGGCTAAGGGGTGGTGCTCCCCCATGATACCGGCTGCGGGGAAGGAGTCCCCCGCGCCGCCATTGGCATCGCCACCGCCGCCCTCTTCACCATCTTCACCGCCATCTCCATCACCTAATCCTCCTAGTATGCAATGGTTCATCCTGCCATACACCTCTGTACCGTCCTATGTAAACATGGTGTTTAATGCTATAAGTTATAATGTTATGATCTATGTCATGTTTGCGTAGTTTCTTTGTTCTTAGATTGAATGGTTGAATGGCTTTGGTTCATTAGAGTTGTATGTTGATATGGTACAGTCCTTTGGTGTCCATTATATTTGTGCGCGCATGGATTAAACATCATAGGGTTTGTAGTATGTGTAAGAGGAAGGGGGAAGTTCTCCCGGAGTGACAGAAACCTGAGGACGCGAATCGGAACGTTGCACGTATGGGAGTAAGAGGACCCTTAAATTAAGGCTATGGTTGGGAAAACCTTAATGCATTGATTAGTACTTACGGATGTTTGCTAACAATCCAATCATATAGCACATGTAATTCCAAGTAGTGAAGCGCATGTATATTTAGCCTCTCCCACATACAAAACTGCATCGAAGACAATGAACCTGATCTATTCGCTATTTAAACTTGGACAAATCCACCACAATTACCACCACTATTCCACACTCATGATTCTGTTAGTTTAGTGTATTTTATTGCTGCAGCAACTAGCTTTACTTTCTTGTTATTTATTATCATACAAAGCTATCTCTATTACTCGTATTGTTGTTCTAGTTTTATTTCCTAGATAATGCAAACGTTTAGTGTGCGTAGAGTTATATCAGTGGTTGATAGAACTTGAGAGAATTTTTATCCTACCTTTAAATCATCATTGGATTCGACACTCTTACTTATTGAAAAGGCTACACACGATCCTCTATACTTGTGGGTTATCAAGACCTTTTCTGGCGCTGTTGCCGGGGAGAAATAGCGTGTGGGTGAATATTCTTGTGTGCACTTGTTTGCTTTATCTCTAAGTAGGTTTTACTTTCAGTTTTAAGTTGTTCTCTATGTTAGTATGGATAGGGAATGCAAATTACAAAAAAAATAGTTGTACTTGTTACCTAAAAATGTTTTCAAACTGGAAAGATGAGTAATGGTTAAGTGGGGGTCGACCTTGAACACTTGTGTTCATGCATATGAAACCAAAACAAATCTTTCCATGGAAGCTTTTCAGTTGAAAACTTGTAGGAATGCATGAAGCCTTGCAAAAGAAAGATATTTTTGGTATTGATCTCAATGCTTATTCATTCGAAAATACTTGAATCTTGCTCCTATGCCTAACTGAAAGGAATTAAAGAAAAGTACTTATTGGGAGATAACCCAAAAGTTTTAGATGAGTCTTGGAAGTTATTACCTCTGTAATAACCGCTCATTATCCTTTTTATTTACTTTTTGTGTCAAAAGTAACCTCTAATGAGACAGAAGTAATGCTTGGGAAAGTTGCTGTCCCGAAACAGATTTTTGTGCTTCACTGTAAAAATTCGTGTAAAATATCTATATGTCGGTTTGATCTGTGAATTTTTTTGATTCTGCCCCAGGTTGTTATATAACTTCCGTTAGTTCAACACTTTTTGATTTGAGCAACAGAAGGTTTTCGAAAAAATTGGTCTTTATCTGCTGGTCTGTTTTGACAGATTTCTGCCATTATTTGCATTTGCTTCTTGTTGATTTCTTTTGGGTTCTTTTTGGGGAATTGAGCTTTTTGAGGGAAGTGCTACAGTATCTTGTGTTTTAATGGAAGTTTTATTGGTGTTGGAACTGAGCTCAAAGACTTATTATCTTGAGTGCACTAATGTTGCTAATAAAGATTGTGTGGAGTTTTGTATGAAGGAAAATTTTCAGGTGTATGGAAGAGTGATGTAATGAGATGAGGAATGGACTAAAGCTCAAGCTTGGGGATGCCACGTGTGTCACCCCAAGAAATATCCAAAAAGTGCAAGCGTCAAAGCTTGGGGATGCCCAAGGCATCCCCTTCTTCATCAATAAAAATCTCAGGTTTCTTCCAAACACTTTATTTTTATTGTTTCATGCACAGTTGTGTTGTTCTTGGAGCATCTTCGCTTTCGTTTTCGTTTGCTTGGTTTTCTTAGTTTCCTTGAATAAATTGGTTGGAACCCCTCTTTCATACATTATTTTTCAAATAAGTGTGGTTTGGATTGGAAAAAAGTAGGAAAAGTTCATGCTTAAGTGGTAAAAGGAGCTCGTTTTTGACGGTGGCCTATGCTTTGTCATGTCATGCTTGATATTGTTTTGGCTTTACGCTTAGTGATTTTTGCTGTAGAATGACATGTTATAAACAATTGAGATTGCTTAATGTGTCTTGAAAGAATCATGTGTTGTTTTAGCATATTAAAGCATAGTATAGTGGTATTCTCCTTTGATGCTTTATTTGGGTTGACTTGGCGCATGCTCACACCATGTTATGACTATCCCAAGTCACCATAGCCTTTATGATCCTTTATTTTTCGACTTTTAATTTCACTTTATGCTTTAATTAATGATGTTTTGTCGCTTTGGATGATTATGGCCATTATTGCTCTTTTAGTTGGTCGCTCCCAGTCTTTTGCTAGCCTCCATAACCAAGTATGAGTTTCACTCATGCATCTAACTCCAAATAAAACCAAGTTATCCCAAAGAGTCCACCATACCTACCTATTAGCATTTGTTATTCTAAGTATATTCATGCTTTTATCTACCTTCCGAATTAAACTTGTTATGTGAAAATTAGTGATTAAAGCTCTCATGAACTTGATGGCACGCATTATTTTCTTGCACTTAATAAACTTGAACCATTGTGTCCATCTTTGTTGCGTATATGCTCGCGCTTTATAAGTTGAAGTTAGCAGAACCATGTAGCATGGGGAACGCTTTCAACATTGCACTTATATTTCGTTGATATCATGATTCTTTTGCCTATGGATCCCGACGGTGTGAAATAAAAGGGGAACTTGTAAGATCGTGGAGTTTGTATGTGTGTTAGAGAAACGCCTGGGCTGCTAGCCTAAGCCATGCCTAATCATGGTGGAAACTTGCAGCATAACCATAATGAGCACTCTATGAAGTATCCTCAATAAAAACCTATGCAAATAGCAAATGAAAAGATCACTGAGATGCTCATTGTCTGCTTGCCTTGTCATTTTGATTATGGGATAGCTCCTATATCATGTGCAAGGGGTACCCCGTTGGTGGTTCTCTATGATACATATGTACTTACAATGACAAGAGCTTACTTGTGACTGAAGTTGAGTAACATGAGGTTCGGTACTTGTAAGTAAGGGGCATGAGATTTCAACTTATAACTTGTCAAGCATATCCTCTTAGTTGTGTCACTTTAACCTTAATCACCTAAAGATGCTTATGATAGGGGCAATGAGAGCTGAAAGCTAATAAGTACCATAATTTTTGGAAGCTCTTTATGAGACTTGAATCCCTGCTTCCTTTTAAGAAGGACTTTCTTTTATTTTTATGTTGAGTCTCCATCTTCTATCTGTGTGCACCTATTAAGAGAGCATAGTGGCCATTTTTAGTTTAATGTGCATTGTCCCAAGACTTGTTGATTAATACATAACTTTGTTATTGCTTGTTCTTAAATTATTTGTATCTAGTCACCCTTATGAACTTTGAAGATGTCCTATGCATTTATGTTTTGCTACTCTATGATGGAGAAGCTGAATACCATTCTCATTATGCTTTCTTTATGTGAAACAAACAAACATCTTGCAAAGCATTGTTATTCATGAATCTTTTGTTTGTGCCTTTTCATGTTACAACATAGTTGCTATGTCTTATTGTCAGAACTTTATCTTTCATGATTCATGTTTAGAGTACCTTAATCCCAGCTATCAATGTTTTTACAATAATGATGATCAAGATTGTGTTGTCTGCATGTCACCTCAAAAATTATATTGTTTTGATCGTTTACCTACTTGAGGACGAGAAGGAACTAAGCTTGGGGATGTTGATACGTCCATAACGTATCTATAATTTTTGATGGTTTTATGCTAATAATATGCTTTTGACACTCCTTTTTGTATAAAGTTTATGATTTATTTGGACTAACCTACTAATAGTTGCAAAAGTGCACAATGTTCTTGTTTTACACTTTGATGTGTAGGAATTACAAAGAATAAAAGTGGAAACCTTGTTGGAGTCAAATTGAGATTTTTTCCAGAAATTTGTCTCAGAACTCTTTTTGAAGATGGTCACGTTTCGGTTCGAAGCCGGCGTCAAACAGAAAACTCTTCAACTACAAAGTTGTTAGAAATTTCATGACAAACGTTCTGGATATAAAATTTAGCTAATTCCGAGTCCATACGGGCCTTTTAGGTCTGATTTACTGCAGCCCAAGATGGGGTGACGGGAATCCGAGAAGGGAGGAAACCTAATTCGCCCAGGGAATCTCCACCCACGAATTTGCAGCCACCACAGCCACGTTTTTGCCTCCCCATGGATCCCATCTCCATGGGGGAGGGATCCCAAGAAGCCATGAAGGAAGGGGCTAAGGGGTGGTGCTCCCCCATGATATCGGCGGCGGGGAAGGAGTCCCCCGCGCCGCCACTAGCGTCGCCGCCGCCGCCCTCTTCACCATCTTCACCGCCATCTCCATCACCTAATCCTCATAGTATGCAATGGTTCATCCGGCCATACACCACTGTACCGTCCTATGTAAGCATGGTGTTTAATGCTATAAGTTATAATGTTATGATCTATGTCATGTTTGCGTAGTTTCTTTGTTCTTAGATTGAATGGTTGAACGGATTTGGTTCATTAGAGTTGTATGTTGATATGGTACAGTCCTTTGGTGTCCATTATATTTGTGCGTGCATGGATTAAACATCATAGGGTTTGTATTATGTGTAAGAGGAAGGTGAAGTTCTCCCGGAGTGACAGAAATCTGAGGACGCGAACCGGAACGTTGCACGTATGGGAGTAAGAGGACCATTAAATTAAGGCTATGGTTGGGGAAACCTTAATGCATTGATTAGTACTTACGGATGTTTGCTAACAATCCAATCATATAGTACATGTAATTCCAAGTAGTGAATCGCATGTATATTTAGCCTCTCCCACAGACAAAACTGCATCAAAGACAATGAACCTGATCTATTCGCTATTTAAACTTGGACAAAGCCACCACAATTACCACCACTATTCCACACTCATGCTTTTGTTAGTTTAGTGTATTTTATTGCTGCAGCAACTAGCTTTACTTTCTTGTTATTTATTATCATGCAAAGCTATCTCTATTACTCGTATTGTTGTTCTAGTTTTATTTCCTAGATAATGCAAACGTTTAGTGTGCGTAGAGTTATATCAGTGGTTGATAGAACTTGAGAGAATATGTATCATACCTTTAGCTCCTTGTTAGGTTCGAAACTCTTACTTATCAAAAAGGCTACACACGATCCCCTATACTTGTGGGTTATCAATCTACTGCACTTGATCTAAACAAGTAACAATACATCACTATTAGTTCAACAAAATACTTTGGTAGTAGCAACGACAGAACAAAGGCAAAGCAAGACCATCTCCTACCCTTGATCTAAACAAGTACTACCAGTATATAGTACAAAATACTTCGAAGCACAAGAACTAGTTCTATACTAGTACTACTATGCATCCAAAATCCACCCTCCAACACATAGATATTGATGCATATTGAGTAATGCATGCCCTGGGAAATATGAGATGGTTCATGGAATAATAAAAAGGAATGCTTTTTCCTCAGGATGATGCCAGGCACCGTCCAGCTCCGAGGTGTGGAGGAACTGCATATTGCACCGGTCCAAAACCCCATCTCTATTCTCGGGTAATGGGCATTGATCAGCACACTGTACAAGGGCGACGAGCAAGCATCCGATTCACATTCAGCAGCACATGACATATTCAACAGGAATTTAAAGTGACCGATTCAATGGTGGTAGAAAATTACCAAAAGAATTGACAGATTCAGCAATGCTGACATTGAAATTCAATGGATGTACAACAATGTGGTAAGGCCAAGTTTCAAAAGGAAAGAGTGACCATGCATTTTCTCCACTCGATCTGAATAAGTCCCAGTACATAGGTATTACTACAAAACAGATTAGTAGTAGCTAAACTCCGTACAAAATACTTAGTAGAAGTGTAGAACTACAAACTTACACTAAGCTAGAAACCACTACATGTCACATCATACGTACTCAAAGAAACGAGAATGCTTCAGCGTGTCAAAGTGCTGGCCAGGCTGCACCCTTGATTTCTTGCCTGGGACGCGTCTCTCGTTTCATTGTCGCTTGTCAGCCTCTAGGTCAGCAACATACATGTAAAATTCATACGACAAACTAGGAAATTTAGGATCCTTAATTTTGGCAATTTCAATTACAAAGGGATTCTGCCACCAACATAAACTAGCTAATTAGTACAACATTACATACACTCACAGTAGGATCATCACAAGAGGATTAAGATGTGATATCTCACCGGTGAATCTTGCCCGACAACTGGTTCAGTAGTATGCCAGTAAAGTCGCGGCTTGGACAGAAAAGATGTGAGCACTTCCTGCACGGTGTTGGCCGGCGATGGCCTAATCATTGTCTCAGATGACCTCGTTACTACAACTTGATTGAAACTAGCGAACAAGACCAATGACCAAAACCTCACCTCGTACCCCAGCGATTTGCACGCCGCCGACCTGACCGGCCTGACGGATAGGAGCAAGTCCATGCTATGCCCGTCAATTTGAGCGACGAACATCTTGCCCTCCTTCCCGTTGTCGACGACCTCAGCTCTGAGCGAGCCCGGTGCACGAACCGACACAGACGGATCCCATTTTTTGGGGTTGTATCTCGGCACTATCATCGAGTGGGCAGATATGAGGTGCTCGATGAACACATTCTTGACACCGGTGAACTCGCATCCTGGCTCTGTGCAGACACACCGGCGGTAGTTGCACACGATCTTGTGGTCATAAACATCCTTGTAGGAGACCAAAGTCTAGCACATATTGTTGGGGCATTTACTACCTTTTTCGCCAGCGACTTGGCAGTACAGCTCCTTGGAGCATGTGGCCAGCCGGACGGCGCTGGTAGTGTCCAAGCGCTTAGCTATTTCATTGAAGACGTATTCACCGACCTTCGTCCAGACGTTGTTCAGCTGGTTGTGTCTCGAATCCACAACCATCACGTCCGGATGGATTGGGGGCAAGGACGGATCTATGTATGGTTGTTGGCTTATTTGGAGGGAGAGGGGTGGCGGCCTAGAAGGATCGATGTTGCGGGTGAGATGACGAGAAAAATGTGTGAACTGTGCGCTCGAGAAGATCCAAATGCGGCTTCTCGGAGTTAGGAATGGCTCTTTGAAGGAGGGGTTTTTGTCATGCTCCTTCAGCTATCTTCTGCTGAGCGAACTGCATCGAGCATGCCGACTAGAGTTATGGAGTAGGGAGTACAATAGGTACTCTAGACTGGCATGCTGCCATGGAGTGTTCTCTCATCACATCTTAGTTATTAGAACCGAGAGATGATTTATTTACTGCTTCCATTTTTATACTACTCCCTCCAGTTCATATTCTAATGGCCTCAACTTCGTCTAGATTCACATCAGTTAGACAGAGTAGTTGTAAGTTGGTTTTTTCTCACTTACGTTTTTTGGTACTTCATAGTACGTACCAAAATACCAAGATGTTGAACCTCATATGAACTTTCTAGAAAGGTACCCCTTTGCAAAGATTAGCAAGCCTGCTAAAATTTCTGAAACTTGTAGAAAGGCAAGAACCCACGGCCTAAATTACATCATGCTTGGTGAAAAAATGATAGGTTCCTAGTTCACATTTAGCAGCATTTCAAAGTGACCAATTCAGCAATACAGACTCTAAAATTCAATAGTAGGACGACGAGAATCAATTCTTGTTTTAGCACTAAAAACCTTGGTGCGAGATCAATCGCTTTTCTCCGGGCACACTCGATCATCGGAGCAAGCAAAACTGACCATCAAGCCTGCTTTTCTGTGCATACCTTCTACTCGCATCAGTGACTGTGTGGCCCACATATGCAACCAAAATGCCCCAAGCCTCATCTAGATTGTGACAAGGCCACGTTTCAAAAGAACAGTAAGACCATCTACTGCCCTTGATCTAAAAAGTACCAGTACATCAGTACTAGTTCTACAAAATACTTTAGTATTGTAATGAAACGATAGAACATTTGACAGATTCACTACCATTTGAAAGATTCAGTAGCACTGAATAAAACAGAAAAATATCAATAGATTCCAAATACATAATCTGTGGTACTTGACAGATTCAACAGCATTTCAAAGTGATCGATTTAGCAGTATAGATAATGACCAAAAGAATTAACAGATTTAACAATGCAGACACTAAAATTCAATAGATGTAGCAAGCCCATAATTCAAAAGGATAGAGAGAACATATTCTGACCATGTTCCAAAAGAAGACCAAGACCATCTATTGGTCTTGATCTAAACAAGTACCCAATACGTCACTATTAGTTCTAAAATATACTTTAGTAATAGCAACAATAGAACATTTGACAGATTCACTGGCATTTGAAAGATTCAGCAGTACTGAAAAATACAAAAAATATCAACAGATTCTCAGTTCATAATAAGCGGCACTTGATAGATTTAGCACCATTTCAAAGTGACCGATTTAGTAGTACAGATAATGACCAAAGGAATTTATAGATTCAACAATATAGACATTAAAATTTGGTAGATGTAGCAAGGTCATGATCCAAAAGGAAAGAGAGACCATATTCAAAACTAAAATAGATTAGCAGTAGCAGAACTCCATACAAAATACTCAGAACTACCTTTAGCTAGGAACCACATGCCCCAAAATGATAAGAAAAATCATGTCGAGGATTACATGTGTTCAAGTTAGGATCATCACAAGAAGATAAAGATGTGTTAATCTCTAATAATCTTGTCGATACGAAGCTTGTATCCCATGGTGAACTCCGATGGTCGATCCCGAGAACGAGCGGCCAGATTAGACCGACAAACCGATAAAGAGCAAGTGGCTTTAGAATTCGCATAGAATACCTTCTCACACAAGCCATTTGGATGTGCATAGCTCAACTTCACCATGAACTGCGGCCACAAGCGTGCCGCCGGCCTGACGCACATGAAGGATATCAAGATGACACTGTCACACCCATTAAATAGCACGCAAAACACCGTGTCATCGTACCCGGTTATCCCAATATCAACATTCTGCGAGCACGGCACCGGCACCGGCTTAGATATGTACCTCCCTTTCCTACCATAGTGTAAAATGTGCAAGCTCATGGCATGGGCTTCTCTGAGGTGGGGTGAAGCACAAACAAAATTGCGGCAAACTCGCAGCCAAGTACCATGTAGTTCCATGGGACTACATCAGCGAGCATTGAACATGAAGACATATTTGGCTAGACAGCCCATACCCATTGGGTCTATCACCAACATAAAGTAATTAATTAGTACTACATTACATATAGTCATATTAGTATCATCACAAGAATATTTATATGTGTTAACGCACTCTTGGTTGATATTCTTGTAATCCAGGGGGAATTCCGACAACATCTTGAGAAGCTCGCAGGTAACGCCACGGTTTCGATAGGTACGACATGAGCCCTTTTAGCGCGACTTCAGCCGACAAAAGCATGTTCATCTGCTCAGATGCCGCTGCCATTTCGATCGAATGGAGCTTATTCCATGACGGCAACGACCATAACATCACCTTATACCGCGGCGATTCGCACGCCACCGACCTGACATACCTGACAGATAGGAAGATGTCCGTGGTGTACCCTCCAATTAGGGTGGCAAACTCCGTGCCCTCTTTCCCGATGTCGATGATCTCTAGTGCAGGCACTAGGTCAGTCGGGTACTAGTGCTTGTTAGAGTAGGTCGCTTTGGGAAAATAGTACATCTTGTGGGTAAGTTTCAAGTGGTCAAAGAGCTCGTGCATAGTTAATTGCCGGGTGACGAAATCGCATCCTTTCTCCATGCAGGCTGCACACAGGGCGTAGCAGCACTGGATCTTGTGCTCGTAGATGTCATTGTAGGAGACCAATGAACAACAACGGTCGTTGGGGCACCTGCTACCTTTTCTGCCGACGACCTGGCGGTACAACTCCTTGGAACATGCGGACAACCTAATGGTGCTGATAGTGTCCAGATGCATAGTGATTTTGTTGAAGACGTCGTCGCTGACCTTGCTCCAATCGTAGTGCCATGGGTTGCACCTCGAATCCGCCATCCCGTCCGGATGGATTGGGGGCGAGGGTGGATCTATGTAGAGTTGTTGGTGGTTTTGGGAGGAGACGGCTAGTGGCCTAGAGGGAGTGATGCAGCGGGCAAGATGGCGAGTAAAATGTGTGAAGCGCATGCTAGAGATGCGGCTAGGCGGCATCGTTGAGTGGGGATAAACTAAAGGGAGATGGGGAAGATGGGATGACTCTTTGAAAGAGGATTTTACTTTTCTTCTGCTGTAAGAAGCGGTTGCATCGAGGATGCCGGCTAGCATGAATGTGTGCAACACACCCCTTTGCAATAAATTAAACATGTCACTTCCTAGCGTAGTACACTCACATCACATCAGTTTGACCAGACATATTATTTACTATTTACATCTTCTATTTTCATTCTAGTATTAGGGCATCACCTATGTATGTGGTAGAATTTGTCTATAAGCTGGGAAGTTCTAAGAAAAAACTTTTCAATAGTTTTCGATGTACTGAATGTTGGAGATATGCCCAAGAGGCAATAATAAAAGTGGCTATTATTATATCTTTGTGTTTATGATGAATGTTTACATCCCATGCTATAATTGTATTATAAGGAAACACTAATACATGTGTATTTTGTAAACGTAAAAGAGTCCCTAGTAAGCCTCTTGTTGAACTAGCTTGTTGATTAATAGATGATCATGGTTTCCTGGTCATGGACATTGGATGTCATTAATAACAAGGTTATATCATTGGGAGAATGATGTGATGGACACACACCCGTAGTAAGTATAGCATAAGATCAAGTCATTAAGTTCGTACTGCTACAAGCTTTCAAATGCATAGTAACCTAATCCTTCGACCATGAGGTTATGTTAATCACCACCACCGGATGGGTACTTTGATGGCATCAAACACCGCTTCGTAACTGGGTGGTCATAAAGGTGTCATTGGGTATTCTGAAAGTATGTGTTGAAGCGCATGAACCAAGATTGGGATTTGTCCATCCATATGACGGAAATATATGCTCTGGGCCCTCTCGGTGGAATTTCATCTAGTTAGCTTGCAAGCATGTGACTAGGTCACAAGGGATGACATATCATGGAACGAGTAAAGAGTACTTGTGAGTAATGAGGTAGAACTAGGTATGGAGATACCGACGATCAAACCTCAAATAAGTAGAGTATCGCGTGACAATGGGAATTGGTTTCGCATGTAAATGGTTCTATCGATCACGAAGTCATCGTTAAGTATGTGGGAGCCGTTATGGCTCTCCAGATCCCGCTGATGGTTATTGATCGGAGAGGTGTCTCCATCATGTCTGCATATTCACGAACCGTAGGGTGACACACTTAAGGTTCGATGCTGTTTAGGTAGATATGGAATATGCGTTGGAGACCGAATGTTGTTCGGAGTCTCGGATTGGATCTGAGACATCACGAGGAGATCCGGAATTGTCCGAAGAATTAGATTCATATAATGGAGATCATTTTCTAGGTTCGGAAATGTCCCGAAGTGTTTATATGGGGGTTCTAGAAGGTTTCGGAATGTTCCGGAAGGTTCTAGAAATTTCTATGGAGTTTGCTTGAAAACTAAGAAAGAAAAAGGGGAAACTTGGGAGGGAAGGAAACTCCCCCCAAGCCCCCCTTGTGCGTCGGCCCTAGGAGGTGGGCCTAGGGGTGGGAACCCTAGGCCGCACCCCTCCCTCTATATATAGAGGGGTGGAGGCGCCACCCCCCTTGCCCTCCTCCACTCTTGCCCTAGCCGCCTCTCTCCTCCTCCTTCCTTCTGCTCAGGCTTAGGCGAAGCCCTGCAGAATTCTCTACTCCACCACCACCACCACGCCGTCGTGCTACTAGGATTCCGTGGAGAGATCTACTACCTCCACTGCTCGTTGGAACAAGGAGAGGAAGGTCTGCATTGACTCCGCACGTGTGACCGACTGCGGAAGCGCTGCCGAAACGCGGCGCAGGAAGGATCGTCTACTCGATCTTGAGATTGGCAAGTGATCGTCTACATCAACCACGAGATCCGATCTCGCACAAGGCTTTCGGATCTACAAGGGTTAGTACAGATCTATCTCGTTGCACATGTCTAATAGATTAGATCTTGGCTTTTATCTAGATTAGATCTGGGTTTTGTTCGATTTTGCGGTAGAAATTTTTTGTTTTCCATGCTACAAACCCATTAGTGGTAGCAGAGCCATGTCTATGCGTAGATCTGTTGCACGAGTAGAACACAATGGTTTTGTGGGCGTTGGTGCTCGTGCCGTCTTTTGCTTTGTGTACTTTGCATCTTGCGGTATGGTGGGATGAAGCGGCTCGGGCTAACCTTACATGTCATCGCACATGAGACTTGCTCCACGCTTGACGTGTAACTTGCTTTGCACAAGTGGCTTTACGGGTGTCTGTCTCTCCCACCATAGTATAGATCCAATTTACACTTTGCACTTGATAGCACTTGTATCAACGTTGTGGTTCAGTTTCGCAGGTAAGATCCGTTCTTATTCGAAAGCCCCAAACCACGTAAAACATGCAAAGAAAATTAGAGGCGTCTAACTTGTTTTTGCAGGGGTTTTGTGATGTGATATGGCCATCATGTGATTGTGATTATATTTGATGTATGCAATGATCCTTGTTGTAATATGGCAACCGGCAGGAGCCTAATGGTTGTCTTTAATTCTGTTAAGACCTGCGTGTCTATTCATCTTGTAATAGCTTTATTCCAAGTAGTTGTAATAGTTGCTAGTGATGATGGACAACCATGAAGCGGCGCCACTGACCTTGACGCAATGCTGGTGATGATGGAGATCATGTCCGTGCTTTGGAGATGGAGATCAAAGGCATAAGAAGAAAGGGCCATATCATATCACACTAATTATGAATTGCCTGTGATGTTAATCCTTTATGCATCTTGTATTGCTTAGATCGCGACGGTAGCATTATAAGATGATCCCTCTCACTAAATATCAAGTAATAAAGTGTTCACCCTTAGTTGGCACCGTTGCTAAGACTCGTCGTTTCGAAGCATCTCGTGATGATCGGATGTGATAGATTCTACCTGTGCATACAACGGGTGCAAGCCAGATTTGCACATGCGGAAACTAAGGTTAATCTTGACGAGCCTAGCATGTACAGACATGGTCTCGGAACACGGAATACTGAAAGGTAGAGCATGAGTCATATAAATGATATGATGAACATGAAGATTGTTCGTCGATGAAACTACATCTTCTCTCGTGAAGATCGGACTTGGTGTGGTGGACTTGGTTCGTGTAATCACTAAGACAACGTGAGGGATGTTGTTTTGAGTGGGAGTTCACCTAGTTAATTTAAAGAATTTAGATTGAACTCAATTCATCATAAACTTAGTCTAAACTACTTGCAAATTTGTTGTAGATTATGGTGAACCTCTCCATCAATTTCAATGCGTTCCTAGAGAAAGAAAAGCTTAAGAACAATGGAAGCAACTTCACGGACTGGTTCCGTGGACTGAAGATCGTCCTCAGGGCTGGTTAGTTGACCTATGTGCTCGAAGCACCGCTAGGTGACCCACCTGCAGAAGATGCCACCGATGACGTAAAGAATGTTTACGCCACTCGGAAAAATCACTACTCCACAGTTCAGTGTGCCATCCTATACGGTTTAGAAGCGCAGCTTCAGAAGCGCTTTGAGCACCACGACCTGTTCGAGATCATTAAGGAGCTCAGGCTGATTTTTGAGACTCACGCGGCCGTGGAGAGCTATGAGGCCTCTGAAAAGTTCTTTAACTGTAAGATGGAAGAGGGTAGCTCCGTTAGCGAGCACGTGCTCACCATGTCTGGGCACGCAAACAAGCTCCAAGAGTTGGGGATAACGATTCCTAATGAGTTAGGGATTCACCGTGTCCTCCAATCACTGCCACCGAGTTATAAGAACTTTGTGATGAACTACAATATGCACTTCATGAACAAGACGTTGCCTGAACTATCGTCCATGCTAAAAACTGCTGAAGTGGAGATCAAGAAGGAGCACCAAGTGTTGATGGTCAATAAGACCACCAATTTCAAGAAACAGGGCAAGCCTAAGAACAAGGGTAACTTCAAGAAGGACGGCAAGAAAGCTGCCGCACCTGCTAAGAAGCCCAAGGCTGGTCCTAAGCCTGAAACTGAATGCTTCTACTGCAAGGGTGCTGGTCACTGGAAGCGTAACTGCCCCAAGTACCTGGCGGATCTCAAGAACGGCAACATCAAGAAGAAAGGTATATTCGATATACATGTTATTGATGTGTATCTTACTAGTAATCGTAGTAGTGCCTGGGTATTTGATACTAGTTTGGTTACTCATATTTGTAACTCGAAACAGGATCTGCAGAATAAGTGAAGACTGGCGAGAGACGAGGTGACGATGCGCGTTGGAAATGGCTCCAAGGTTGATGTGATCGCCGTCGGCACGCTCCCTCTACATCTACCTTCGGGATTAGTTCTAAATTTGAATAATTGTTATTTGGTGCCTGCGTTAAGCATGAACATTATATCTGGATCTTGTTTATTGCGAGACGGTTACTCTTTTAAGTCCGAGAATAAAGGTTGTTCGATTTATATGAGTAATATCTTTTATGGTAATGCACCTGAGATGAATGGTTTATTCTTACTGAATCTCGATAGTAGTGATACACTTGTTCACAACATAGATGCTAAACGAACAAAATTAAATGATAATTCTACATACATGTGGCACTGTCGTCTTGGTCACATTGGAGTGAAGCGTATGAAGAAACTCCATTCTGATGGACTTCTTGAATCACTTGAAAGATGCGAAGCATGTCTAATGGGAAAAATGACTAAGACTCCATTCTCTGGAATAATGGAGCGAGCTACGGACTTATTGGAAATAATACATAACGATGTGTGCGGTCCAATGAGTATAGCATCACGTGGTGGATATCGTTATGTTCTCACTTTCACGGATGACTTAAGTAGATATGGGTATGTCTACTTTATGAAACATAAGTCCGAAACTTTCGAGAAGTTTAAGGAATTTCAAAGTGAAGTGGAAAATCATCATAACAAGAATATTAAGTTTCTGCGTTCTGATCGCGGAGGTGAATATCTAAGTTATGAGTTTGGCATGCATTTAAAGAAATGTGGAATACTTTCGCAGTTGACACCGCCGGGAACACCACAGCATAATGGTGTGTCTGAACGTCGTAATCGAACTCTCTTAGATATGGTTTGGTCTATGATGTCTCTTACAGATTTACCGCTATCGTTTTGGGGCTATGCATTAGAGACAGCCGCATTCACTTTAAATAGGGCACCATCTAAATCTGTTGAAACGACACCGTACGAATTGTGGTTTGGTAAGAAACCTAAGTTGTCGTTCCTTAAAGTTTGGGGTTGCGAAGCATATGTAAACAAGTTACAACCTGATAAGCTTGAACCCAAAGCGGAGAAATGTGTCTTCATAGGATACCCTAAAGAAACAATTGGGTATACCTTCTATCATAGATTTGAAGGCAAAGTTTTCGTTGCCAAGAATGGATCCTTTCTTGAGAAGGAGTTTCTCTCGAAGGAAGTGACTGGAAGGAAAGTAGAACTCGATGAGGTTATTGAACCTTCTCTCGGATTTGAGAGTAGCGCAGCACCAGAAGATGTTTTTGTGCCGCCTGCACCAGTTGGAGAGGAAGCTAATGATGGTGATCATGAAACTTCGAACAAAGTTGCTGCTGAACCTCGTAGGTCAACGAGTGTTCGTACCACTCCTGATTGGTATGACCCTGCCTTGAACGTCATGTTGGTGGACAACACTGATGACCCTGCGACGTATGAAGAAGCTATGGTGAGCCCAGATTCCGACAAATGGCTAGAAGCCATGAAATCCGAAATGGGATCCATGTACGAAAACCAAGTGTGGACTTTGGTGGACTTACCGGATGGCCGTAAGGCTATCGAGAACAAATGGATTTTCAAGAGAAAAATAGATGCTGATGGTAATGTTACCATCTATAAAGCTCGACTTGTCGCGAAAGGGTTTTGACAAATTCAAGGAGTTGACTACGATGAGACATTCTCACCAGTAGCGAAGCTAAAGTCTGTGAGGATTTTGTTAGCAATTGCTGCATATTTCGATTATGAGATTTGGCAGATGGATGTCAAAACGGCGTTCCTTAATGGTGACATTGAGGAAGAGTTGTATATGGTACAACCGAAGTGTTTTGTCGGTCCTAAAGATGCTGACAAGGTACGCAAACTTCAGCGCTCCATTTATGGACTGAAGCAAGCATCCCGGAGTTGGAATCAACGTTTTGATAAAGTAATCAAAAACTTTGGATTTATAAAAACTTATGGAGAAGCTTGTATTTACAAGAAAGTGAGTGGGAGCTCTGTAGCATTCCTAGTACTATATGTAGATGACATATTGTTTATTGGGAATGATATAGAACTTCTTAATAGCGTCAAAACCTATTTGAATAATAGTTTTTCAATGAAGGATCTTGGCGAAGCGGCATATATTCTAGGCATCAAGATTTATAGAGATAGATCAAGACGCCTAATAGCTCTTTCACAAAGTACAAACTTGGACAAAGTTCTAAAGAAGTTTAGAATGGAAGAGAGCAAGAAAGGGTCCGTGCCCATGTTGTCAGGTAAGACCTTGAGTAAGACTCAAAGTCTAGCTACGGTAGAAGATAGAGAGAAGATGAATAATATTCCCTATGCCTCGGCCATAGGTTCTATCATGTATGCCATGCTGTGTACAAGACCGGATATAGCACATGCTGTTAGTTTGACTAGCAGATATCAAAGTGATCCTAGAATGGAGCACTGGACAGCGGTCAAGAATATCCTAAAGAACCTAAATAGGACTAAAGGATATGGTTCTTTCTTATGGAGGTGATGAACAGCTTGTTGTAAACAGTTACACTGATGCTAGTTGGAACACCGATCTAGATGACTCGAGGTCACAGTCTGGATACGTATTTATTTTTAATGGTGCTACAGTGAGCTGGAGGAGTGCCAAGCAAAGCGTTGTGGCGAAATCTTCAACTGAATCGGAATACATAGCTGCTTCGGAGGCTGCACAAGAAGCCATATGGATGAAGGAGTTCATTGCTGAACTTGGCGTGGTTCCTAGTGCGTTGGACCCGATGGCCATCTACTGTGACAACACAGGTGCCATAGCTAATGCACAAGAGCCAAGGTCACATAGCAAGCTGAAGCACATCAAGCTACGTTTCCATGCTATTCGCGAGTATGTCCAAGATGGTGACATAAAGATTTTCAAAGTACACTGATCTGAATGTGGCAGATCCGTTGACTAAACCTCCCCCTAGGGCAAAGCATGACCAACACCAGAACGCCATGGGTGTTAGGTATATTACCATGTAATCTAGATTATTGACTCTAGTGCAAGTGGGAGACTGTTGGAGATATGCCCAAGAGGCAATAATAAAAGTGGTTATTATTATATCTTTGTGTTTATGATGAATGTTTACATCCCATGCTATAATTGTATTATAAGGAAACACTAATACATGTGTGTTTTGTAAACGTAAAAGAGTCCCTAGTAAGCCTCTTGTTGAACTAGCTTGTTGATTAATAGATGATCATGGTTTCCTGGTCATGGACATTGGATGTCATTAATAACAAGGTTATATCATTGGGAGAATGATGTGATGGACACACACCCGTAGTAAGTATAGAATAAGATCAAGTCATTAAGTTCGTACTGCTACAAGCTTTCAAATGCATAGTAACCTAATCCTTCGACCATGAGGTTATGTTAATCACCATCACCGGATGGGTACTTTGATGGCATCAAACACCGCTTTATAACTGGGTGGTCATAAAGGTGTCATTGGGTATTCTGAAAGTATGTGTTGAAGCGCATGAACCAAGATTGGGATTTGTCCATCCATATTACGGATAGATATGCTCTGGGCCCTCTCGGTGGAATGTCATCTAGTTAGCTTGCAAGCATGTGACTAGGTCACAAGGTATGACATATCATGGAACGAGTAAAGAGTACTTGTCAGTAACGAGGTAGAACTAGGTATGGAGATACCGACGATCAAACCTCGGATAAGTAGAGTATCGCGTGACAAAGGGAATTGGCTTCGCATGTAAATGGTTCTATCGATCCCGAAGTCATCGTTAAGTATGTGGGAGCCTTTATGGATCTCCAGATCCCGCTGATGGTTATTGATCGGAGAGGTGTCTGCATCATGTCTGCATATTCACGAACCGTAGGGTGACACACTTAAGGTTCGATGCTGTTTAGGAAGATATGGAATATGCGTTGGAGACCGAATGTTGTTCGGAGTCTCGGATTGGATCTGAGACATCACGAGGAGATCCGGAATTGTCCGGAGAATAAGATTCATATAATGGAGATCATTTTCTAGGTTCAGAAATGTCCCGGAGTGTTTATATGGGGGTTCTAGAAGGTTTCGGAATGTTCCGGAAGGTTCTAGAAATTTCTATGGAGTTTGCTTGAAAACCAAGAAAGAAAAGGGGAAACTTGGGGGGGAAGGAAACTCCCCCCAAGCCCCCCTTGTGCGCCGGCCCTAGGAGGTGGGCCTAGGGGTGGGAACCCTAGGCCGCACCCCTCCCTCTATATATAGAGGGGTGGAGGCACCACCACCCCTTACCCTCCTCCACTCTTGCCCTAGCCGCCTCTCTCCTCCTCCTTCCTTCTGCTCAGGCTTCGGCGAAGCCCTACAGAATTCTCTACTCCACCACCACCACCACGTCGTCGTGCTGCTGGGATTCCGTGGAGAGATCTACTACCTCCGCTGCTCGCTGGAACGAGGAGAGGAAGGTCTGCATCGACTCCGCACGTCTGACCGACTGCGGAAGCGCTGCCAGAACGCGGCGCAGGAAGGATCGTCTACTCGATCTTGAGATCGGCAAGTGATCATCTACATCAACCACGAGATCCGATCTCGCACAAGGCTTTCGGATCTACAAGGGTTAGTACAGATCTATCTCGTTGCACATGTCTAATAGATTAGATCTTGGCTTTTATCTAGATTAGATCTGGGTTTTGTTCGTTTTTGCGGTAGAAATTTTTTGTTTTCCATGCTACGAACCCATCACTGAATTCCTGGTTAGCTTCAAAAGTGTTTTGGAAAATTTTAAGAGCAATCTATCTATCGTGCTTAGTTGTAGTGAAAATTTGAGATAGTCGATGGGAGTACGGTTTACATCAAAGACATCAAAAAGAGAAAACTACATAGAGGTCCATAAACTTAGCACAAGGGACCCTAAAGTTAAGCAAGGAAAAGCACTCAGGTCCTTCTCGAGCGAGAAACTAAGCCATACCCTTCATACTACTGTACTTACTTCACACAAACACACAAAACACTCCTCACACTTTCAAACCAGCGTGGTGGGGTGTGCTTGGTGCTTCCTCTTCACAAGGTGTGAAATGGAACGACAATGCAGGTCGACGCACATGGGTAGTGCCACGTTGTGGACGACGGGTAGATCAGCGGGCCAGGGTGTGTGTGGATGGTGATGAGACAGGGAAGGAGAGAGAAAACACAATTTGTTTTGAATGCATATATATAGTAAAGGTCCCAAAATTTAGACAAGAGGTTCAACTTCTTGCTAAGATTCTACATCTTGACAACTTAACAAAATTAGGTCAAACTTGAGATAGAAGTAAGCGTGATAGAAAGCTCTTGGATTAGTTGTCTTTTCGAAGGTAGATGGGTGCATCTTCTTTTAGTAAACTATGTTGTCGGTGTGAGTCTCCAACTATCAGGAAAGAACATTCTCAATTTTCCCATGTTTTGCGAATTTTAAAACTTCCTAGCTAACTCTGCCGACTTGAATGAGGCTTTGTGCCAATTTATCAAAATTAGGTCAAATTTGAACTACAAGTAAATTGTAGATTGCTTTGGAAGTTTTACGAAAAAGCTTTTCGGTGGTTTTCGATGTACTAAATTCCTGGTTAGAGCTTCAAAAGTTTGTTAGGAAATTTTAAGAGGAATATATCTTTCGTGCTTACTAGTAGTTAAAATTTGACATGGACGATGGGAAAAGTACGATTTGCTTCGAAGGCCTCGAAAAAAATAAAATTACATAGATGTCCATAAATTTAGCATAAAGGGCCCTAAACTTAAGCAAGGAAAAGCAGTCGGGTCCTTCTCGAGCGAGCAACTTAGCCATATACCCTTCGTACTTGTGTACTTGCTTCACACACACACAACGCTCCTCACACTTTCGAACGAGTGTGCTGGGGTGTGCTTGGTGCTTCCTCTTTGCAGGGTGTGAAATGGAACGACAAGGCAGGTTGACGCACGTGGGCAGCACCACGTTGTGGATGATGGAGAGATTAGTCGGTCGGGCTGTGTGTGGATGGTGATGAGGCAGTGTGAAGGAGAGAGAAGACACAACTTGTTTGGCATGCATATATATAGTAAAGGTCCCAAAATTTTGACAAGAGGTTCAACTTCTTGCTAAGATTCTACATCTTGACAACTTAACAAAATTAGGTCAAACTTGAGATAAAAGTAAGCGTGATAGATAGCTCTTGGATTAATTTTCTTTTGAAGGTAGATGGGTGCATCTTCTTTTAGTAAACGATGTTGTCGGTGTGAGTTTCCAATTATCAGGATAGAACATTCTCAATTTTCCCATGTTTTGCGAATTTTAAAACTTCCTAGCTAACTTTGCCGACTTGAATGAGACTCTGTGCCAATTTATCGAAATTAGGTCAAATTTGAACTACAAGTAAATTGTAGATTGCTTTGGAAGTTTTACGAAAAATCTTTTCGGTGGTTTTCGATGTATTAAATTCCTGGTTAGAGCTTCAAAAGTTTGTTAGGAAATTTTAATAGGAATACATCTTTCACGCTTACTAGTAGTTAAAATTTGACATGGACGGTCGAAAAAAGTACGATTTGCATCGAAGACCTCAAAAAAACAAAATTACATAGATGTCCATAAATTTAGCATAAAGGGCCCCAAACTTAAGCAAGGTAAAGCAGTCGGGTCCTTCTCGAGCGAGCAACATAGCCATATACCCTTTGTACTAGTGTACTTGCTTCACACACACAAAAAAAATGCTCCTCACACTTTCGAACGAGCGTGCTGGGGTGTGCTTGGTGCTTCGTCTTTGCAGGGTGTGAAATGGAACGACAAGGCAGGTCGACGCACGTGGGCAACACCACGTTGTGGATGATGGAGAGATCAGTCAGTTGGGGTGTGTGTGGAAGGTGATGAGGCAGTGTGAAGGAGAGAGAAGACACAACTTGTTTGGCATGCATATATATAGTAAAGGTCCTGAAATTTTTACAAGAGGTTCAACTTCTTGCTAAGATTCTACATCTTGACAACTTAACAAAATTAGGTCAAACTTGAGATAAAAGTAAGCGTGATAGATAGCTCTTGGATTAATTGTCTTTTTGAAGGTAGATGGGTGCATCTTCTTTTAGTAAACGATGTTGTCGGTGTGAGTTTCCAATTATCAGGAAAGAACATTCTCAATTTTCCCATGTTTTGTGAATTTTAAAACTTCCTAGCTAACTCTGCCGACTTGAATGAGACTATGTGCCAATTTATCGAAATTAGGTCAAATTTGAACTACAAGTAAATTGCAGATTGCTTTGGAAGTTTTACGAAAAATCTTTTCGGTGGTTTTCGATGTACTAAATTCCTGGTTAGAGCTTCAAAAGTTTGTTAGGAAATTTTAACAGGAATACATCTTTCACGCTTACTAGTAGTTAAAATTTGACATGGACGGTCGAAAAAAGTACGATTTGCATCGAAGACCTCAAAAAAACAAAATTACATAGATGTCCATAAATTTAGCATAAAGGGCCCCAAACTTAAGCAAGGTAAAGCAGTCGGGTCCTTCTCGAGCGAGCAACATAGCCATATACCCTTTGTACTAGTGTACTTGCTTCACACACACACACAAAAATGCTCCTCACACTTTCGAACGAGCGTGCTGGGGTGTGCTTGGTGCTTCGTCTTTGCAGGGTGTGAAATGGAACGACAAGGCAGGTCGACGCACGTGGGCAACACCACGTTGTGGATGGTGGAGAGATCAGTCAGTTGGGGTGTGTGTGGAAGGTGATGAGGCAGTGTGAAGGAGAGAGAAGACACAACTTGCTTGGCATGCATATATATAGTAAAGGTCCTGAAATTTTTACAAGAGGTTCAACTTCTTGCTAAGATTCTACATCTTGACAACTTAACAAAATTAGGTCAAACTTGAGATAAAAGTAAGCATGATAGATAGCTCTTGGAATAATTGTCTTTTCAAAGGTAGATGGGTGCTTTTTCTTTTCATAAACGATGTTATCGGTGTGAGTTTCCAACTATCAGGAAAGAACATTCTTGATTTTCCCATGTTTTGCAAATATTAAAACTTCCTAGTTAACTCTGCCGACTTCAATGAGACTATGTGCAAATTTATAGAAATTAGGTCAAATGTGAACTATAAGTAAATTGAGGTTGCTTTAGAAGTTTTACGAAAAAGCCTTTCGGTGGTTTTCGACGTACTAAATTCCTGGTTAGCTTCAAAAGTTTTTTGGAAAAATTTAAGAGGAAACTATCTATTGTGCTTACTTGTAGTTAAAATTTGACACGATCGGTAGGAGTACGGTTTAGATCGAAGACCTCAAAAAGATAAAAATTACATGTAGAGGTCCATAAATTTAGCACAAAGGGCCCTATAGTTAAGCAAGGAAAAGCAGGCGGGTCCTTCTCGAGCGAGAAACTGAGCCATACCTTTCGTACTATTGTACTCGCTTCACACAAAAAAGGCTCCTCACACTTTCGAACCAACGTGATGGGGGGTCATCTTGGTGCTTCCTCTTCGCAGGGTGTGAAATGGAACTACAAAGGTAGGTCGACGCACGTGGGCAGCGCCACATTGTGGACGAGGGAGAGATTAGCCGGCCGGGGTGTGCGTGGATGGTGATGAGGTAGTGAAGGAGAGATAAAACATAATTTGTTTTGCGTGCATATATAGTAAAGGTCCTGAAATTTTGACAACACGTTCAACTTCTTGCTAAGAAATTGCATCTTGACAACTTAACAAAATTAGGTCAAACTTGAGCTACAAGGTAGCATGATAGATTGCTCCTGGATTAAAAATTTTTCGAAGGTAGATGGGTGCCTCTTCTTTTAGTAAACGATGTCGTCCATGTGAGTTTTCCAACTTTCAGGAAAGAACATTCTCGATATTCCCATGTTTTGCAAATTTTAAAACTTCCTAGCCAACTCTGCTAACTTCAATAAGACTCTGTGCCAATTTAAAAAATTAGGTCAAATTTGAACTACAAGTAAATTGTAGGTGCTTTGGAAGTTTAACGAAAAAGCTTTTCGGTGGTTTCCGATGTACTGAATTCCTGGTTATAGCTTTAAAAGTTTTTTGGAAAATTTTAAGAGGAATCTATCTATCGTGCTTACTAGTAGTTAAAATTTACACAATCGCTGGGAGCGAGTATGGTTTACATCGAAGACCTCAAAAAAGAGAAAATTACATAGAGGTCCATAAATTTAGCACAAAGGCCCTAAAGTTAAGCAAGGAAAAGCAGTCAGGTCCTTCTCGAGCGAGCAACTGAGCCATACGCTTTGTACTACTGTAGTCGCTTTACACAAAAAAATGCTCCTGGCACTTTCAAACTAGCGTGCTGGGGGTCTGCTTGGTGCTTCCTCTTCGTAGGGTGTGAAGTGGAACGGCAAGGCAGGTCGACACACGTGTGCGCAGCGCCATGTTGTGGACGAGGGGGGAGATCAGTCGGCCGGGGTGTGCGTGGATGGTGATGAGGCACTAAAGGATAGAGAAAACATAATTTTTTTTGTGTGCATAATGTTGGGAATATGCCCTAGAGACAAATAGTAGTAAGGACTATTATCATATTTCATATAGTTTATGATTAAGTTTTATATCATGCTATAACTGTATTGAGTGGAAACATCAATACACCTGTAGTTCTTTGGTCAACAGATGATCATGTTTCCTGATCATGTGGCATTTATGCCAGTTGGAAATGGAGTCAACTCATTCTAGGAATGAGATGATGAACCAATACCCAACCTAAACATCGTTACCCGATCATGTCACGAAGTTCAAGTTCCGATGATTAGAAATGGATCCTCATAGACTATTCCTTAGACCGTGAGGCTATATCAATAATTGTCTCCCGAGAGTGCTTAGGTAGCATCAAGCGCCACTTGGTAATACAGTGGTTATAAAGGTGTGTTCAGGTACTCGGAGGAAACCGTAGAGGCAATATATGTCAAGAGCAGGATTTGTCCGTCCATGTGACGGGAAGATACTCAAGGGCCCACTCGGAGAGGTTATATCCAATAGCTGCGCAGCGTGTGATTTGATCACAGGGATATCACTTGTCGGAACGAGTCAAGTTGCATTGTTCAGTAACAAGATTGAACATGACATGGTGATGTCATTGATCAGATCTCGGGCAATGCAAGTATGGAGAGACAAAGGGAATAAGACATGACTATCCTGGTTCAAATGATGAAAGATCTTCGTGGAACGCTGATACGTCCATTTTGCATCACTATTCTATGTCTTAATTCACTATTATTCATTGATATATTTCGTATTGAGAGGTGATACTTATGTTATTTCATCTGTTTTTGCATGGTTGTTGACTTTTGGAGAATGGACCGCTACAGTCAGGATTCTGATGGAAAAGGTGCTGTTTTGAGGCAAAATTCGCGAAGATCAGAAAATCCGGGAAAATATACGGAAAATCCTATTTTTTCAGAAGATTAAGGATGCCAGAAGATGGAGTGGAGATGGGCCATAGGGGGCCCACACCACCCCATGGCGCGGGCAGGCCTAGGCCACGCTAGGGAGTGGTGTGGCCACCCTGGCCCACTCCAGCCTCTCCCCTCTGGCGTATATCTTCCTCCCGAAACCCAAAGACTCGGGGGGGCGACCATAGAAAGATTCCGCCGCCTCTGCGGGGCGAAAAACACCGAGAGAGAAAGATCTCTCCAGCAGACAGATTTCTGCCGGGGGAATTCCTTCCCCGAGAGGGGAGATCGTCGCCATCAACACCACCATCAAGCTAGACTTCATCGGGATCATCATCATCACCACCACCACCATCATCACCATCAGCACCCTCATCACCATCTCCATATTGCTGTAAAAATTGCGTTGAATTTTGCTATAGTTCATGGGGAAACTTTCCCGGTGTTGATTACTCTTTGTAGTTGATGCTATTGAGTGAACCATTGAATTATTGTTTATGTTTAGATTGTTATACATCATTATTCCATCTCTGATCATGATCCATATGATGTCTTGTGAGTAGTTCGTTTTGTTCTTGAGGACATGGGAGAAGTCTTGTTGTTAGTAGTGGAGTTGCGTTGAGAAAGATTCAATAGATTGTTATTTATGTTGTGGTGTACTTCTTCTAGTGGTGTCATGTGAACGTCGACTACATGACACTTCACCTATATGGGCCTAGGGGAATGCATTGTGTATTTGGCTACTAATCGTAGGGGTTGACGGAGTGACAGAAACCTGAACCCCCGTTAGGAAACCATTGCACAAGGAACGTAAGGGTCTTAGAGTTTAAAGCTATGGTTAGGTTTCTACCTTAATTACTTTCTTGTACTTACAGATGTTTGCAAGGGGGTTTAATCACAAGTATGTATTAAGTCTTGGATGGGACGGTACATTAGCACAGGTTCACCCACACAACACTTAGCAAGCTAGAGAAGATTAATCGACTATATGAAGCGAAAGCACTTGACAGTCTTCCCATGTGTCCTTGAGAACGTTTGGTCATCTATAGAAATACAACTGGCTTGTCCTTTGCTGCATAAAGGATTGGGCCACTTGCTGCATTTATTCCTACTGTCTTTTATTTACTCGTACTTTGTTTACTTGCTTTATCGAAAACCCCTAAAAATACATTTGCTAAGTATTTGCAGAGAATTCCTAATCCATACCACTAGCCAGCACCTTCTGCTCCTCGTTGGGTTCGACACTCTTACTTATCGAAAATACTGTGATACACCCCCTATACTTGTGGGTCATCAAACGCACAGGGGTCACATGGCCATCCAGGTCCCTCTGTCGATCATTCGTGCAGGAGTGTCCCGACCATGTCTGGAGTGTTCCCGAACCGTGGGGTATCACGCTTAAGGGCTTGATGATGCTTAGAGAGTGTTTATAGGATCGGTCGAATTGCCAAATAATAGTAGAGAGAAAACCGGAAGGGTTTCGGTAAGTCCGGAGGATGTCCAGAGTGGAGGTGGAAGTGTTACATAACCACGGAGTTTGAATAATATGTGAATGAATATTAAATATTTATTTAATCATTTATTCATAATTATTTAATAAAGAGAAAATCAATTTAAAAGGTCAAAAGGCTTAATGGGCCAATTCTCGGAGGGGAGAGGGCCCATTAGGGAAAGGCAAGAGGAGGAAGGGGCCAAGGGGGTGGCCGACGGCCCTATTGGGCCAGCCCCCCACGTGGGGACCATGAGGGGGTGGTCGGCGGTGCCTCCCCCCACCTCTCCTCTCCTTTAGTCCCACCCCAGGACTTTGAGAGAGGTAGTACCTCCCCTCCCCCTATATATAGTGGGGGTATTTGGCCAAATAAATACACCGAATAGTCAATAAAGGTCTTCTCACTTTTGGGAGGACCTCCAATTGATATTTTCTCTCTCTCCCTCTCTCTCTCTCGTGACCGTGGTCCCATGTTCGGACAGCGCGAACGAGAGACATCTTCACCGCGGAGCGCTGTCGCGCTGCGGGATTCGGATCTAGGAGCTCTACTTCCACAACTGCTCCTGGATCGGGGAAGCGGGAGTCATCGTTAGGCATCGGACGTGTGTAACTCCCCACGAGGTGTCGCACTTGAGGCTTTCAAGTCATTGGAGCCAAGGGAGTGCAAGGACTTCATCATGACCTTGAGGTCGGCTTCGGCTCGTATACATCAACCACACTCTCCTGAGCGTTGACAACGCTTTTCGGTCTTCAAGGGTAAGTTCGCGAAAAGCCCCTCTCGTTACTGTATTACTAATAGATAGGTCCTGGCAGCATCAGGGGTTCAGGGGCATAGGGTAAAATTTTATTGTTTTCATACGTGGAACCCCTTCAGTGGTATTAGAGCTAGTTCTATGCGTAGTAATGCTAGTACGGGTAGAACACACGAGATGTAGCGTGTGGGAATTGATCTTTTAGTTGTTACCCACCCACGTGTACTTGTGTATACCGCAGCAATGCTTGATGAAGCGGTCCCCAACCGACTTTACGTGTTCATTTGCGAGACTGGTCCATGCTTGACATATGGCTTGTATTGTATAAAGTGGCTTAGGGGGTGTCTGTCTCTCTCGCATTAGTTGGTATACCATTTGCAACGGAGGGTGATGTCTACGCACTTGTATTCTTGTAGACAGTTGTTGGGCCTCCAAGTGCAAAGGTTTGTAGAACAGCAGCAAGCTTTTCCTTAAGTGGATCACCCAAGGTTTATCGAACTCAGGGAGGAAGTGGTCAAAGGTATTCCCTCTCAAGCAACCCTGCAATCAAGATACAAGAAGTCTCTTGTGTCCCCAACACACCCAATACACTTGTCAGGTGTATAGGTGCACTAGTTCGATGAAGAGATAGAGAAATACAAGTGGTATGGATATAAGACAATGGTGATAGAAGATAGCTTGATAGCGTGGAAAAGACTAAGGTAAAACTGAAATAAAGATGGAAGCAAGCAAACATGTAACAGATCTGGTAGCAAACGGTGTATCAATGCTTAGAGGCCTAGGGATCATACTTTGACTAGTGAACACTCTCATATAAATATATTCTTCTTTATGTGTAAAGACCCAAACCTGGCTTGGTTTGAATCCCTGTGATTACAGTGCTAGTCCCTGGATCAAATAGCTAGCACCCACAGTTTTTAAGATGTAATATCAAGATACAAAGGTCATATTACATCGCATGATCCATAATATGAATACTTTATTACATCCTCATAGCCATAGGCTATCTTATTACAAAGCAGCAGAATACAAGTAAAGCATGGAGTCCTTCATCTTCATGTGCCACAGGCAAACATGTTGGGTGTAGACTCATAACCCCTATCATCAATCCTCACTCATCAATAGAATAACCTGCAACATGATAGATTGCAGCCACAAAAGGGTCAATACTTTGAATGTATTGGCAAGTGTCACTAGTTTGTGAATATAAGTTGGACTATCACTACATGCATATTTGGCTAAGTAGATCTTAGGCTCATTTGCAGAAAGCAACATGGTTTTATCCTATATTTGTAAAAAAAATAGTTTTGATCTTTCAATAACTTTCTGAACTCCTTGGCAAACTCCAAGTGCTTCTACTCTCTTGTTGTCACCATCAAGTTTTATTTTGAGAAATTAGAATGTCGAGATCTTCCATAGCTTCAGGCCTTAGTTGCTTAGAATTGTCCATAACCGGGGACACGGCTAAGTACTTAGAATTTGATCTTCTGCAGAAGTTGTACACTTTACCCACAAGACACAATCTCGTCTTGACGCCACCAGTGGCCGCTGGATTAGTACTCACCAAGATGGAGTACCGGAAGATCGAGAATGTGACCAAGTCTTTCCACAGGAGTCCTCCCAATACATAATGCCAGCACATCTACCAGGCACCAATGCAAGGATAAAACCTCCAATGCATAATTCCATTTAACCTGAAGTGGTACCAATGCATGGGTCTCCCACTATGTAATTGACTAGGCCAGAGCCCATTTGGCATGTGGCTGTACACGAAAGCCACTGTACGAGAAACATGTTCAATCTCTAAGTTCCTGGGTGGTTTTCTCCTAGTGCACACACGAAAGAGATAGCCATAGACATGGTTCTCTTCGTTGCCACCTTATTCTCAACTGAGTAACCACTTTCCACCCAGGTGATTCATTGAGTACTTGTTTTATTATATAAAACATGTATTTTTCCAACTCCTCATATAGTCACAATATGGTATATTCCACACCAAATCTATAGCAGGGCTAAGCATACTACCACTATGGTATTTCCACTAAGGAATATATAAAGGATATCCTAATAGGATATAGCATAGCATAGTATCATAGTAATCCTATCATGCATACTACAAAAATCCACTAAGTGTAATGAAAATAGTAGGACATGGATGATAGTGTCACTTGCCTTAGTAGTTGGTGGTGTTGGTACACTCTTTGCAGTAACACACTTGACAATCCACACAATCTATCAAACAAAACACCAAGACAAAACATGCACAAGATCAACACTAATGGTAATACAAAAATCATGCAAAATATGCAAGCATGCAAGATGGCAATTTTTATTGTACAAATTGTTATAACAAAGGTTTTGAACAATACTAAGTGTTCTCTGAACAATTTACAATTGCAAGATTACAAATGCAACCATTTTTGCAATTGTAATAATTAGTAATAATTTCTAGCATTTGGAAAGGCTAGACTCACTAAATAATTCCCATGCTAATAGGTATAGTTAACCAAATTTATATTTTGGTCTCACTAGACAGAGGGTTCAATTTGCAATCCATAGCAAAAAGATTCACCCAAAAATAATTTACAAAACAATTTTTCTGGTTAAAATACTCCTAAAAAGGTTCTGCCTAAAACTTCTATTTTATAGAAGCTAAAGGGTGAAATAATGCATCAGCAGTGAAGCTCTTATTTTTCTGAATCCATAGACACCAAATTTGTATTTTTTTGAATTGTGGATCAAAAGTTATGAAATCTCTAAGTTTAATACTAAATCTGCCTATTTTCTAATTTAAACAATAGCCTGGGCGACGTGGCATGTTCTTATTGGCTGGTACTGGTTTGAGCGGATCGGCAACGTGGGCCGTTGGATTTTAAGAGGAACTAACGGACCAGATCAGTTGATACCGTTTCGGCTAAGTGATCTATCTAAGCTGCTGGATTAAGATCAGACGGTGCTCAGCGCGTGGCCAAGAACTGGCGGCGCTGGCGACGACGCACGGCGGCGGTTCGTCGGGTGGGTGGCGCTCCGGAGGTTCTAGAGGGTCAGGGAGACCGTGGACTATTACCAGCGATCACCGAGGTCGAGGTGGTCTCGGGGATGGTCGCGGTGGAGGGAGGGGCGCTCAGAGTTGCCAGGGATTCCTCGCCGGAGTACCTGCTGACGGTGGAGCTCGCGTCTCCGAGATGGTGTCGTCGACCTGGGGCTCGAGCAGGTAAGGCAAATGGTCAGTGAGGTGCGCCAGGTCGTGTAGAATCTGGCTGTGGCCAAAAGAGGGCGGCGGGAACCTGCGACTCACCGGAACTCGTCGATGAACGGCGGCGGTAGAAAAAGCTCCGGTGATGACCGTGGCGTCGACCTGGGGCATGCCAATGCAAATTGAGGGGGTTAGCAGATGCGCTTGAGGATGGTGAATCTAACAGGGCAGAAAAGAGGGTGCAGGGCAGTGTGTTCTCGCCGGAGCTCGTCGGCGACTGCGGTGGTCCGAGCTCGATTCCGAGCAGCCTAGGGGCTCTCAGGTGGTGGGATGTGAGGGAAAATGGAGGGGAGTGAGTGGGGATTAAGAGGCCGTGGTCGAAGTGGCGATTAATACGGGAAACGGCCGAATTTGAGTTGATTTCGAAACGGCAGAGAAGGGGGAGGGGTGTTCGTCATTCGGTGGAAGAAGGTGAGGTGGAGGGTGACATGGAGTGGGGTCGAGCCGTCAGTGAGGAGGTGTGAGGAAGGGTCGGTGAGAGAGAGAGGGGGAAAGGGGAGTGCCGGGTGGCTTAGTGGGCTGGGGGTTGGGCCGAGCTGCTGCTGCTGTTTTTTTTTCTTCTTACAATTTTTCTTTTTCTTTTTCTGTTTTCTTAAATAACTTTTGATTTAATGAATCAATTTGAACCAAAAAAATTTCTAAAAATTTGTAAAACTCAAATTAGGTTTTTAGGGCATTATAGAACACATTTACTTTCCAACTCAAATTTTTCTAACCAAATTTATTCTTTTATTAATTCTATTCTCAAGATAATTCATATCTATTTATCCATGGCTCCAAATTGGATGAAACCAATTTCTATTGTTTTATTGTTTTGACCTTTATCTTTTTATCTCCCATAGGAGTTCTTTGGTTTAATATAAATATGAAGTATATCCATAATATTGTGTTGTTCTTAGTCTTAACAAATAATTAGAGTTTTAGGGTTTCAGATATTTTTCACTTCTCTTAGGTTTTTAAAATGCAACCAAGTCAAGATGCTCATGCATGCTTCATGATTTGGGATTTTAAAACATGCACACCACTCCACAAAGAAAATCATTTTGTTTGGCTTGGGTTTGGAGGCATTATATTTAAATGTTCCAAAAGTTTTTGTTCCTTCTGAATTACAAAAGAATTTGATTCTTTTGTTTTGTTTAAAATTTTCACATTTCAAAATTTGGGAAATTTTGGGATGTGACATTATGATACTACGCTAAACTACTCTCCGGTTGGACACTCTAAACGATGGTAGGGCTATAACAGCACACCTCAAAGTAAGCCTTCCCCATCTAGAAAACCCCACACTGTCACCTTGAGTACTAGATGAGTCCAACAAACACCACAATTTCATAAAGACATCCAACTCCAAATATAACTCATAACAAGTATTTGTAATCTCTAGCCTAAGTGCCACCATGGTGAGCACGCTGTCACTTTCACACACATGGGGAGAGCAGAGATTCATTAAAGCACTTGAGTAGCAAGGTAGATCTATAGATTACAATCTCATGATCTCAATAAGATCATGCATAGAGAGAGAGATGAACACATAGCTACCAGTAGAACCCTTAGCCTCGAGAGAGAACTACTCCCTCCTCATCATGGGAATCAGCAACGGTGATGGATATGGTGGTGGAGATCGATGGAGATGACTCCGGGGGCACTTCACTGTCCCGAACAGATACTTTCTGTCCCTCGAATCTCCCCTTCGGTGGCGGTGGCACTTTGGAACTTTTTGTGGCTAGAGGCTTGATTATTTAGGGTTTTCGCATCGGGAGGAATATCTAGGAAAAGGGGCAAGGTCGGTGGAGGCCAGAGGGGCCCACACCACCTGGTGGCACGGCCAGGGCTAGCCCGCGCCACCACATGGTGTGGCCAGGCCCTGGCCCTCCTCCGTCTCGTATTATGGCTCCGTGAGTCTTCTGGTAAAATATCAACTTTGGCTTTTGTCCCATCCAATTCCGAGAATATTCATTTTCTGACTTTCTGGAACCAAAAACAGCAGAAAATAGGCAACTGGCATTGTGGCTCTTGTTAATAGGTTAGTCCAAGAAATCATATGAAAAGTACTCCAAAGTGTGGACAAAACACAAGAAAGTAGATAAAACCAAGCATGGAACATCAAAAATTATAGATACATTTGCAATGTATCAACATCCCCAAGCTTAACTCCTGCTCGTCCTCGAGTAGGTAAGTGATAAAAAAGAAAGAATAATTTTTGAGGTGACATGCACCATCAAAGACTTGATCACAGTATTTATAAAACATTCAAAGCTGGGATCATAGTACTTCAATCATAACATGAAAGACAAAGTTCTAGCAATAATACAAAGAAACTATGATGCAACATGAAATGGCACAAACAAAAGATTCATGAATAACAATGCTTTCCAAGACGTTTGTTTGTTTCACACAAAGAAAACATAGCATAATAGTATTCAGCTTGTCCCGCATAGAATAGCAAATATAAATGCATAGGACACCTTTAAAGTTCATAAGAGTGACTAGATACAAATAGTTTAAAACAAGCAATATCAAGGCTATGCATCAATCAACAAGTTTGGGACAATGCACATAGAACAGAATGACCACTATGCTCTCAAAGTAGGTGCATAAAGATAGAAGGTGGAGACTCAATATAATGGTGGAAGAAAGGCCTTCATAGAAGGAAGTAGGGATTCAAGTTTCATAAAGAGCTTCCAAAAATTATGTTACTTATTAGCTTTCAGCTCTCATTGCCCCTATCATAAGCATCTTGAAGGTGATTAAGGTTAAAGTGACACAACTAAGAGGATATGCTTGACAAGTTATAAGCCGAAATCTCATGCCCCTTACTTACGAAGACCGAACCTCATGCTACTCAACTTTAGTCACAAGTAAGCTCTTGTCATTGTAAGTACATATGTATCATAAAGAACCGCCAACGGTGTACCCCTTGCACATGATACAAGAGCTATCCCATAATCAAAATGACAAGGCAAGCAGACAATGAGCATCTCAGCGATCTTTTTATTTGCTATTTGCATAGGTTTTTATTGAGGATGCTTCATAGAGTGCTCATTATGGTGATGCTACAAGTTTCCACCATGATTAGGCATGGCTTGGGCTAGCAGCCCATGCGTTTCTCTAAGACACATACAAACTCCATGATCTTACAAGTTCCACTTTTATTTCACACCGTCGGGATCCATAAACAAAAGAACATGATATCAACGGGGTACAAAGTACAAGTGCAATGTTGAAAGCATTCCCCATGATACATGGTTCTGCTAATTTCAACTTATAAAGCGCAAGCATATACGCAACGAAGAAGGACCCAATGGTTCAAGTTTATTAGATGTAAAAAGGTAAAGTGTGCCATCAAGTTCGTGAGAGCTTTAATCACTAGTTTTCTCATAACAAGTTTAATTTGGAAGGTAAACAAAAGCATAAATGTACTTGGAATAGCATAAGCTAGTAGGTAGGTATGGTGGACTCTTTGTAATAACTTGGTTTAGGGAGTTGGATGCATGACTGGAACTCATACTTGGTTGTGGAGGCTAGCAAAAGACTGGAAGCGACAAACTAAGAGAGCAATAATGGCCATAATCATGCAGAGCGACAAAACATCATTGATCAAAGCATAAAGTGATACTACAAGTTGAAAACTAGAGGATCATAAAGGCTTATGGTGACTTGGGATAGTCATAACATGGTGTGAGCATGCGCCAAGTCAACCCAAATAAAGCATCAAAGGAGAATACCACTATAGTATGCTTTAATATGCTAAAACAACACATTATTCATCCAAGGCACATTAAGCAATCTCAATTGTTTATAACAAGTCATGCTACAGCAAAGAATACTAAGCATAAAGCCAAAACAATATCAAGCATGGCATGACAAAGCATAGGCCACAGTCAAAAACAAGCTCTCTTTACCACTTAAGCATGAACTTTCCTACTCTTTTCCAATCCAAACCAAACTATTTGAAAACCAATATATGAAAGAGGGGGTCCAACCAATTTATTCAAGCAAACTAAGCAAACAAAGCAAACTAACACTAAAAACGAAAACAAAGATGCTCCAAGAACAACACAACTGTGCATGAAACAATAAAAATGAAGCGTTTGGAAAAACCTGGGATTTTTATTGATGAAGAGGGGGATGCCTTGGGCATCCCCAAGCTTTGACGCTTGTACTTCTTGGATATTTCTTGGGGTGACACTCATGGCATCCCTAAGCTTGAGCTTTAGTCCATCCTTCATCTCATTACTCATTCCTTCCATACACCTGAAATTTTCCTTCATACAAAACTTCACACAATCTTTATTAGCAACATTATTGCACTCAAGATAATAGGTCTTTAGGTTCAGTTCTAACACCAAATAAACTTGACTTAGAACACTAGCTACTGTAGCACTTCCCTCAAAAATCTCAATTCCCCAAAAGAACTCAAAAAGGAACTCACGAGAAGCAAATGCAGAAAATGGCAGAAATCTTTCAAAACAGACCAGCAGGTAAAGACGAATTTTTTCGAAGACCTCGTGTTGCTCAAATCAAAACGTGTTGAACTAACTAAAGTTAGATAACAACCTGGGTCAGAAGCACAAAAAATTACAGCTCAATCCGACATACAGAGCTCTCTCACGAATTTGTATGGTGAAGCACAAAAATCTGTTTCGGGACAACAACTATCCCAATCATTACTTCTCTCTCATTAGAGGTTACTCTTGGCACAAAAAGCAAATAAAAAGGATAAGGAGCGGTTATTACAGAGGTAATAACTTCCAAGACTCATCTAAAACTTTTGGGTTATCTCCCAATAAGTACTTTTCTTTAACGCGTTTAAGTTAGGCATGATAGTTTGAGAAGATGCTCACGTAAGAAATATGAATTGAAGTAAAAGAGAGCATCAAGAAGCAAATTCAAAACACATTTAAGGCTAACCCACTTCCTATGCATAGTAATCTTGTAAAGAAACCAGTCATGAAAGCACTAAGCAACAAGCATAGGAAAGCAAAACAAGTGCAACTTCAAGACTTTCAACATAAAGAGGGGAAACATAATATTATTGAGATGCATAGAACCATGTTTCCCTCTCATAATAACTTTCAGTAGCAACATGAATAAAATTAACAATATAACTATCACAATAAACATTCTTATCATGATCCACATACATAAAAGAATTATTACTCTCCACATAAGCATAGTCATTCTTATTAATTGTAGTGGGACCAAATTCAAAAAAATAGCTATCATTATTATTCTCATCACCATAATCATCAAATATAGGAGGCATATTGAAATCATAATTAATTTTCTCCTGAATAGTAGGTGGACTGAAAATATCATATTCCTCATTGTAATCATCATATATTGGAGGTTTAGTATCATCATAAGCAATAGAATAGCTATCTTCCAAAGTTGGGGAACTAAAAAGATCATTTTCATAAAAACTAGCTTCCCCAAGCTTAGACTTTTCCATGGCATTAGCAATAATGGTGTCGAAAGAATTCATACTAACAACATTGCTATTATCATGCAAATAAAGTTCCATAGGTTTTTTAATTTTCTCAAACACTTCATGTCCTAACTCAAGATAAATACTATAAAGCTCTCTAATTTTGTTGTTGTTTTCCATTAAGCCTAACTAGTGAAAACAAGAAACAAAAAGACAAAATTGCAGAATCTAAAGGAAATAACTTCGAGTACTCACACCAGAAAATAGGCGTTTGCCGTGGGAGGTTCTTCTTCTTTAATCCTTCGGTGTGAATACCTTTTACCTTTCCTCCCCGGGAACGGCGCCAGAAAATAGCTTGATGTCTACGCACTTCTATTCTTGTAGACAGTTGTTGGGCGTCCAAGTGCAGAGGTTTGTAGAATAGCAGCAAGTTTTCCCTTAAGTGGATCACCCAAGGTTTATCGAACTCAGGGAGGAAGTGGTCAAAGGTATTCCCTCTAAAGCAACCCTGCAATCAAGATACAAGAAGTCTCTTGTGTCCCCAACACACCCAATACACTTGTCAAGTGTATAGGTGCACTAGTTCTACGAAGAGATAGTGAAATACAAGTGGTATGGACATAAGACAACGGTGATAGAAGATAGCTTGATGGGGTGGAAAAGACTAAAGTAAAACTGAAATAAAGATGGAAGCAAGCAAACAGGTAACAGATCTAGTAGCAAACTGTGCATCAATGCTTAGAAACAAGGCCTGGGGATCATACTTTCACTAGTGAACACTCTCATATAAATATATTCTTCTTTATGATACTATGCTGAACTACTCTCCGGTTGGACACTCTAATCGATGGTAGGGCTATAACAGCACACCTCAAAGTAAGCCTTCCCCATCTAGAAAACCCCACACTGTCACCTTGAGTACTAGATGAGTCCAACAAACACCACAATTTCATAAATACATCCAACTCCAAATATAACTCATAACAAGTATTTGTAATCTCTAGCCTAAGTGCCACCATGGTGAGCACGTTGTCACTTTCACACACATGGGGAGAGGAGAGATTCATTAAAGCACTTGAGTAGCAAGGTAGATCTATAGATTACAAGCTCATGATCTCAATAAGATCATGCATAGAGAGAGATGAACACATAGCTACCGGTAGAACCCTTAGCCTCGAGAGAGAACTACTCCCTCCTCATCATGGGAATCAGCAATGGTGATGGATATGGTGGTGGAGATCGATGGAGATGACTCCGGGGGCACTTCCCTGTCCCGGCAGGGTGCCGGAAGAGAGACTTTCTGTCCCCCGAATCTCCCCTTCGGTGGCGGCGGCGCTGTGGAACTTTTTCTGGCTGGAGGCTTGATTATTTAGGGTTTTCGCATCGGGAGGAATATATAGGCAAAGGGGCAAGGTCGGTGGAGGCCAGAGGGGCCCACACCACCTGGTGGCGTGGCCAGGGCTAGCCTGTGCCACCATATGGTGTGGCCAGGCCCTGGCCCTCCTCCGTCTCGTATTCTGGCTCCGTGAGTCTTCCGGTAAAATATCAACTTTGGCTTTTGTCCCGTCCAATTCCGAGAATATTCATTTTCTGACTTTCTAGAACCAAAAACAGCAGAAAACAGGCAACTGGCACTATGGCTCTTGTTAATAGGTTAGTCCAAGAAATCATATGAAAAGTACTCCAAAGTGTGGACAAAACACAAGAAAGTAGATAAAACCAAGCATGGAACATCAAAATTTATAGATACATTTGCAATGTATCAGAGGGCCCCGAAAGGGGTGTAGTAGAGACAACTACTTGATCAGCATTGTGCTGAAAGTTCGTAGGTAAGAATGGTTCTTGTGCGAAAGCCCATTCAGCCACGTAAAACATGCAAATATAAAGTAGAGGCGTCTAACTTTGTTTTGCAGGGGGCGTTACTTTGTGATATGGTTGTGGCAAAGGTAAAGTGATTACCTTATGTTACATAGTAGTAGATAGTCAGGGAGATGACAAACTACCACACCGGAATGAGACCGGTACCCTGGTGTCTACGGCGCCGGAATCCGGTGACGACAGATGGAGATCACGACGTGAAGGACCATATCACATCACATTTACATGCAATGTTATTGTTTGTATATCTTATTGTGTGCTAGTATTAGATACTCGACGGTAGCCTAATAAGATGATCCCTATTAAAATTACCAATGATTGTGTTCCCCCTTAGTGTGCACCACCAAGAAAGTTCTTCGGTATGAGGCAGGCCGTGCTGATCGAGTGTCAGACATATCTACGTTCGCATACAGTGGGTGTAAGCCATGTTGCACAGCAAATACACTAAGGTTGAGTTGGCGAGCCTTGCATGTACAAACATTGCCTCGGAACACGGATGGTCTAAAGATCGAGCACGAGTTGCATGAATGATGTGACCGACATTTAGCGTCCACCCTTGAATCCACATTGATGGCCATGATGATCGGGGGAGATGTGGCTGATAGGGGTCGTGTTATCACTAGGAACCCTTATGAGGATAGGTGTTTCTGAGTGGAGTTATTGTTAACTCATTTAATTATAAACTTAGTCTAAATTCCTTTTTGCAATTATAAATGTAGAGATGGCTCACCGTGAAGCTTACTTTGTCATTGAGGAATGGGTAAAGGGTGAGAAACTTAGACTTGAAGGATCCAACTTCCCTAGTTGGCTTGTGCGCATGAATGATCTCCTTACTAGGAATCATGTGGTAGACTACATACACCGCACGATAGATTTGACTGAGCCAAACCACTATGAGACCCCACAAGAGCTGGCAGACCGCTACTATCGTCAAGAGATGTCCACCTACATTCAGATAATAATACTTTACGGGATGGTGGATGAACTCCATCCACTCATGGGTGATCTTGATCCATATTCAATGGTGGATCAGCTGAGAGCAGAGTTCATAGGCCATGTGCACATGTGGAAGCACGAGCTGCTTGGAGAGTTCCTTTCCATACAGATGGAGGAGCATACATGTTTGAAGGGTCACTTGGAGCGCATGATTGATGCGCACATGAGACTGGTTCACTTCGTGCATTATTGGATGGATGATCCGTTTGCGATAGGCGTACTGCTTCGATCGTTGCCTCCTAGCTACGAAGGACATGTCCGGAGTAGCATCATGAGTGGTGATACGGAAACATTGGATTTCCAAGAGTTCATATTACATTTCAGGAACGTAAAGGTTGAACCAATCACCAGAGAGGTCATCGATGACAAAGGTATATATTTGATATACAATTTTATAAATGTTATAATATTGCAAACACATTTGTAGTGTTAAGTATATTTGATACTTGTTATGTTTTGCTAAAAACATGTCCTTCTACATGAGAGGTGCTTGCTGGAGAGGAGGTGACGTTGCGTGTTGATGGCGAGCATGATGATGATGGCCGACGACACTCTCCCTCGACATTTATCACTTAGTTTACGTTTTTGGATAGTTATTGTAATCAAAATATTATGAACTTCTTTAGTGTGTCTCACACTTTGTGAGACGGTTATTCATATGAGTTTGTAACAAACAGTTGTTCTACTTTTATGAATGATTTCTATTCGTGTTCATATCTTGTCTGATTATGTGTGAATTATCCTTGTTGTTTGAAACTAATTGATAATGCATGGACATTTCTAAAATATTGAAAAGCCTTAAAATACCCAACTTAATTATATTCCATTACTGAATGAAACCATTGTTTAAATTCAAAGTTATAATGATAATATGTGAAAGTCATTCGATTTCTTATCACATATAAATCATGCCTAAGTTTGCAAAAATAACTTGAACACCGTGTATTACTTGAATACAAAGTGTTTTAAATGAATTGTTGAAAGTAAATACATATTCGATATATTGTGTTTTAACGAAAATGGTAATTATCATTATATGATTGTTTAAATGTGTAAAGAAATTTACCAAAGGAAACATGAATATGAAACTATTTGATTTGATCAAAGTGTTTCATCAACAAAGGGTATAAATATAAAATAGAATCTAATTACTATGATTTGATCAATAGTAATGAAATTTGACTTTGTAAAGAATGGCATAAAAGTAATTGTGAAATGCAAAGCATTTTGAAACGTCAAAATGTAAAGCTTCACAATGTGATATTAGATATCAAATGGGTAAATAGATGGCACCAAATAAATCGTTTTAGTGTAGAGACCATTAGTTAGAAATAGTTAGCACTCATTTAGAATATACTGAACCATTTGGATTCATGAAAGCGATTCATATCTAGTATGGATCATCGTGAAAGTTTTGGGCTTATTCGATATAGCCAAAACAATAGCAAATAAGTCCTTGTAGAGTATTCATTGGAAACTTTGAATACGAAATCCATAGCTAAACCAAAAGAGAAGCAAAACTTATATTGCTTGGTTTTTGGTACATTTTCAAGAAAATTCGCATTCAGTGATATTTCTTGATTATGAAGCAAATGGAAGATAGTGAAAAACACGATGAGGATTCAAAATCCATGCATCAGAGTGTTGAGAAGCGCAACGGACAATGTTCCTGAACCATTTTATTCACAAAAGGAAAGAATCAATGATAATGATCATTGTGTTATCCCCACTGGTGTTTTCACTACATAAAGTAGGATTCAAAATCTAACCCATATCTTGTATGGAGACATTTCTGAATCATTTGTCATGATTCTTGGAATATGACATACCTACGAACTACTAAGGAAATAATGGTAAACTAGAATTATGAGAAATCCTAAAAGCAAAATTCACTTGAGATTAGTAAGCAATTTGTTGCTAAATCTCACAAGTAAAAGGGGTTACTTGAATTTTCCCAAATGACTGCAAAGCCATAGTGGAAAGGGGGTGAATGACAAAATCACAATTTGTCAAGTATTGGACGAATTCAAATGAATTTGATTCAAGTGTGCTAAATGTCTAGTGGATTTAAAACTAGTAAAAGTACTGGTATCTCATAGTAAAACTCCAAGTTTGATATTTTGATCAAAAGGATTTTGAAATTGTTCAAAATAGTGAGTGGATATGCAATTTGCATGAAATTGAGTGGGAGCTATGAAAGTCTTCCTAAAACAATATGTGAATGACATATTTTTTAGTGGGAGCAATATAAGTCTTAAATTCAAATATGTAGGAACATAGTTTGAGTAAGAGTACTGACTCATACCCAAATATGGTAGGAACATATTTTGAGTGGGAGCTTATAGGAGTGATTCTTAAGTGTGTATTCGACACATTAAGAATAAAAGTGCAAGTACCGATAAATAATGATTTATAAGGTGTAGAAGTTGATAATAGGTGTATTATGATATTATGTAGTATTCCTTAAGGGATTCTGAAAAGGATTTCATAATAGAAGTTAATTAAGGAATTGGTCCTTAATAACTGAAGTTAGGAAGAGTATTAAGTTTAACATCAATGGTTGAAAGAAAGAAAAGGATGATCATCATCCACTATGTTGAGACAGAGGTTCTATCTTAGAAAACCATGATGATAACTTAGCATAATATGTGATCCAAATAAGGAACGTTTGAAAGTGATTAAGTTCGAATCACAGAACATTGAGCTAAGTTTGTCCGCAGTGTCTAATAGAGAAATGTAGATATGTTTTTCAAATCCATAAAGGATGACATATCTTAAAATATAAAGAGTTATGTTATAAGGGAATATGTTGGAAACTCCTGTAAATACCGATTAAAGTCAAGTAGGAAGCGAGGTGAACAAAAACATCAAAAGTTGCACGGAGTGCACTCGTGTTTTGATGAATACATTTATAATAATAGATAAGGGTACCATCTAAAGTGATGTATAATATTATGGTGGGGCTAGTTCGCTTTTAACGTAGAATGATGTGTCTCAGGGAACAGTGCTAATGAGAAAGCCCTCGAGGTTGATCTAAAGTCACTGTAGGCTCCTAGAATCAGGCCTCGTTCTGCTGCCATAGCGACGATGCATACACACAGATGTTATCATGTGACGATAAAGAAATAATGTCAATCAAGGTGATATTAGTAAGTTGCAAAGGATTTGGGACTGTAAAGTACAGGCCCAAGACTCAACATCTTCCATGAGCAAGCATGTTCAGGGTACCGGATATATGGTGCCAATGATTAAAGAACAAATCCGGCTAGTGTATTTGTACTTTAATGCAAGTGGGAGACTGTTGGAAATATGCCCTAGAGACAAATAGTAGTAAGGATCATATTTCATATAGTTTATTATTAAGTTTTATATCATGCTATAACTATATTGAGTGGAAACATCAATACACGTGTGATATACAAACAACCAGGGGTTCCCAGCGAAACTCTAGTCACTAGTTCATTGGTCAACAAATGATCATGTTTCCTGATCATGTGGCATTTATGCCAGTTGGAAATGGAGTCAACTCATTCTGAGAATGAGATGATGAACCAATACCCAACCTAAACATCGTGACCCAATCATGTCACGAAATTCAAGTTACGATGATTAGAAATGGATCCTCGTAGACTATTCCTTAGACCGTGAAGCTATATCAATCACTATCTTCCGAGAGTGCTTAGATAGCATCAAGCGCCACTTGGTAATACAGTGCTTATAAAGGTGTGTTCAGGTACTCGGAGGAAACCGTAGAGGCAATATATGTCAAGAGTGGGATTTGTCCGTCCATGTGACGGGAAGATACTCAAGGGCCCACTCGGAGAGGTTATATCCAATAGCTACGCAGCGTGTGATTTGATCATAGGGATATCACTTGTCGGAACGAGTCAAGTAGCATTGTTCGATAAAGAGATTGCACATGACATGGTGATTTCATTGATCAGATCTCGGGCAATGCAAGTATCGAGAGACAAAGGGAATAAGACACGACTGTCCCGGTTCAAACGACGAAAGATCTTCGTGGAACACACAAGGGTCACATGGCCATCCAGGTCCCTCTGTCGATCATTGGTGCGGGAGTGCCCTGACCATGTCTGGAGTGTTCCCAAACCGTGGGGTATCACGGTTAAGGGCTTGATGATGCTTAGAGAGTGTTTATAGGATCGGTAGAATCGCCGAAGAATAGTAGAGAGAGAACCGAAAGGGTTTTGGTAAGTCCGGAGGATGTCCAGAGTGGAGGTGGAAGTGTTCCATAACCACGGAGGTTGAATAATATGTGAATGAATGTTAAATATTGATTTAATCATTTATTCATAATTATTTAATAAATAGAAATTCAATTTAAAAGGTCAAAAGGCTTAATGGACCAATTCTCGGAGGGGAGAGGGCCCATTAGGGAAAGGCAAGAGGAGGAAGGGGCCAAGGGGGTGGCCGGCGGCCCTATTGGGCCAGGCCCCACGTGGGGCCCATGAGGGGGTGGCCGGCGACGCCTCCCCCCACCTCTCCTCTCCTTTAGTCCCACCCCAGGACTTTGAGGGAGGTAGTACCTCCCCTCCCCCTATATATAGTGGGGGTATTTGGCCAGATAAATACACCGAATAATCAATAAAGGTCTTCTCACTTTTGGGAGGACCGCCAATTGATATTTTTTCTCTCTCCCTCTCTCTCTCGTGACCGTGGTCCCAAGTTCGGACTGCGCGAACGAGAGACATCTTCACCGTGGAGCGCGCTGCGGGATTCGGATCCAGGAGCTCTACTTCCGCAACTGCTACTGGATTGGGGAAGTGGGAGTCATCGTCAGGCACCGGACGTGTGTAACTCCCCGCGAGGTGTCGCACTTGAGGCACTCAAGTCATTGGAGCCAAGGGAGCGCAAGGACTCCATCACGACCTTGAGGTCAGCTTAGGCTCGTATACATCAACCACGCTTTCCTAAGCGTTGACAACGCTTTTCGGTCTTCAAGGGTAAGTTCGCAAAAATCCCCTCCCATTACTGTATTACTAATAGATACGTCCTAGCAGCATCAGGGGTTCAGGGGCGTAGGGTAAAATTTTATTTTTTTCATACGTGGAACCCCTACACATAAATACAGTAAAGGTCCTAAAATTTTGACAACATGTTCCACTTCTTTCTTAAAATATGCATCTTGACAACTTAACGAAATTAGGTCAAACTTGAGCTACAAGTTAGCGTTATAGATATCTCTTGGATTAATTGTCTTTTCGACGGTAGATGGGTGCATCTTCTTTTAGTAAATGATGACGTCGGTGTGAGTTTCCAGCTATCACGGATGAACATTCTTGATTTTCCCATGTTTTGTGAATTTTAAAACTTCCTAGCTAACTCTGTTGACTTGAATGAGACTGTGTGCCAATTTATCGAAATTTGGTCAAATTTGAACTACAAGTAAATTGTAGTTTGGTTTGGAAGTTTTACGAAAAAGCTTTTTGGTGGTTTTTGATGTACTAAATTCCTGGTTAGCTTTAAAAAAATTTTGGAAATATTTAAGAGGAATTTATCTATCGCACTTACTTGTAGTTAAAATTTGACACGGTCGGTGGCAGCAAGTACGGTTTATATCGAAGACCTCAAAAGGTACGAAGGGTCAGGGTGTGATTGGTACTTCCTATTCATAGGGTGTGAAATGGAACGACATGGCAGGTCGATGCACGCGCCACGTTGTGGAAGAGGGAGAGATCTGTCGGCCGGTGTGTGCGTGGATGGTGATGAGGCAGTGAATGAGAGAGAAAACATAATTTGTTTTGCGTGCATGTATATAGTAAGGTCCTAAAATTTGGACAACACATTCAACTTCTTGCTAAGAATCTGCATCTTGACAACCTAACGAAATGAGGTCAAACTTGAGCTATAAATTAGCGTGATAAATTGCTCTTGGATTAATTGTCTTTTCGAAGGTAGATGGGTGCATCTTTTCGAATGTGAGAGCGGCGGTGGTGTAGAGCGGGGACCGAGCGCGGCCATGGCGGTCGGCGACAAAGAGGAGGATAGCGACAGATAAATCGTAGGTTTCTATGAAAGTTATGAAATAGCTTTGAGTGGTACCCATCGGAGGTCAATTAGGAGTATATTAGAAACTACCGAGAGTTTGGATAATGGGTTTAACTTCTTGCTAAGATTTTGCATCTTGACAATTTAACGAAATTTGGTCAAATCTGAGCTACACAAGTAAGAGAACAAGAGGGAGGCAGCACGAGACTTCCAAAAAAGAGGTCGCGTGAGAGCAGCGCAAAAGAGGACTTGAAGGCGGTGCTATGTTAGAGCAAAGTTACGATAGGCTTCTGACACGAGGTACAGGATACACTCCACTAGTAGTAAATGTATGGACCTACTACTAGTATATGCACGCAAAACAAGTTGCGTTCTCTCCTTCGTTGGCTCTCACCATCCATCCTCCATTGATTTCTTCTCTATAGCCATGGGTGCATAGGCTGGCTTGTCTCTTCCTCGTCCATAGCATGGCGATGCGCATGTGTGCCTTGGTACGGCACACCAATCTACTTCGAGCAACCATTTTTCTGTTCCGAAATTCTAAGTAATCATCAACACTAGTACAAAAAGGCTCAAAGGTAACAATAATTACAAAATGGTCCTCGGACCACCTTGCGACGACAATAAACCCTAGTGCGATAACAGAAGCGTCTCGCTCCTCCATGACCTCTAGTTCCAAAAAATAAATAAATAATGCCACCACCGCAATTTTCAGACAAAGTGTACCATGCTTTCTTACAATTCCCAAGTTTTAGGATTTTTCAAGCGGTCATAGAAAGGTTTTTCATTCTATTCATATTCAATATTCTTGCTTTTTGATGAGGTTGTTGCATCATAATGCTAGATGTTGTATAGTTTAATCGCTAGGTATTGTATATGTTGGTATAAGGCCGGTAGTAAATGACGTGTCACTTTGTCATACCCAAGACTCGGTTATACTATTAAACTTGCTCTCACGCACTTCTTGTAGATTATTAAATTAGACCTAATTTGACAAATCGACGGAAAGTCATTTGAGTGGGTTAAATTAAGTAGAAAATTAAGCCTAGAAAGTATAACATGTAATTTATCTAACCACCTTATGTAGTAGTAAATAAATGGCACGTGTTATGAACTCTAATTTAGCCATATTAACCGTACTTCATTCTGAAAATAACTTTTACTTCTTTACCATGCTAACATGCACTGACCTATACCAAAATATGGACACACCGTTATTATAGATATATAGAGTATGTCCATGACCTTGGTCATTTGCCTTTAAACCCAAGAAAGTTCACACGAAGTACATGGTATAGTAGGCCATACCATGAACTGAGTTTTTCAAGTATTTTACTGGTAGAATAAATTAAAGAACAAAGAATGCCCCTCCCCCACAAATTTTCGTACAAAGTGGACAATTCTTTCTTATAGTTTCCCAAGTTTAAGGATTTTTTCAAACTCCCAAGCCAAAGCTCCACGCACTTAAATGACTCTATGCTGATAAAACGAAATTAGATCAAACTTGAATACATGTGAGCGTGATAGACTATTACTCTTGAAAATTTCCAAAATTCTTCTGAAGGAACCCGGACGGCGAATATATCATGGTCCAGTAATAGTTTTGAAAAATGCTAGCACTGATTAGTATTTGCATAATGAAAAATTGGCATGAGTGACCAGTCAAGGTCATGGCCATATCCACATCATAGTTTAGGACCCACGAGTCTAGCGGGGGAAGGGAGTACAAGGCACGAGTGTCTAAGGGCATCCATAATGTAGGACCCACCTGGCTTATATGGAAATTACCACAATGTATAAAGTCAACATTTGCCACAAGATAGGACCCACGTAGCTTATCATATTGCTCCTTGCAAGACAGATGAGAGAGGGGAAATGATGTTTCTATTCTCTATGGCAATCCACAAGCTTGAGGCAACTTTATGTTTTCCACAATGTATAAGGGGAACCTTATCGGATGCCACATAGGACTTAAGGTGTGTTTTTACACATTATTGCGGATGCCCTAACGAAAAAAGAAAATAATGGGCCCACTTGGTAGTGTATGACCAAGCTATAAAACTCCAATGCAAAAGTTAGCATCTTCAGTTTAGTAGGTCTCATGGACCATCTTGTTTAGACACTGTCTAAACGGTGCAGCTTACTTGTAGTACAGTAAGTAGTACTCCCTTAGTTTCAATATATAAGATGTTTTAGGTTTGTGAAGGTTATGTATCTAGTCATCTTTTAGTGTGTAGATTCGGAGTGAACCTCTACGAACCTATACATTAAAATGTCATCTTGACAATTTAAAGAAATTAGGTCAAACTTGAGCTAGAAGTAAGCGTGATATATTGCTCTTGAATTAAATGTCATTTCAGAGGTAGATGAGTAAATATTCTTGTAGTAAATAATGTTGTTGGAGTGAGTATTCAACTATTAGGAAAAACCATTCTCAATTTTCCGAGTGATGACGAGATTGTTCTTTTCCGCAAAGAAAGCCCGAAGAATATTGGATCTTAATGCCATAAGCCAAGTTTCAGACATATATAGTGGGTCAGCATGTTTTACTTACGATTCCCATGTTTTGTGAGTTTTCGATCTTCCTCTAGTTAACTCCATTCACTTGAATGACTTTATGTCGATGTATCGAAATTAGGTCAAATTTGACCTACAAGTAAATTCTGGGTTGCTTTGAAAGTTTTATGAAAAAGCTTTTGGACGTACCCATCGGGCGGTCAATTAATATATCAGAAACCACCATAAGTTTTGATGACAGGTTCAACTTCTTGCTAAGATTTTGCATTTTGACAGTTTAATAAAATTAGGTCAAACTTGAGCTACAAGTAAGCATGACAGTTTGCTCTTGAATTAAATGTCATTTCAGAGGTAGATGAGTGCATCTCTTCTTGTAAAGTAGTGTCGTCGGTGTGAGTGTCCAACTACCAGGAAAAGAACATTCTCAATTGATGACAAGAGCATTCTTTTCTGTAAAGAAAGTGCGAAGAATATTCGATCTGGATGCCACAAGCCAAGTTTTCACACATATACAGTGGATCTACAACATGTTGTACTTGTGATTCTGGTGTTTTATGAGTTTTCAAGCTTCCTAGCTAACTCCACCCACTTGAATAACTTCATGTTGATGTATCGAAATAAGGTCGAATTTGAACTACAAGTAATAAATTGTAGGATGCTTTGAAAGTTTTATGAAAAATCTTCTGGAGGTACTCATCGAGCAGCCAATTAATATATCAGAACCCGCAAAGAGCTTTGACGACTGGTTCGACCTCTAGCTAAGATTTGGAATCTTCCTAAAAAAAGATTTTGCATCTTGAAATTTTTGAACCCCTTTTGAAAACGACCACATGAAATAGGGAGAGAGGGGAAATGATATTTCTATTCTCTTGAAAACCTTGGTAGGGGAAGAGGGTAGCTGCGAAGAGAAGTTGAAGGTGGTTCCATGTCAGAGCAAAGTTATGATAGGTTCCTGAGACGAGGTACTCCTGTGGCCTTATAGTGTACACTCTACTAGTAGTAAATTTCAGGACCTATGCACGCAAAACAAATTGTGTGTTTTCTCTCTCCTTCGCTATCCTCCATCTCTCCTCCCCTTTATCCTCGCGCATCGGCCCGGCTAATCTCTCCCTCATACACAGTGTGGTGTTGCGCACGTGTGCCTTGGTATGGCGGCTCTGTGTCTCTGGCATGTTCGGCAACCGCGTGTTGGTGTGGAGTAGGGAAGAGGAGTACATAGGAAGGAAACCACTTTGGTCCTTGGCGGCACAAAATTTCAAAGTTTTCCGGTTTTCAAAATTTTCCCTTGCTTCCCAAACATCAGGAGGGAAGGTTATTTAAAAGATTATCTATTCGTAATACTGTACTTCTTATCTTTATCTTGTCTTATCACTTACAATACCATACCACTGTATATTGTACGGAACATTAACCGTTTGATCAAGACTGGCAAATCCAAACATTGTTAACCGTTGGATCTTCTTTTCCATTCTTAGCATCTAGAAAGATTCTACTAATAGTCTTTAGCACCATGAACGCTAGTATGCGCAAACCTCAAAACACACACTTAATTCATTGCTCAGTTTCAGGGTCCTTGTGCTAAATGCATGGACTTTGATGCAATTTTCATTTTTTATGAGATCCTTGATGTAACTTGTACTTCCATTGACTGTGTTAACTCTCAAGCACCTCTCTCCTACGAGACCTACCATTTGATCAGCCATTCGTAGTACTTATTATCTTATCTTTATCTTGTCTTATCTCTTACAATACCATACCACTACATAGTGTACGAATTAACTTTGAACATTGACCATTGGATCAAGACTAGAAAATCCAAACATTGCCAACAGTTGGATCTTCTTTTCCATTCTTAGCATCTAGAAAGACTCTATTGATAGTATTTAGCATGATGAATGCTAGTATGCACAAACCTCAAAACACACACTTCATTGCTCAGTTTTCAGGGTCCTTGTGCTAATAAATGCATGGACTTGGATGCCATTTTCATTTTTATGAGGTCCTTGATGTAACGTGTACTTCCACCAACCGTGTTACTCTCAAGCACCTCTCTCCTACGAGACCTACCATTTGATAGCCCATTCGCAGTACTTCTTCTCTTCTCTTTATCTTGTCTTATCTCTTACAATACAAGACAATAAACCACTACATAGTGTATGGATTAACTTTGAACATTGACCGTTGGATCAAGACTAGCAAATCCAAACATTGCCATCTTATTTCCATTCTTAGCATCTAGAAAGATTCTACTGATAGTTTTTAGCATGATGGACGCTAGTATGCGCAAACCTGAAAACACACACTTCATTGCTCTCAATTTTAGGGTCCTTGTGCTAAATGCATAGACTTGAATGCAATTATCATTTTTATGAGGTCCTTGATGTAACTTGTACTTCCACTGACAGTGTTAACTCTCAAGCACCTCGCTCCTACGAGACCTACCATTAGATCGGCCATTCATAATACTTCTTATCTTATCTTTATCTTGCTTGTCTTATATCTTATAATACCATACCATCACTATACAGTATATGAAACAGTGACCGTTTGATCAAGTCTGGCAAATCCAAACATTCCTAATAACCGTTGGATTTTCTTTTCCATTATTAGCATCTAGAAAGATTCTACTAAAAGTATTTAGCACGATGAACGCTAGTATGCGCAAACCTCAAAACGCACACTTCATTGCTCAGTTTCAGGGTCCTTGTGCTAAATGCATGGACTTGGATGCATTTTTTATTTTTTCCGAGGTCCTTGATGTAACTTGTACTTCCACCGACCGTGTTAACTCTCAAGCACCTCATTTCTACGACACCTACCATTAGATTGGCCATCCGTAGTACTTCTTATCTTATGTTTATCTTGTCTTATATCTTACAATACCATACCACTTCATAGTGTACATATGAACTTTGAACATTGGCCGTTAGATCAAGACTAGCAAACCCAAACATTTCTAACCATTAGATCTTATTTTCCATTCTTAGCATCTAGAAATATTCTATTGATAGTCTTTAGCACGATGATGAACGCTGGTATGCGCAAACCTCAAAACACACACTTCATTTCTGAATTTCAGGGTCCTTGTGCTAAATGATGCATGGACTTGGATGCAAAAAAATTCATTTTTTAGAGATCCTTGCTGTAACTTGTACTTCCACCGACCGTTTTAACTCTCAAGCACCTCGCTCCTATGAGACCTAAAGTTAGATCGGCCATTCGCGGTACTTCTTATCTTATCTTTATCCTGTCTTATCTCTCACAATATCATACCACTGCATAGTGTACGGATCATTGAATGCCACATGAAAGAGGACGCCAGTGATTTTTTATGGCGAGAAATACGCATAAGAGGATGCCACATGAAAGTATTTGGTTTATTATTTGTTTTATTTCAATGTCTTCAAAACATTGTGAAATTTGTAGGCATGCATATTGTTAGCACAAAATTAGTTGCATTTTTCAAATCTCGTGATGGTTCTCGATATATTGACAACATTGGTACCAACAAACAGCATCCGTAAAATTCATTTCAAAACTTTTTAAAAATTTGACTATGTTTTAAAACTAAACGAGTAATATATATAACATGAAACCTACATATTATGAAAGTACATTTCAAAATGAATAAACTTGTAGTACTAGTTTTGTGTCATAAATATTACTATGTTTATAAATTAAAGTTGGTCAAGAATAGTTAAATTTGATTTAGAACAAACGCTAGAAGTACACTTATTTGAGGCCGGAGGAAGTAGCTAAATGCACACGATGCAACACAGCCAACGCTCATGATTTATCTCATAATTTTTGAGAACTTGAAAGTATGACAAATAAAAAGGGGTGTGTGCACAACTACTTTGTGGAATATACTTGAGAGATTGAAACAAGGTTGTGCAATATACTTCATAAATATAAGACATCTATTTTGAGATGGAGGGAGTATTATTTGGGCGCTAGCCAAATTCAAAATCTTTATCAAGTAGCAAAATTTATAGCCTAGGCTGATTGAATCGTAGGTATCCAATATTGCATAAAAAAATCTCTACTACTATAATGGACCAGTTTTCAATAGGATCCATAGCACGAATGAGTAGTACCTAGAGCAAACTCCACCATGTTCTAGAACCATCATGTTACCACCACCAAAATTTCATAGCATAGTAGGTTGTATTCTCAATATGTATAGATAGTTATTATTAGTATACTTAATATATGCATTTTTTTCTCAAACAAGACTATTGACTTAATGTTTGTTAAATCACATTTCATACAGTATATACGTGTGTGGCACGTGCCTTTTACTAGTACGGATATGGATGATCAGTCCATGTGACTCTCGGCCTTGAATTCCTTGATAGATAGGTTACGATCTACTACCTTTTTCTATTACTAGATGGACGCTAGCCAAATTCAAAATCTGAATCGAGCGGCAACATCACCCACTGACTTTGAAGAATTTCCTGCCCCACCGATTTAAAACCTTTGAGCCAAAATCTCCCACCAGATAGTACCATTTTTCTATTATTATTAGCTGGACGCTAGCCAAATTCAAATCTCAATCAAGCGACAATCACACAATGACCTTGAAGCATTTCGCGCCCCTCTGTTAAAACATTTTGTCTTTAAATTTCCCGTTCTACCCATTGTTCAGACGATAGATGGGCATGCTAAAGTCATTAGCTCGGGGGCACGATCATAATTATATTTCTATTCACCTATACTATGGTCCCGATTCGTGGAGTTTTTTCTTGCTAGCCCTCGCAAAAATCCCAAGCTCCTCTGTCGCCTCCACGGCCACTGCGTGCATCGGCTTGATCTGCGATCTCATGCACCGCCGTGGAGCCGCTTCACCGACGCTCACCCATCGGATCTAGTTCACAGGGTCTCTCTACCACTACATTGGAGCTACAGTGTCATTCACCATGCCGATGGCGTCATCGACCTCCCAAGATCTGCTTGCTCGCCGTAAAAATCTACCCAACCATACCGGATCTGCTTCACCGGTGTACACCGGACATAATCTAGTTTAAGGATTTCCATGTCCACCGCTCTAGACCTGCTGCTCGGTCGTTGCCGTTCACTTCACTGGATCTGCCTTAGTAACGCTCTCGTCCACCGTGCTCAAGACGGCATCGACCGCCCAAGATCTGCTTCCCCGACGCCAATAGCCCACCGCAATCGCAGCACCCTCGGTGACCTGGACGTCACCCGTACGGTATAGATGATGCTTAAACGCCTCTCCGACCAAGGTTAACCAAATCTCTAACCCATTTTAGTTTTTTCAGCAGTATAGCAGGTTCAAACCTGTCACAGTGAACTGCATTTTGGTAATCTTGCTAGTACATACAAGTCACTAGCCACGCCTATTCTTCGTGCTAGTACATCCAAGGTCATTAGACATGTTGGTTCGCATTCACTTCTCTGCAAATTTTAAGTCATGCACATGTCTGTTAGTTTGTCATGCACATGTCTGTTAGTTTGTCATGCACATGTTCTTAGCTACTCCATACAACAGTAATTGCCTGCTACCGTGTAATTCTTGCAAAATCTAAAGTTAGTGGAAAATATTAGTGTGGATTTCCTGCTCTACAGTTGTTGAATCTATCTGGTTCGTCCTGAGATCAGTTCCTGCTATTATTTCCTCCTTGGCATCATTCTGCAATCATGTAGTAGCCGTTTAAACTCTTCGTACTAATTCGATTATAATTTTTCTGTTTCCATCTGGTTCTTCAAAAGCTGCATCACTAACTATTTCCTTTTTCTTGCATAGAGCTCAAAATGGAACAATGAACATGTTGGTTTGCATAGCCTATTTTACAGGTTCACAAGATATGCCATTACTTCCTTATCTGGTGCTAGTTTATCCTGAGAAATGGTATAACTGTCCTCTACTATGTAGTTCACTTTTGCTTTGCATTCCTGCTCTAGAAGTTCTCTTATGATGCCATTATAATTTATGTCTGGTTGATTCTTAGGTATGACAGTAACTGCATGCCATTGTGTAGCTCACCGCAAATTTTAAGTCACCTAACGACTCTTTGCATCCCAGGAGATGCCACTGCTTCCATATATATTGGCTGAAATGACCTCGCTAGTTTATATTTTCTGAAATTCTAAGAAACACTTTGTTTGATTGCTCATTTCATTCTAGGCACACTTGTGTAATGCTTGTTTGTCCTGTTCTATAGTTCACGAGCGACGTCATTATATCTCACATCTGGTTCTAGTTCTGGTTTGTCCTAAGACGTGACATAACTATCCTCTACAATATATAGTTCATTCGTGGTTTGCATTCCTGCTCTACAAGTTCTCGTATGATGCGGTTATAATTTCTATCTGGTTCATTCTTCTCTATGACAATAACGGCATGCCATTTTGTGGCTCAGTGCAAATTTCAAGTCACCCAACGTCTCTTGCATTTTAGGGTATACAACTGCTTCCATATATATTTGTTGAAAATGACTAGGCCAGTTTATATTTGCTGAAATTCTAAGCCACACACACACACATTTTTTTGGTTGCTCGTTTCACGGTAGGCACACTTGTTTAATGCATGCTTTCTTGTCCTGTTTGTTTGACGTGTTGGTCAATAATTGAACCATTGACCTGTTATAAACTCCGGTACATAACTCCTGTCATATCAGTCAAATAAGTAGTTTGTCTTGTTTGATGTACTAACTTGTTATTACTTAGTTTCAGACTACAATTATTGCTATCACCACCAAATAGGGGGCTGCAAGATCATGTCTCCTCCAATGTAGCTGTCACACTCAAAGGAAGATGCAGGTGATCGATTGAGAAAACAAATTGAGGACTCTGCTATCAACTTGATTGTCAACTGAAATGCCGATTTTTCTTTCCCTTGAGTTGATAATATGTAATAATTTTAAGAAGTTTGCATCTGATGTAATATCTAGATAACTCGCATAGGTCATATAGGCACTTAGTTTACACCGTCCATACATGGAGGTAGTCATTACGGTAACTACGCCAAACAGGTCGATTGGGGAAAAATATTGTGCTTTGTTCCGTCCTGTATTCGGCCGACGATGAACAGTATAAAATGCCATGCTTATTATACATGTTTTATGATATTGGCATGGGCTTCAGAAAGGCCGAAATTGTAAAAGGCCATAAATGTAATGGATCGAACCGCATGCGGTAACAGGCCGTAATAGTAACAAGCTGTAATAATAGCAGGCCAGAGCGGTAGCAGGCCAGAATAGAAACATCCCATTACAGTAACATGCAAGAAACTGTAAAATGGCAGAACAGTAATAGGCCAAAATAGGAGCGGGTCTCAACAGTAAAGGGCTGCAGCAGTAAAGGGCTAGAACAATGACGAGCCTGAACAGTAACGGCCCGAGAAATTTCCAGACGAGAGCAATAACAGGCCGACAAATTTACTAGGCTAGAAAAGTAAAGGTCCACTTGTGGGCCTGAATAGTTGATGGCCGGAACAATAAAAGGCTAGAATAGTAACGGACTATCTCAAAGAAGGGTCATCAGTAGGCGGTCCATGATGGGCTGCGATAACAGTGATGGGCTGACAACAGGCCTTAAGTGTATTAGAGCGACTTGGCGCAGGCTGCTAATGGGCCGCACAGTGTTGGACCAACATGGGCTATAGGCCAAAATAGAATCGGGCCTGAAACTTAGCGGGCCTCCGATGGCTGCATTGTTGGGCCCATTTCAAGCAATGTAGGACAAAACAGTAACTGGCCATCTTCTTATTGGGCTCTCCTCATGGGCAGTCCTAGTTAGTATTTAGCAGGAATTGGCTAGGCCTGGCTTATGCCACGGTTTCTGTGACCATTAATGGCGGTAACCGGCTGCTAACGGCGGCTGCCACATGGCAGTTTGCATGACGTCAGTAGTCAGCGCGGCTGGCGAACAAATCTACGACGGAACAAGTTTTTGTGGCTGAAGGGTCGATCCGCCACGATCGAAAAAAAAACCGTGGTAGAATCTTTTGTAACGGGGCTTTTACCACGAAGGCCATCTGTCGTGAAAGACTTTTTGGCCATGAAAAATGGGCCTTCAACCACGAAAATCGTCCATTGTAAAAGCCAACTTTTCTTGTAGTGTAGATTTGCACTATATTTTGCCAAGTCAGGAAGATGTTTGGACGAACCGGCAAGTCTCGCGGCGGTGATGATGTCTGATGGCTCAAAATATATTCGAGCTCATTGGGGAACCCCAAGAGGAAGGTATGATGAGCACAGCAGCAAGTTATGAAACCAAGGTTATCGAACCAGTAGGAGAAAGGAAACACCTCCAAGGTGTTGTTTCCAACTTGGAATCCCGCACAACACAACCACAGAACTTTGCCCCCAACTTACAGTGAGGTTGTCAATCTCACCGGTTTTGCTAAAAACAAAGGATTAAACGTATTGTGTGGAAGATAGTAATTGCTTGTAGAAAGTAAACAGAAAGGAGTAAATAGATTGTAGATTGATGGTAAAAAATGGACCGGGGTCCATAGTTCACTAGAGGTGATTCTCCTTAAGATAAATGACATGTTGGCTGAACAAATTACAGCGAGGCAATTGACATACACCGAGAAAGCATACACGCATATACTAATCATCTTGACTCCTACGAGATTTGATTGCGCATTACAACATTATACAAAAACCGTAATCCAACTGCATCTATGACTAATAATCCACCTTCAGGTTATCATCCGAACCCCCTCCAGTATTAAGTTGCGAGCAACAAATAATTGCTTCAACAAAGTGTGTAAAGTAAACAATACGATTGTTCTATGAACAAAGGATTGTTGTTTTCTCCCTAGTAGCAACAACGCATCTAGTACCATAGATATTTCTGTCACTTCCCCAGATTCCTAGAGGCATAAACCCACTATCGAGCGTAAATACTCCCTCTTGGAGTTGCTAGCATCTACTTGGCCAAGATAGCTACTAACAACGGAAATCATGCAAGATCACAAATAACATAGACATGATAAAATCAATAATCAATCTGAAATAGCATCTCAATATCCATCGGATTCCCACAAACACAACATGTATGATTACAAATAGATGATCTTGATCATGAACGGAGCTCACAAGATCTAAACATGGTAGCACAAAGGATAAGAACCAACCATCTAACTACTACATGGACCCGTAGTTCAGGGATGAACTACTCACGCATCACACGGCAGTCATGGTGATGAAGAAGGCCTCCAGGGCGATCTCTCCCCTCTGGCAGGGTGCCGGGAAGAGCTTCAGATCCCTCCCGGACTAGGGATGGAGATGGCGGCGGCTACATACTCTTTCGTGGAATTTTGATCGGGTACTTAGAGTTTTCGTCCCGGAGGCAATATATAGGTCAAGGGGCAAGGCTGGTGGAGTTCCAGGAGGCCCACACCACCTGGTGGCGCAGCTAGGGCTGGCTGCACCACCACCAGGTGTGGCTAGCCTGGCTCCCCTCTTTGTCTCCCCTCCAGACTTCGTGTTCCTTCTGGTGAAATATTGACTTAGGCTTTTGTCCAGTCCAATTCTGAGAATATTTCCTTACTAGTTTTTCTAAAACCAAAAATAGCAAAAAACAAGCAACTGGCGTTGTGGCATCTTGTTAATAGGTTAGTTCCAGAAAATGTGTAAACATACTCCAAAGTGTGGACAAAACATAAGAAAGTAGATATAAAACAAGCATGGAACATCAAAAATTACAGATAGGTTTGCAACGTATCAATGTCCCCAAGCTTAACTCCTGCTCGTCCTCGAGTAGGTAAGTGATAAAAAAAGAATAATTTTTGAGGTGACATGCACCATCATAATCTTGATCAAGGTATTTGTAAAACATTGATAGCTAAGATCATAGTACTTTAACATAGCATGAAAGATATAGTTCTAACAACAAGACATAGCAATTATGTTGTAACATGCAAAGGTACAAACAAAAGATTCATGAATAACAATGCTTTGAGAGATGTTTGTTTGTTTCACATATAGAAAACATAATGAGAATGGTATTTAGCTTGTCCCTCATAGTGTAGCAAAACATAAATGCATAGGACACCTTCAAAGTTCATAAGGGTGACTAGATACAAATAATTTAAGAACAAGCAATATCAGAATTATGAATCAATCAACAAGTTTTGGGACAATGCACATTAAACTAAGAATGGCCACTATGCTCTCTCAATAGGTGCATAAAGATAGAAGATGGAGACTCAACATAAAAAGTAAAAGAAAGGCCCTTCATAGAAGGAAGCAGGGATTCAAGTCTCGTAAAGAGCTTCCAAAAATTATGGAACTTATTAGCTTTCAGCTCTCATTGCCCCTATCATAAGCATCTTTAGGTGATTAAGGTTAAAGTGAACAAATATGAGGATATGCTTGACAAGTTATAAGTTGAAATCTCATGCCCCTTACTTATGAAGATCGAACCTCATGCTACTCAACTTTAGTCATGAGTAAGTCTGTGGCATTGTAAATACATGTGTATCATAGAGAACCGCCAACGGGGTATCCCTTGCCCGATGATACGGAAGCATTCCCATATCAAAATGACAAGGAAAGTAGATAATGAGCATCTCGGCGATCTTTTTATTTGCTATTTGCATAGGTTTTTATTAAGGATGCTTCATAGATTGCTCATTATGGTTATGCTACAAGTTTCCACCGTGATTAGGCATGGCTTAGGCTAGCAGCCCAGGAGTTTCTCTAACACATATACAAACTCCATGAGCTTACAAGCTCCCCTTTTATTTCACACCACCGGGATCCATAAGCAAAAGAACATGATATCAACCAAATAAAGTGCAATGTTGAAAGCGTTCCCCATGGTAACATGGTTCTGCTAATTCACAACTTATAAAGCGCAAGCACATACGCAACATAGATGGGCACAATGGTTCAAGTTTATTAAGTGCAAGAAAAGTAAAGTGTGCCATCAAGTTTGTGAGAGATTTAATCACTAATTTTCACATAACAAGTTTAATTCGGAAGGTAGATAAAAACATGAATATACTTGGAATACAAAATGCTAATAGGTAGGTATGGTGGACTCTTTGGAATAACTTGGTTTTATTTGGAGTTGGATGCATGAGTAGAACTCATACTTGGTATGGAGGCTAGCAAAAGACTGGGAGCGACCAACTAAGAGAGCAATAATGGCCATAATCATGCAAAGCGACAAAACATTATTAATTAAAGCATAAAGTGATATTACAAGTCGAAAACTAAATGATCATAAAGGCTATGGTGACTTGGTGTAGTCTTAACATGGTGTGAGCATGCGCCAAGTCAACCCAAATAAAGCGTCAAAGGAGAATACCACAATATTATGCTTTTATATGCTAAAACAACGCATGATTCTTTCAAGGCACATTAAGAAATCTCAATTGTTTATAAAAAGTCATGCTACAGCAATAAACACTAAGCATAAAGCTAAAAAAATATCAAGCATGACATGATAAAGTCTAAATCACAGTCAAAAACAAGCTCCTTTTATAGCACTTAAGCATGAACTTTCCTACTCTTTTCCAATCCAAATCAACTTACTTGAAAACTAATCTATAAATTCGGGGGTCCAACCAATTTATTCAAACAAACTAAGAACATGAAAATTAAAAACGAAAATGAAGACGCTCCAAGAACAACACAATTGTACATGAAACAATAAAAATGAAGTGTTTGGAAGAAACCTGAAATTTTTATTGATGAAGAAGGGGATGCCTTGGGTATCCCCAAGTTTTGACGCTTGTAATTCTTGAATATTTCTTGGGATCACATGGGTGGCATCCCCAAGCTTGAGCTTTTGTCCATTCTTCATCTTATCACATTACTCTTCCCTACACTTAAAATTTTCATTCATACAAAACTTCACACAATATTCATTAGCAACATTAGTATACTCAAGATAATGAGTATTTTTGTTCAGTTTCAACACAAGTACTTCCATTAAAACACAAGCTACTGTAGCATTTCCTTTTAAAAGGTTCAAATGATCAAAAAGAACTCAAAGAGAAAGAGATTAAGAGGCAAATGCAAATAATGGCAGAAATCTGTCAAAACAGACCAGCAGGTAAAAACCGATTTTTTCGAAGACCTTCTGTTGCTCAAATCGAAAAGTGTTGAACAAACAAAAGTTGTATAACAACATGGGGCATAGGCACAAAAAATTACAGCTCAAACCGACGTACAAAGATTTTTCACTTTTTTTACAGCGAAGCACAAAAATCTGTTTCGGGACAGCAACTTTCCCATATCTTACTTCTCTCTCATTAGAGGTTAGTATTGGCACAAAAACTACACAAAAATGATAAGGAGAGGTTATTACTGAAGAAATAACTTCCAAGACTCAACAAAAGACTCCTAACGAAATTTGGGTTATCTCCCAATAAGTGCTTTTCTTTAACGTCGTTGAGCTAGGCATAAGAATTTCGATGATGCTCACATAAGAAATATGAATTGAAGTAAAAGAGAGCATAAAGAAGCAAATTGAAAACACATTTAAGGCTAACCCACTTCCTATGCATAGGAATCTTATACGCAAATAAATTCACAAAGAACAAAGTGACAGGCATAGGAAGATAAAACGAGAGTAACTTCAAAACTTTCAGCAAATAGAGAGGTGTTTCAGTACCATGAAAACTTTTACAACCATATTTTCTTCTCTCATAATAATTTTCAGTAGCCTCATGAATAAACTCATCAATATAACTATCACATAAAGCATGTTTTTCATTATCTACAAACACATAATTTTTATCAAGCTCAAAAATAGTGGGATTAATAGGCCCACTTTTAACAATTTTATAACGAGATGACTGATCAATCTCATTTTCAATAGTAGTACAATTAATATTATCAACAAATATAGGACCATCATCTAGAGGTTTATTATAAAAAAATTCAAAAGAATCCATAGGAACATAACATTCATCCTCCTTTGGTAAGCATGAGGACAATCAAATAATGTAATGGGTAAAGAATTACTCTCATTAGAAGGTAGGAATGGGTAGATCCATTCTTCCTCCTCTTTATCATCACTCTCCTCTTCTTTTTCATCCAATGAGCTTCCAGTTTCAGCAATTTCTTCTTCCATAGGCTCCTGCAAGGTATTTGTCTCTTCCGTTGGTGGAGAGCATCTATTAAGATATTCAAGAATATATCCATTCTCTACCTTGTAATTATCAAAGAAAAATTTAAGTATATCATCAACCTCATATTTATAAGGTGCATCATTAGTATTTTCAAGCAAATAATCAAGTTCAAATGCACCCTTCCAAGCAATAAATTCTTCAATTTGTTCCACATCATAAAAGTCATAATTTCCCTTAACATAAGAAGATATGGTAACATCACCATTATACTCACATTGAAAAGGGAGGTGTTTATACCTCCTACAGCAACAAGATTTATCAAAGCAATAAGTAACATTATAAGTAGAGCACATGTTTCTAGCAATGGTACACAATTTATCAATTTGTTCCCATAAGAGTATCCCTTTTTGTGACAAGCGGTGTTCCTCATAATATTTTTGTTGTCCCATGAACTCATCTTGCCAATAAGATCTAGTTTCATAGAAACCCACCATTCATAGAAAGCATGATAAAGCAAGACAATAACAAACCAACAAAAATAACAACTATAGTCGGAACTATTTTCTGTATTTTTGATAAAAAGAAACAAGCAAATAAAGCAAAATAAACTAAGCAAAACAAAAAACAAAGTAAAGAGATTGGTTGTGAGAGACTCCCCTTGTGAAGACGTCCTTGACTCCCCGGCAATGGCGCCAAAAAATGCTTGATGGCTCAAAATTTATTCGAGCTCGTTGGGGAACCCCAAGTCCTTAGTTATGAAACCAAGGTTATCGAATCAGTAGGAGTAAGGAAACACCTCCAAGGTGTTGTTTCCAACTTGGAATCGTGCACAACACAACCACATAACTTTGCCCCCAACTTACAGTGAGGTTGTCAATCTCACCGGTTTTGCTGAAAACAAAGGATTAAATGTATTGTGTGGAAGATAGTAATTGCTTGAAGAAAGTAAATAGAAAACAGTAAATAGATTGTAGATTGATGGTAAAAGAATGGGCCAGGGTCCATGGTGCACTAGAGGTGATTCTCCTTAAGATAAATGACATGTTGGGTGAACAAATTAGAGTGGGGAAATTGACAGACACCGAGAAAGCATACATGCATATACTAATCATCTTGACTCCTACGAGATTTGATTGCGCATTACAACATTATACATAAACTGTAATCCAACTGCATCTATGACTAATAATCCACCTTCAGGTTATCATCCGAACCCCCTCCAGTATTAAGTTGCAAGCAACAAATAATTGCATTAAGCAAAGTGTGTAAAGTAAACAATACGATTGTTCTATGAACAAAGGATTGTTGTTTTCTCCCTAGTAGCAACAACACATCTAGTACCATAGATATTTCTGTCACTTCGCCAGATTACTAGAGGCATAAACCCACTATTGAGCATAAATACTCCCTCTTGGAGTTGCTAGCATCTTCTCGGCCAAGATAGCTACTAACGATGGAAAGCATGCAAGATCACAAATAAAATAGACATGATAGAATCAATAATCAATCTGAAATAGCATCTCAATATCCATCGGATTCCCACAAACACAACATGTATGATTACAAATAGATGATCTTGATCATGAACAGAGCTCACAAGATCTAAACATGGTAGCACAAAGGAGAAGAACCAACCATCTAACTACTACATTGACCCGTAGTCCAGGGATGAACTACTCACGCATCACACCGGAGGCAGTCATGGTGATGAAGAAGGCCTCCAGGGTGATCTCTTCCCTCTGGCAGGGTGCCGGGAAGAGCTTCAGATCCCTCCCAGTCTAGGAATGGAGATGGCGGCGGCTACATACTCTTTCGTGGAATTTTGATCGGGTACTTAGGGTTTTCGTCCCGGAGGCAATATATAGGCAAAGGGGCAAGGTCGGTGGAGTGCCAGGGGGCCCACACCACCTGGTGGTGTAGCTAGGGCTGGCCGCGCCACCACCAGGTGTGGACGGCCTGGCTCCCCTCTTCGTCTCCCATCCGGACTCCGTGTTCCTTCTCGTGAAATATTGACTTGGGCTTTTTCAGGTCCAATTCTGAGAATAATTTCTTACTAGCTTTTCTAAAACCAAAAATAATAGAAAATAGGCAACTGGCGCTGTGGCATCTTATTAATAGGTTAGTTCCAAAAAATGTGTAAAAATACTCCAAAGTGTGGACAAAACATCAGAAAGTAGATATAAAACAAGCATGGGACATCAAAAATTATAGATACGTTTGCAACGTATCAATGTCGCATCTAGTCATGAGTTCTTCAAGCGGGCCTTCGATAAAAACCTCTTGGAACAGCTCAGAATCATCAATGTCCTTGCTCGGTCCTGCCATCGCAAGGCAGCTGATGGAAGTTGGGATGGATGGCTTGATTTGGTTTTCTTGAAAAGAGGGAAGATCGATGGCGATATGTGGTATAGGGAGAAGAACAAATACTCTCATACTATGGGGTGAATAGGATCATAAAGCGGCATTGTGGAGGATAAGAATGGTGGCGCTTGGTGTAGAGGTAGGGGAATGGGGAACTAGAGATAGAGAGTATAGGCGAGGTTGAATAAAATGAAAATGGACACATGTTCCTCTGCTCTAGTTCCCTTCAAAATAGTACTAGAATGTAGGTGTAGATGTAGGAGTAGCGATCCACCTATAATAATTTCTATGTTCTCAAGCTCTTTTGTGGTACTAGTTTCCAACAACAAAAACTCTGATGTAATTTCTGGTCAAATTGATGGCCATGCCAATTTATAAGAAAGATTTCCATATATATAGACCAAAAGACCCCAGAAAATATGTGGTGCAATTCTGATGTGTTTTATTTGTAGTAGTACTTACTTCACAAAACAACGCATTTTTTCACCTGGGAATTTAATATGCTATTTTTTGGACATAAAGGATCCAACCATACACTGGAAACGTTGTTTACCATTCCACGATGAACCCATCTACAAAATATGGGCAGATTATCATAAACTACGAAATAAATATGGCATTTGGACTCGATCATCTTGCTTGAAACCTAGGAATGTTAATACACATAGTAGGCCATATTGCGAAACATGGTTTTTAAAAGGATGCCAAAACAATTGTCCTTGCTTTGAAAACAATCAAAAAAAAGAGTACTAATAACAAAAGAATTCACAAGACATTCTCCATCATGTACTACTTTCCATGAAGATAAACATGAGTTTTGACAACTATTTAGAGATAAATATGAGTATGAACATTCTTGGTTTTCTAGCCAAAAGACCAAGGTCAAGGACATATCTACATCATGCTTTATGCTGATGATCCCATATCCAAGAATTTGTATGCCAACAAATTTTGCCATATTTTGAAAGCCATCAAAGAGGAAGTAGTATGAAGATTAGGGCTCCATAATCTACTCTCTCGAGAAGGAGCCAAACCCGACTATTTTCCTTGCTTAATTTTAGGTTCCTTTATGCTAAATATATGGACCTTAGTGTAATTTTCCCTTTTTTAGGTCCTTCAAGCAAGTAGTACTCTCACCTTCCTAGATTAGGACGTGTATTACTTTTGATCAAAGCTAACTTTAATAAAATTTGACTAAGTATACGACATCAACTCAATGTTATTTGAATCATCATGAACTATATTTTCATATTATATGCATTTGTCATTAGAAAAGTCAGTATGTTTTTACATATAGTTGGTCGAACTTTATAAAAGATTGACTTTGATCAAACCTAATATGCGTCCTAATTTGGGAAAGAGGAAGCAGTATGAACAGTATGGCTCGATCAGCTGCTCTCTCCAGAAGGAGCTGTATCCGACTGTTTTCCTTGCTTAATTTTATGGTCCTTTGTGCTAAATGTATGGACCTCAATGTAATTTTTGCTTTTTAGGTCCTTGATGTAAAATGTACTCCCACCATCCGTGTAAAATTTTAACTAGAGGAGTACAAGTAAATGCGGTAGATTGCTCTTAAAATTTTCACAAAATCTTTTGAAAATAACTAGGAATTTGGTATAGCAAAACCACCGAGAGTTCTGAAAATTCAAGTTCTTAGCTATCCAAGAACTTGGTATTGTGGTGTTCCCATGTTTGGTACATGGGTTCTTGATGGCCCAAAATATCTCGAGCTTGTTGGAGAACCCCAAGAGGAAGGTGTGATGAACATAGCAGCAAGTTTTCCCTCAGTTATGAAACCAAGGTTATCGAACCAGTAGGAGCAAGGAAACACCTCCAAGGTGTTGCTAGCTGGACTTTGGCAGGGCGCACTACTGGTGCTAGAAGCAACATGGAAACCTGCACAACACAACCACAGAACTTTGCCCCCAACTTAGAGTGAGGTTGTCAATTGATAACCCACAAGTATAGGAGATCGTGTGTAGCCTTTTCAATAAGTAAGAGTGTTGAACCCAACGAGGAGCTAAAGGTAGGATAAATATTCTCTCAAGTTCTATCAACCATTGATACAACTCTACGCACACTAAATGTTTGCACTATCTAGGAAATAAAACTAGAGCAACAATACAAGTAATAGAGATAGCTTTGCATGATAATAAATAACGAGAAAGTAAAGCTAGTTGCTGCAGCAATAAAATACACTAAACTAACAGAACCATAACTGTGGAATAGTGGTGGTAATTGTGGTGGCTTTGTCCAAGTTTAAATAGTGAATAGATCAGGTTCATTGTCTTCGATGCAGTTTTGTATGTGGGAGAGGCTAAATATACATGCGCTTCACTACTTGGAATTACATGTACTATATGATTGGATTGTTAGCAAACATCCGTAAGTACTAATCAATGCATTAAGGTTTCCCCAACCATAGCCTTAAATTTAATGGTCCTCTTACTCCCATACGTGCAACGTTCCGGTTCGCGTCCTCAGGTTTCTATCACTCCTGCAGAACTTCCCCCTTCCTCTTACACATACTACAAACCCTATGATGTTTAATCCATGCACGCACAAATATAATGGACACCAAAATACTGTACCATATCAACATACAACTCTAATGAACCAAAGACGTTCAACCATTCAATCTAAGAACAAAGAAACTACGCAAACATGACATAGATCATAGGATTATAACTTATAGCATCAAACACCATGTTTACATAGGACGGTACAGAGGTGTGTGGGAGGATGAACCACTGCATACTAGAAGGATTAGGTGATGGAGATGGAGGTGAAGATGGTGAAGAAGGCGGCGGCGCGGGGGACTCCTTCCCCGCCGCTGGTATCATGGGGGAACACCGCCCCTTAGCCCCTTCCTTCATGGCTTCTTGGGAGCCCTCCCCCATGGAGATGGGATCCATGGGGGAGGCAAAAACGTGGGTGGAGATGCCCTGGGCGAATTAGGTTTGCTCCCTTTATATAGCTTCTCGGATTCCCGTCACCCCATCTTGGGCTGCAGTAAATCGCGCCTAGAAGGCCTGTCCGGACTCGGAATCAGCTAAATTTTATGTCCAGAATGTTTGTCACGAAATTTCCAACAACTTGGTAGTTGAAGAGTTTTCTGTTTGACGCCGTGTTCGATCTGAAACATGACCGTCTTCAAAAAGTGTTCTGAGATAGATTTATGGAAAATCCCAATTTGACTCCAACATGGTTTTCACTTGTATTCTTGTTAATTCCTACACATCAAAGTGTAAAACAAGAACATTGTGCACTTTTGCAATTATTAGTAGGTTAGTCCAAATAAATCATGAACTTTATACAAAAAGGAGTGTCAAAAGCATATTATCAGCATAAAACCATCAAAACTTATAGATACGTTATGGACGTATCATTAATCTCACCGGTTTTGCTGAAAACAAAGGATTAAACGTATTGCGTGGAAGAAAATAATAGTTTGCAAAAAGTAAACATAAAGCAGTAAACAGTTGTAGATTGATGGTAAAAGAAAGGACCAGGGTCCATAGTTCACTAGTGGTGGCTCTCCTTAAGATAGATGACATGTTGGGTGAACAAATTATAGTGGGGCAATTGACAAACATCGAGAAAGCAATATGCAAATACTAAACATCTTGACTCCTTTGAGATTTGATTGGGCATTACAACATTATACATAGACCGTAATCCAACTACATCTATGACTAATAATCCACCTTCAGGTTATCATCCGAACTCCATCCAGTATTAAGTTGCAAGTAACAGATAATTGCATTACGCATTGCGTGTAAAGTAAACAATATGATTGTTCTATGAACAAAGGATTGCTATTTTCTCCCTAGTAGCTGATGGCCCACAAGTAGAGGGGGTGTATCGCAGTATTTTCGATAAGTAAGAGTGTCGAACCCAACGAGGAGCAGAAGGTGCTGGCTAGTGGTATGGATCAGGAATTCTCTACAAATACTTAGCAAACGGATTTGTAGGGGTTTTCGATAAAGCAAGTAAACAAAATACGAGTAAATAAAAGACAGTGGAAATAAATGCAGCAAGTGGCCCAATCCTTTATGTAGCAAAGGACAAGCCGGTTGTATTCCTATAGATGACCAAACATTCTCGAGGACACATGGGAAGACTGTCAAGTGCTTTCGCTTCATATAGTCGATTAATCTTCTTTAGCTTGCTAAGTGTTGTGTGGGTTAACCTGTGCTAATGTACCGCCCCATCCCAGACTAATACATACTTGTGATTAAACTCCTTGCAAACATCCGTAAGTACAAGAAAGTAATTAAGGTAGAAACCTAACCACAGCTTTAAACACTAAGACCCTTCCATCCCCTGTGCAATGGTTTCCTAACGGGGGTTCAGGTTTTTGTCACTCCGGCAACCCCTACGATTAGTAGCCAAATACACAATGCATTCCCCTAGGCCCATATAGGTGAAGTGTCATGTAGTCGACGTTCACATGACACCACTAGAAGAAGTACACCACAACTTAAATAACAATCTATTGAATCTTTCTCAACACAATTCCACTACTAACAACAAGACTTCTCCCATGTCCTCAAGAACAAAACGAACTACTCACAAGACATCATATGGATCATGATCAGAGATAGAATAATGATGTATAACAATCTGAACATAAACAATAATTCAATGGTTCACTCAATAGCATCAACTACAAAGAGTAATCAACACCGGGAAAGTTTCCCCTATGAACTATGCAAGATTCAACGCAATTGTTACAGCAATATGGAGATGGTGATGAGGGTGCTGATGGTGATGATGGTGGTGATGATGATCCCGATGAAGTCCAGCTTGATGGTGGTGTTGATGGCAACGATCTCCCCTCTCCGGGAAGGAATTCCCCCGGCAGAAATCTGTCTATTGGAGAGATCTTTCTCTCTCGGTGTTTTCCGACCCGCAGAGGCGGCGGAATCTTTCTATGGTCTCTCCCCGAGTCTTAGGGTTTCAGGAGGATGATATACGCCAGAGGGGAGAGGCTGGAGTGGGCCAAGGCGGCCACACCACTCCCAGGCGCGGCCTAGGCCTGCCCGCGCCATGGGGTGGTGTGGGCCCCCTGTGGCCCACCTCCACTCCATCTTCTGGCATCCTGAGTCTTCTAGCAAAATAGAATTTTCCGTATATTTTCCCGGATTTTCTGATCTTCGCGAATTTTGCCTCCAAACAGCACCTTTTCCATCAGAATCCTGACTGCAGCGGTCCATGCTCCAAAAGTCATCAACCATGCAAAAATAGATGAAATAACATAAGTATCACCTCTCAATACGAAATATATCAATGAATAATAGTGAATTAAGACATAGAATAGTGATGCAAAATGGACGTGTCAACTCCCCCAAGCTTAGACTTCGCTTGTCCCTAAGCGAAACTGAGCTCAATAAACGTGGCCTCAGGTTTATGGAGTGAAGAGTCGATAAAAGAATACGGACAAGAAGCATCACATTCATCAAATACATAGATCATAATAGAAGACAACTCACTATTATATAACTCAACTTGCAATGAGTAAAGGAAGCACAATAAGGATACATAAAGTGAATCATAATTGGTAATGGCAAACTTAGCTCTTGGTCGAAGAATAGTTGATAATTTGCTGGAGTTCACAAATAGCTGGTTTTCTAAGAAAGCTTTCAAAGTAGTAAACTTCAAGATACGAGTAATGTGCAAAACAAGGAACATAAGCAACATGAATGCATAAATCATCATATGAATGAATGAAACACATCAACTCAAAATACCTGCTGAGATAGAAGGGAATAGGTTTACTGACTCAACTTCAAAGTAAAAGAAAGGCCCTTCACAGAGGGAAGCAGGGATTGCAAGTCTCATAAAGAGTTCCCAAAAATTATGATACTTACTAGCTTTCAGCTCTCATTGCCCCTATCATAGGCATCTTTTGGTTATTAAGGTTAAAGTGACACAACTAAGAGGATATGCTTTACAAGTTATAAATTGAAATCTCAAGCCCCTTATGAGTACCGATCCTCATGCTACTCAACTTCAGTCACGAGCAAGCTCTTGCCATTGTAAATACATGTGTATCATTGAGAACCGCCAACGGGGTACCCCTTGCACATGACACAGGAGCTATCCCATAATCAAAATGACAAGGCAAGCAGATAGTGAGCATCTCAGCGATCTTTTTATTTGCTATTTGCATAGGATTTTATTGAGGATGCTTCATAGAATGCTCACTATAGTTATGCTGCAAGTTTCCACCATGATTAGGCATGGCTTAGGCTAGCGGCCCATGCATTTCTCTAACACACATATAAACTCCATGATCTTACAAGTTCCACTTTTATTTCACACCGTCGGGATCCATAAGCAAAAGAACATGATATCAACTAGGTACAAAGTACCAAATGAAGTGTTGAAAGCGGTCCCCATGATACATGGTTCGGCTAACTTCAACTCATAAAGCGCAAGCATATACGCAACAAAGAAGGACCCAATGGTTCAAGTTTATTAAATGCAAGAAAGTAAAGTGTGCCATCAAGTTCGTGAGAGCTTTAATCACTAATTTTCACATAACAAGTTTAATCTGGGAGGTAGACAAAACAGAAATTTACTTGGAATAGCAATAATGCTACTAGGTAGGTATAGTGGACGCAAATGGCAAGGGTTTTGGTTTAAAGGAGTGGATGCACGAGAAGACTTCCCTCTCAGTACAGGTTTCTGGCTAGCAAGGCTGGGTAGCAAGTATAAGAGTTGAAGGAAACAAACAAGCATACAAATGATAAATACAAACATGCAATCTTCCTTGGAAGCACAAAAGATCTTAACTAGAGAATACTAAACTTATGAGCAAATCAAGAAAGAAAGATGATGAAATTATTTTCCTCTAGAGTACTACTATCTATTTCAATCAACTCTCAAAAATAGTGTTGCTACTGACCGAGCCAGGTTTGCCAAAACCAACTAAATTAACTCAATGATCCCAGAGTGCTACTAACAACAAGATCAATCATATAACCACGAACTGAAAACTAATATAAGCCATGCAAAAGAGTGAATGATAGAACTTCTCATTAATATTACATAACGGAAACTCACACCAAGGGATACATATCTAACGAGAGAGGGGACACTTCCATAATGCAAACCATACTACAAAATAACTCCTCTATTCATGATATGACTCTACTAAAAAGGTAAAAAGATAGAAGATAGTGATGTGATACCGCGGCACTCCCCCAAGCTTGGAACAAACCAAGGCGATGCCAAACCTGATGACGAATTACTCCTTCGGTGGTGGTGCTAATATTTTCTTAGTTGACGTGAGGTAATCTTCCAGCATCTTGCGAAGCCTATTATTCTCCCATTGAAGCATGTCCACCTTCCTATGCAAGTCTCGGTACTTATCGCAGAACTCCTTAGTGACTCGTAGAGCTTCCGTTGATGCAGGGCAAGTAACAAAAGGTACCAGCCCCTGCTTGGGGTCTTGGAGATCTTCCTCCATAGGCTCCTTCCCTTTATCCTTGGCGGACACCATTGTGCTTCTAAGCTTTCAAAGAGTGTGTCCTGGCACACACAGATCGAAACAAAAACACGACGAAAACACGATATACGAACCTCGGGGGATCCAGGGGTTATATATTACGAAGTTTCATATCAAATGGAAGGTGCTGGGCGAAAACGAGTCGGAGGCGGAGTCCTGGGTGGCCTCACCACCTGGTGGCCCGACCAGGGGAGGGCCCGGGCCATGGGGTGGTGTGGGCCACCCCGGCTCCGGTTCTGTCCCTTTTTCACTTTGAAACTTTCCTTATCGACTGAAAACTGCAAAAATATAGTTGTATTATATTTTCGCGGAACTTTTCTTACCAGATTCGTTACCTTTTTTTAACACGGACTCTGCAGGTCTCTGAATTTGGTATTTAGTGGATTCTTCCGGAGTCACCACTTGAATCATCAATATCTTCATCTTCATACACTTATTACTTGAGTCATAAAACCCTTCTCTTCCTTATTACACCATTGTCTCCACTTCCTGGAAATTTCTTTCACACAAAACTTCACACAGTTCTCATTAGCAACATTAGTATAAGTGAAGTGATAAAACCTTTTGAGTCCAACTTCAACTGAAAACCATCAAAACATAAGCTACTGTAACAACTCCTTCCGAAAACCCAAAAATAATTCAAAAAGGAAATCGAATAAAGAAGCAAATGCAAGAGTGGCAAAATCTGTCAAAACAGACCAGCAGGTAAAGATCAATTTTTTCGAAAATTGTCTGTTGCTCAAATAAAAAAGTTCAAAACTAACTAAAGTTAAATAACAACCTGGGGCAGAAGCACAAAACATTACAGCTCAATCCGACATACAGAGATCTCTCACGAATTTTTATGGTGAAGCACAAAAATCTGTTTCGGGACAACAACTTCCCCAAATATTACTTCTCTCTCATTAGAGGTTGATCTTGACACAAAAACCAAACAAAACGGATAAGGAGCGGTTATTACCGAAGTAATAACTTCCAAGACTCAAAGAAACAAAAACAAACTAAAAGCAAAAACAAATTGGGTTGTCTCTCATAAAGCTCTTTCTTTATAGCCATTAAGATGGGCATGATTAATTTGAAGAACCTCTCATAGGGATATGAATTGAAGTGAAAGAGAGCATTAAGAAGCAAAAACACACACACATTTAAGTCTAACCCACTTCCTATGCAAGGGGATTTTGTAAACAAACAAGTTATTGAAACCAAAGGCAACTTGCATAAGAAGGCAAAAGAAGTGCAACATAAAGATTTTCAGCATAAAACGGGGGAAACTTGATATTATTGAGATGCATACGAACACTCTTCCCTCTCTCATAATAACTTTTAGTATCATGTATAAACTTAACAATATAGCTATCACAAGGACCATCATAACAATGATCACTTATTCTAACAGAAAACACAGGAATACTAGCTCTCATAGCACTACTATGTGAAACAATTTTAGAGGTATCCTTACAAAGGATAGTGTGTCCCTCTTCCTCATACTTAATGACAAAGTCTTTCACATTTGCTATTATAGGTTCATCAACCATTTGTTTATCGGGTTCAACAGCTTTACTTGTACTTTCATTAACCATACTAGCTATCATAGAATGTTCATTTACCTTAACTGGAAAAGGCATTTTCTCAATATAAGGTTCAGGTAAAACATGATTAGCAGTATAAACTTCAGTATTTCTTGCAGGAACACTCTTAGCAATATCTTTATAAGGTTCATGATACTTATTCCACTTCATTTTTGGCGCTTCAATGTAGGAAGCAAAAGCCTTAAAATAAGAAGCAATAGCTTGAGAGTCTAGACCATAAGCATTTTTAATATTTTGAAAGTCATCCGTTCCCATAAAAGATTCAATGCATTCATAATCATAATTTATACCTGACTTTCTACCTTTGTCATTCTCCCAAGCTTCAGCATTGTCTTGAATACGACCTAGAAGGTCCCATTTAATTTCTTCTTCCATACGAGTGAATGATCCAGCACAAGAGGCATCCAATAAATCTTTGTCATGTAGAGGGAGCCTTGCATAAAAGTTGTTGATAATTATATTGTTGGGGAGCTCATGAATGGGACATTTGAGCATTAGTAACTTCAATCTCCCCCAAGCTTGAGTTGTACTCTCTCCATCAAGAGGCCAAAAGTTGTATATTTGATTCTGATCTTTATGAATCTCACTAGGAGGATAAAACTTTGAATAAAACAGAGGCACTATTTCCTCCCATTCCAGAGCTTGACCATTCTTCAGCAGCTTATACCATTCCTCAGCTCTTCCTTTCAGCGATAATGAGAATAACTTCTTCTTAACTTGATATGTAGTAATACCTGCACACTTGAACAACCCGCATAATTCATGTATAAAGAGTAAATGATCACCGGGACGGACAGTTCCATCCCCAACATAGTAGTTATCCATAACACGATCAATAATTCTTGTAGGTATTTTGAAAACATCTCTCTCAGCAGGTGGTGGCTTATCTACTACCTTAGCAGTGGTAGTAGCATTACCAAATAAGAACCTCAGCGAATTATCCATAACAAAAATAAAGCAACTAGCAGAAGTAAACAATACTCACAGTAGAAGTTTCCTTTACCAGTTCCACTCTCCAATAGCGCTTCACTCCCCGGCAACGGCGCCAGAAAATAGTCTTGCTGACCCACAAGTATAGGGGGTGTATCGTTTTATTTTCGATAAGTAAGAGTGTCGAACCCAACGAGGAGCAGAAGGTGCTGGCTAGTGGTATGGATCAGGAATTCTCTACAAATACTTAGCAAACGGATTTGTAGGGGTTTTCGATAAAGCAAGTAAACAAAATATGAGTAAATAAAAGACAGTGGAAATAAATGCAGCAAGTGGCCCAATCCTTCATGCAGCAAAGGAAAAGCCGGTTGTATTTCTATAGATGACCAAACGTTCTCGAGGACACATGGGAAGACTGTCAAGTGCTTTCGCTTCATATAGTCGATTAATATTCTTTAGCTTGCTAAGTGTTGTGTGGGTGAACCTGTGCTAATGTACCACCCCATCCAAGACTAATACATACTTGTGATTAAACCCCTTGCAAACATCCGTAAGTACAAGAAAGTAATTAAGGTAGAAACCTAACCACAGCTTTAAACTCTAAGACCCTTACGTCCCTTGTGCAATGGTTTCCTAACGGGGGTTCAGGTTTCTGTCACTCCCGCAACCCCTACGATTAGTAGCCAAATACACAATGCATTCCCCTAGGCCCATATAGGTGAAGTGTCATGTAGTCGACGTTCACATGACACCACTAGAAGAAGTACACCACAACTTAAATAACAATCTATTGAATCTTTCTCAACATAATTCCACTACTAACAACAAGACTTCCCCCATGTCCTCAAGAACAAAACGAACTACTCACAAGACATCATATGGATCATGATCAGAGATGGAATAATGATATATAACAATCTGAACATAAACAATAATTCAATGGTTCACTCAATAGCATCAACTACAAAGAGTAATCAACACCAGGAAAGTTTCCCCTATGAACTATGCAAGATTCAGCGCAATTGTTACAACAATATGGAGATGGTGATGAGGGTGCTGATGGTGGTGATGATGATCCCGATGAAGTCCAGCTTGATGGTGGTGTTGATGGCGATGATCTACCCTCTTCGGGAAGGAATTCCCCCGGCAGAAATCTGTCTGCCGGAGAGATTTTTATCTCTCGGTGTTTTCCACCCCGCAGAGGCGGCGGAATCTTTCTGTGGTCGCTCCCCGAGTCTTAGGGTTTCGGGAGGATGATATACGCCAGAGGGGAGAGGCTGGAGTGGGCCAGGGTGGCCACACCACTCCCAGGCACGGCCTAGGCCTGCCCGCGCCATGGGGTGGTGTGGGCCCCCTGTGGCCCACCTCCACTCCATCTTCTGGCATCCTGAGTCTTCTGGAAAAAATAGAATTTTCCGTATATTTTCCCGAATTTTCTGATCTTCGCGAATTTTGCCTCCAAACAACACCTTCTCCATCAGAATCCTGACTGCAGCGGTCCATGCTCCAAAAGTCATCAACCATGCAAAAATAGATGAAATAACATAAGTATCACCTCTCAATACAAAATATATCAATGAATAATAGTGAATTAAGACATAGAATAGTGATGCAAAATGGACGTATCAGTAGCAACAGCACATCTAGTACCTTAGAGATTTCTGTCACTTCCCCAGATTACTAGAGGCATGAACCCACTATAGAGCATAAATACTAACTCTTAGAGTTGCTAGCATCTACTTGGCCAAGATAGCTACTAACAACGGAAAGCATGCAAGATCACAAATAACAAAGACATGATAGAATCAATAATCAATCTGAAATAGCATCTCAATATCCATCGGATCCCCGCAAACACAACATGTATGATTACAAATAGATGATCTTGATCATGAACGGAGCTCACAAGATCTAGACATGGTAGCACAAAGGAGAAGAACCAACCATCTAGCTACTACATGGACCCGTAGTCCAAGGATGAACTACTCACGCATCACACCGGAGGCAGTCATGGTGATGAAGAAGGCCTCCATGGTGAATTCTCCCCTCCGGCAGGGTGCCGGGAAGAGCTTCAGATCCCTCCCGATCTAGGGATGGAGATGACGGCAGCTATAGACTCTTTCGTGGAATTTTGATCTGGTACTTAGGGTTTATGTATCGGAGGCATCTTATAGGCGAAAGGGGAGACCAAGGGGGTGCCCTAGGCGGCCACACCACCCCCTAGCGCAGGTCAGGCCTGGCCGCGCGGCCAGGTGGTGTGGAGGCCCTCTATCCCCTCTCTGTCTCGTATTTTGGCTCTATGTCCCCCCCGGTGAAAAACTGACTTTGGCTTTTGTCCCGTCCAATTTCGAGAATATTCATTTTCTGACTTTTCTAGAACCAAAAACAGCAGAAAACAGGCAGCTGGCACTGTGGCATCTTGTTAATAGGTTAGTCCAAGAAAGTGTATAAAAAGTACTCCAAAGTGTAGACAAAACATAAGAAAGTAGATAAAACCAAGCATGGAACATCAAAAATTATGGATACGTTAGCAACGTATCAGTGCTTCATTCTTGGCGTGGTGAACGATAACACTTCTAATGTGATTTTCCAACTTATAGGAACAAAAAAATGCATTTTCAAACTGACGGGAATGATTTTTCTATAAAGCAAGTATGAAGAAAAATGGCTCGGAATGCCACAACCCTAGTTTTCACAAAATGTGGACCATGATTCACTTATGATTAATTACCAAGATAAACATGAGTATGAACATTCTTGGATTTTCAAGCCGAATGGCCAAGGTCATGGCCATATCTACATCATACTTTATATATGTCGATGATCCCATGTCCAAGAATTTGCATGCCGATAAAATTGGCCATTTTTTGAAAACAATCAAAGAGGAAGTAGTATGAAGAGTATGGCTCGATCAGCTGATCTCTCAAGAAGGAGCCATACTCGACTGTTTTCCTTGCTTAATTTTAGGCTGATTTGTGCTAAATGTATGGACCTTGATGTAATTTTCTATTTTTTAGGTCCTTGATGTAAAATGTACTCCCATCGCCCATGTAAAATTTTAACCTAAAAGTAAATAATTGCAAAATTTGAACGAATTTAAGTTTAGTTGTCAACGAGTATGAACCATTCTTGGATTTCAAGCCGAACAACCAAGTTCAAGGACATATCTATATCATACTTTATGTCGATGATCCCATATCCTAGAATTGCATGCTGACATTTTTTGTCCATATTTTGGAAACAATCGAAGAGGAAGTAGTATGAAGAGTATCGCTCGATCACCTGATCTCTCGAGAAGGAGACATGCCTGACTATTTTCCATGCTTAATTTTAGGGGGGTTGTGCTAAATGCATGGATCTCAATGTAATTTTTCCTTTTTAGGTCCTTGATGTAAAATGTACTCCCACCGCCCGTGTAAAATTCTAACCTAAAAGTAAGTGGTGAGATTTAAACGAATTTAAGCTTAGTCATCAACGAGTATGAACATTCTTAGATTTCAAGCCAAATGACCAAGGTCAAGGCCATATCTAAATCATACTTTATGCTGATGATCCCATATCCAAGAATTTGCATGCCGATAGATTTGGCTATATTTTGAAAACAAACAAAGAGGAAGTAGTATGAAGAGTATGGCTCGACCAGATGCTCTCTCGAGAAGGAGTCGAACCCAAAAGTTTTTATTTTAGGGTACTTTGTGCTAAATGTATGGACCTTGATGTAATTTTCCCTTTTTCGGTCCTTGATGTAAAATGTATTCCCACCGCCCGTGTAAAATTCTAACCTAAAAGTAAGTGGTGAAATTTAAATGAATTTAGTATGAACATTCTTGAATTTCAAGATGAACGACCACGATCATGGCCATATCTACATCATACATTATGTTGATGATCCCATATCCAAGAATTTGCATGCCGACAAATTTGGCAATATTTTGAAAACAATCAAATAGGAAGTAGTATGAAGAGTATGGCTTGATCGGCTGATCTCTCGAGAAGGAGTTGTACCTGACAGTTTTCTTTGCTTAATTTTAGGGTCTTTTGTGCTAAATATATGGACCTCAGTGTCATTTTCCCATTTTAGATTCTTATTGTAAAATACTTTGCAGCTCGTGTAAAATTTTGACCTAAAAGTAAGTGGTGAAATTTAAATGAGTTTAAGCTTAGTTGTCAACGACTATGAACATTCTTGGATTTCAAGCCGAATGACGATGGTCAAGGCCATATCTACATCATACTTTATATCGATAATCCCATATCCAAGAATTTGCATGGCGACAAATTTTTGTCCATATTTTGAAAACAATTGAAAAGAAAGTAGTATGAAGAGTATGGCTCGATCAGCTGATCTTCCGAGAAGGAGACGTACCTGAATATTTTCCTTGTTTAATTTTAGGGAGGTTTGTGCTAAATGTATGGACCTCAATGTAATTTTCCATTTTTAGGTCCTTGATGTAAAATGTACTCCTACCACCCGTGTGAAGTTCTAACCTAAAAGTAAGTGGTGAAATTTAAACGAATTTAAGCTTAGTCGTCAACGAGTATTAACATTCTTGGATTTCAAGCCGAATGACCAAGGTCAAGGACATATCTACATCATACTTTATGCTGATGATCCCATATCCAAGAATTTGCATGCCGACAGATTTGGCTATACTTTAAAAACAATCAAAGAGAAAGTAGTATAAAGAGTATCGCTCGGTCAACTGCTCTCTCGAGAAGGAGTCGAATCCAACTATTTTCCTTGCTTAATTTTAAGGTATTTTGTGCTAAATGTATGGACCTCGATACAATTTTCCCTTATTTAGGTCCTTGATGTAAAATGCACTCCCACCGCTCGTGTAAAATTCTAACCTAAAATTAAGTGGTGAAATTTAAACGATTTTAAGCTTAGTTGCCAATAAGTATGAACAATCTTGGATTTCAAGCCGAATGACCAAGGTCAATGACATGTCTACATCATACTTTGTGTTGATGATCCCATATCCAAAAATTTGCATGCCGATAGATTTGGCCATATTTTGAAACAATCGAAGAGAAAGTAGTATGAAAGGTATGGTTTAATCAGCTTCTCTCTCGAGAAGGAGTCGAACCCAATGTTTTTCTTTTAGGGTCCTTTGTGCTAAATGTATGGACCTTGATGTAATTTTTGCTTTTTAGGTTCTTGATGTAAAATGTACTCCCACCACGCGATGTAAAATTCTGACCTAAAAGTAAGTGGTGAAATTTAAATAAATTTAAACTTAGATGTCAACGAGTATGAACATTCTTGGATTTCAAGACGAACGCCCACGGTCAAGGACATATCTACATCATACATTATGTTGATGATCCCATATCCAAGAATTTGATGCCGACAAATTTGGCCATATTTTGAAAGCAATCGAAGAGGAAGTACTATGAAGAGTATGGCTCGATCAGCTGATCTCTCGAGGAGGAGCCATACCCGACTTTTTTTCTTGCTTAATTTTAGGGTCTTTTGTGATAAATGTATGGACCTCGGTGTAATTTTCCCTTTTTTAGGTCCTTATTGTAAAATGTACTCCACTGCTTGTGTAAAATTCTAACCTAAAAGTAAGTGGTGAAATTTAAATGAATTTAAGCTTAGTTCTTAACGACTATAAACATTCTTGGATTTCAAGCCAAACGACCAAGGTCAAGGCTATATCTATATCATACTTTATGTTGATGATCCCATATCCAAGAATTTGCATGCTGACAAATTTGGCTATATTTTGAAAATAATCGAAGAGAAAGTAGTATGAAGAGTATGGCTTGATCAGCTGATCTCTCGAGAAGGGGCCGAACCTGACTATTTCTTTTCTTAATTTTAGGGTCCTTTTTGCTAAATGTGTGGATCTCGATGTAATTTTCTATTATTTTTAGGTCCTTGGTGTAAAATGTACTACTACCGCCCATGTAATTTTTTTAACTAGAGGAGTACGAGTAAATGTAAAATGTACTCCTAAAGCCCTCAAGGTAGTATTGTGCACGGATTTCTCTTGCGGGTACTGGTTGCCATGCATTAGTATGTATAACTTTTGAAAAACTTTTTTATGGGATACCATGTACGGACATCCTTGGGTTTCAAGACAAATTGACCATCATGCTTATGTGATAATACACCCATATTTAGCACGTCGATTCCAATAATTTAAACGCCGATAAATTTGGTCATGTTTTAAAAACAATCAAAGATAATAACGAAAGAACAAAAACAAAAAAGAGTTGCACATGGCATCATTTTGCGTGTACTACTTGCCATCAAAGATGATAAACATGAGTTCTAGGAATTTTTCAATATTCTTGGGTTTGAAGCTAGACTGGACGTCCAAGATCATGGCCATAATCCACATCAAAGTTTATGCAGATGTTCCCATATTTGGGAGTAGATGGGTGAATCTTGGCATGGTAAACAATATTGTCACTACGAGTTTTTCCCTGTTGAAAAAAATCTGGAAGCAAGAAGAGACTATGAGAACAGAACAGGCAGTGTGAGAGCAGCGAAGAGGAAGATTTGAAGGCGACATGATTTTAGAGCAAAGCTACGATGGATTCCTGACACAAGGTATAAGGTATAGTGAGTAGAGTAAATTTTAAGACCTTTACAATATGTATATGCACGCAAAATAAATTGTGTTTTCTCTCTCACTCTCTCATCACCATCCACACCCTGACTAGCTGATCTCTCCCTTGTACACAACATGGTGTTGCACACGCGCGTTGACATGCCTTGTGTTTCAAGCCCAATGATCGAGGTCATGGCCATATCAACATCATACTTTATATGTGCCAATGATCCTATATCTAGGTATTTGCATGCCGACAGATTTAGCCATATTTTGAAAACAATCAAAGACGAAGTAGTATGAAGAGTATGGCTCGATCAGCTGCTTTCTCGAGAAGGTGTCGAACCCCGACTGTTTTTCTTGCTTAATTTTAGGGTCCTTTGTGCTAAATGTATGGACCTCGATGTAATTTTCCCTATTTTACGTCCTTGATGTAAAATGTACTCCCACCGTCCGTGTAAAATTCTAACCTAAAAGTAAGTTGTGAAATTTAAACGAATTTAAGCTTAGTCGTCAACGAGTATGAACATTCTTGGATTTCAAGCCGAACGACCAAGGTCAAGGCCATATCTATATCATACTTTATATTGATGATCCCATATTTTGAAAACAATCGAAGAAGAAGTAGTATGAAGAGTATGGCTTGATCAGCTGCTCTCTCAAGAAAGAGCTGAACCTGACTGTTCCCTTGCTTAATTGTAGGTTCCTTCAAAGTCCATCTGTCTCCCGTGGAAGCGCTTTAGAGTGTCTAGAAGATCGCAAACAAGGGTGTGTGCTAAATTTATGGACCCCAATGTAATTTCCCTTTTTTAGGTCCTTGATGTAAATGTACTCCCACCGCCCGTCGAGTGTTCCCACAAAGGTTGCAGTAGTTCGCCGCCCTACTACGAACTCCACGAGCATATATGAAATCACGTGCCGTTATGCCCCTTGCACTTGCATGGAGACCGGCTACGACTTCGCCCCCCTACCGCGAGCGCTCATCGCCCACCTCGCAGTGGTCCACTCGATCCAAGTGCACAAGATCCAGTATGCCACTACCAAAGCGTTCCAGGGGCTGTTGCCGCTGGCGGACGAGGTGTCTCGCCGACTCATCCTCGTCAGGGAACATGATAGCGTCATGTTCGTCTTGATGATTGGCACGATTGGCGCGGTCCCCCTTGTGTCTACGGTCTATGTTAGGGTCGCGATGTGCGACTTGCCGGTGTATAGGAGGACCAACACCATGAGGGTGGAACTCGATGTATCGAGCTCCGCTAAGATGGGCGATGTCGCGTTTCAGGAGCTTACATCTTACCTGGCGGCGGTGCCGCATTACCTGGTCGGTACTGCTATGTCGAAGCAGCTGTGTTTCTTGATTCATGGCAAGTTTTAGTGGGGATATAAGCTGTTGTTAATTGGTTTAATTACATAAAGATCATTTGCATACCAGGAATTATAGATTTTGGAGCAGTACTACTCTACTTCTGTCCCAAGAAATAAGACTCCCTTATTTTACGTGTTTTTGTTTGACCAAGATTTACTCTAAATATATAAAGATTGTTAATACAAAATTAGCATCATTGGAAAGTGTGTTTCAATATGAATTCAACAATACCAATTTTACACAATATAATTAAATTTTAGTTGCTCTATTTATTCGGTCAAACTTTACTTTGGAATGCGCGTGCGCCTTATTCCTTGAAACGGAGGCAGATTAGTTCGGTGGATGTACTCTCCTGAGTATTGTATTTGATAAAACTTTACTTTGGAATGCTCTATGCACTACTACTACTATTCATGGAGTATTTTTCATGAAGTCTTAACTTTCGATGAGTTCGATGGATGTACTCTTCTAAGTAGTACTAGATACATCTATTTCTGCGACAAGTAATAAGACCATTTTTGGAGTAGTAGTTTGGTTGGAAGAAATCATATTCTTTCCGCAGTAGGGACGGTGGTTTTTTGCTAGTAGTAGTACTAGTACATTGAAGGTAGTTTGCTGCTCTAACTTGATATGTCTTAGTTTCAACATGCAAATAATTTGTAGCATTTGTTCCACAGAGAGGTTGTGATACTGGCACATGTACGCATCGATCCAAGATGTTGACTGTTCTTGTACCACATCATTGATTGTTCCTGGCCAATGATGTATTCTAATTATTTTACATATAAGATGGCCGCTAGTTAGCTGGTATACTGTGCTGACTTGTGTTTTTTGTTTCAGGCTGCACATGAAGCTATGAGGGTAGAAGGGGGGATTCCTATGTTAAGTATTAAGGTCATTTCACAAAGCAGCGGTGATAGTGGTTATTGCTTGCATCGTCCCACTGTGCCCACTGTTCTAGTTTTTCCAACACAAAAAGATGTTACAACTACACTCCAAAAAATTGATTTAATTGAACAAGAAATAGAAAAAACAGATGGAATAATCACGATTCCACGTGAACAGATAAAGGAACTGAAAGATCGACAAGATTGGATTGATCGTCTACTTGATAATCTCTTGTGTAGCTGTCATGGTAAGTCAGTTCTTACTTGTATAGCGATGTAAGCTCCGTAGCAGAAATCCTGTTCCAACCCATGTCTAGCGATGTCTCTGTAGTGCTTTATCTTGTTATTGTTGAAATTCTAGTATGTAATAAATTTCAAAAAAATATTAATGTAATATGGTGATCCCCGTGCAGCCATTGATGAGCCGAAATATTAACGAACTGTTTAAAACAAGAATTGTGCCATAGTTGTAGAATACGCAAATATGCCGGCCAGCGGACCAGCCCAATAAATAGTAAAAGGCCATAATTGGCAAGTCAGAATCATGGTAGGTTGCATAAATTGCCAATGACCTTAAAACATACATGCATGAACATCAACAGGTCAAAACAGTAAAAGGGCCAAACAGTAAAACGGTCGAAGAGTAAAAGGCCCAAATAGTAAAAGACCAAATAGTCAAAGGCCCAAACAGTGAACGACCAGAACAGTAAAAGGCTAGAACAACAAAAATGCCTAGAGGAATAAAAACCTGAACAGTAAATGGCCAGAATAGTAATTGGCCAGAACAGTAAAAGGCTAGAATATTAAAAGGCTATAACAGTAAAGGGCCCGAACAGTAAAGGGCCGGAACAATGGCAACCAGAAAAGTAAAAGGCCATACCAGAAAATGGCTAGAATAGTAGCGAACCTTACGACTGTAAGAATAGTAACCGACCGCAGGCCTTAACAATACCAGGCCGACTTGGCGCGGGCTGTTAATGGGATGCATGTTATTAGACCAAGGTGGGCCTTTTGTGGTCCAAAACTGCAACGGCCTGAAAGTTTACAGGCCACAGCGGGCTGCACTAACGGGCCGCAGCGAGCTGCACTAACGTTCCCTCATGATGACATAGTAACAGACCATCTTCTTGTTGGGCTCTAAAAATGGTCGGTCCACTTAATAACTAGCAGACCTTGGCTGGGTCTGGCTTCAATCATGGTTTCTATAACTGTTGATGGAGTTTGCCACGTGGCAGTTTGTATGATGTGTTAGCAGTCAACACAGCTGGCGATCAGATCTACAACGGAACAAGTTTTCGTAGCTGAAGGGTACGATCTGCCATTGTCGGGGAAAAAACCATGGTAGATTCATTTGTGACGGGACTTTTACCACGAAGGCCATTCGTCCTAGAAGACTTTTGAACCACGAAAAACGGGCCTTCAATCATGAAAATCGTCCATTGTAAAAGCCAACTTTTCTTATAGTGATCCCTTCCTGACGTGGTGTTACATGGCTGGAGGTGTCTATGAATGTTGGATCTCAGATCCGTCTTCACGTGGTGAGAGTATTTGACGAGGCCGACGTCATGATAGACAGTATATGCGGATGACCTTAAAACATACATGCATGATAGTTTAAATGATCTCTATGAACTACAGGTCGTTCAGCTTGAAGTAGCCTCCCCTCACATCCTCTCTTCTCCCAGGAACGTGAAAAATTATTTAAATGACATTTATCACTTAGAAATATGGTATTATTACATAGCATGATAGTCCAATTGATATATTTATAGAAGACTTAATAATTCAGGGTCCTATTGAAACAAGATTAAAAAGGTGGTGCGAGCACCGTAAAATACCAAAGATAAATATGCTTAAAAAATGGAATCATCACTAGTAGGCTTAAGCTAGAACTCGGTGATGCCGAGCCGGTCCATGGTGCTATGGTAGAGGTGGTTGATACTGCTCCCATCGTCTATGAGGATGCGTGAGAATCGACATGATTGCTTCTGGGAGATTGGGATGGGGTCGAGCACCATCGCATAGCTTCCCGGGTGTGGAAACACATCCGGTTAATCCTCCCTGCTCTAGGTGATCTGTTTCTCTAACCAGTTGAGGTACTAGGGGACATGGGGACCACGGTGTTCACTTCTGCCTCGCGGCATCTCTTTCTATGCTTGTCCTCTGGCTGGATGGTGAAGGCATGGTAGTTGGCCACCTGTCAAGGATAATCATCATTGGCCGTGTCGCGACGAGGCTGCTGGCGATCGCGGTTATCTAGCTAACCACCAGTTGGGGAGGCAGAGATGGAGGTAGGTTCGCCAGCTCGGCTATTCTCCGGGTCCAGCTGCATTGTCGGGTCGTGTGTGTAGCCAGCTTGCTTCCGCCACGGTGGTACTTGCACGACCCGTCAATCATAGACTCAAATGTGTACTTGGCCGGAACGCCCGGTCAACCGGCTTTCTCCTTTGACTACGTCCTGCAGCTGGATCCTCTTGGACCGCTACCACTTGCTTAGAGCCATACTGGTCATCCGGTTGCTCGTATGTCCTTTTGCCTTAGCGGTTGTCATGGTTGTGACGCCTGGAATTGTGGTTGGAGTTGGGATCCGGCGGCTGGTGTCTGCCAGCCGGACCCTCCGTGACAATTTTCCCTTGGTCGTCCAACACAATGGCCTTCTTCATCACTGAGTCGGCGGTGGCATATTTGTCCACGATGGCCATAGTTTCGGCCATGGTCTAGGCCTCTACCTAGTTAAGCTTGTGCTTTAACATCGTGCCATCTCGACATCCGTTGGTGAAGAAGTCAACCACTTGGTGCTCATGCACCACCTCGTAGTAGTTATGTATGCTCGTCCACCGGGCGTGGTAGGCATGATCAGACTCATCTTCACCTTGAACGTAGAGGGCCAGCCCACGGGGTCTATCTGGCCGCTTGTAGGTGTCAGTGAAGTTACGGATGAACGCTTGCTTGAAGTCCAACCAGGTATTGATGCTACCCTCTAGGAGGTTGTTCAGCCATGTCCTGGCTGAATCGAGGAGCATGAGGGGGATGTAGCGAACAACCACACGCTTGTTGCCATTGGAGATGCCCACCACGGTGGTGTAGTCCACCAGCCAATCTTCCATCTTGGTCGTCCCGTTGTACTTGGGGGTATCTCTAGGGAGAGAAAATCCCTTGGGAAATGGCTCATTCTGAATGCGTGGCCCGAAGCACTTCGGGCTAGCCGGACTTTCCTCTTCCATGATGCATGACTAGATCAGCAGGTCGATGCGCTCGTAAGAGTGTCTCCGTCTCGCGAAGACCGAGCCGTCTGGTTAGACGCGACACATGGGGATCATAGCCTTGACCAGCTCTGCCAACCGACTAATGTCGATGATGACCTTGGCCAGCCCCGCCAGCCGGAGCATGGTGATATTGGCCTTGGCTACCTCCTCCAACCGGAGCGCAGTGTTTGATGGTGACTGCAGCCGGATCGCGATAGTGTTGTCCCTTACTGTCGGATGCTCCACGCGAATGACTGTTCCGTCTCGGCCCATTTGGCGAGGATGCTTGGTGGGCGTGCTTGTTGCTTCCACAGGGAACCAGCAGATCCGCCACCTGACGGGATCCTAGTTCTTGCTGCCTGCCTGGAGGCTGGGACCTGCCTCCTCCTACATCAGATTGGCGGTGTTGAGGAGGACCTGGACGCGTTGGTGCTGGCGACGCAACTCCTCGTCCTCGAGGTTGTCCATCTTAGCTGCTGCGGCTTCTACCACCCTCATGTTCTTGGCAGACATGCTATAGATCGGCTGAGTCGCAGGAGTGCGCGGTTCAGCGGCATGGCCCATCTCTGTGTCGAGGTCGCGGCCTCGGTGGTGAACATATCGGCTGGTGCCCGATGCAGCGGGGGTGAAACCGTGTGCCGAGTTATACTCACACACGGTGGCGTTCAACCAGCGTTGGGCAGGAGCAACTTTGTGGGCCTCGTCAAGAAGGTTTTGGCGAGTCGCCTCTAGGACGACTGTAGCTGCAGCCGGATCTGCCTCGGGGACGACAGGGTTACGGCTGCAGTGACGCGAGGAGCGACGAAACCGGGCGGCGCACCAAAGACGGTGAAGATCTCATGAGGAAAGGCCTCAGCAATGGTGGCCATGTAGACGCGGTGGTCGCCGAAGTGGAGAATGGAGCCGCTGTCGGGGAACATTTCCTCGGTGAAGCACGACGCATTGTTGATGACACAGTTGAAGGTGTCGAGAGTGAGCACGAGGCTAGAGGCAACGCACTCACCGGCGACGAGCAGAAGTCCCGTGCGGAAGATGACCCTAGTCACAATGATGTGCCCCACGGTGATAGCCAACTGTCGTGGTGTGGAACACAACAGTACCATCAACGATGGTTAGAGAGGGGACAGTCATGGGCTAACGATGGCTTCTGCAAATGGGATTGGGCACAAGCACTACTATCACAATGACGTACCTAGGTTCAGGATCCTCTCGACGAGGTAAAACCTCTACTCCTGCAAGATCTTACTATATTGGCGCTAAACTCCCAATACAAGTGCTCCTTGAGCTGTGTCGCAGATGAACTGGGGGAAACTGGAGGAGGAAGAGAGATCGATCCTCCCAACGGAGGTGTTGCCCCCCTTATATACTGGCTGGGGGTGCAGACTACAAGGCATGGCCGACTGGTGGGGCCAGCTGGTGGGACCCGGTGCAATAGTCAGCGCTATAGTATTCCACCGTACCTGCTGCTACAGCTTTATCTCGCGTCGGACGGCGTCCCATTGCGTAGTCTGGAGCCACCGCTCCTTTATCTAACCCAAAGCCGCGGATCCGGGGGCGTGCTATAGTTTCATCATCACGCGTTCCGGATAACCTGTATTGATTCTAAGGTGAACGGTTGGAGCTGGCCACCCGACCCGATCTAGCGGTATTAAGGGTGTGTTTGGTTGAGATTTTTCCAACAGATTCTCGTCGTGGACACTGAAATCTCAACCAAACGAGTTTGACAACCGGGCTGGATTCCAAAACGCTGGAGATTTTCACCGTGTAAAACGAAAGCTGCGCAGACCCAGATTCCATTGCGTTGCGTTCTGGAAAAAAGGAACAAAATTACCCGCCGGAGCCATTGAGAAGTGAAAGTAACGATTCGATTCTATTTTTTCTTCCGTTCCTGTCTCCTTCCCCCGTATGTTTCTTCGGGCCCAAATTATCACGCAGAGGAGAGCCTCGCCAACCAACTCCGGCAGCGTCCAACGGCACGCCGGCCAGAAGTCCAGTCCTGTTCCTCCCCATCCTGTTTCCCCTCCCTCCTCTGCCACCAACAACCAGACCTTCACGCTGCCCCTTCTAGGAATTGGCTTGTTGGCGGCCTGCACCCGATTGGCGCGCCGCACATGGATTCTCTAAGGCGTTGGAAGTCCAACCCCTTTCCTCGCCCTCCCTTCTGCCTCCTGTTCCCTATTCCCTACTCCCAGCTCTCCCCTCCCGTCCCCTTCATCTATTGCTTTTTTTCCGGTTTATTCTGTTAGATGGCTTCTTGCAATTGGTCGGTGACGTTGGTGTAGCATCCCAATTGTCTAACAATTGTAATGCTACTTGTCCTAGTAAGATATTGGCTACTTCATATATATTATTGTTGCATCATAATTATATCATGCTCATGTCATCATGCCACCTTGCATTTGAGCATCATATAAAATCCCTTTTCTTTTGGTTCTTCTCTCATATGCATTATTAATTGTATTTGCCTCTTGATATTGTATTTGGTTATTGATATATTGTTCAAATGCCCAAGTTGAGTTGGGGCATATCTTTTATTTCAATTCCAGCACTTTTCTTTTCCACCACTTTATAATTCCACCATCCTACTAGTCCATGAGCTTGTTTGTCTTTATTTTGGTTTTATCTAGCTCATGGGCAATGGGGTGGATCTAGTCCTTTAAATTCATTTGCTTGGCTTTATTCCATTTCTTGGAAATGCATGAGAATAATGCCATAATATTATTATTGTTTTCACAAAATAAATCAGAGCATTATTATTTTGCATGGGCCATGCAAACTCCTTCACCACCTTTTGCTCCATTGGTTTTCTTTTGATTTAATGGACCCTATCTTGGGGAACCATCTCATACCATTCCACCATCCTCATAGTCTCATCCATATCTTTTTCTCTTATTTTTATTTCTCCATGCATGAACCATATGAGGCCTATTCCATAATTCTTTTCTTTTTCTTTTCTTGGAATTCCCTTTCACCTTCATCTCATGTTAACTCAAGCATTCATCATGTTCCACTTGGAATGGCCTTTTGCACAAGTTTTAACAATCTAAAACCTTATAAATCTAACCTAGCTACTCTCTTTATTCTCCTCTTAAACCTAATTCTCCTAACCCTAAGCCTCTCTCTCTCTCTCTCTCTCTCTCTCTCTCTCTCTCTCTCTCTCTAGCATGACCTCCATGCCAAGCCCCTCTCTCTACCTGGCCCACACCCCAGCCACTCCTCCCCCTAACCCTGGCTAAGCCCTAACCCGAGCCCATCTCACCTAGCCCGAGCTACCCCTCTTCTTTCTCTCTTTCTCCACCGGCCGAGCTAGCCCCACCTGCCGGTCCCTCTCTCCAGGCCAAGCCCCACCTGCAGTCTCCCCTGCGGTGCCTACCAGCCCCCAGGCCGAGCCCCAGCTCGACCACGTGAGGGAGAAGCAAAAGGTGGCACCGAGGCCACCTTTATCTACCCCCCTGCCACGACTGCTTCTCCTCCCTCTCCCTCCTTTTTCCTCCTCCCGCACGGCTCTCCGGGCTCGCCCAGATCTGCCCCGCGCCAACCTCCTCCCCTCCTTCTTCCTCCACGACGCCCAGCTCCTGCCGCCGCTCGCCGCCAGCACCACATCGTCCCCGTCGTTCCAGCCGGTCAGCGTGACGTGGAGGTGGCCTGGAAGCTCGAGGAGGCTCCTCTACGACGCCCTGCACTCGCCGACTTGGACGAGAAGCTCCCAGGGCCGCCAGTACCTCGCCGCTCTACAGCAAACCCTAGATCCGGGGCGCCAGCGATCTCGCTGCTCCGCCGCTCCTCGCTCCAATCCGCGCCCGCCGTCGAGCCCGCGGTGAGCCCCTCCTTCTCCCTGACATGTTCCGCCTCGCCGTACCGCCCTAGCCCTGTCGTTCATTTCGTCGAATGCCCACCGCGCGCCAGAGCTCGCCGGCGTCTATAGGTTTTCCGCGCCGCAACGAGCTTTCCTAGACCCCAGACCCTCCCCTGTCAACTCCCCTCGCCCTACCGCACTGGTTAGCCCCTCCGCGCGCACGCCCGCGACCCAGGTTCGAGTCCCCGCCCCGCGCACGCGCTGCCGCCGTCAGTTTCGTCAGAAGAGAGGAAGAGAAACAGTGCACGCGATGAAACTTTGCACTTAACCCCCCACAAAAGTATTTTCCTGAGACTGATTTTAATTAAACCTTTTTCAAATTGATTTAAATTCAAATTCAAATCAGATTTAAATAATTTTTAAAATACAAATCCAAATAATACAAGTAATATATGTTTTGGAATAAGAAAAATGTGAGGAATTCGAATATGCCATTCAAAATAATGTTTGAACACTTTAAAATTTCGAGATGTTTAAAAATTACAATAAAATGCCCTTTCCCTTAATTAATTAATAACTTTTGTTTTGTAACTCCAAATTTGACAAATAATATGTCTAAATCGATCAGCGCGACGAGCCCGTTCTATCTATGCAGTCCTTGTTCTGAATTGAAGCATGCATCATGTTGTTATTAAAAATCTAAACTGTTTATGACAATAAAACTTGGTTAAATAAATAACAAAAAGCTTTATTTCTTGTATCCACACCTCACCTTTGCCATGCTACTTTAATGCCATGCAAATTGTGCATCATTCATCATGACATGCTTGTTTGCTTGTCGCATTTTAATTCATATGCTTGTGCACTTATTTATGTTGGCCCTTGTTTGTTTGGTTCTTCTTCGAATAGACGCCCAGCAAAAGAATTACCAGGAATCACAGGAGTACTACCCAGATCCATCTCTCGCTTCAACTGAGCTGTCAGGCAAGCACTACCACATGCTTGCATACATACAGTGCCTCTATCTTATTCTTGCATCATTGAGTCGCGATTGCATCAAATTGAATCCCAAGTACTGCATAGCCTTTACTTTTAAACCCCACCGAAGCTTGTTCCTCCATCCCATGAGCCATTACTACAAGAGTTGTTTGGGCCATGCGAGTCGTAAAAAAGCATGTGTAGGGTATGTGAGTGTCTGATGAATAACGAGGTACCTAAACAACATAACCTGAGTAGTAATGGGATAACTAATGAAAGAGGCACCGGTGATCAATATCTGCTATTTGGTTTTTCATGCTCACTTATGTCCCGTAGGACCCCGAGTACTTGATTCCTGTTCCTTGTTTTTTCACACTATCCACATCCGGGAGGCCTTATGGACACCCCTGAGCTAGAGCTTGATTCATTCTTATTTCTTGGGGCCACAATTAGTTTGGGTCTTTATTACTATCCTGTACTTATGTCATGTTACTGCTTCATTTAAGATTGTGCGAGGAGCACCTGTACTGTTTTGGATCACGCCACGTTTTCGGCAAGCCTAGTCACATTTTCAGTTCCCAGTCGTTTACAGCCGTCGTCGCAAACCCTGGGTCCGTCTCGGAGCCGGCCAACTTTGTTGCGGGTAGCTTATTAGGGTGGCCTCCTGAAATATTTCTGAATCCTGTGATTGCTTTGTCGTGAATGCCTCGTTGGGTTTTGATTTGGTTTTTCCGAGGTTGATCGAGTGTGTGTTGCTATTCGTGCACCCCTGCAGGGTAAATCTTTCTGAAAGTCGTGTCCGCGGTTATGGACGACTTGGAGCACAGTTTCTCGATCATAGACAAGTATAACTAAAGTACCGCTTTTAATTTGACTAAGTACTTGACTAGTAAATAGTGCAATATTCGTGGAATGGTTAATAAAACTGCCAACGGATGATGGGGATTGTTCATCCGCTTCCTCGTTGGTAAGCGAGGAGGAGGATGGATCTGTTAATTATACTGTTATAATTGCTGTTCTTATTTCACGGACTTCCGTCTATCATTGGTTAGGCGGAAGGTTAGCGAGTATCTGTAGAATTGTTAGGTATTATCTTTTGCTGCAATTGCGTCACCCCAGGTTGTGTCCCCTTTAGCGGCATAAAGACTTGCTGAGTACCCCTAGGGTCTCACACGATAAATTGTTTGATTCAGATGAACAGGTGTACCCGCAAGATGGATACTGGGTGGAAGAGACAGATGATGTTGGCAACGATCATTCGGTGTAGAGATTCCGGGAACGGGGATCCGTGAGATCTGTGGGCGGGATGCGTTTATTTATGGGGCATCTTATGCCAATTTGCTTCTTATCCGTACTCGGATCTTGTTTTCCGCTTCCGCCTGATACTCTGATGTATGATGTATGAGGAGCTATCCTAAATTATTATATCTATCTAGGACATTTGGATCTTGCCGTATGGCGTTGCAATATTTCTATTTCTTTTAGATAGAATGACTCTGAGGACTGTTGTATGTGGCTTGCATACATACTCATTTGTGTATGTAGTTGATCCCTTCGCCTGCCGATTACGCCGCTCGTTCTTGTCCCGTTGTCTGAAAGTGGTTAGGACGGCCGAAAGGTCTACCGTGAGTGGCCCTGGGCCCCACCATACTATTTTAACCACTTTCGTTCATCCAGGTATTAACTAAGAGCGTAATTCATCGAGGTAGTTACAGTTGGTTAGATGCTTGAAGTGATTATTTCCTTAATGAAGCAATTAGTTAGTGGTGTATAAAATATGGTATGGAGATTGCCTGCAAGGTGTTCTTAAAAATGTCTGTACAAATAAGAAGGTGTTCTTAAAAATGTTTGTACAAATAAGATAGCCTGATTTATAATATGTAGAGTAAAGTTTTGATGCATATATATAAATAATTGCAGTTAAAAAATCCAAAAAAAAGGGGCATTTGCTTCGGTGTATGCCTTTTGTTGTAATCTCATGGCATCACTTTCTAATCTATATATACAGTTCACTGTTGTCCGTTGACAGTTGTCACAACCAAACAACTTTCAGCTTTCTCACAGTTGTCAGCTCACGGCATCTTTTCCACAGCAGACTCCTCACAACTGATTTTCAGGAATCCACAGTTAAACCAAACACACCCTAAGAGCGGCCGCATCTAGTGTCATGGCAGCAGAATTCAAGGATCCGATCGCGTTCCGTAGAGCGCAATTATCTTAAGAATCAAGATCGTACGTGTACATATACGGGTTCCACTCAAGACTTTTTTTTGTAAAATTGACCCTCTAACTTTTTAATACACTTTCCAGGTCCTTCGAAGCCTATTATTGTTCCAAAGAAAAAGATTGACGTCATGACGTGTACTGCCAAAATACAAAGTACATTACATTACGACGTCTCAATCGTAATCTTTGACCAAATATCGGAATTTTCGCATAAATTTCGAAGGAAATTCCATCAAATTTCTGGGTTTGAGAAGAAAACCACCCTGTCTGGACTGCGTGTGCGTGTGCGTGTGGAACGCGTGTCCGAGACCGCGGGCGAACGCGACGGGAATCCTCTTTGGCTTTACAGCATGTGAAGGCTCCGCTCGCGCTTGACCGGTCCTCCTCCTCTCCTCCCACTCGTCACACGCAAGACGGAACCCAGCCCACCCCACCGACCGACTTGCCCTCCCCCGAAAAATCCCCAAGCGGCGACCATCGCCAATGGAGGCCCTCGGCGGCGGCAACGGCGGCGGCTCGTCCTCGGCGGCGGAGCGGTGGCGCGCGGAGGCGTCCCGGAAGTTCCAGCACTACCTGGACCGGGCGGCGCCGCACACGGCGGGGCGGTGGGCGGGCACGCTGCTGGCCGCGGCCGTGTACGCGCTGCGGGTCTACTACGTGCAGGGCTTCTACGTCGTCTCCTACGGGCTGGGAATCTACCTCCTCAACCTCCTCATCGGCTTTCTCTCCCCCATGGTCGACCCGGAGGTGGAGGCGCTGGACGGCGCCGGGCCCGCGCTCCCCACCCGCGGCAACGACGAGTTCAAGCCATTCATCCGCCGCCTCCCCGAGTTCAAGTTCTGGTAAATACGCCCCGTCCCTCCTGTGCTCTTTCATAGTCCTCCAGTCCCGTTTGATTTTGTGTGAAATTATTAATGAATTCGAGATCACGCTGTTCGAGTGCCAGATTTGATAGGAACCCAAACTACTTATCATGCTGCTTTGTAGTCGAGATCCACCTAGCAGAAAAATGTCTCGCTGAGTAACACATGGACCAAAGAGTAGAAAAAGGATATGCTTCACTGCTGTAACTATACATATCCTTGGCTAGTTTCTATGCATTGCCAGTTCCTATGTAAGAAATGTGATACACCCACTCTGCTGACCTGCTCGACGGGTTTCCCCCATACTCAAAGCTAGCTTTTGCACTTCCGTCTTGTGCCAAAATGGTTTCTAGCGCAAGGACTCGAGGTTGCATATTCTGGAAAGTATAATTTGCATTTTCTAGGTGAGCTCTTGCGCTTTTGTCTCGTGCGATTGAAGTTCTGTAGCGCAACGACTGTTGCATATTTTGGAAAGGATATGTTGCATTTTCTTGGTAAGCTCTGGCACTTCTGTCTGTGCAGTTAACGTGTCATAGTGCAATGACTTAAGGTTGCATAATCTGGAAAGGATATGCTGCATTTTCTAGGTGGACTCTTGCACTTTTGTGAAGTTTCTATCGTGCGAGCTTCTGCTACTTCTCTAGCGAGCAGTGATTAACCTTCCATTTTTGTGACTCTGTTTTAAGTTGTTGTGTTCTTTCGGCAGTAGTCCCACTGCTGTATGACTCAGAAGTCCAGATGAGATTTTTACAATCAATATCTTCCCAATTCGCAAGTAGTATATGTTAAGTTCACGAACTGCATCTGTAGCACTGATTTTCCCTAGCAAGCTCAGTGAATAGATGGTTTTGCTGCTTTTGGAGCAGAGGGGGTAATATTTTTCATGAACTGCAAAGTAACTCATACTGCTGTAGATGTCATGGATTATGTACTACTTGTAAATCTTAGTTTGGGGGGGGTGCCTATGACCTTTTTTTGTCTGTTGTGCCGTCTGCTGTGCAAATGTACAAAAACTACACTAATCAGCTGCTACTGTTTTCAGGTATGCCATCACAAAAGCCTTCTGTGTTGCTTTTGTCATGACATTCTTCTCGGTATTTGATGTTCCTGTCTTCTGGCCAATACTACTCTGCTACTGGATCGTGCTCTTTGTCCTGACGATGAAGCGACAGATTTTACATATGATCAAATACAAGTATGTCCCATTCAGCATGGGAAAACAGGTGAGAGCTTTTCTGCAGGCTGGAAGTTAATTATACTCCCTCCGTCCAGGAATAAGTGACTTGAATTTGTCTAAATTCGGATGTATGTAGACATGTTTTAGTGTATAGATACATTCGAATCTAGACAAATCAAAATCAGTTATTTCTGGACGGAGGGAGTAGTTTCTTTCAGTTGCTTGAACCTTAAGTGCATCGTGTTTTCTACAACACCTGAAAAAATAATGCAAAAGTATTTCATGCCCAGTCAGTCATAACAGGTTTAATGCTGATTGATCACTGATGCACAGTTGGTGTGACTTGTACTACTTGGTTCCTTGAGCCAGTCAGAACTAACTTGTATATACTAGGGAACTCATCCTGATTGAACTTTCCATTTACCGGATCTGAGGAGCGACTGCATGTGATTCTTGGCTTCCTTATATAAGATACAAATATTTTGGTCCACCATTTTTAATCTAAAAACATATTGGTCCACCATGTATCAGCAATCTTTTTCATCATGAGGTCAAATGTTCAACATCATTGCAGGATATCCTTCCCTAGGACCAGTTGAAACCATCGATCTGCACTTTATAATCTGGCAAATTTATGATGTTTCGGTTTGCTGAAGTTTGATTGTGATCCCATTGCAGAAGTACGGAGGAAAGAAAGGCCCGGGAGCCAGTTCATCCAAGGACTGAAGGAACCTGGAGACCAAATCCCTGCCCCGGTCTCCGCTCTCCGTGACGAAGCGACAGTGATATTTATATGCTGGCTTGGTGGTTTTTATTAGCACAACCTACACTGACAGTGAATGTACAACTCGGGACTTTGCCATTGTTTGAATGGTGGGTGGTGGTTCTTTGTTCTGCAATAGCGATAGCTTCTGTAAAATTACCGTGTGTCAGTTCTTGTATTGTATACTGCTATGATGAAGTATGGACCTGTTGGATCGTGTGCAATGCGAATCTGGACCGTAGAATTTCGTGGTCTCCTAGATGATCTCTAGTTCTCCATGTACTAGTACTATTTTTACATCTGCGAATACTTGACTGTAATGACTTCTCCTGTTGTAAAATGCCAAGGATGTGTTGTTCAACTGCTCTCTGTCGTTTTTTTTCCGTTGGTTCAAGAACAGGGAAGAAAAACAGATGTTCACCAACACAAAGTACCAGTGGTTGGTTGGTTACACATGCGTGACGCACCTACTTGCCACCATGATGGAGCTGTAGCAAATCTCAGATGCTCACTCCATTAACCCGCGCGATCTGCGTGTTCACTTCCGTTCCATTAATCGCAGAATTTCTGGTTAACCTGCACTGAAAAAGCTTATACGAAGGTCCGATGAGTGCGGTCGAGGGGAGTAGCAACCACCAAGAGCACTAGTCTGACAGCCGGGCCCCTCTTCCAGATGACCCCACCTATCAACAACCCTGCCCGCTCTGTTTATCTCGCCCGTGGACTCTCTCGGAGACTCGCGCAGTGGAACGAGCAAGCAGATCTGTTTTCTCTCGGCGATCCGATCACGCGAGATCCGAGATGGCGATGAGGGCGTGGAGGAGGAGCGCGGCGAGGGCCACGTCGCGCCCGGCGTCGGTGTGCCTGTGGCTCGCGCTCATCGCGGCCACCTTGGTGCTCGCCCAGGTGCTCATCTACCTCGTCCGTCTCCTGCGAACCCTTCCCTATCCTCACTACCTTCCCCTCCCGCTCTCCGTGTGTCTTCTTCTTCTCCGATGTAATTGTTGCTCTGATACGATCACTCGTTACTCTCGCGCTAATATCTCGATCCGTTTGCTCCGGATCCGTAGGCCTCAGATATGTTCGGATTCGCCGGTTTGTTAGGGTCTGGTGTGGTAGTATATTTCAGTAATTGAATGCATCCTTACAGTTATTTATTTTTCGCTCGTTCTCCTCAGGCGAAGAAGCCCAGCGCGGACCTGTCGAAGGTGACGCACAAGGTCTTCTTCGACATCGAGATCGATGGCAAGCCCGCAGGTTTGTTTCTCCCCGTCTTAATTTTCAGATCGATGCGATATTACCATCATCAGGGGCAAGCAAATAAGAATTATATTGCCTTACCTGACTATAGTCCTAGTCTACTCGCCTAGTTACACATACCGTGATGCCTTTCGACTACGATTGTTGAAATTTGACATCTACTTGAAGCTTAATACATCCAACCAAAAAAATTGGCTGGCAAGGAAAATGAACCAGAGTCGGCCAAATTGTGTAGACATACAGAAAGTTCAGTAACCATCCAAACAAGGACTAAAATCTTGGCAATGACTGGAAAATCTTCCACGGATTGTTTTGGACACCAACATAACACGCCCCCTAGTTTTTTCTAATGTTTATAATGAGATACCCTCATGCTATGCATCTTCTTCTAGTGTTTTTCTGTCCATCATTTGATTGGTTTGTTGGCACTTCTAAATTGTCACAGGCCGGGTTGTCATGGGACTTTTCGGGAATGCTGTTCCTAAAACTGCAGGTATTATCACCTTACTATTCAAGTACCACGTATTCTTTTCATGTATGGATATGGAATGCTAACGGCTCGTTATCTTTTATCCTACAGAGAACTTCCGAGCACTCTGCACAGGTATGCTTTCATAGCACTTGTGTTTTCTCTATATGATAGAAGTGTTTCCCCGTCTTGTTAAAATAAGATATGCTACAAGTTTCAGATGATTGACCAATGTCAAGGCTGTCTGTTAAAATAAGATTTGCTCTATGCAATCACATTTGCTTTGTCACTGTGAGCTAAATTATTTGATGATACACAATTTGGTCACATCATCAAGTAGTTTAGCCAATCAAACAGATGTCCCTCATTATGCTTGTAACATAGAGAAGTTGCTTGCCAAAATTACCATTCTAATCACAACAACGCAGGCATAATGGCAGCAGCCTGCCTGCCTGCCATCAAATTTTGGGGAGGGACTGTCAAACCACATGCTCCCTCAACCATCATTGAAGGGTTTTAAGTTCTCTACAGTCTAGGTTTTAAGTACCCTTACTCTGCCATCCATCACACTCCATATGAATGCCAATAGGAAAAATAGAATAAAATAAGTAACTGGTCTAATATGTCATAGCACATATACTTCAGGAGAATAAGATGGAAACATACACATTAACTGTTGTCTAATCTCTTTTTATTCCACAGTAGATTAGAGTAATACAAGAAAGCCCGTCTTATTTATACCCATATTTACTACATACTTTTATACCGAAAGGGATCCTGTATGTTTTCTGTATGATGATGTCTGCCAGTGGTTACTGATCATGCCCAAGCCGAGTGTTTGATGTGGTCTCATATAGCTCTGTTAATTTTACAGGAGAGAAAGGAGTTGGAAAGAGTGGCAAACCTCTCCACTACAAGGGAAGTTCATTCCACAGAATTATCCCCAGCTTCATGATCCAAGGAGGTGACTTCACACATGGCAATGGGATGGGCGGTGAATCTATCTATGGCACAAAGTTTGCTGATGAGAACTTCAAGCTCAAGCACACTGGACCAGGTAATGAACCGTGTTTCTTGAAAATTCTATCTGCATATGGAGATTCTTCGTTAAGAGTAATAGCCCATTAAGACCTCCTGTGTTGATTGGCTGGCAGGCTACCTTTCCATGGCCAATGCTGGGAAAAACACGAACGGATCCCAGTTCTTCATCACCACTGTAACTACAAGCTGGTAATCTTCACTCGATATTCTTTGTAATTGTGGCCTGCTTCAACAGAAATTTTGTTCTGTTGGCACTGTGTACATAACATTTACTGATGGTCTACATTTTCTGTGCTAAGGTTGGATGGCAAGCATGTCGTGTTTGGCAAGGTCATCTCTGGAATGGATGTGGTGTACAAGGTTGAAGCTGAAGGCAAGCAGGACGGGACACCAAGGAGCAAAGTTGTTGTCGCGGACAGTGGAGAGCTGCCCCTGTGATGAGATGAAATGATCTTTGATGGAAGCTACTGTGCCTGGTTGTAGAACTGTTACTAGTTGGTCCGTTTCAGCTGCTTTTCTACCGTGTTAAGTGATTTTAGATGAGCTGTTTCTCTTGACTATGAAGTATAAAGACTTGCTTATATAGAAAACTTTATTCACGACTTGGTTTGGGGTAATGCCGCGAATGGCCTGACACTCGTACACTGTTTTGTTTGCATGTTAGGTTGTACCCTCCTTAAGCATGAATCTGAACTTCCTAGCGTCGGTGGTGCATATGCCTACTATATGACCAGTTGTGCATACGAGTACTATATGACCATAGTGAACTCATGACACCCGTTAAGCGGCTATGATAAATTTAAGTTATTTTGAGAAGTGTCATTTGAAGTTTTAAAATCCTCGAGCCCCAACGAAACTCCACCACCCGTAGAGAATCTCCAACAAAGCTCCACCACCACCCGTAGAGAATCTCCAACAGAGCTCCACGGCTGCACGGTATACTAGTATTCTTGCTGTAAAAAAAATTACTCTCCTTGGCCGAAAAAGGAATCTCTGTTCTTTTTTCGAGGTTTATAAATTTTATCCCGTACTAGGCGGTAGCAACTGGATCGACACGAATATAAACAAGGAAAAAGAGAGTCCATCGTTTCAAAAATAGAATAAAACATTAAAGAAAAAAAGAAAAAAAAGAGTCCTGCAAATACCGGAAGGCGAGCAACCCTAGCCGCCGCATCTTTCAAACAAACCTATGCGCGCATACAGAAAGCAGAATCTCACACGGGGCATCGGGGCCGTCGGTTCCAGATCGGACGGCGGACCAGGCAGGGCCGCACTCCCCCACGGTCCTAATAATTGGCGTCCTTCCCCCCTTACCCCTCCGCACCAGAGTCTCCCCACCCGTCCCATCATACAACGAGAAAAAGAGGACAAACACAAATAGGGTTAGGAGGCGGTCGCGGCGGCGGCGGCGGCGGAAAGCGAGCTAGGGGGACGCGAGGTCGTCGGAGATGACGGGGAAGGCGAAGCCGAAGAAGCACACGGCGAAGGAGATCGCGGCGAAGATCGACGCGGCGTTGACCAACCGCGGCGGGGGCAAGGCCGGGCAGAAGGACCGGCTCGGGCAGGAGAAGGGAGGGCACGCCAAGATGGAGTGCCCGCTCTGCAAGGTCACCGCCCCCGACGTCAAGTCCATGCAGATCCACCACGAGGCGCGCCACCCCAAGGTCCCCTTCGACCCGGAGAAGATCAACAACCTCCACGGCTCCACCGCCGCCGCATCCGCCGCGCCCGAGGCCGCCGCGTCCAGCTCCAAAGTCAAGCCGGGCATCCGCGGCAGCCTCAAGAAGACGGGGTAATCTCCTCGCCATCCAACACCCCCCCACCCTCAAAATCCGATCTGCTATGGTCGGTTTGGAACTTCGATCAATCAAACTGCTGTGTGTTCTGCCTGCTGCTACTAGTTTTAAGTCTGCTACCGCTGCTGCTGCTGCCTGCCGCTCTACGACAGAGCTGCTGCTGCTGCTGCTACATGTCGTCGTGTGTCGTGTGTCGTGTGATAGACGCGTTAATTTTTATTCCCGTATACAACCTGAGGCCGTGTCCTCGCTGCCATGTTTAATTACTGTATATCAGTACCCTGTGATGATGATGCTGGCAAGAGATTGTTTGCTGATATTAATGTCTACTAGTGGTGCTCGAGCGATCTGAAAAGATTCTACTTCGCTCAATTTCCTCTGTTGGCAGCTTTAAGTGCACGAATTGGAGAGTTGCACCTGTGTTTCTTATCCACAATTCTTCGTAAGAAGTATTTTAGCTGTGCAGTTGGTTATTGCTCTGTGTGATGTTCCATGGTGCTACTCTGCCAGCAGATTCTGCTCTGCGTGATGGCAAATTGTTTGCTATTTTTAATGTCTAGTTGCGCTCAGAGAAAATCTGAAGAAGAGTCTACTTGTTCCGTTTCCTCTGCGGGCAGCTTAATTGCATGAATTGGAGAGTTGCACTTGTGTTTCTTATCCTCTATGCATTGTAGCCCATGAATTTTCCGCTTGCTCTACGCTATGATGCTGGCAAGTTGTTTGCTAACTTTAATGTCTACTGGTAATCAAGCAATCTTAGAAGTGTCTATTACTCTTTCAGTTTCCTCTGCGAGCACTGTGTGAATTGGGAAGTTGCACTTGTGTTTCTTGTCTTCAATGCGTAGTAAGAAGTATTCTAGTTTGTCAGTTGTTTGCTTTGTACAGGTAGCTAGGTTTAGCTTCTAGTTTGTTGCTTCGTACAGGTGTCTAGGTTTAGCTTCTAGTTTGTTGCTTCGTACAGGTGGCTAGGTTTTCCTAAATCTCGGCCTGACTTGTCGAATTTTCTCTTTTAGCAAGGGGACAATATCATTTTCATAAATTCTCGCAATAGAATACTCCTCTCCTTTTCTCTTAAAATTAAATGCATATTCGTATATCTTCAATCGGTCAGAATTGGTCTCTCAGGAGTATGGTTTAACACCCATACTCGTGCTAGTATCACTGGCATCTGGCAGCCCCTGTGCTCTCATTTGACGATAAATTTGCCATTGCAGCGATGAACAGAAATGAGGCCTTCATAGCTTCAAGCGCCTCTTCTAAGTCTCTGTTTGCCATCGCAGTGGATTATGACTATCTTGTTGGGTTGGTCGTTCTAAGATATTTGGTTCTCTGGCTTGTTTCTTTCAATCAAGTTGTAATCGGATGTATTATGCGTTCCAAAACTCTAAACCTAGCCTAAATAACTGGTTGCTGTCAATTTGTTTGTTACCTTGAGTGGCAAACTACCATTGGTTTAAACAACCATAACTGATCGTCGTATTATATAGCAGTCATAGTTTGTGTTTGCAATGCACCTCTGTTATAATATTGCCCACTAGAGAGGCGTAGCAATGATGTGATATTTATGATAATGAAGCATGGTTTAGGGCTTTAAGGATCTTTGATGCTTGAAGTAATGGTGAGAATTACTTTCATCATTCTTTTGAGGGCATGGAATTGATGATAGCCTAGTGAGAGATTTGTCCTTTAAACAAGCCTATTATTTTGTCCTGATTGCCACTGCGTCATAACTTCCAAGTATGTTTTACGAAATATACTTAGGCCAACTCCAACGGCACTTGAACAGATAGGCCTTTTGACCGTTTGCGGGGTGGGGTGGACAGGCCGTCGCTTTATGTCCGGCTTGGCATGGCTGGTGCCCCCTCCCTATTTTTTTTCATGCATATAGAAATTCATGTAAATCAAAATAGTTCTGCAATTCAAATTAAAATAGATAGTTAACAACGAATAGAAGTACATTGTCCAAATCAAGTTTATACTATCAAATTAAAAGAAATTAAAATTGGGAAAATAGGAGATAGAAGCTAGTTATTCGGCTGCACTAAATTCTCATATATGGTAATTCTCATATATGGTCAACCAAATTATTCTGTAGTTGGTTGTGAGTAGCCCTATCTTGAATCTCATGCACCCGCAAGAATTCCGCAAAACTAGGTGGCGGATCTGGTGCAGGTTTAACCAATTCTTCCTGAAATTCCTAGCATTGGTCATAGATGTTTTCATCACGCTCGTCTTGGACGATCATGCTGTGCATGATCACATAAGCTGTCATCACTTTCCACATTGTGTCTTTGCTCCAAGTTCTAGCAGGGTGTCGCACTATAGCCCAACGGGACTGGAGCACACCAAAGGCCCGCTCCATGTCCTTTCTAGTAGCCTCCTGCTCCTTAGAAAACCTCCTGTGCTTCTCTTCGGTGGGTCTGTGTATGGTCTTCACCAAGGTAGACCCAGTATGATAGATACCATCCGCTAGATAATGTAGGTGTGGCCTTGCACCCGATAGTTCACAAGGGAGCAGTGCCTTCTGCAAGCCTATAAAACACCTTGGACCTTTGAACAACACAAATGTCATTCTGGGAACCAGCCATACCAAAAAATAGTGCCAAATCCAAGGATCATGGGATGCAACGACCTCAAGTATGACTCTGCACCCCTTTGCATGTCCTTTGTATTGCCCCTGCCAGGCAAAGGGGCAGTTCTTCCACTTCCAATGCATACAATCTATGCTTCCAATCATTCCCGAAAACCCTCTAGTTTCGTTGAAAGCCAAGAGCCGGCTAGTGTCCTCCGCATTGGGTGCTCTTAGGAATTCTTCACCAAAAACGACCACCACAACTTTGTAGAACTTGTACATTGCTTCCAGACAAGTGGACTCGCTCATGCGCAAGAAACTCACCAACACAATCAGCAGCTACTCCGTAAGCAAGCATGCGAATAGATGCGGTGCATTTTGGTAGGAGGTGAAGCCGAGCTTATTGGTCGCATCATTTTTTAACGAGAAGTAGTCGTCATGATCCCTCACTCCATGAAGAATACGCATGAACACCTTCCTTGACATCCGAAAGCGCCTTCGAAAAAGCGCAGGAGGGTACAAAGGCCTGGTGCGATGGAAGTAATCCCGGGACAACATCTTGTGGCTGACGACTCGGTCACGTTCCAACGTCGTCGCCTGGCCGTTGACCGAGCCACTGTTTGTTTGCTTCGTCTCCTCACTGTGCCGATGGAGGAGCACAGCCGTGGTGAGCAACAGTTCACTATCATCGTCGGACTCGTCGGAGGACGGCATGCCACATTTCTTGAAGAACTCGTCCCTACTATCGTCCATGGTCTGCACGATGAGACGGATGAGCTCAGTCCTCAAGGACGAGGACAATGATGCGGCGAAGGGGTGTTGGGCCACACAGAGATAAACAAAACTTTTTCCCTACGCGATACTCCCAAGATCCAGCTCAGGTGATAGGCCACAAGATTTACCACTAGACGCGCATGTGTGAATTGTTGATGAAGCGTGTCAGTTGTTGCCGTGCCGAACGATCCCCGTACATCACGTCCAGATCCCCACGGACCTCCTTGTCTCCAGCACTGCACGTGCAACGCCTCTATCGGTATCCATACATACAGGAAGGAGCTCCAGGCAGAGGACTACTAGATCCTGTCTAGCCCAAAATAGGAGTGGAGAAAGTGACGGCTAGGTCAAGGACAATCCCTTGTCACTCCACTTATATACACTCCTAGCTGGGCTCAACGCTTGAGGCTCATCTAGGTCGTGCCCCAATCTCCACATGGATCTAATCCACATGGGCTCCTTACCCTTAAGCGTGTGACCCTGTAGGTTCACGTACACCTGGACACGACACGAGTCACCACTCCGAGTCGATAGTTGGTAGTGGCATCTAGCAAGGCGTGCCAACTCCTAAGCGCCGTAAAGTCAGAAGGCAAACCTTTCTCAATGTGACTTTCTTCCAAGTCCCTTTGCCTCACGATATATCTTATCAAGCTATAGGCGAGTTGTTGCCATCCTTTTAATAGCTAGACTCTCTCTTCTCGTTCCGTAATATACGATTCACTGGACTAACACTTAGTCCAACTCCTTGGTTAACACTTAACAAAGTTATATATGGCCATGCTTCCGAATCATATCACACGAGAGGGCCCAGAGAATATCTCTCCATTACGGAGGGGCAAATCCCATCTTGGTAATCCACGGCACGCAGCTTGCTTCACAACCAACCTGAACCCTACCTTTATAACTGCCCATTTACGGAACATCGTTTGATAGGACCTAAGCTGGCGATCCACAACTCGGATCATGCGATCACCTCAGGTCGAAAGATTCCATTGCTTGAGACTACAAATGACAACATGCTCGTTGCATCTCAACTGTGGGTCAGTCCGATTCGCTAAACTCTTTAGCTGAATCAGTGTAAGTCGGAATAGCATCACCATGCCCATGACAAGTGGAACCGAGTCATCATCCGACTTTCACATTAGTCTAAGTTGTGTGTCCATCACAACATCAACGACCAAGGATAACTAGTATGAACAACATGCATATATAGTTCCACAATCGAATCACATATTCAATGATACATATCAGTAGTTCATACATGGACAATAACTTTATGAATACTTTGGGAATAATATCATACATGATTTCCTCTAGGGCATATTCCCAACAGTCTTCCACTTGCACTAGAGTCAATCATCTAACATCACATGTCTAGGCATCTAATGCCCACAACTCTTAGGTGCGCCTCATGCTTCGGATGTGGTAGCGACTTTGTCAACGGATCCACAATATTTGCATCCGTGTGTACCTTGCATAACTAGATATCACCTTGATCCACGAACTGGCGAATCAGGTGGTACCGCATGAGTATATGTTTGTTCTTCTGGCGTTGTCTAGGTTCTTTGGCTTGTGCGATAGCACCATTGTTGTCACAATACATGTCTAACGGATTGGACGAGCCATAAACCACACCAAGATCCATGAGGAAATTCCTCATCCAAACGGCTTCTTTTGTTGCCTCCGAGGCAGCAATATACTCAGCCTTTGTCGTAGACGCGGACACAGTCTCTTGCTTGGAACTCTTCCAGCTCACAGCCCCTCCGTTTATTACAAACACATATCCTGATTGCGAACGAGAATCATCCGAGTTAGTGAGATAACTCGCATCCGTGTAACCCCTTACACTGAGTTCATCCTCACCTTCATAAACCAGGAACATATCCTTAGTCCTTCTCAAGTACTTAAGAATGTTCGTAACTGCTGCCTAGTAGATTTCTCCAGGGTCAGCCTGGTATCTGCTCACAACACCTAGAGCATAGGAAACATATGGCCTAGTACAAATCATGGCATACATGATTGACCCGACTGCCAGAGCATACGGAATCACACTCATCCTACTTCGCTCATCAGTTGTCGAATGATACTGAGTCTTGCTAAGTTTTATGCCATGGGACATCGGTAAGAACCCCTTCTTAGACGATTCCATGTTGAACTTCTTCAACACCTTGTCCAAATATGTACTCTGACTCAATCCAATGAGCCACCTGGATCTATCTCTATAGATCCTGATTCCTAGTATATAGGTTACCTCACCCAAGTCCTTCATTGAGAAACTCCTTTTCAATGACTCCTTGGTTTCTTGCAACATTTGGACATCATTTCCAATCAATAATATTTCATCCACAGATAAGATCAGAAAGTTTACTTTGCTCCCACTAAACTTCTTGTATAAACAAGAATCATGATCACTCTTGATTAAGCCAAACAATTTGACTACCTCATCAAAGCGAATGTTCCAACTCCGAGATGGTTGCTTCAACCCATAAATGGATTTCCGAAGCTTGCATACCTTGTCAGCATTAGCCGGATCAACAAAACCCTCGGGCTGTATCATATACACATCCTCGGTTAAATTTCCATTAAGGAAAGCCGTATTGACATCCATCTGCCATATCTCATAGTCGAAATAGGCTGCTATAGCTAACATGATCCGAACTGGCTTAAGCATCGCTACAGGTGAGAACGTCTCATCGTAGTCAACTCCTTGAACTTGTCGGAACCCCTTCGTGACAAGCCGTGCTTTATAAATAGAAACATTTCCATCCATATTAGTTTTCTTCTTAAAGACCCATTTGCACTCGACGGGTCTTGCACCGTCTGGCAGATCAACCAAGTTCCAAACTTGATTTTCATCCATGAACTTTAACTCGGATCTCATGGCTCCAAGCCACGACTCAGAATCAGATCCCACCATCGCTTCCAAATAAGTTGCTGGCTCATCACTCTCCAACAGCAACACATCATGAACACTTCGCAATCTGGCCGATCTTCGCAGTGTCGGTGCGGTTGCCGGCTCAGGTACCACGACTGGCTCAACCTCTAAGGCTTTTGCCGACTCACTGCTGGCCGGTATCTCTCGAATTTCTTCGAGCTGCACCGTGCTCCCACTAACTCCCCGACTGAGAAACTCTTTCTCAAAGAAGACACCATTCCGAGCGACAAACACTTTGCCATCTTCTTGGTTGTAGAAGTAGTAACCCAAGGTTTCCCTCGGATACCCCACGAAAATACACTTATCCGACTTGGCTATAAGCTTGTCCGACTGAAGTCGCTTGACAAAAGCTTCACAACCCCAAATCTTAAGAAAAGACAAACTCGGCTTCTTGCCAGTACACATCTCATGCGGTGTCTTCTCTACCGACTTTGATGGTACTCTGTTTAGTGTGAACGCTGCAGTTTCTAGACAATAACCCCAAAATGATAAAGGCAGATCTATCTGACTCATCATTGATTGTACCATGTCTAACAAGGTCCGATTCCGCCTTTCCGACACACCGTTTCTCTGTGGCATTCCCGGCGGAGTGAGTTGGGGAACTATTCCACAACTCTTTAGATGGTCATCAAACTCATGGCTCATGTACTCGCCTCCTCGGTCCGACTGAAGAAACTTTATTTTCTTGCTGAGTTGATTATGTACCTCGTTCTTGAATTCCTTGAACGTTTCAAAGGCTTCCGACTTATGTTTCATCAAGTAGATATATCCATACCTACTCAAATCATCAGCGAAGGTAATTAAGTACTCATAACCACCTCTGGTTGTCGTGCTCATCGGGCCACATACATCACTATGTATTAGTCCCAATAAGTCGGACACCCTTTCACAACTCTTTGCAAAAGGTGTCTTGGTCATCTTGCCGAGTAGGCAGGATTCACATGTCTCGAACGACTCCAAGTCGAACGAAGTTAGGAGTCCATCATCATGGAGCTTCTTCATGCGTTTCCAACTTATATGACCAAGCTGACAATGCCAAAAGTAAGTCATATTCAGATCGTTTGGTTTCAACCTTTTCTCATTTATATTATAGACAGATTCACCATCAAGATTCAAAATAAATAACCCGTCCTGGACGGGTGCAAAGCCATGAAACATATCATTCAAATACAAAGAACATCCATTATTCTTAATATTCGACTCATAGCCTCGTCTCATCAAACATGAGGCAGAAATAATGTTTCGACTAAGCACTAGAACATAATAACAATTATTTAGCTCCATTTAGAATCCAGAAGGTAAATGAAGTTGCATCGTGCCAACTTCCAATGCAGCGACTCTCGCTTTGTTGCCGACTCGAATGTCAACTCGCCTCTCGCCACGCTCCTAGTTCTTACCAGTCCCCACAACGAGTTGCAGATGTGAATAACTGATCCGGTATCATATACCCAAGAACTACCAGGTGCATCCGCAAGATAAATGTCTATATCATTGCAAACAAGCATACCTGAGTCGGAAGTCACACCTCCACTCTTGGCTTTGTGAGCCAGATACTTGCTACAATTCCTCTTCTAGTGACCATCCGCCTTGCAATAGAAGCAAGTGGATCTGGCTGCAGGAGATGGCTTAGTCCCTGAGGAAGCGCTTTGGACCGGGTCCTCGGCCTTAGCTCATGACTTTGCCTTCTTCTTCTTAGTCCAAGAACTCTTCTTGAACTTAGCCTTATTCTGCACCATCAACACTTGACTGGGGCCTTTCTTGAGATCCACCTCAGCCTGCTTGAGCATCCCATGTAATTCAGTGAGCTTCTTATCCATACCATGCATGTGGTAGTTTGATATGAACTGACAATACGCACTAGGAAGAGAGTTCAGAATTATGTCCATGGCGAACTCTTCACTAATGGGGTAGCCAAGCCTTTCTAGAGACTACACGTAACCAACCATCTTGATCACATGCGGACTCAGTGGATCGCCATCCTTAAGCTTGCAACTCAACAAAGCCTGAGAGACTTGCTACCTCTTAGTCTTTGCCTGAGCCTAGAACATACTAATACATTGCAAATGTATCTTATTTTTTTGATGTTCCATGCTTAGTTTATCTACTTTCTTATGTTTTGTCCACACTTTGGAGTACTTTTCATATGATTTCTTGGACTAACCTATTAATAAGAGCCACAGTGCCAGCTGCCTGTTTTCTGCTGTTTTTAGTTCCAGGAAAGTCAGAAAATGAATATTCTCGGAATTGGACGGGACAAAAGCCAAAGTCAGTATTTCATCGAGGGACACCTGGAGCCAGAATACGAGACGGAGAGGGGCTGGGGCCCTGCCACACCACCTGGCCATGCGGCCAGGCCTGGCCCGCGCCAGGGGGTGGTCCTGCCTCCCCAGGCACCCCCTTGACCTCTCCTTCCGCCTATATATTGCCTCTGATACGAAAACCCTAAGTACCCGATCAAAAATCCACGAAAGAGTCTGTAGCCGTCATCATATCCACCCCTAGATCGGGAGGGATCTGAAGCTCTTCCCGGCACCCTGTCGGAGACGGGAATTCACCCTGGAGGCCTTCTTCATCATCATGCAAGCCTCCGGTGTGATCCGTGAGTAGTTCATCTCTGGACTACGGGTCCATGTAGTAGCTAGATGGCTGGTTCTCCTCCTTTGTGCTATCATGTTTAGATCTTGTGAGCTCCGTTCATGATCAAGATCATCTATTTGTAATTCTGCATGTTGTGTTTGTGGGGATCCGATGGATATTGAAATGCTATTTTAGATTGATTATTGATTCTATCATGTCTTTGTTATTTGTGATCTTGCATGCTTTCCGTTGTTAGTAGCTATCTTGGCCAAGTAGATGCTAGCAACTCCAAGAGTTAGTATTTATGCTCGATAGTGGGTTCATGCCTCTGGTAATCTAGGGAAGTGACAGAAATCTCTAAGGTACTAGATGTGATATTGCTACTAGGGAGAAAACAACAACAATCCTTTGTTCATAGAACAATCGTATTGTTTACTTTACACACAATTCGTAATGCAATTATCCGTTGCTTGCAGCTTAATACTGGAGGGGGGTCGGATGATAACCTGAAGGTGGATTATTAGTCAGAGATGTAGTTGGATGGTGGTCTATGTATAACGTTGTAATGCCCAATCGAATCTCAAAGGAGTCAAGATGATTAGTATATGCGTGTATGCTTTCTCGATGTTTGTCAATTGCCCCGCTGTAATTTGTTCACCCAACATGTTATCTATCTTAAGGAGAGCCACCTCTAGTGAACTATGGACCCCGGTCCTTTCTTTTACATTCAATCTACAATCAACTGTTTACTGCTTTGTGTTTACTTTCTGCAAACTATTACTTCCTTCCATTCGATACGTTTAATCCTTCGTTTTTAGCAAAACCGGTGAGATTGACAACCTCATCGCAAGTTGGGGACAGAGTTATGTGGTTGTGATGTGCAGGTCTCTACGTTGCTGCTGGCACCGGAAATGCGCCCTGCCAAAGTTCAGCTAGCTACAACTTTGGGGTGTTTCCTTGCTCCTACTGGATTGATAACCTTGGTTTCATAACTGAGGGAAAACTTACTACTGTGCTCATCATACCTTCCTCTTGGAGTTCCCCAACGAGCTCGTTAATACACAAGTCAGCAAGTACTTTTTCTGGCGCCGTTGCCGGGGAGTCAAGGACATCTTCACATGGGGAGTCCCTCATAACCAATCTCTTTACTTTGTTATTTTTGTTTTGCTTAGTTTACTTTTGCTTTGTTTGCTAGTTTCTTTATCAAAACACACACAAAATTAGTTTTACAGTTTGGTTTCTTTATTAAAAACACAAAAAATGACTACTCTTGAAAACACTAAGTTGTGTGACTTCACTAGCACCAACAACAATGATTTTATGAGCACACCTATTGCTCCACCCGTGCCTGAAGCTACTTTCTTTGAGATAAAACCTGCTTTACTCAATCTTGTTATGAGAGAACAATTTTCTGGTATTAGTAATGAAGATGTTGCTGCCCATCTAAATAACTTTGTTGAACTATGTGAGATGCAAAAGCATAGGGTTATAGATGAAGATATTATTAAGCTTAAATTGTTTCCTTTCTCTCTGAGAGGAAAAGCTAAAGAATGGTTGAACTCCTTAACTAGGAATAGTATTGATTCTTGGACTAAGGGCAAAGATGTTTCATTGGAAAATACAATCCTCCCGCTAAGATTATATCTATGAGAAGTGAAATAATGAAGTTTAAACAATCTGATAATGAGCATGTTGCTCAAGCTTGGGAAAGAATGAAATCTTTGGTAAAGAATTGTCCCACTCATGGACTGACTGCTTGGATGACCATCCAAACTTTTTATGCAGGATTGAACTATTCTTGAAGAAATATATTGGATTCTGCTGCTGGAGGTACCTTTATGACCATTACTTTGGGTGCTGCAACAAAGCTTCTGGATAATATGATGGTTAACTACTCCGAATGGCATACTGAAAGAGCTCCACAAGGTAAGAAGGTAGATTATGTTGAGGAAACCTCCTCCTTGAGTGATAAGATTGATGTTATTATGTATATGCTTGTTAATGGGAAAGCCCATATTGATCCAAATAATGTTCCCTTAGCTTCTTTGGTTGCTCAAAAAGAGCAAGTTGATGTGAACTTTATAAAAAAATAATAATTTTAGCAACAATGCCTACATGAATAATTTTGGTAGCAACAATTATAGGACATATCCTCCCAACAATGGCAATGCTTATGGAAATTCCTACAACAACAATAGGAGTGCTCCCTCTGAACTTGAAGTTATGCTTAAAGACTTTATTAGTAAACAATCTGCTTTCAATAAAACTATTGAGGAAAAACTCTCTAATGCTGAAAGAAATATATCATGTTTGGTTGAAGCTCAATCTTCTTTGAATAAAATGGCTACTAAACCTGAAACTATTGAGAATCCCTTTGCAGCTACTAATGCCATACAAGTAAGAATTGATGAAAATGTTAGACTATTAGCTGAATTGTATGCTAAGTGGGAAAGAGAAGATGAAATTGCTAGAAACATTAGTGTTTCTACTATCACTACCACTAGTGTTGAGGCTAGTAATAGCTCTACTACCTTAGATGATAATTATGATTTTGATCTTGATGATTGCAATATCTCTAAAGTTATTAAGTTCCTACAAAAGCTTGCTAAAAGTCCTAATGCTAGTGCTATGAATATGGCCTTTACAAAACACATTACTGATGCTCTCATAAAGATTAAAGAAGAAAAGATGAAACATAAAGCTTCTATTCCTATAAAACAAGAGGATGGTTGGGAACCCATCATTAATATGAAAGTGAATGATTTTGATTTCAAAGCTTTATGTGATCTTGATAGTAGTGTTTCTATTATGCCTTGAAGGATTTATGATATGCTTGATTTGCCACCACTTGAAGATTGTTATTTGAATGTCCCACTTGATGATAATGCTAAAAAGAAACTCAGGGGGAGTATTAATGATGTTCTTATTATGGTTAACAATGCCTATGTCCCCGTTGATTTCTATGTTTTGGATGTTGAATACAATGCTTCTTGTCCTATTACTTTGGGAAGACCTTTTCTTAGAACTATTGGTGTCATTATTGATATGAAAGAAGGCACCATTAAATATCAACTCCCACTCAAGAAAGGTATAGAACACTTCCCTAAGAAGAGAGAGAAGATTCCTTTTGCCTCTCCTATGAAAACAAAATTTGCTCTTAATGCTTCTTCATTTGAGAACACTTGATCCTTTTTCTTGCTTCTTATGCCTAACTTAAAGGCGTTAAAGAAAAGTACTTATTGGGAGATAACCCAAAAGTTTTTGATGAGTCTTGGAAGTTATTACTTCCGTAATAACCGCTCTTTATCCTTTTTATTTGCTTTTTGTGCCAAGAGTAACCTCTAATGAGAGAGAAGTAATGATTGGGAAAGTTGCTGTCCCGAAACAGATTTGTGTGCTTCACTGTAAAAATTCGTGTAAAATCTCTGTACGTCCTTTTGAGTCGTGAAGTTTTGAGCTTCTACCCAGGTTGTTATCTAACTTTCGTTAGTTCAACACTTTTCGATTTGAGCAACAGAAGGTCTTCGAAAAATTCGTCTTTACCTGCTGGTCTATTTTGACAGATTTCTGCCATTTTCTGCATTTGCTTCTTGTTGGTTCTTTTTTGAGTTCTTTTGGGGAATTGAGCTTTTTGAGGGAAGTGCTACAGTAACTTGTGTTTTGGTGGAAGTTTTATTGGTGTTGGAACTGAATCTAAAGACTTATTATCTTGAGTGCACTAATGTTGCTAATAAAGATTGTGTGAAGTTTTGTATGAAGGAAAATTTTCAGGTGTATGGAAGGAATGAGTAATGAGATGAAGAATGGACTAAAGCTCAAGCTTGGGGATGCCACGCGTGTCACCCCAAGAAATATCCAAGAAGTACAAGCGTGAAAGCTTGGGGATGCCCAAGGCATCCCCCTCTTCATCAATAAAAATCTCAGGTTTCTTCCAAACGCTTCATTTTTATTGTTTCATGCACAGTTGTGTTGTTCTTGGAGCGTCTTCTTTTTTGTTTGCTTTGTTTACTTATTTTCCTGAATAAATTGGTTGGACCCCCTCTTTCATACATTGGTTTTCAGATAGTTTGGTTTGGATTGGAAAAAGAGTAGGAAAGTTCATGCTTAAGTGGTAAAGAGAGCTTGTTTTTGACAGTGGCCTATGCTTTGTCATGCCATGCTTGATATGGCTTTATGCTTAGTATTCTTTGCTGTAGCATGTCTTGTTATAAACAATTGAGATTGCTTAATGTGCCTTGGAAGGATCATGCGTTGTTCTAGCATATTAAAGCATAATATTGTGGTATTCTCCTTTGATGCTTTATTTGGGTTGACTTGGCGCATGCTCACACCATGTTATGACTATCCCAAGTCACCATAAGCCTTTATGATCCTTTAGTTTTCAACTTGTAGTATCACTTTATGCTTTGATCAATGATGTTTTGTCACTCTGCATGATTATGGCCATTATTGCTCTCTTAGTTTGCCACTCGCAGTCTTTTGCTAGCCTCCGCAACCAAGTATGAGTTCCACTCATGCATCCAACTCCTTAAACCAAGTTATTCCAAAGAGTCCACCATACCTACCTATTAGCTTACGCTACTCCAAGTATATTCATGTTTTTATCTACCTTCCAAATTAAACTTGTTATGAGAAAACTAGTGATTAAAGCTCTCACGAACTTGATGGCACACTTTACTTTTCTTGCCCTTAATAAACTTGAACCATTGTGTCGTCTGTGTTGTATATGCTTGCACTTATTCGTTGGGGATTAGCAGAACCATGCTGTCATGGGGAACACTTTCAACATTGTACTGGTACTTTGTACCTAATTGATATCATGCTCTTTTGTCTATGGATATCGTCGGTGTGAAATGAAAGGGGAGCTTGTAAGTCCATGGAGTTATGTATATGTGTTAGAGAAACGCCTGGGCCGCTGGTCTAATCCATGCTGACATGGTGGAAACCTGCAGCGTAACCATAATGAGCTGTCTATGAAGCATTCTTCTTATAAAAAAGGAGTTAGATATTGAGAAATAAGAGAAAAAGAAAAAAAAGAGATATGAGAAAAGAGGAAAGAGAGAAAAAAGCACCATATTCCCATGGTAAATAAGAAGATTGCTGAGATGCTCATTGTCTGCTTGCCTTGTCATTTTGATATGGGGATTCTTCTGTATCATCGGGCAAGGGGTACCCCGTTGGTGGTTCTCTATGATACACATGTACTTACGATGACAAGAACTTACCGGTGACTAAACTTGAGTAGCATGAGGAGCGGCCCTCGTATTCAAGGGACATGAGATTTCCAACTTATACTACTATGCTATGTTTTCTTTATGTGAAACAAACAAACGTCTTGCAAAGCATTGTTATTCATGAATCTTTTGTTTTCTGCCTTTTCATGTTGCAACATAGTTTCTTTGCCTTATTTCTAGAACTTTGTCTTTCATGTTATGATTGAAGTACTATGATCCCAGCTTTGAATGTTTTAAAAATACTTTGATCAAGTTTATGATGGTGCATGTCACCTCAAAAATTATTCTTTTTTTATCACTTACCTACTCGAGGACGAGCTGGAGTTAAGCACGGGGATGTTGATACATTGCAAATGTATCTATAATTTTTGATGTTCCATGCTTGGTTTTATCTACTTTCTTATGTTTTGTCCACACTTTGGAGTAGTTTTCATATGATTTCTTGGACTAACCTATTAACAAGAGCCATAGTGCCAGCTGCATGTTTTCTGCTGTTTTTGGTTCCAAGAAAGTCAGATAATAAACATTCTCGGAATTGGACGGGACAAAAGCCAAAGTCAGTATTTCACCGAGGGACACCTGGAGCCAGAATACGAGACGGAGAGGGGCTAGGGCCCGACCACACCACCTGGCTGCACGGCTAGGCCTGGCATGTGCCAGGGGGTGGTCTGGCCGCCCCAGGCACCCGCTCGGCCTCTCCTTCCACCTATATATTGCCTATGATACGGAAACCCTAATTACCCGAGCAAAAATCCACGAAAGATTTTGTAGCCGCCGTCATCTCCATCCCTAGATCGGGAGGGATCTGAAGCTCTTCCCGGCACCCTGCCGGAGAGGGGAATTCATCCTGGAGGCCTTCTTCATCATCATGCAAGCCTCCGATGTGATGCGTGAGTAGTTCATCTCTGGACTACGGGTCCATGTAGTAGCTAGATGGCTGGTTCTCCTCCTTTGTGCTATCATGTTTAGATCTTGTGAGCTCCGTTCATGATCAAGATCATCTATTTATAATTCTGCATGTTGTGTTTGTGGGGATCCGATGGATATTGAGATGCTATTTTAGATTGATTATTGATTCTATCATGTCTTTGTTATTTGTGATCTTGCATGCTTTCCGTTGTTAGTAGCTATCTTGGCCAAGTAGATGCTAGCAACTCCAAGAGTTAGTATTTATGCTCGATAGTGGGTTCATGCCTCTGGTAATCTAGGGAAGTGACAGAAATCTCTAAGGTACTAGATGTGCTGTTGCTACTACGGAGAAAACAACATCCTTTGTTCATAGAACAATCGTATTGTTTACTTTACACACAATTCGTAATGCAATGATCCGTTGCTTGCACCTTAATACTGGAGGGGGTTTGGATGATAACCTGAAGGTGGATTATTAGTCATAGATGTAGTTGGATAGTGGTCTATGTATAATGTTGTAATGCCCAGTCGAATCTCAAAGTAGTCAAGATGATTAGTATATGCTTGTATGCTTTCTCGATGTTTGTCAATTGGCCCGCTGTAATTTGTTCACCCAACATGTTATCTATCTTAAGGAGAGCCACCTCTAGTGAAATATGGACCCCGGTCCTTTCTTTTACATTCAATCTACAATCAACTGTTTACTGCTTTGTGTTTACTTTCTGCAAACTATTACTTCCTTCCATTCGATACGTTTAATCCTTTGTTTTCAGCAAAACCGGTGAGATTGACAACCTCATCGCAAGTTGGGGACAGAGTTCTGTGGTTGTGTTGTGCAGGTCTCCACGTTGCTGCTAGCACCGGTAGTGCGCCCTGCCAAAGTTCAGCTAGCTACAACTTTGGGGTGTTTCCTCGCTCCTACTAGATTGATAACCTTGGTTTCATAACTAAGGGAAAACTTACTGCTGTGCTCATCATACCTTCCTCTTGGGGTTCCCCAACGAGCTCGTTAATAGACGAGTCAACACATACTTTTGAGGCTTTCGATCATATTGTAGGCCTCAACATTCTCGAACTGCTACTACAAGTCCGGTTCCATGCGAGCAAGCATAAGATAGCTAATCTCCGTGGATTCATCACAAATCTGATGGTAGGCATTGGTGGCTGCGACAGTCACATTCTCATTCGGCTCATCTGGAAGTGGATTGTCTAGGAAATGGTCCCTTTTTTCTTGCTTGAGAACAATTCTCAGATTGCAATACTAGTTGGTGAAGTTAGTTCCATTTAGCTTATCTTTCTCTAAGATGGTTCTCAAAGCAAAACTAGAAATCTGAGGGAGACTGCTAGGTGCCATTGATCTACAACAGAAAAATATGCAAAAATACTTAAGCCATGTATCCATAAAAGAACAAGAATATTAAACACTTTAATACTTATGCTCCCACTAGAACCAACACCCCTCCGATGGTTACTTAGTGATTCGGGATCCTAAATAAGCAAGCCGACTAGTGAGCTTTAGCATCACCGCTAGTCGTCAAGTGATCTAGATAGAAAACTCCTTGTCAATCGTATCTCATACGACTCCTATTGGATGGGTGGCATCACATGCCCCGGCTCCCATCCGGCTTTTCCCCGAGTCCCACAACCGTTGTGATAGACCCGTCTAGATTTCCGAGTGCTTCCGCTGTAAGAGTCCGACTCGAACCCACCTAGTCGGAAAGAATTGATAGCACCTCAATTTTATGAGCCCACTACTAAAAATGTCCAACTTGTGATGGTGCAGCACTGGCAAGGAAACCGACTAGACCTTCTTTGAGGGATTACTTTCTACCAACTATCTAATAGAGGTAAAACAGAGACACAAACATAACACAAATAATGCAATTATAATGTGAAATGGTATGGCTCTCTTTATGGCGATATCCATCTCCACAAAACTTGTAATTCGACTCGTGTCAACTCATGTCACGTGCCGCCTTACACCATGTAGCCGACTTGTACATCAACTTGCATGCCATCCGGGTTCTCCAAATAGCTACACTAGCTAGTAAAGTTAATTGCATAGAGAATCCGACACGCAAGTCATTATACAATAAAATGACAGCACCTAGGCTCCAGCCAGCTGACAAAAACCGTGATACGCAGATCACGTATGGATTACACACATCACATGCACATAAGCCATACCATTCACAACATCATCCTGAAAAAAAAAGTTATGCATAGATACGATATCTATCGGTGTTGTGAAACTCGCAACGACATCTAAAGTGCTATGACAGAGCGAAGCTGGCGGCCCCGCGGGCGGGGATCGAAGGGGCAGCGCCCGATGATTTTTCCAAAAACGCATATCTCATTTGCCTTCCGAACATGGATTTCATCATCGGATAAAACAATTTTACCCAAATCAGATCTGTACTCCGATTCGACCAAACTCTTTGATCTTCGATCACCACATCCGGATTTACGTGTCACAGTCTACCCCGATGGCGGAAGACGACCGGTAGGGGTATGCCATTCCACGACCTTAGCAGTTAGATCACACAAACCAGATCATCCATTCCCCGAGTATAGTTGATCCAATCAACTTCGTACAAAACCGATCTATCTCATAGATCGACCACCAAAACTGCAATTAGATCCAATCTAACGCCAACCGCATATCACATATGCATGATCTCGAGCCTAAAACCAGAAGCTATCACTCTGATACCACTATTGGGCCACACAAAGATAAACAAAACTTTTTCCCTATGCGGTATGATGGCTCAAAATATATTCAAGCTCGTTGGGGAACCCCAAGAGGAAAGTATGATGAGCACAGCAACAAGTTTTCCCTTAGTTATGAAACCAAGGTTATCGAACCAGTAGGAGCAAGGAAACACCTCCAAGGTGTTGTTTCCAACTTGGAATCCTACACAACACAACCACAGAACTTTGCCCCCAACTTATAGAGAGGTTGTCAATCTGACCGGTTTTGCTGAAAACAAAGGATTAAACGTATTGTGTGGAAGATAGTAATTGCTTTGCAGAAAGTAAACAGAAAACAGTAAATAGTAGATTGTAGATTGATAGTAAAAGAAAGGACCGGGGTCCATAGTTTACTAGTGGTGATTGTCCTTAAGATGGATGACATGTTGGGTGAACAAATTACAACGGGGCAATTGACAAACATCGAGAAAGCATACATGCATATACTAATCATCTTAACTCCTATGAGATTTGATTGGCCATTACAACATTATACATAGACCATAATCCAACTGCATCTATGACTAATAATCCACCTTTGGGTTATCATCCGAACCCCCTCCAGTATTAAGCTGCAAGCAACAGATAATTGCATTAAGCATTGTGTGTAAAGTAAACAATACGATTGTTCTATGAACAAAGGATTGTTGTTTTCTCCCTAGTAGCAATAGCACATCTAGTACCTTAGATATTTCTATCACTTCCCCAGATTACTAGAGGCATGAACCCACTATCGAGCATAAATACTCCCTCTTGGAGTTGCTAGCATCTACTCGGACAAGATAGCTACTAACAACGGAGAGCATGCAAGATCACAAATAACAAAGACATGATAGAATCAATAATCAATCTGAAATAGCATCTCAATATCCATCAGATCCCCGCAAACACAACATGTATGATTACAAATAGATGATCTTCATCATGAACGGAGCTCACAAGATCTAGACATGGTAGCACAAAGGAGAAGAACCAACCATCTAGCTACTACATGGACCCGTAGTCCAGGGATGAACTACTCACGCATCACACCGGAGGTAGTCATGGTGATGAAGAATGCCTCTAGGGTGAATTCTCCCCTCCGGCAGGGTGTGGGGAAGAGCTTCAGATCCCTCCCTATCTAGGGATGGAGATGACGGTGGCTACAGACTCTTTCGTGGAATTTTTATCGGGTACTTAGGGTTTCTGTATCGGAGGCATCTTATAGGCGAAAGGGGAGACCAAGGGGGTGCCCTAGGCAGCCACACCACCCCCCTGGCGCAGGCCAGGCCTGGCCGCACGGCCAGGTGGTGTGGCCGGCCTCTGGCCCTTCTCCGTCCGTCTTCTGGCTCCGTGTCCCACTCGGTGAAATATTGACATTCGCTTTTGTCCCATCCAATTCCGAGAATATTCATTTTTTGACTTTCCTGGAACCAAAAACAACAGAAAACATGGAGCTGGCACTATGGCATCTTGTTAATAGGTTAAGCCAAGAAAGTGTATAAAAATACTCCAAAGTGTGGAAAAAACATAATAAAGTAGATATAAAACAAGCATGGAACATCAAAAGTTATAGATACGTTAGCAACGTATCAACATCCCCAAGCTTAACTTCTACTCATCCTCAAGTAGGTAAGTGATAAAAAGAAAGAACAATTTTTGAGGTGACATGCACCATCATAAACTTGATCAAAGTATTTGTAGAACATTGATAACTGGGATCATAGTACTTTAACATAGCATTAAGGATGTAGTTCTAACAATAAGACATAGTGATACGTTGGAGACATATCTATAATTTTTGATGTTCCATGCTTGTTTAGTATCTACTTTGCTTTGCTTTGTCAACACTTTGAGGTATTTTTATATGTTTTCTGGGACTAACCTATTAACAAGATGCCATAGTGCTAGTTGCATGTTTTCTTCTGTTTTTGGTTCAACAAAAGCTAGAAAATGAATATTCTCGGAATTGGATGGGACAAAAGCCAAAGTCGATATTTCACCGAGGGGAACACGGATCCAGAAGACAAGACGGGGAGGGGTCAGGGGCTGTCCACACCAGGTGGTGGCGCAGATCCCCGTGGCCGCGCCACCAGGTGGTGTGGGCCCCTGGTACACCCTCTTACATCGCCCCTTCGCCTATAAGAAGCCTTCGATGTAGAAACCCTAAAGAATCCAGCCTCCAGTCACATAAAGTTCCGCAGCGCCGTCGCCACCGAAGGGGAGATTTGGGGGACCAAAAGTCTCTGTTCCGGCACCCTGCCGAGACGGGGAAGTGCCCCCGGAGCCATCTCCATCGATCTCCACAACCATCTCCATCGCCGTTGCTGATTCCCATGATGATGAGGGAGTAGTTCTTCCTCGAGGCTAAGGGTTCTACCGGTAGCTATGTGTTCATCTATCTCTCTATGCATGATCATATTGTGATCATGGGCTTTGTAATCAAGTAGATCTACCTTGCTACTCAAGTGCTTTAATAGATCTCTGGCTCTCCCCACGTGTGTGAAAGTGATAGCGTACACACCATGGTGGCACTTAGGCTAGAGATTACAAATACTTGTTATGAGTTATATTTGGAGTTGGATGTCTCTATGAAATTGTGGTGTTTGTTGGAACCATATAGCGCTCAAGGTGATAGTGAGGGGTTATCTAGATGGGGAAAGTGGACTTTGAGGAGTGTTGTTATAGCCATACCATGGATTAGAGTGTCCAACCAGAGAGTAGTTTAGAGTAGTATCATGAAGAGAAGATATTTATATGAGATTGTTCACTAGTGAAAGTATGATCCCTATGCCTTGTTTCTAAGCATTGAAACACCATTTGCAACTAGATCTGTTACATGTTTGCTTGCTGCCATCTTTATTTCAGTTTTCCTTTAGTCTCTTCCATGCCATCAAAGTATTTTCTGGCACCGTTTTCTTATATCCATACCACTTGTATTTCACTATCTCTTCGTCGAACTAGTGCACCTATACACCTAACAAGTGTATTGGGTGTGTTGGGGGACACAAGAGACTTATTGTATCTTGATTGCAGGGTTGCTTGAGAGGGATACCTTTGACCACTTCCTCCCTGAGTTTGATAAACCTTGGGTGATCCACTTAAGGGAAACTTGTTGCTGTTCTACAAACCTCTGCACTTGGAGGCCCACCAACTATCTACAAGAATAGAATTGTGTAGACATCAAGCTATTTTCTAGCGCTGTTGCCGAGGATTGAAGAAGAAGAAGCTCCCACGTCAACCACGCGCCATCAAAGCTATTTTCTGGCGCCATTGCCGGGGAGGTAAGGTAAAAGGTACTCACATCCTCTGGCTACTAAGTTATCTTCTAGTACTGTTGCTGGTGTGTGAGTGCTCGAAGTTATTTCCTTTAGATTTTACAATTATATCTTTTTGTTTCTTGTTTTTATTTTCACTAGTTAGGCTTAATGGAAAACAACAAAAAAAGTAGAGAGCTTTATAGTATTTATCTTGAGTTAGTACATGAAGTGTTTGAAGAGAAAATTAAAAAACTATGGAACTTTATCTGCGTGCTAATAGCAATGTTATTAGTATGAATTCTTTGAACACCATTATTGCTAATGCTATGGAAAAGTATAAGCTTGGGGAAGCTGGTTTTGATGAGCATGATATTTTTAGTCCCCCAAGCACGGAGGAGAAAATTTACTTTGATGATACTATACCTCCAATATATGATGATTACAATGATGAAATGCTATTTTCAGTCCACCTACTTTTGAGGAGAAAATTAATTATGATTACAATATGCATCCTATATTTGATGATTATGGTGATGAGAATAATAATGATAGCTATTTTGTTGAATTTGATCCCACTATAATTAATAAGAATGACTATGCTTATAGGGAGAGTAATAATTATTATATGCATGTGGCTCATGATAAGAATGTTTTATGTGATAGTTATATTGTTAATTTTATTCATGATGCTACTGAAAGTTATTATGAGAGAGGGAAACATGGTTTTATGCATCTCAATAATATTAAGTTTCCCCTCTTTATGTTGAAAGTCTTGAAGTTGCACTTGTTTTGCTTTCCTATGCTTGTTGGTTTGTGCTTTCATGACTTATTTCTTTACAAGATTATTTTTCATAGGAAGTGGGTTAGACTTAAATGTGCTTTGAATTTGCTTCTTGATGCTCTCTTTTACTTCAATTCATATTTCTTATGTGAGCATCTTCTCAAACTATCATGCCTAACTTAAAGGCGTTAAAGAAAAGTACTTCTTGGAAGATAACCCAATAGTTTTGTTGAGTATTGAAGTTATTACTTCTGTAATAACCTCTCCTTATACTTTTTTGTTTGATTTTTGTGCCAAGAATAACCTCTAATGAGAGGGAAGTAAGATTTGGGAAAGTGCTTTCCCGAAACAGATTTTTGTGCTTCACTGTAAAAATTCGTGAAAAATCTCTGTATGCCGGATTGAGCTGTAATTTTCTGAATAAATCCACCAAGTTGTTAGCTAACTTCTGTTAGTTCAACACTTTTCAATATGAGTAACAGAAGGTCTTGGAAAAAATCGGTTTTCACCTGCTGGTCTGTTTTGATAGATTGCTGCCATTATTTGCATTTGCCTCTTTATCGATCTCTTTTTGGGTTCTTTTTGGTGAATTGATCTTTTTGAGAGAATTTCTATAGTAGCTTGTGTTTTTAATGAAAGTTTTGCTATTTTAAAACTAAACCCCAAAGGTTTATTATCTTTTGAATGCACTAATGTTGCTAATGAAGATTGTGTGAAGTTTTGTATGAAGGAAATTTTCAGGTGTAGGGAAAGAATGATGTAATGAGATGAAGAATGGACATAAGCTCAAGCTTGAGGATGCCACCCCGTGTCACCCCAAGAAATATTCAAGAGGTACAAGCATCAAATCTTGGGGATTCCCAAGGCATCCCCTTCTTCATCAATAAAAATCTCAGGTCTTTCTAGACACTTTGTTTTTATTGTTTCATGCACTGTTGTGTTGTTCTTGGAGTGTCTTTGTTTTTTTTTTAGTTTTTTTTGTTTGGTTTGCTCAAATAAGTTGGTTGGATCCCAACACACTTCTTTTGGAGAGAGATACACTCCGTTGTTATTGTTTAGAACACTCTAGTTTTCATTCTTATTGTTTTGTAAGTGTTCACTTTTGCTAGCACTGTGTTTAGCCTTAGGTTTCTTGTGCTTTCAGCTTACAACTTTCTAGTTCTTCTTTGTGTATTTGTGAGACAAGCTCACTGATCTTTATTTATTATTATCTTTGTGAGTTGTTTCAAATAAGTTGATTTGGATTGGAAAAGAGTAGGAAAGTTCATGCTTAAGTGGTATAAAAGGAGCTTGTTTTTGACTGTGGCCTATGCTTTGAAATGTCATGCTTGATATTGTTTTGGCTTTATGCTTAGTGATTTTTGTTGTAGCATGTCTTGTTACAAATAATTGAGAATGCTTAATGTGCCTTAAAAGAATCTTGCGTTGTTTTAGCATATTAAAGCATAGTATTGTGGTATTCTCCTTTTATGCTTTATTTGGGTTGACTTGGCGCATGCTCACACCATGTTAAGACTATCCCAAGTCACCATAGCCTCTATGATCATTTAGTTTTCGACTTGTAATATCACTTTATGCTTTAATTAATGATGTTTTGTCGCTTTGCATGATTATGGCCATTATTGCTCTCTTAGTTGTTGATGACCCACAAGTATAGGGGGTCTATCGTAGTATTTTCGAGGGAAGTGAAACCTAATTTATTGATTCGACACAAGGGGAGCCAAAGAATATTTATAAGCCTTAACAACTGAGTTATCAACTCAACTGCACCTAGAAACAATCTTGCTCATAGCAGTTTATCAGTAGCAACAGTTTTGTAGTAGGAATAGTAAAGTAACAGCAGTAGTAAAGCAAGGATAGTAGTAACAAAAGCAGTAAACAGTGGGATTCGAGTGCGGTAGTCATAGGGATAGATGGACGGGCGTTGCATGGACAAGACAATTCAAATAGCAATCAGAACATAGGGCAATTGCAGATAAATAAGATAAAGCATCCAAGTACTAGACAATCCTAGGCATGTGTTCCATATATAGTCATACGTGCTCGCAATGAGAACTTGCACGACATCTTTTGTCCTGCCAGCCTGTTGGGGATATACTTTCCGGGTATCCTCACAGTTCCTCACTGACTAGGGTGGCCCACTTCGGGTTAGAGCTTTGCTTCACGGGCGGCCCAGTCAGGGAGAAAGACAGAGTCCAATCCGGCTACGGGAAGGCCCAGAAGACTTACCAACTTAGGCCCATAATGTTACTTGTAGTTCAAGATGTACTCTGTAACCGACTCTTAATCGTAGCCGGATAGATCTCTCCTGTAAACCCTAGGCTGGATATCTATATAAGCCGTCCTAGGGAGAGCCTTTAGGGCAACACCTTACAACCCAATACTTTAGACCCTCAACTCGCACAGGCGAAACCATTGTAACCCATATTCCGGCTCTGCCGTATTACTAGATTGCTAGCAGGAGTAGGAACCGTCCAAAGCCGGCGGATTCGAACCTGGGTAAACTTGTGTGCTCACCGTCCCGGAATACTGTACGTCTCACACCCCCCTCTTCTGCACGCCTCGAGGACCCCTCATGGCGTACTTGTCCTCAATCCGACGACAGTTGGCGCCCACCGTGGGGCAAGTGAGCTTCGGATCTGCGTTCCGAGTGGAATCTGCAAGAATCGGAATCAGCGAGACTATCGCCATCGGTCGCATCCTCTACGCCAGCGACGTCCCTCTCATTGTTCTGATGAGACTTGGATTCCAGCAAGGGAGGCTGTGACTGCCTACACAATCATGTCTTTTGGCGAGATCGATGTTTACATCGATTTCGCTGAACCTGCCCAACCCACCCCAGCGGTGATGATAGAAGCAGAAGAATTTTATGGGTCCCCTTTGTCCGCGGAGGCGGCAGAGTTCCGGATCTCAGAAAACCCTAATCCCACCCAGCCCGCACCAATTGCGGAGATAGTGGAGAAATCCGAGCCTGAAGAAGACCTAGCGGTCCAAGTCGAATATGGAGTGGATCTCCCTGGAGAAGCCGGATCCCAGATCGACCCACCCGTGGAAGTCGAAATTCAGGAGGAGCATATCAATGACACTGATTCCAGCTCTGACGATGCCGGGACAGACAGGCCTTTCCTGAGGTACACACTAAGACGTATGATACTACAAGGCGAAAGCGCAGATGCCATCCTCGAGACCATCAAAAGTTTCATCATGGCTGATCGCGAAAGCCGCAGGTACCTCAGGAGGCACGCGTCGCACTTCGTCGGATACGTGGGATCCGGATCTGGCTCTGCCAATGCCAGAGAAAACACCGACTCTGTGCTGGAGGCAATTGGAACAAACGCCGACGTTCCCACATCCTCGGATGAATCTATGACGTCAGCAGATTTCTGAAAGTTCTCCACGGAATATGAAGAGGAGTACAACTCCAAAGCTGCAGAAGAAGGAGAAGCCATGGATGAAGGATCCAGGGAACACTCTCCCAAAGCGCAGGATGACATGGATGTCAGAGATAATCCCGAAGTCCAGATGTCTGAAAGTACCGATCAGAGCTTGACTCCAGCAAAAAAGACCCAAAGCTGTCTTTGCTACCGGCGCTGCCAAGAAGGCAAAGAAGAGGAACAAGAAGAACAAGACCCCGGCAAAAGACCCTCTGACAGAGGAGGTGATTGCCAAGGAATACGAGGAAGAATCGGATGGAGAACTTATCCCAGAAGAGCCGAAAAAAGAAGCATCGGTGGATGGACACGTGATCACCGAAGGTGCGCGTAAACTCATCGATGCTGCATTAACCACACCTATCCCTACAGCCGCAGAACTTACTGCGGATGAGCTGGACAAAAGGGCACAAGCTCTAGAAGCGCGTCGTCAACAACTCCTCGATGAACATCGAGGTGGAGAAGAAACGCATGTAAACTAAGGACTACATGTCTAGGTTGCATCAGAAGACACAGAAGCGTCACACCAATGGCGACCAATTCCCACGTGTCCGTGCCGTCCTTTTTGGAGATGAGATGGGGAAGCCACGGAAAGATAGCAATGGAGATTGGGTTTACCCAAACCCAGTACAGAATACCGTGGCGGCCCAAGAAATTCTATCGGCTAATCGAGGACCGGAGGAGATCTGTTTGGGTATTAAACTACTCAACAAGGGACTGGAGCAGCAAAAGGTCGCCCTGTCCGAAAGTCAAAAACTGGTCTCGGATTCTGACCAATGTCGCACAGATCCGGCATGGGCTGGCATAAGATCCCATTATGTTCGGGCACAGTATCATAACCCCGAACGACGGGAAGACAATTATTCAAGAACCGGATCGTCAGGACAGCAACACAGAACTGTGCATAACTTGAGCAATGTCGCTCCACAGGCCGAGAAAGATGCCATTGCTGCACTGAATCTAAAGAACCCTCCCTGACGAGAGTCTAATGATCGAAGGGGAGAAGATAAATAGAAACGTCGGGAGGAGGATCGTCAAAAAATGCCACCTCCTAGACATGCAAGCCGTCCGGCTGAGCCTCACCGTGGTGGGAACTACGGACGAAGGAACGACGGAAACCATGCTGGTACAAGCCGGCAGGGGGCTCGTCGTAGTCAAGATCCTCCCCGGAACCGGAATAATGACGCTCTGGACAGAGGCCGACGATCAACCAGAAACAATTCAGCTGCCCCACCCTCTCCACCAAGCAAACATCACAACGGCTCCCAAGGGGAACAAGGAGGACGACGTGGCGGAGGAGGTGGTGGCAGAAGCCGAAATCCGGCTCCAAGGCACCGCAGCCACAGCCAACATTTGGGACGATCTCTATCCCCGAGCGACGCAAGGCACAAGATCAATTCCAACATAGAGGCGCGACGCTATGAAAACGATGACATGTACGTGGGCCCAAAGTGCTTCGGACCACGCATCAGAGCTACAAGATTCCCGGAAGGATTTGCTATCTCAAGGAACATCCAAGCCTACGACGACATTGCTCGGCCAACTACTTGGCTACAGGATTTTTTCCAAGCTTGCTGCATCGCCAAAGGCGGAAACAGCCTGGTCACAACCCGATATCTCCCACTTATGTTGCAGAAGACAGCGCGATCATGGCTCAATGAACTTCCGGAGAACACCATCCCTAACTGGTATGACATGCAAAGTGCATTCTTTCGGAATTTCGAAGGCACATATCGGAGACCTACATTGTTGCACCTAGAAAGCCGGAGAAACTTGCCGGGATTACCTCGGACGATGGATCGACACCAAGAACTCCTGTGAAGGAGTAAACGATCAAACCATGATTGAAGCTTTCATCGCAGGACTCCCAATTGGTCTACTACGTCATCGCTTGAAGTGTGATAAGGTCACTGATTTGGGAGAGATGATAGAAACAGCGAGCAAGTATGCAGATGCTAACGACGATGCAGAGGGATTACTCAATGTCCTAGCTGTGCCTCAGTCAGTAAGACAACCAAAGAAACAAGCTCAGAAGTGCAAAAATACCTCGGAAGAAAAACCCAACGTAGAAACAGCGGTGGTTACTACTGTTTCCGGGTCTGGAGGACGAGGAGGACGCGGCGGAGGCCGCGGGCGTGGCCGTGGGACTTCAAGTGTCCAAGGTAGAGGAGAACAGCAACCAGGAAAAACCTACTCTTGGCCCGACATTGCCAATAACCCATGTGTGCATCACTTAGACGCCAATGGGGGCTCATCCCACACCAACGCTGAATGTCGTTTTAATAACGACATCAAGAGAGATGATACCGCGGGCTACAAAGCTAAGCGGAAGAAGGGAAAGAAAAATCCCAAAAAAGACAAAGAGACCAAGGAAGATTCCGACATGGAGGAAGCTGATACTTCAAATCCCAAGCCGGAAGGGAAGAAAACTTTTCCCACCAAGAAGGACACTTACGTCACCTTCCTCGGATCTCAACCAGCAAAGGTCAAGAAAGCAGTTCTCCACGAGCTCAATGCAACAGTTCCAGCTGTCCCTCAATATCTGGACTGGTCGGAAGTGGTAATCACATTTGACCGCGCTGATTATCCGCCTAAGTTGCACAGGCGAGGAATATACGCCTTAATCGTCAACCCACTTATTGAAGGTTATGGTTTCTCCAAGACCCTCATGGACGGTGGTAACAGCATCAATATTCTCTATGTCTAAACACTACGCCGGATGAAGATCTCGGAAACCCAGCTGAACCATAGCTCTGTGATCTTTCACGGAGTTGTCCCAGGAAGACAAGCTAATTCCCTAGGAGAGATTACTTTGGATGTTACCTTTGGAACTCCAAAGAATTATCGGACGAAGGCACTTTCCTTCGAAGTGGTCCTGTTCAAGAGCGCATACCACGCTATATTCGTACGTTCGGCTTACTGGGCTTTTATGGCTCGTCCGTGTTACATTTCCAATATGATGAAAATTCCAGGTCCCAACGGCGTGATCACCATCAGGGGAGACTCGAAGAAAGCACGAGAGTGCGAGGATGGAAATGCTGCCTTTGCAGAAGCCGTGCTGCACGCCCAGGAGTACCAGGAGATCAAGAAGAGCATAGATCCATCCGAGATGCTCGCAACGAAGAAGGAGGTGAGAAAGCCAAATCCGGAGTTCAAGGCATCGGAAGAGACGAAGAAAGCGCCATTGAAGGATGATGACCCCTCCAAGGTGACCCAGATAGGCGTAGGCCTAAGTAGCGCATAGGAAAGCACGCTCGTCAAGTTCCTCCAAGCAAATCAAGATATCTTCGCATGGCAGCCATCTGACATGATCGGAGTACCTAGGGAACTTGCCGAGCACTCTCTAAATGTAAACCCGAACGCTAAACCCGTCAAACAGTCCCTACAACGGTTTGGCGACGAAAAGCGTAAGGCAATAGCTAAGGAACTAGCGCGACTCGAGTTACCGGATTCATAGAAGAGGTCATCTACACTGAGTGGTCGGCCAATCTTGTAATGGTCCCTAAAAAGGACACCACTGATTTAAGGATGTGTGTTGATTATACTGCCTTGAACAAGGCTTGTCCAAAAGATCCATTCGCTCTGCCTAGAATTGATCAAGTTATCGATTCTACGGCAGGCTCGGAACTCCTCTGCTTTCTTGACGCATATTCCGGTTATCACCAAATCCGGATGAAGGAATCTGACAAAGTCAAAACTTCATTCATAATCCCCTTCGGAACCTTCTGTTGTGTTACGATGCCCTTTGGGCTGAAGAACGCAGGAGCTACGTACCAGCGCACGATGCAGCGTTGCCTCCATGACCAACTCGGACGCAATGTACATGCATACGTGGATGATATTGTGGTGATGTCCAAAAAGAAGGAAACACTGATTTTTGACTTGGAGGAGACGTTCGCCAATCTACGAAAATACAACATCATGCTTAACCCGAAGAAATGCTTCTTTGGAATACCAGCCGGAAAATTGTTAGGTTTCATTGTGTCTCAAAGAGGCATAGAGGTGAACCGAGACAAAATCAAGGCTATACTCAATATTTCCAGGCAAACTCACCTGAAAGACGTACAAAGATTAACTGCTTGCATTGCTGCGGTCAGTCGATTTGTAAGCCGGCTTGGTGAAGGAGCCGCACCATTATACAAACTCCGGAAAAAGACCAAGGATTTTGTTTGGACTGACGAAGCTGAAGCTGCACTACAAGATCTGAAGAGAGTACTCTCATCTGCTCCTATCCTTGCAGCGCCGGAACCTAAGGAACCGATGTTGCTCTACCTTGCTGTGACCAATAAGGTCGTTAGTATCGTCATGGTAGTGGAGAGACCAGAGGAAAATCAGGAACACCTGGTGCAGCGTCCGACTTACTTTGTCAGCGAGGTCCTGACGGAATCAAAACAGCGGTATCCGCACTATCAAAAGTTGGCTTACGGTATTTTTCTAGCATCTCGTAAGTTACGACACTACTTTCAGGGGCATCCAATTCCCGTGGTGAGCACAGCTCCCATGAGAGATATAATCAACAATAGTGACGCTACAGGACACGTCGCCAAATGGGGCATAGAGCTTTCAGCTTTCAATATTGAGTATAAACCTCGGACAACAATCAAATCCCAGATCCTTGCTGACTTTGTTGCTGATTGGACAGAGACGAAGGAGAACATGATCCTTCCTGATTCAGAATATTGGACCCTCTTTTTCGATGGGTCTAAGGCTCGAGGGGGATCGGGGGCTGGCGTGGTACTCAAATCACCCCAAGGAGACAAACTTTTATACGTGTTGCAGATCCACTTCACAGCGACAAACAATATTGCCGAGTATGAAGCACTGCTGCATGGAATCCGGATTGCTAAGGATATTGGCATCTGATGTTTGATGTGTTAGGGAGATTCGGATCTTGTTTCTCAACAAGTGTCGGATATTTGTAATGCAAATAAACACATGGCAGCATATAAAGCTGTCATAGATGATCTATCTAAATCGTTCGAAGGGTTTGAAGTTCAACACATCCCTCGAGCAGAAAATGAGGAAGCATACGCACTATCTCGGATAGGTTCTGCGCGGAAAGAGGTCTCGGATGGTGCTTTTCTAGAGAACCTCAAAGTTTCCTCAATAAAGGGAGTAGATGAGGAATATCCGACCAAATCTGACTCACCTTTGATAGCAGTTCTAGCTGTAATTCCCAGCTGGACTCAACCCTACCTCGATTATTTGGTAGATGGCAAATTACCCGAAGACGAGGTACTGAGCCGGCAGATTATCCGACGAGCAAAAGCCTATACTATTGTTAAAGGTGAGCTCCATAAACGGAGTGTTTCTAGGGTTTTTCAGCGCTGTGTATCTCCGGAAGAAGGAGTGGAAATCTTAAGAGAAATCCACGAAGGCGAGTGTGGTAAAAGCTTTTAGACACGGATTTTTCTGGCTTACAGCTCAGGCAGATGCCGAACGATTAGTCAAAATGTGCAAAGGCTGCCAAAAGTACGCCAAGCAAGCTCATGTTCTAGCTGATTAGCTGCGAACAATACCTATAACATGGCCCTTTGCGGTCTAGGGGCTTGATATGGTAGGACCATTTAAACTAGCTCCAAGTGGATTTACTCACCTCCTAGTGATGGTGGATAAATTCACCAAATGGATTGAGGCTAAACCTATCACTAGTTGTGATGGAGCAACATCCAAAAGATTTGTCGAGGATGTTATAATCCAGTATGGTTATCCGCATAGCATTATCATGGACAACGGGAGTATCTTCTCTATGGGAGAATTGGCTGAATTCTGCAACAAGAAAAATATCCGGCTTGACATTGCGTCAGTCGCACATCGACAAGCTAATAGACAAGTCGAAAGAGCAAATGGTTTAATCCTACAAGGCCTAAAACCGAGACTCGAAGCACCACTACGGCGTGTTGCGGGGGCTTGGGCAGAGGAATTGCCCTCTGTAATTTGGAGTTTACGAACAACTCCAAACAGGTCAACATGATACACACCTTTCTTCTTGGTCTATGGCGCAGAAGCAGTTCTTCCTAGTGATTTTATTCATACTTCTCCTAGAGTGGCCGCGTATATTGAAGAGGATGCCAAGATTTCTCGACAAAATGATCTCGACTTAGTCAAAGAAGTTCGCGTCGTTGCTGAAATGAGATCTACAGCCTATCAGCAGAAGTTACGCAAGTATCATAGCCAGAGATTCCGAGATAGATCTTTCAATAAAGGTGACTTGGTTCTCCGGCTTGTGCAACAAAGAAAGCACAAACTTTCCCCAGTATGGGAAGGGCCCTTCTTGGTTAGTCGAGTATTACACAATGGATCGTACTACTTAACTGACATGAGGCCAGTCAAAGAAAGACCTGCTGCTAAGAAGAGAAAGAGAGATGGAGGCAGTACAAATCCGGATGAATTAGACATACCATGGAATATTGCTCAGCTACGTCCCTTTTATTCTTAGTTTATCCTTCTTTGTAATCATACATATGTACATGTTCTGTGAGAAATAAAAGTTTTGGTTGCCTCAAGTTTTTCTGAGAAGTTTTTACCATCTTATTTCCAAATGATCATGTCATAGTCGAAAATCCCAGAATGCTTGAAAGTACTTTATGCTCATGTTCGTTCTGGTTTAGATTTCCGATTCTAAAATTGCTACCTTCGGGTATAACTCTAAAATTTCTAGTCTTTACTTTGGTTATTTGTGTGATTGCTGGATGCGGGCATTTTCCGAGTAGTGAATTGTTGGTACTGGAAGCCGGCTTTGTTTTCGAGTTTAAACTGGTTTAGCAATTGAGCTCCATTGCTCGACAAAGTTTCCGACGGAAGGTTTAGCCGGCTCACGAAAGGGACGAGGCGGAAAGCCAGATAAACGATAAGTAGAGATGAAAAAATACAAGTGCTTATGTAAACATTTCAGGCACACAAAAAAAACTTAAAGCCAAAAAGTGCTGAATAGATCAAAAGCTTAGCACTAGCAAAGTTAAAGTATTGCATATTTACAGACGCATCATGTTTTCCCGGAATAATACAAAAATTCCTAATCTATGATGCAGGAGGAGATGCAGGAGCTGCCGGCTCGCTGGATACGTCGCCTTGATATCTTTCCGAGATGTCCACATCTGAGGTGGTGCGTTCATCGTCGGAAATTTCTGCTGTTTCTTCTGGAGGCGGAGGCGGATTGTCCACGCGGTTGAAGAATGGAGTATCGTAGCTAGTCAAGTCAGCTACATGACACCCATATCTGGCACAGGAGTCCATAATGGCCTTGATGTCCAGCTCCTGGCCATCTTCGTCCACTGTAGAATACCCTCTAGTCACTTGCCATATCTCCATGTTTCCATGGTGGCTCATGACCATGGTGAGAGCGTTCTGCGCTGCTGATCGCGCGTAGGACATGTTCCTCCTGGACGAGCTGCGGCATCTCCTTTGCCTTGTCCCGCACCTGAAAATCCGACATGCGATGCATGTACGGATTCTTGAGAGCTTCGCCGATGTCCTCAAGGGATTAGCGGAAGTCATGAAGCAGGTCACCGACTTGGGTAAGCCGGTGGGCGCGGGGCTCGGTGGAGGAAGAGTCCGTCAAGTTCAGAGGACCTGTATACAAAACAAGTTAAGAAATATCCGACATTGAAGAAAGTCGAAGAAAAGGTAAGTCAGACAGATGGAACGTACCGAAAATGACATCGTCGATTTTGGTCTTCTCCTCCCGGAGACTTTGGAGTTCATCCCGAAGCGCCTGGGAAAGGTCCCTTTCTCTTCTTAGCTCATTCTTGAGGTCCGAGATTATTTTGTCTTGAGCAGCGATCTTGCGATCACGCTCTTTAGTAGCCATGGAGGAGGATTCAAGGACTTGAGCTATGCTCTTTTCATGATCTGCCTTGAGCTGGTTCAGCTCTTGGCAAAGCTCCTTGTACTCCACCACCAAGGTCTTGAGGTTCTCGGCCTCTTCAATCATGGCGCAGGATTGTTTCACCAGCGCTATAAGTCAAAAAGAACAACAGTTCAGAAAAATTCGACATTGAAATACAAAGGCAAGGTTTGAATCTCAGAAAGTTTACCTTCGGCTTCATCCTTGGCTACTTTTAGCTCAGCATTTTTAAGCCAGAGAGCTTTGATCTCTCTCCGCTTATCGCAGACATTCTTCAATAAATCCTGGTTATAGGAACATACTTTTCTGTAAGTCAGATTACCCAAAGTCAGAAAGCTACTTAAGACTCGGGCTAATATTTTTGCTAATATCATCACGAGCCTTGGGGGCTACACTAGTTCGTTCTTTGGCATCCTAATAAAGCATAAACCCGGATTATATATCCTACTTCATGCTTGGGGGCTAGAGGATATGATATAAAATAAAGGAAAAAACAGGAGTTGGAATTCCGACTTACATATTGCTTGCGGGTGAGTTTATCCAAACCCGCGTTCACTTCAGCAGCCACCTTCTCGGCGAGGGTTAGAGGAATCACTGGTGCTGTTGGAAACTCACCAGTCCTTATCCTCTCGTCGCGGAGGCGCACCTGGGCAAGAAGGTCGGAGAACTTGACGTCCTCTGCCTCTTGCACTTCTTCTTCGGCAGATAAATTTCTCTTTTCTCCAGGCACTGCCTGGCTAGTCGCTGGATCTCTTCTGCAGATTTCCGAGATAGGCCAAATTTGGCAAGTCCCGGATTGCTGAGAAGGTTCTCGGCGAAGGTTTCTGCCGAGGGATCATTACCCAAAGAGGGTTCACCCTTATCTAAATCTGACTCACCCACGGTGACGTCAGTTTGCGACTCAAGGTTCGCAGGCTCCGATGAAGGAGCCGGATCTTCTGCGGCGACCGGGGAGATCCCCGGTGTTGTGGAAGGTTGAGGGGCAGGAGTCGGAGGCGCCACGACAGGAGAAGCTATGGTAAGCTTCGTATGTTGCAGCGGCTTCGAAGGAATCCCTTTCCCTTTGCGCTTGACGAGCGGCTTTGCTCTGAGAATGTAATAAGGTCGGAAACATTACATCTCGGAAAGAAATTCGAGTGAAGTACAAAGGCGGAAATTGTGACTGAAAGTTACCTCTTCACAACAGGCACCTCCTTTGTGCCAACATCCACTGTCAGAGCTTTGCGCTTCTTGAGCGCAAGGTCGAGCAATGGGACCACCTCTGTCTCCTGAGAGAACTCAGGAGGATATCCTTCGAGCGGAGCAAGTTCCGACACGGGGAGGTCAGCGAGCTGAAAATAAGAAAACATATCAGCATTGCAATGTAACTCAAAGATTGAAACACATAAAATGTGTACTATAGAAACTTACCGGCACCATGGGATTTTATGCCCTGTGCATATCCAGAGAAACCTCCGGGATTCTCCTCTTGATCCGCTCCTTGATCAGCCACTTGATCTGGCTAATATAGCCCTATGTGGTGTAGGCTTTGGGGCTGATGCAGAGGGAATCTTTTTTGGATGACATGATGGAATGCATCAGTCGATCCCCGTGGTACTGAAGGGGCTGGATCCGACGTGAGACCCAGCATTGGACCAAGTCGGATCCCTTCAGACCCTTGTGTTTGATCAAATATTCGATCCGCCTCTTAGCGAGGATCAGATCGTCGGAAAGAGCCAGAGCAGCCTCGTCCCAAGAAGGTTGGGCCGTGGCAGGTCCGTCAACAAAAGCCGGCAAAGCAGTGGCTTTGCCGGGAGTCGGAATATCCTTATGATAGAAAAATGTGGCTGGCCATTGTTTGACCGAGTCACTAGCTAGAATTTTGGGATATGCGCGCTCGCGTCTAAGCGAAAAACTAATAGTGCCGGTGATGTAAGGAACACCGGCGGTAATGGAGTTTCTCCGGACATGAAAATAGTACCGGAAAAGAGTCAAACTCGGCCTAATGCGGAGAAAGCCCTCACACAATGAAGCATATGCGCTCATCTCTAAAAGAGAGTTGGGAGGAAGGTTATGGAGTTGAACTCCATAATGATCAATCACCTCAGAGAAGAACTCCGAGGGAGGAAACGACAAACCTCTATCGAGGTGGGTGCCGAAGTGCACCCGCTCGCCGTCGCGCGGGTTGGGGACGGTTTCCTCGAAGCCGCTCCGCCAGTTGCCGGCGGCGAGAAACCCCTCCTTCTCCACGTTCTTGAGGCCCTCCTCGTTGAGTGCGCAGGGAATCCAGATCCCGTGGAAGTTCTCTTTCTCCACCACCGCTTCCGCCGTCGCCGCTGCCGCCGCTGCCGCCAAGCCAGAGGAAGAAGATGAAGCCATTTCTCTAGTGAGAAGATGACCTAAAAGGGACGGCGCTGGGAGTTCTGTGGGGGAGGAACGGGGGAGCTCTGTGCGCGTAGGGAGATTGGGAGGAGAGGAAAAGGCAAAGGACTAGTGGAAAGAGAAAGAGAAAATCCTAACCCCTTATATCCACCTAACTGCGCTAAGATTCGTGCAAATGCTACAGTGTAACTGCCACGCGTCGTGGAAGGAACTGGGAAGGACCCACGCGATGATTGCGTCGCCTCAATCTCCACGCACACATTAAAACGGCGCCTCGGTCCCGCGAACCGCGGACCCACCAACGATCGTGCTGACGGCTTGCCTGTCAGCTGACATGACTTGACCATGACTTGTGTCAGGTGGCGTTAGAAACCAAGTTCCGGCTTAGTTTGAAATCAAGCTGGAAAATCCGAGTAACCTGTTGATAGGTCTGAGTTATTTTTAAGACCCAGATCGTGTTTTTTGTTGTGAAGTTTTAGGAACCCTTCAAGATTCTACAAGCCGAAGATCAAGCTAGACGATGATAAATCCGACTTTGGATCTTGGAGGCCTCCGGGGGTTGCTGTTGGGGTTCCGGGTATCCTCATCACTGACCAGGGTGGCCCACTTCGGGTTAGAGCTTTGCTTCATGGGCGGCCCAGTTAGGGAGAAACACGGAGTCCAATCCGGCTACGGGAAGGCCCAGAAGACTTACCGACTTAGGCCCATAATGTTACTTGCATTTCAAGATGTACTCCGTAACCGACTCTTAATCATAGCCGGATAGATCTCTCCTGTAAACCCTAGGCCGGATATCTATATAAGCCTTCCTAGGGAGAGCCTTTAGGGCAACACCTTACAACCCAATACTTTAGACCCTCAACTCGCACAGGCGAAATCATTGTAACCCATATTCCGGCTCTGCCGTATTACTGGATTGCTAGCAGGAGTAGGATCCGTCCAAAGCCGGCGGATTCGAACCTGGGTAAACTTTGTGTGCTCACCGTTCCGGAATACCGTACGTCTCACACCCCTCTCTTCCGCACGCCTCGAGGACCCCCTCATGGCGTACTTGTCCTCAATCCGACGACACAGCCCGTTTGCAGCGGGGCCTCTAGGGAACTACTGGCAATTAAGGTGCTCCTTTTAATAGAGCACCGGAGCAAAGCATTAACACTCCGTGAACACATGTGATCCTCACATCAAAGCCTTTCCCTTCCAGTTATCCCGATTTCTGTCACTTCGGGGCCATTGGTTCCAGACAACAACGTGTGTATACAACTTGTAGATAAGACCAAAAACAATACTATCATAATGAATCAATAACATGTTCAGATCTGAAATCATGGCACCCGGGCCCTAGTGAAAAGCATTAAACACAACAAGTTGCAACAAAGTCATAAAGCACCAATAAAAGATACTAGGCACCATGCCCTAACAATCTGATGCCATTACATAAACGATCTCATCCAATCCCTACCATCCCCATAGTCTACAGCGGGGGATTACTCACTCATAGATGGGGGAAACATGGATGGTCGATGGAGAAGCAATGGTGATGATCTCCTCCAATTCCCTGTCCCGGCAGGGTGCCAGAAAAACGGAGTTTCTAGTGCTGTTTCGTGGAATCTGGTGGTGGCGGCGGAGCGGAACTCCTTCTAGAAAAACATCTAACCCCCCCCGAAGTTTTTAGGTCAGAAGGCTCCTTATAGGCAAAGAGGGAGATCGAGGGGGTGCCTGGGGGGCCCACACCACCCCATGGCACGGCCTGGCATGGCCTGCGCCACCAGGTGGTGTGGCCACCCCCTGGCTCCTCTCCGTCTCGTATTCTGGCTCCTGGAGTCTTCGGGTGAAATAGGAACTTTGGCTTTTGTCCCGTCCAATTCCGAGAATATTCATTTTCTGACTTTCCTAGAACTAAAAATAGCAGAAAACAGGCAGCTGGCACTGTGGCTCTTGTTAATAGGTTAGTTCAAGAAATCATATGAAAATTACTCCAAAGTGTGGACAAAATACAAGAAAGTGGATAAAACCAAGCATGGAACATAAAAAAATTATAGATACATTTGCAATGTATCAGTTGTCGCTCCCAGTCTTTTGCTAGCCTCCATACCAAGTATGAGTTCCACTCATGCGTCCAACTCCAAATAAAACCAAGTTATTCCAAAGAGTCCACCATACCTACCTATTAGCATTTGCTATTTCAAGTACATTCATGTTTTTATCTACCTTCCGAATTAAACTTGTTATGTGAAAATTGGTTATTAAAGCTCTCACGAACTTGATGGCACACTTTACTTTTCTTGCCCCTAATAAACTTGAACCATTGTGTCATCTATGTTGTATATTCTTGCACTTATACATTGGGAATTAGAAGAACCATGCTGTCATGGGGAACGCTTTCAACATTGCACTTGTACATTGTACCCCGTTGATATCATGCTCTTTTGTTTATGGATGTCGTCGGTGTGAAATGAAAGGGGAGCTTGTAAGTCCATGGAGTTATGTATGTGTGTTAGAAAAACGCCTAGGCGGCTGGCCTAATCATTGCCTAATCATGGTGGAAACCTGCAGCGTAACCATAATGAGAAATCTATGAAGCATTCTTCTTATAAAAAAGAGATAGAGATTGAGAAAAAAGAAAAAAAGATGAGAAAAGAGGAAAGAGAGAAAAAAGCACCATTTTCCCATGGTAAATAAGAAGATGCTGAGATGCTTATTGTTTGCTTGCCTTGTCATTTTGATATGCTTCATAGAATGCTTATTATGGTTATGCTGCAAGTTTCCACCATGATTAGGCATGGCTTAGGCTAGCGGCCCAGGCGTTTCTCTAACATACATACAAACTCCATGATCTTACAAGTTCCACTTTTATTTCACACCGCCGGGATCCATAAGCAAAAGAACATGACATCAACGAGGTACTAAGTACCAATGAAATGTTGAAAACGTTCCTCATGATACATGGTTCTGCTAACTTCAACTTATAAAGCGCAAGCATATACGCAACAAAGAAGGACGCAATGGCTCAGGTTTATTAAATGCAAGAAAATAAAGTGTGTCATCAAGTTTGTGAGAGCTTTACTAACTAACTTTCTCATAACAAAGAAACATTTTATTCAGAAGAAAACAAGGCATATTGAATATGCACGGAAGTAGCAAATGATGCTAATAGGTAGGTATGGTGGATACTTTGGCAATATTTGGTTTTGGGGAGTTGGAAACATGAGTAAAACATACTCAGTGAAGGTGAAGGCTAGACATAGTAAGGGAGCGACAAACGAGAGAGCAATAATGGTCATAATCATGCAGAGCAACAAAACATCATTGATCAAAGCATAAAGTGGTACTACAAGTTGAAAACTAAAGGATCATAAAGGCTTATGGTGACTTGGGATAGTCATAACATGGTGTGAGCATGTGCCAAGTCAACCCCAAATAAAGCATCAAAGGAGAATACCACAATACTATGCTTTAATATGCTAAAACAATGCATGATTCATCCAAGGAACATTAAGAAATCTCAATTGTTTATAACAAGTCATGCTACAGCAAAGAATACTAAGAATAAATCCAAAATAATATCAAGCATGCCATGACAAAGCATAGGCCACGGTAAAAAACAAGCTCTCTTTACCACTTAAGCATGAACTTTCCTACTCTTTTCCAAACCAAACCAAACTATTTGAACACCAATGTATGGAAGTGGAGGTCCAACCAATTTATTCAGCAAACTAAGAAAACCAAGCAAACAAAAACCAAAACGAAAAATGAAAAAGAATACGCTCCAAGAACAACACAATTGTGCATGAAACAATAAAAATGAAGTGGTTGGAAGAAACCTGAGATTTTTATTGATGAAGAAGGGGATGCCTTGGGCATGCCCAAGCTTTGACGCTTGTACTTCTTGGATATTTCTTGGGGTGACACGCGTGGCATCCCCAAGCTTGAGCTTTAGTCCATCCTTCATCTCATTACTCATTCCTTCCATACACCTGAATTTTTCCTTCATACAAAACTTCACACAATCTTTATTAGCAACATTAGTGCACTCAAGATAAATAAGTCTTAAGGTTCAGTTCTAACACCAAATAAACTTCCATTATAACACTACTACTGAAGCACTTCCCTCAAAAAGCTCAATTCCCCAAAACAACTCAAAAAGGAACCAACATGAAGCAAATGCAGAAAATGGCAGAAATCTGTCAAAACAGACCAGCAGGTAAAGACGAATATTTTCGAAGACCTTCTGATGCTAAAATCAAAAAGTGTTGAACTAACGAAAGTTAGATAACAACCTGGGGCAGAAGTCCAAAAATTCACGCCTCAAAAGGACGTATAGAGATTTTACACGAATTTTTACGGTGAAGCACAGAAATCTGTTTCGGGACAGCAACTTTCCCAACCATAACTTCTCTCTCATTACAGGTTACTCTTGGCACAAAAAGCAAATAAAAAAGATAAGGAGCGGTTATTGCTGAGGTAATAACTTCCAAGACTCATTAAAACTTTTGGGTTATCTCCCAATAAGTACTTTTCTTTAACGCCTTTAAGTTAGGCATAAGCAAAAAGTAAAATGGATAGAATAGAAGAAAGCGGAAATAATTATAGTGAAAACATTGTTTTGTTCAATGAAATCCTTTTGTTAACAAGGTTGATCAGGTCTTGCTACCAAAACAATTTCATATGAGACAAAAATTTGTATTCCACTTGTGATTATGTTACCTCAACTTTGATTGCAATGGTCCCAATCATAATAGTTTCAAATTTTTCTCTTGGTATGGGACAGTATATCTCTCCAACTTGAATGCCCTCAACATGTTCAATTGAATTAAAACCATAAGTCCTTTCAATCTTCTTGGGAAAATAGACAATATGTTCCTTGTCATTAACATTAAAGGTCACATTTCCTTGATTACAATTAATAACTGCTCCTGCAGTATTAAGAAAAGGTCTCCCAAGAATAATAGACATATTATCATCTTCAGGCATTTCAAGCACAACAAAATCAGTTAATATCAAGCAATTATGAGCCACTTGAACAGGTACATCCTCACATATACCAACAGGAATAGTGGTAGATTTATCAGCCATTTGCAAAGATATATCAGTTGGTATTAATTTTTCAAGTTGAAGCCTCTTATAGAGAGAGAAAGGCATAACACTAACTCCAGCTCCCAAATCACACAAAGCAGTTCTAACATAACTGTTCTTAATAGAGCAAGGGATAGTTGGAATCCCTGGGTCTCCAAGTTTCTTAGGAACCTTACCATTGAAGGAATAATTAGCAAGCAAAGTAGAAATTTATTCATTATGGATCTTCCTTTTATTCGAGACAATATCCTTCATATACTTTGAGTAAGGAGGCAATTTAATAACATCAGTCAAAGGAATTTGTAGGAATAAAGGTTTCATCCACTCACAAAACTTATTATAATGTTCATCTTCCTTTGATTTATGTTTCTTATCAGGGAAAGGCATAGGTTTTTGGACCCAAGGTTCTCTTTCACTACCATGTTTCTTAGCAATAAAATCTTCTTTAGTGTATTTAGTAGTCTTAGTGTGGTTTTCAGGTTCTTCTTCAACTTTTTCTTCATTAGGAACAACATTTTCTTCATTACCACTTTCAGTTTCAGCATCAGAGATAGATGTACTATTAGGATCTATAGCAGGTTCAGAGGGTTCTACAACAGTTTTATGTTTCTTTTTCCTTTTCTTACGAGTAGAACCACTATTTTAATTTTGTTGAGAATCCTTCTCAATTCTTTTGGGATGCCCCTCAGGATATAGAGGATCCTGGGTAGCAGCACCACTTCTAGTTCTAATTTCATAAGCATGTTTTTCTTTAGCAGCATTAACTAGCAAGTCGTTTTGCACTTTAACGAGTTGATCTATTTGAGTTTGAACCATTTGAAAGTGTTTAACAATCGTTTTAACATCATTAGAGGTTCTTTCCACAATATCTTTCAACTCAACGATAGCTCTAGTGTTTTCCATTAGATGATTTTGCACCCTTTTATTAAAGTTATCTTGCTTAACAATAAAGATATCAAATTCTTCTAAGCATTGATTAGGAGGTTTAGAGTAAGGGATATCACCTTCATCAAAGTGTTGGAGAGAGTGTACCTCAATAGTGGATGAGTAGGAAATAGGCTTACATAATTCTTCTATAGGAGGTAAATTCTTGACATCTGCAGCTTTAATTCCCTTCTCCTTAAGACATTTCTTAGCTTCCTTCATCATTTCATCATTTAATTCAATAACTCCTCTCTTCTTTGATGTTGGAATAGGCACAGGAATAGATGGTTTAGGTACAATTACTTTACGTATAGCTTGTTTACGAGGAGTCCAATCTTCATAATTCTTGCTTATTTTAGCCATTAATTCCCCAGCTTCCTTAGGAGTCCTATTCCTGAAAACACAATCAGCACAACTATCTAGGTATGACCTAGATTCTTCGATTAGTCCATTATAAAATATATCAAGAAGCTTATTCTTAGGTAATGGACTTCCAGCATGTGCATGAATCAAAGCACAAAACCTTGCCCAAGATTCGGGCAATACCTCTTTTTCTCCCTGTTTAAAATCAAAAAGTTCCTACAAAATAGCATGGCTAGCACTGGGAGGAAAATATTTCTGCAGGAAAGTACTAATCAAGCACTCAGGGCTATCAATAGATCCAGGAGGTAAATTACTAAACCAAGTTTTAGCTTCTCCTTTCAGTGAAAAGGGAAAAATCTTAGCAACAGAGTAAGTACGCATCTTAATATCATCATAAAACAAGCCACTCATGGTAGAAAGTTCATTCATATGTGCTACCGCACTTTCATTCTTAGTCCCACAAAAAGGTTCTTTCTCCACAATAGCTATGTAAGATAGATCGAGATAGAAATCATAATCTTCATCTGTAATGTTTATGGGAGAAGCAGCAAACTTAGCAATAGGAGACAATTTGGGTCTAATAGTACGCCTATCAAGGAGACTCTTAGCAGCGCTCCTATCATGGGTGTTCTTACATTCTTTAATAAACTCATCGGTCATCTCAACATAACCATCTTCAATATCATAACTCTCCCTAGACTCAGGTGAGCTAACAAGTGTGGTAGTGTCTTCATTAGGAGTTTCGGTATTTCTAGCTATAGTTCTAGCAATCGTAGCATCTAGGAAAGGACCTAATGAACCACTCTTATCAAGCACAGTAGAAGCAGCATCATAAGAATCAGAAGTTTCAGATTCAGCAGTAGTAGCAGTGTGTGTAGCATGTGTATGTGGTGGTGTAACGAGCTTACTTATAACAGATGGTGAATCAAGAGCAGCAGAGGTGTTTAGAACCGTACCTCTTCTTGTAGTGGATGGTAAAATAGGAACCTTGCCATCACGATACTTACCCATGATGGATGGATAGCAGCGAACAATAGAGAATCCAAGTGATCTTCATAAATAAAGCTATGGTCCCCGGGAACGGCGCCAGAAAATAGTCTTGATGACCCACAAGTATAGGGGGTGTATCGCAGTATTTTTGAGGGAAGTGAAACCCAATTTATTGATTCGACACAAGGGGAGCCAAAGAATATTTATAAGCCTTAACAACTGAGTTGTCAATTCAGCTGCACCTAGAAACAATCTTGCTCATAGCAGTTTATCAGTAGCAACAGTTTTGTAGTAGGAATAGTAAAGTAACAGCAGTAGTAAAGCAAGGACAGTAGTAACAAAAGCAGTAAATAGTGGGATTCGAGTGCGGTAGGCATAGGGATGGATGGACGGGCGTTGCATGGACAAGACAATTCAAATAACAATTAGAACATAGGGCAATTGCAGATAAATAAGATAAAGCATCCAAGTACTAGACAATCCTAGGCATGTGTTCCATATATAGTCATATGTGCTCGCAATGAGAACTTGCACAACATATTTTGTCCTGCCAGCCCGTTTGCAGCGGGGTCTCTAGGGAACTACTGGCAATTAAGGTGCTCCTTTTAATAGAGCACCGGAGCAAAGCATTAACACTCCGTGAACACATGTGAACCTCACATCAAAGCCTTCCCCTTCCGGTTATCCCGATTTCTGTCACTTCGGGGCCATTGGTTCCGGACAACAACGTGTGTATATAACTTGTAGATAAGACCAAAAACAATACTATCATAATGAATCAAAACATGTTCAGATCTGAAATCATGGCACTCGGGCCCTAGTGACAAGCATTAAGCACAACAAGTTGCAACAAAGTCATAAAGCACCAATAAAAGATACTAGGCACCATGCCCTAACAATCTAATGCCATTACATAAACGATCTCATCCAATCCCTACCATCCCCATAGCCTACAGCGGGGGATTACTCACTCATAGATGGGGGAAACATGGATGGTCGATGGAGAAGTGATGGTGATGATGATGGCGATGATCTCCTCCAATTCCCCGTCCCGGCAGGGTGCTAGAACGGAGTTTCTGGTGCTGTTTCATGGAATCTGGTGGTGACGGCGGAGCAGAACTCCTTCTGGAAAAATGTCGAACCCCCCAAAGTTTTTAGGTCAGAAGGCTCCTTATAGGCGAAGAGGGAAACCGAGGGGGTGCCTAGGGGGCCCACACCACCCCCTGGCGTGACCTAGCCTGGCCCGCGCCACCAGGTGGTGTGGCCATCCCTGGCTCCTCTTCGTCTCGTATTCTAGCTCCTGGAGTCTTCGGGTAAAATAGGCACTTTGGCTTTTGTCCCGTCCAATTCTGAGAATATTTATTTTTCTGACTTTCCTGGAACCAAAAATAGCATAAAACAGGCAGCTGGCACTGTGGCTCTTGTTAATAGGTTAGTCGAAGAAATCATATGAAAATTACTCCAAAGTGTGGACAAAACACAAGAAAGTGGATAAAACCAAGCATGGAACATCAAAAATTATAGATACATTTGCAATGTATCAGTTGTCGCTCCTAGTCTTTTGCTAGCCTCCATACCAAGTATGAGTTCCACTTATGCATCCAACTCCAAATAAAACCAAGTTATTCCAAAGAGTCCACCATACCTACCTATTAGCATTTGCTATTTCAAGTATATTCATGTTTTTATCTACCTTCTGAATTAAACTTGTTATGTGAAAATTGGTTATTAAAGATCGCACGAACTTGATGGCACACTTTACTTTTCTTGCCCCTAATAAACTTGAACAATTGTGTCATCTATGTTGTATATGCTTGCACTTATACATTGGGAATTAGCAGAACCATGATGTCATGGGGAACGCTTTCAACATTGCACTTGTACATTGTACCCAGTTGATATCATGCTCTTTTGTTTATGGATGTCGTCGGTGTGAAATGAAAGGGGAGCTTGTAAGTCTATGGAGTTATGTATGTGTGTTAGAAAAACGCCTGGGCGGCTGGTCTAATCCATGCCTAATCATGGTGGAAACCTACAGCGTAACCATAATGAGCAATCTATGAAGCATTTTTCTTATAAAAAAGAGATAGAGATTGAGAAAAAAGAAAAAAAAATATGAGAAAAGAGGAAAGAGAGAAAAAAGCACCATTTTCCCATGGTAAATAAGAAGATGCTGAGATGCTTATTGTCTGCTTGCCTTGTCATTTTGATATGGGGATTCTTCCATATCATCGGGCAAGGGGTACCCCGTTGGCGGTTCTCTATGATACACATGTACTTACTATGACAAGAACTTACCGGTAACTAAACTTGAGTAGCATGAGGAGCGGCCCTCGTATCCAAGGGACATGAGATTGCCAACTTATACTTTGTCAAGCATATACTCCATATTTTGTTCACTTTAACCTTAATCATTTCAAGATGCTTATGATAGGGGCAATGAGAGCTGAAAGCTAATAAGTACCATAATTTTTGGAAGCTCTTTATGAGACTTGAATCCCTGCTTCCTTCTATGAAGGCCTTTCTTTTACTTTTATGTTGAATCTACATCTTATATCTTTATGCACCTATTGACAGAGCATAGTGGCCATTCTTAGTTTAATGTGCATTTTTCCAAAACTTGTTGATTGATTCATAACTTTGATATTGCTTGTTCTTGAACTATTTGTATCTAGTCACCCTTATGAACTTTGAAGGTGTCCTATGCATTTATGTTTTGCTACTCCATGAGGGACAAGCTGAATGCCACTATGCTATGTTTTCTATATGTGAAACAAACAAATGTCTTTCAATGCATTGTTATTAATGATCTTTGTTTGTATCATTTCATGTTGCATGCATAGTTACTATGTCTTATTGTTAGAACTTCATCTTTCATGCTCATGTTTAGAGTACTTTGATCCCAGCTTTCAATGCTTGCAAATGGTTTGATCTTGATTGCGATGGTGCATGTCACCTCAAAAATTATTATTTTTATCACTTACATACTCGAGGACGAGCAGGAGTTAAGCTTGGGGATGTTGATACGTTGGAAACATATCTATAATTTTTGATGTTCCATGCTTGTTTAGTATCTACTTTGCTTTGCTTTGTCAACACTTTGAGGTATTTTATATGTTTTCTGGGACTAACCTATTAACAAGATGCCACAGTGTCAGTTGCATGTTTTCTTCTGTTTTTGGTTCCAGAAAAGCCAGAAAATGAATATTCTCGGAATTGGACGGGAAAAAGCCAAAGTCGATATTTCACCGAGGGGAACACGGAGCCAGAAGACGAGACGGAGAGGGGCCAGGGACTGGCCACACCATGTGGTGGCGCGGGTCCCCCTAGTCGTGCCACCAGGTGGTGTGGGCCCCTGGTCCACCCTCTGACATAGCCCCTTCGCCTATAAGAAGCCTCCGATGCAGAAACCCTAAAGAATTCAGCCTCCACCCACGAAAAGTTCCGCAGCGCCGCCGCCACCAAAGGGGAGATTCGGGGGACAGAAAGTCTCTGTTCCGGCACCCTGCCGGGACAGGGAAGTGCCCCTGGAACCATCTCCATCGATCTCCACCACCATCTCCATCGCTGTTGCTGATTCCCATGATGATGAGGGAGTAGTTCTTCCTCGAGGCTAAGGGTTCTACCGGTAGCTATGTGTTCATCTCTCTCTCTCTCTCTCTATGTATGATCATATTGTGATCATGAGCTTTGTAATCAAGTAGATCTACCTTGCTACTCAAGTGCTTTAATAGATCTCTGGCTCTCCCCACACGTGTGAAAGTGATAGCGTGTACACCATGGTGGCACTTATGCTAGAGATTACAAATACTTGTTATGAGTTATATTTGGAGTTGGATGTCTCTATGAAATTGTGGTGTTTGTTGGAACCATCTAGCGCTCAAGGTGATAGTGTGGGGTTATCTAGATGGGGAAAGCGGACTTTGAGGAGTGCTGTTATAGCCCTACCATGGATTAGAGTGTCCAACCGGAGAGTAGTTCAGAGTAGTATCATGAAGAGAAGATATTTATATGAGAGTGTTCACTAGTGAAACTATGATCCCTAGGCCTTGTTTCTAAGCATTGAAACACCATTTGCAACTAGATCTGTTACATGTTGCTTGCTGCCATCTTCATTTCAGTTTGCCTTTAGTCTCTTCCACGTCATCAAAGTATTTTCTAGCACCATTGTCTTATATCCATACCACTTGTATTTCACTATCTGTTCGCCAAACTAGTGCACCTATACACCTGACAAGTGTATTGGGTGTGTTGGGGATACAAGAGACTTCTTTTATCTTGATTGCAGGGTTGCTTGAGAGGGATACCTTGGACCACTTCCTCCCTGAGTTCGATAAAACTTGGGTGATCCACTTAAGGGAAACTTGTTGCTGTTCTACAAACCTCTACACTTGGAGTCCCAACAACTGTCTACAAGAAGAGAAGTGCGTAGACATCACATAGAAACTATGTTGTAACATGAAAAGGTACAAACAAAAGATTTATGAATAACAATGCTTTGAAAGACATTTGTTTGTTTCACATAAAGAAAGCATAATAAGAATGGTATTCAGCTTATCTCTCATAGTGTAGCAAAACATAAATGCATACGACACCTTCAAAGTTCATAAGGGTGACTAGATACAAATAGTTTAAGTTTAAGAACAAGCAATATCAAAGTTATGCATCAATCAACAAGTCTTGGGATAATGCACATTAAACTAAGAATGGCCACTATGCTCTCTCAATAGGTGCATAAAGATAGAAGATGGAGACTCAACATAAAAGTAAAAGAAAGTCCTTCATAGAAGGAAGCAGGGATTCAAGTCTCATAAAGAGCTTCCAAAAATTATGGTACTTATTAGCTTTTAGCTCTCATTGCCCCTATCATAAGCATCTTGAAGTGATTAAGGTTAAAGTGAACAAATTATGGAGTATAAGCTTGACAAAGTATAAGTTGGCAATCTCATGTCCCTTGGATACGAGGGCCCCTCCTCATGCTACTCAAGTTTAGTTACCCGTAAGTTCTTGTCATAGTAAGTACATGTATATCATAGAGAACCGCCAATGGGGTATCCCTTACCTGATGATACAGAAGAATCCCAATATAAAAATGACAAGGCAAGCAGACAACGAGCATCTCAACAATCTTCTTATTTACCATGGGAAAATGGTGCTTTTTTCTCTCTTTCCTCTTTTCTCATCTCTTTTTTTCTTTTTTTTCTCAATATCTATCTCTTTTTTATAAGAAAAATGCTTCATAGATTGCTCATTATGGTTACGCTGCCGGTTTCCACCATGATTAGGCATGGATTAGACCAGCGACCCATGTGTTTCTCTAACACACATACATAACTCCATGGACTTACAAGCTCCCCTTACATTTCACACCGACAACATCCATAAACAAAAGAGCATGATATCAACTGGGTACAATGGACAAGTGCAATGTTGAAAGCGTTCCCCATGACAACATGGTTCTGCTAATCCCCAACATATAAGTGCAAGCATATACAACATAGACGACACAATGGTTCAAGTTTATTAGGGGCAAGAAAAGTAAAGTGTGCCATCAAGTTCGTGAGAGCTTTAATCACTAGTTTTCTCATAACAAGTTTTATTCGAAAGATAGATAAAAACATGAATATACTTGGAATAACAAATGCTAATAGGTAGGTATGGTGGACTCTTTGGAATAACTTGGTTTTATTTGGAGTTGGATGCATGAGTGGAACTCATACTTGGTTATGGAGTCTAGCAAAAGACTGGGAGCGACCAACTAAGAGAGCAATAATGGCCATAATCATGCAAAGCGACAAAACATCATTAATTAAAGCATAAAGTGATATTACCAGTCAAAAAATGAAGGATCATAAAGGCTATGGTGACTTGGGATAGTCTTAACATGGTGTGAGCATGCGCCAAGTCAACCCAAATAAAGCATCAAAGGAGAATACCATAATACTATGCTTTAATATGATAAAAAACGCATGATTCTTTCAAGGCACATTAAGCAATCTCAATTGTTTATAACATGTCATGCTACAGCAAAAATCACTAAGCATAAAGCCAAAACAATATCAAGCATAACATGACAAAGCATCGGCCACAGTAAAAAACAAGCTCCTTATTTACCACTTAAGCATGAACTTTCCTACTCTTTTCCAATCCAAACCAATCTTATTTGAGAACTATTGTATGAATGAGGGGGTCCAACCAATTTATTCAAGCAAACTAAGAAAACCAAACAAACGAAAACTAAAACAAAAATGAAGACACTCCAAGAACAACACAACTGTGCATAAACAATAAAAATGAAGTGTTTGGAAGAGCCTGAGATTTTTATTGATGAAGAAGGGGATGCCTTGGGCATCCCCAAGCTTTGACGCTTGTACTTCTTGGATATTTATTGGGGTGACACGGGTGGCATCCCCAAGCTTGAGCTTTAGTCCATTCTTCATCTCATTACATCATTCTTTTCTTACACCTGAAATTTTTTCCTTCATACAAAACTTCACACAATCTTCATTAGGAACATTAGTGTACTCAAGATAATAAGTCTTTGGGTTTAGTTCCAACACAAGTAAAACTTCCACTAAAACAAAGATACTATAGCACTTCCCTCGAAAAGCTCACTTCCCCAAAGAGAACCCAAAAGGGAATCAACAAGAAGCAAATGCAAATAATGGCATAAATCTATCAAAACAGACTAGCAGATAGAAACCGATTTTTTTGAAGACCTTCTGTTGCTCAAATCGAAAAGTGTTGAACTAACGAAAGTTGAATAACAACCTGGGGCAGAAGCACAAAATAATACAGCTTAAACCGACGTACAGAGATTTTACACGAATTTTTACAGCGAAGCACAAAAATCTATTTCGGGATAGCAACTTTCCCAAGCATTACTTCTCTCTCATTAGAGGTTACTCTTGGCACAAAAAGCAAATAAAAAGGATAAGGAGAGGGTATTACTGAAGCAATAACTTCCAAGACTCATCTAAAACTTTTGGGTTATCTCTCAATAAGTATTTTTCTTTAACCTCTTTAAGTTAGACATAAGAAGCAAGAAAAGCATCAAGTATTCTCAAATGAAGAAGCATTAAAAGTAAATTTTGTTTTCATAGGAGAGGAAAAAGGAATCTTCTCTCTCTTCTTAGGGAAGTGTTCTATACCTTTCTTGAGTGGGAGTTGATATTTAATGGTGCCTTCTTTCATATCAATAGTGGCACCAACAGTTCTAAGAAAAGGTCTTCCCAAAGTAATAGGACAAGAAGCATTGCATTCAACATCCAAAACATAGAAATCAACAGGGACATAGGCATTGTTAACCATAATAAGAACATCATTAATACTCCCCATGAGTTTCTTTTTAGCATTATCATCAAGTGGGACATTTAAATAACAATCTTCCAATGGTGGCAAATCAAGCATTTCATAAATCTTTCTAGGCATAATAGAAACACTACTATCAAGATCACATAAAGCTTTGAAATCAAAATCATTTACTTTCATATTAATAATGGGTTTCCAACCATCTTCTAATTTCATAGGAATAGAAGCTTTATGTTTCATCTTTTCTTCTTTAATTTTTATGAGAGCATCGGTAATTTGTTTTGTAAAAGCCATATTCATAGCACTAGTTTTAGGACTTTTAGCAAGCTTTTGTAGGAACAAAATTACTTCAGAGATATTGCAACCATCAACATCAAAATTATCATCTAAAGTAGTAGATATATTGCTTCCCATGTTTCGAAGAATTTCAGCATTTTTATTATAAAAGGTTCCATTGGGTTTACTAGCTTCAACATTAGTGGTAGTGATAGTAGATATACTAATATTTATAGCAATTTCATCTTCTCTTTCCCACTTAGCATGCAATTCAGCTAATAGTCTAACATTTTCATCAATTCTAACTTGTATGGCATTAGTAGCAGCAAAGAGGTTTTTAATAGTTTCAGGTTTAGCAACCATTTTATTCAAAGAAGATTGTGCTTCAGTCAATGATGTTATGTTTCTTTCAACATTAGAGAGTTTTTCCTCAATAGTTTTATTGAAAGCAGTTTGTTTACTAATAAAATCTTTAAGCATAACTTCAAGTTCAGAGGGTGCACTCCTATTATTGTTCTAGGAATTTCCATAAGTATCACCATTATTGGGAGGATATGGCCTATAGTTATTATTACCAAAATTATTCCTGTAGGCATTGTTGCTAAAATTATTATTTCTTATAAAGTTCACATCAACTTGCTCTTCTTGAGCAACCAAATACGCCAAGGGAACATGATTTGGATCAATATGAGCTTTCCCATTAACAAGAATAGACATAATAACATCAATTTTATCACTCAAGGAAGAGGTCTCTCCAACATAATTTACCTTCTTACCTTGTGGAGCTCTCTCAGTGTGTTATTCAGAATAGTTCACCATCATATTATCAAGAAGCTTCGTTGCAGCACCCAAATTAATAGTCATAAAGGTACCTCCAGCAGCAAAATCCAGTAGATTTCTTGAAGAATAATTCAATCTTGTATAAAAGGTTTGGATAATCATCCAAGCAGTCAGTCCATGAGTGGGACAATTCTTTACCAAAGAATTTATTCTTTCCCAAGCTTGAGTAACATGTTCATTATCAGATTGTTTAAATTTCATTATTTCACTTCTCATAGATATAATCTTAGCAGGAGGATAGTATTTTCCAATGAAAGCATCTTTGCATTTAGTCCAAGAATCAATACTATTTCTAGTTAGGGATTGCAACCATTCTTTAGCTTTTCCTCTCAAAGATTAAGGAAACAATTTAAGCTTACTAATATCTCCATCTATATCCCTATGTTTTTAAATCTCATAAAGTTCAACAAAGTTATTAAGATGAGCAGCATCATCTTTAGTACCAATACCAGAAAATTGTTCTCTCATAACAAGATTGAGTAAAGCAGGTTTAATTTCAAAGAAAGTAGCTTCAGGAAAAGGTGGAGCAATAGGTGTGCACATGAAATCATTGTTGTTGGTGCTAGTGAAGTCACACAACTTAGTGTTTTCAAGAGTAGTCATGTTTTGTGTGTTTTTAATAAAGAAAGCAAACTAGTATAACTAATTTTTTTGTGTTTTTGATAAAGAAACAAGTAAACAGAGCAGAAATAAACTAAGCAAAACAAAAATAACAAAGTAAAGAGATTGGTTATGAGGGACTCTCCTTCTGAAGATGTCCTTGACTCCCTAGCAACGGCGCCAGAAAATAGCTTGATGGCTCAAAATATATTCAAGCTCGTTGGGGAACCCCAAGAGGAAGGTATGATGAGCACATCGACAAGTTTTCCCTCAACTATGAAACCAAGGTTATCGAACCAGTAGGAGCAAGGAAACACCTCCAAGGTGTTGTTTCCAACTTGGAATCCTACACAACATAATCACAGAACTTTGCCCCCAACTTACAGTGAGGTTGTCAATCTCACCAGTTTTGCTGAAAACAAAGGATTAAACGTATTGTGTGGAAGATAGTAATTTCTTTGTAGAAAGTAAACAGAAAACAGTAAATAGTAGATTGTAGATTGATAGTAAAATAAAGGACCAGGGTCCATAGTTCACTAGTGGTGATTCTCCTTAAGATAGATGACATGTTGGGTGAACAAATTATAGCGGGGCAGTTGACAAACATCGAGAAAGCATACATGCATATACTAATCATCTTGACTCCTATGAGATTTGATTGGGCATTACAACATTATACATAGACCATAATCCAATTGCATTTATGACTAATAATCCACCTTCAGGTTATCATTCGAACCCCCTCCAGTATTAAGTTGCAAGCAACAGATAATTGCATTAAGCATTGTGTGTAAATTAAACAATACGATTGTTCTATGAACAAAGGATTATTGTTTTCTCCCTAGTAGCAACATCACATCTAGTACCTTAGATATTTCTGTAACTTCCCAGATTACTAGAGGCATGAACCTAGTATCGAGCATAAATACTTCCTCTTGGAGTTGCTAGCATCTACTCGGCCAAGATAGCTACTAACAACGGAGAGCATGCAAGATCACAAATAACAAAGACATGATAGAATCAATAATCAATCTGAAATATCATCTCAATATCCATCGGATCCCCTCAAACACAACATGTATGATTACAAATAGATGATCTTGATCATGAACGGAGCTCACAAGATCTAGACATGGTAGCACAAAGGAGAAGAACCAACCATCTAGCTACTACATGGACCCGTAGTCCAGGGATGAACTACTCACGCATCACACCGGAGGCAGTCATGGTGATGAAGAAGGCCTCCATGGTGAATTCTCCCCTCCGGCAGGGTGCTAGGAAGAGCTTCAGATCCCTCCCGATCTAGGGATGGAGATGACGGCGGCTACAGACTCTTTCGTGGAATTTTGATCTGGTACTTAGGGTTTATGTATCGGAGGCATCTTATAGGCGAAAGGGGAGACCAAGGGGGTGCCCTAGGTGGCCACACCACCCCCTGGCACGGGCCAGGCATGGCCACACGGCCAGGTGGTGTGGCCGGCCTCTGGCCCTTCTCCGTCTCCTCTTCTGGCTCCGTGTCCCCCTCGGTGAAATATTGACTTTGGCTTTTGTCCCGTCTAATTCCGAGAATATTCATTTTCTGACTTTCCTAGAACCAAAAACAGCAGAAAACAGGCAGCTGGTACTGTGGCATCTTGTTAATAGGTTAGTCCAAGAAAGTGTATAAAAATACTCCAAAGTGTGGACAAACCATAAGAAAGTAGATATAAAACAAGCATGAAACATCAAAAATTATAGATACGTTAGCAACGTATCACGGTACTCCCAAGATCCAGCTCAGGTGATAGGCCACGAGATTTACCACTAGACACGCATATGTGGATTGTTGATGAAGCGCGTTAGTTGATGCCGTGCCGAACGATCCCTATACAACACATCCAGATCCCCACTGACCTCCTTGTCTCCAACACCGCACGTGCAACGCCTCTACCGGTATCCACACGTACAGGAAGGAGCTTCAGGCAGAGGACTGCTAGATCCTGTCTAGTCCAAAATGGGAGTGGAGAAAGTGACGGCTAGGTCAGGGACAATCCCTTATCACTCCACTTATATACACTCCTAGTTGGGCTCAACGCTTGAGGCCCATCTAGGCCGTACTCCAATCTCCACATGGATCTAATCCACATGGGCTCCTTACCCATAAGTGTGTGACCCTGTAGGTTCACGTACACCTAGACACGACACGAGTCACCACTCCGAGTCGATAGTTGGTAGCGGCCTCTAGCAAGGTGTGCCAACTCCCAAATGCCGTAAAGTCAGAAGACAAACCTTTCTCAATGTGACTTTCGTTCAAATCCCTTTGCCTCATGATATATCTTGTCAAGCTAGATATACAATTCACTGGACTAACACTTAGTCCAACTCCTTGGTTAACACTTAACCAAGTCGCGCATGGACATGCTTCTGAATCATATCACACGTGAGGGTCCAGAGAATATCTCTCCATTACGGAGGGGCAAATCCCATCTTAGTAATCCACGTCACGCAGCTTGCTTCACAACCAACCCGAACCCTACCTTTATAACTGCCCATTTACAGAACAACGTTTGATAGGACCTAAGCTGGTGATCCACAACTCGGATCATGTGATCACCTCAGGTCGAAGGATTCCATTGCTTGAGACTACAAATCACAACATGCTCGTTGCATCTCAACTGTGGGTCAGTCCGATTCGCTAAACTCTTTAGCCGAATCAGTGTAAGTCGGAATAGCATTACCATGCCCATGACAAGTGGAACCGAGTAATCAGCCGAATTTCACATTAGTCTAAGTTGTGTGTCCAGCACAACCTCAACGACCAAGGACAACTAGTATGAACAACATGAATATATAGTTCCACAAGATCTAGACATGGTAGCACAAAGGAGAAGAACCAACCATCTAGCTACTACATGGACCCGTAGTCCAGGGATGAACTACTCACGCATCACACAGGAGGCAGTCATGGTGATGAAGAAGGCCTCCATGTTGAATTCTCCCCTCCGGCAGGGTGCCGGGAAGAGCTTCAGATCCCTTCCGATCTAGGGATGGAGATGACGGCGACTACAAACTCTTTCATGGAATTTTGATCGGGTACTTAGGGTTTCTGTATCGGAGGCATCTTATAGGCGAAAGGGGAGACCAAGGGGGTGCCCTAGGCGGCCACACCACCCCCTGGCGCGGGCCAGGCATGGCCACGCAGAAAGGTGGTGTGGTCGGCCTCTGGCCCTTCTCCGTCTCGTCTTCTAGCTCCGTGTCCCCCTCGGTGAAATATTGACTTTGGCTTTTGTCCCGTCCAATTCCGAGAATATTCATTTTTTGACTTTCGTGGAACCAAAAACAGCAGAAAACAGGCAGCTGGTACTGTGGCATATTGTTAATAGGTTAGTCCAAGAAAGTGTATAAAAATACTCCAAAGTGTGGACAAACCATAAGAAAGTAGATATAAAACAAGCATGAAACATCAAAAATTATAGATACGCTAGCAACGTATCACGGTACTCCCAAGATCTAGCTCAGGTGATAGGCCACGAGATTTACCACTAGACACGCAGATGTGGATTGTTGATGAAGCGCGTTAGTTGATGCCGTGCCGAACGATCCCTGTACAACACATCCAGATCCCCACTGACCTCCTTGTCTCCAACATCGCACGTGCAACGCCTCTACCGGTATCCACACGTACAGGAAGGAGCTCCAGGCAGAGGACTGCTAGATCCTGTCTAGTCCGAAATGAGAGTGGAGAAAGTGACGGCTAGGTCAGGGACAATCCCTTGTCACTCCACTTATATACACTCCTAGCTGGGCTCAACGCTTGAGGCCCATATAGGTCGTACACCAATATCCACATGGATCTAATCCACATGGGCTCCTTACCCTTAAGTGTGTGACCCTGTAGGTTCACGTACACCTAGACACGACGCGAGTCACCACTCCGAGTCGATAGTTGGTAGCGGCCTCTAGCAAGGCGTGCCAACTCCCAAATGTCGTAAAGTCAGAAGACAAACCTTTCTCAATGTGACTTTCATCCAAATACCTTTGCCTCACGATATATCTTGTCAAGCTAGATATACAATTCACTGGACTAACACTTAGTCCAACTCCTTGGTTAACACTTAACCATGTCACGCATGGACATGCTTCTGAATCATATCACACATGAGGGTCCAGAGAATATCTCTCTATTACGGAGGGGCAAATCCCATCTTGGTAATCCACGTCACGCAGCTTGCTTCACAACCAACCCAAACCCTACCTTTATAACTGCCCATTTACGGAACAACGTTTGATAGGACCTAAGCTGGCGATCCACAACTCGGATCATGCGATCACCTCAGGTCGAAGGATTCCATTGCTTGAGACTACAAATCACAGCATGCTCGTTGCATGTCAACTGTGGGTCAGTCCGATTCGCTAAACTCTTTAGCCGAATCAGTGTAAGTCGGAATAGCATTACCATGCCCATGACAAGTGGAGCCGAGTAATCAGCCGAATTTCACATTAGTCTAAGTTGTGTGTCCAGCACAACCTCAACGACCAAGGAAAACTAGTATGAACAATATGAATATATAGTTACACAATCGAATCACATATTCAATGATACATATCAGTAGTTCATACAGGGACAATATCTTTATGAATACATTGGGAATAACATCATACATGATTGCCTCTAGGGCATATTCCAAACAAGGGGGTAGAATGAAGTACATGTATGTTGAGGCAAATGGTCGAATAGGTGGAGTGCGTCATAGGAGAAGGCCGAGCTCGACGCCGGGGCCGGTGTGATCTTCGGGTACTGGTGGCTTGAACCGCAAAGAGGCTTCAATGGCGAAGAGGCATGTGGAAGAGGAGGCAACGTGGTCCGGCGGCGGCCTTCCAGGAAGGAGGGTGTTGCGGTGGCGACGGGGGGCGAAGGGAAGGTGGGGAAGCAGAGGTGGGAGAAGGGTTTGTGGCTGGCGAGAGGGCCAGGGGCGTGGAAGTGTAGGACACCCGCCCGGACGCGCGGGCAGTCCGTCTTCCCGCAAACAGAGCTCAACTTGTGGCCAGGTTTGCGTCGAAACGGACGGGTTCGGGGCTAGCTCATGATTTGCGGGTACGCGTTGGACTATGGCCTCGGTCCGAAAGGATAGGATCGGACCCACGAGGGCCATTGGAGTTGGCCTTACTCCCTCCGTCTACTCTTCATTTGTCTGCACATGAAATTATTGAGCTAGCCAAAACGGATATTACCTTTACTTTGAATTATGCCACAACTGATAGAATATATTACAATTTACATACATTTGCAACATTTCTATCTGGAATGCCTTGCTCTTTTACTGGAATTTAGTATGGTTTAGGACGATGACTCTTTGATGGCTTTTCCTTTGCAGTGCTCTTTATTGATACTAGATCATGATGGCGCGCGTTGCTGCGCCCGTCCATTAGGGCTATAGATCGTTAGGAATTGGTGAAAATAGATTTGGATTTGAACTCACAATTTGTTAACATTTTTTTATACCCAAAGTGTTGTAAAATAAAATAATATCCATAGATGTGGGGATTGAACAATCAAAAAAAATGAATGACGGACAGAGATTCAAGATATCGTGTATGATGAAGCAATAGCTTGCATGTTGCAAATCCGATACTTCGAAAACTGTACCCCACCCTCATTTTAGGAATTTTTTTATTAATAGAAACCTTACTCTAACATATTATACATATAGTAATGTTTGCCCAAACATATTTGTTTGAAGAAGAATTGAGAAACAAGAACAAATTACTAAACAAAACAAGGCCATGTCGCACTTGCATACATTGAGAGAAAGGCAAGTAATAAGCAACCTCATATTTACAATAGCATACAAATAAACATGTTAAGTGAAACGACAGTGAAACAACATTTAAAGCGGGAAAAATAATTCAGGAATATATATATATATATTACCTTGCTACCATAGTCGACATATACATCAAATTTTGAAGCATGCCTTCATGTGAGGTAACTCCCAATGAGAATGTTCTCATAGCAAGAATTATGTTAAGTAAAATTTGAAGGCTCTCAATGATAACCATCAAAACCATAATATCCACTTGTTGCCAGATTTGCGTAAGCTCTAAACCATAGTTGAGAAAGAATTATCAGTACTACTACAGAACCAAGCATGGTAATTCTAAGTATTTAAGCATAACCAAATGATAGTGATATACATTCTCATCATAACAACCATATAAATCACATCGATATGTTTCTCAAGTCGACTGTTTCAGTCGGTTGTGTGTGGTACATAACTAATTCATAAACACAAGAATGTAACTAATAACAGCTCACCGCACTGGTATTATAAACAATCCACATGGAATACTGAAATTTGTAGGCATCTTTTCCTACCCTATCAAATAACCACCTATGTAGTAAATATGACACTCAATAATAAACAAAAAATAATTATAGTGAAGAAAAATAGACTAATTATGATCCATGTATATGATGTAATAAAAATGATAGAAAAAATAAAAATAAAAAATTGAAAGTCATTTGTTTGTGTCAAAAGGGCAATGAGTGCAAAGCAACGATAAAGGATCTTCTTTTGAACTCCAAAGCTGATAATTCAAGGACATAGTCTAGTTAATCAAAATGTAAGCGTAGTTCAAGGAACGACATCTGATTTCATGCCTAAAGCGAATAAATAAGTTGAGAAATATGAAGTTAGCTAGCTTACCCGAGCCGATCAGACAATTATTTATTGCAAATCTTAATTATAGACATTGAATTTCAGAGTAGTCTATTGAAATCATGGCATGGAAGTAGCTAACTTAAATTAATCTTCAAACAGATACATAATAGTCTACACCATTAAATGAGTTTCTTGTACTACCTTATCTAGTCCATCGTTGCTTACAATTTCTGGCTAATAGTAATAATCAAGCTTTATAAGAAACGAGTTGCATCAGTGTACACTGCTTTAGAAGAACATTCAGAGGCAAGGATGGTTGATGAAGTTCTATGAATAGAAATATATTTAGGTAAGCTGCTAGCTTTGGCGGCCTTCTTCAGAACAGAAACATCAAAATCCTGCAAAATTCAACTATCTGTAATACATGAACTATCAGTTCGAAATTATCTTCTTACCGAGCCACTATATCAACCAAATCATGAGAGCTCACCCTCCTAGATTGAGGTCCAAAGTAAGGAAATCTGACAGAGAAAAACAGTACACCAACTGTTCTGACAAGCAGCACAATAGATCAGCAACACCATCCTCCCGCAGCTTAGTCCAACATAAATGATACAATATAAATCAATAATAAAAACGAGAGGTTGTGGATCGGGAAAGAGCTCTCAAGAGGAGAGATAAGGGCATCCCTAACCGATCTCCAATCGGTTAGAGGAGTAAACCGATGAGTAAACTTTAGAGGAGTAAAAGTACTCCTCTAAAGGTGGTCGGCACCTAACCAAACCCCTGTTTTTAGAGGACTAAAAATATTTTTTATCATTTGCAATACAAAAGGTTGATACAGACACATATATTATCGTAGGTTTTGATACCGATACAACTTGATACAATTGATACATAGAGAGTACATAATCCTCCCCATAGATACCGATACATCTTGATAGAATCCAGCACAAACTCAAGTGTTCTTGTTAGCATTAGAACACATAACAAGAATGTGCCATCTATTTAACATCGATGAAAGCGATCTACCATCACCGGTTGTCTTTTCATTGAAATTCATATGCATTTTCTCCCAAAAAAGTTGAAACGGCGGACGAACACCACTCGCTTCAAATATTGCGTCGTCTACTAGAGTTTGATGGTGCCATTCAAAATACAACTCATCGTCTTCATCCTCGGTCCATGTAGAAGTCCTTGTACTTCATTGTAACAAGAATCAAATAAGCCACTTGTGCTCTAGATTTTACAAGACGAAAAAGAGGGGAAAATTCACCTTTTCCTTCTTTTGGTGGTTGCGGCCGGCGGTGCTGGCGATCCATCTACGGCAGCAGCCGGCGTTCCATCAGCAGACGACGGCACTGCATCCTCCAACTCCGGCCAGAGGTCCCTCACGCACACGAAACCCGTCAGGGGCGGCGGGGGAGGCGAGGCCGAACGCTGGTCGCGCGGGATCTGGGGTAGGGTAGGAGGGGGGGGCAAGCCGTGACGCGACATCGGTGGTGGCCGTCCTCCTGGGAGGCAACTCCGACTTCCGACGGGTTACCGGAGGCCACGCCGGCTCCGGCTTGCGACGAATCGACGGCGACGGAGCCCGATTTGGAGCAAATCGGGGCGGAGGCTGGCGAAAACGACCTTGCCCCATCGATTCTGGCCACGGCGAGAGGCGGCGAGCGAGGGAAAAGGTGGGCCGGAGAGCAGCAGAGGGACCGGGATGGGGGCAGCGGGGGTTGGGAGTCACCGGCGGCGACGCCGGCGGAAAAGGGTGTGACCGGTCGAACGGCGGGGGTTTTCTCGGATTTGTTTTCGGAGGAGTAAATTTAGGAGTCGACCGCCACTTTTACTCCTCCGATGAGTAAAAATATACTCCTCTAACCGTTCAGGAGTTCGGTTAGGTGCCGCCGCTGTGTAAATTTACTCCTCTAACCGATTTTAGAGGATCGGTTAGAGATGCCCTAAGAGAACTTAGGAGGAGAGGCGGTTCCTTAATTTCCGCTGAGTTTGGATGGGCAACGAACCTGAGGGAGGCGGCACATGAGGTCGGGATCGGCGGAGAGGCGTTGCCCCGGGAGATAGAGACCGGAGAGAGACACCGCTGTCCCGGGGGAGTTCGGGGGTGCCTCAGCTGCTTCGCCTGACTCGTCTCCTCCCCACAGTCCCCAGCCGCATGCCCGCATCGCATCCCCACCCATAGCCCTGCCATGGTACATTTTTTCTCTATCGATCCGAAATAAATAATAGGCTCTAGTAGTCATTCTGGGCCCAATTAACCACTGAATGCCTATTTGATGTCTAGAGTAGCGTTCATATGGGATATTCGGCCCATGTGGGATTTGAAGGGGATCTAATGGCCAGAAACAAGCAGATGAAGTGATCTGATGGCCAGAAACACACAAGTCGTGGGAGGCGTTTTTTTTGACTCGGTTATAATATCCTAATTTCAAGTCATGGTCTTCCTCTCTATATGAGGCGCATAGATCTGCCTATAATGAAAATCTCGGTCCTCTTCCATGGAAGGGGGATGAACGGCGCACGTTTGTTTCCCATTGCATCATTATTATACTAGGTCTTATTATTCATCATCTTGATACCACACGATGCTTATGTTGTTGTACTCCCTTCGTCTCAAAATAGATGTCTTAGATTTGTTAAATTTCGATAAATCTAGACACTGTTTTGTATAAGATTTATCAAATTTTAACAAATTTGGGCCTTTTGAGACGGAGGGAGTAGTACATGTATCCTTTGCATGTGTATGTCTTTACTCGCAACAAACGCAGTTGCATTGTTGCAATACTCAAAGACCGGTACGCCGATACACCAAGCTTGCTTGACGGTTAGTCCTGTGCCTTTGCAGTTATTCCTCAGGACTAAGCAGAATTCATCGTTGCATGTAATCTCCTTCAAACGGTTCTTGTGGCACTACTCTGTATGTAGAGAAGATATCAGTAAAACAATATACTCCCTCCGTTCCATAATAATTGTCGTTGAAATGGATGTATCTAGCACTAAAACATGTTTAGATACATCCAGTTTAGTAACAACTAATATGGATCGGAGGGAGTACTATATTCTAATTATTTACTAGTCGGGATTTTTTTAGATTGGGATGTATTCTATCAATAAAACATGACTAAATAATTCGAACCTAGACTATATGTGTGTCCATGAGGGAGTATATATAACAGCCTCAGATATAACTTATCTAACTCATACTAGTTGAGAGAGGATGCAAAGAAAGAAGTACTATATATATAGCAATTATTTTTTCTTTTGAATATGTACGTCGTAGGCTATTTGTAACTACTGTAGCAATACAAAGATGAAATACATACAAGTAACAGAAAACAAGGAGGAAACAAATGGTTGAATCTGCAAACCGTCCTCGCCGCAACTACTAAGGACCCAAAACTTTCACCGTCGTCGGAGAAGAAGAAGATCACCAGCAGCCGGTCCACACTTTGGCACTGAAGAAACCCCTAGCCATAAGACGTCAATGAGCCATAATAACCACTAGCCCCATAAGTCTGGATCTAGCCTGCTGCTATGCAATATCGGGCGGAGAATCCCTCCGAGCATCTTCAACGCTGGATCCGGGGCTAGCGCCACCCCGCCTATCAAGCGGCTGGATCCTCCACCATCCACCACAAACCAGCAGTAGTCCGTACCGCCGCACTCCAAAGCCGCCATGACCAGATCGACGGCAAGATCAACACGACACAAAGCCAGAGCACACGCCCGACGAAGACACAATCCCACAAGCTTCTCGACGCTGTAAACGTCGCCGAGATGGGGTTGAAGCCGGGGTACCATTATTCGATGTAGCGCATCCACCGTCATCTGAGATGCGCCACCACGACACCACAAAAACCACTAACATTAGGGATCTTGATGAACGCCGACGTAGGTCCTAGGTCCCCACCCCCTCTCGCCTGCATGAGCGGAAGCGGAGGAGGGGAGGACCCGTCGATCGCCGGCGCGGAGGAGGCGGTGGCTAGGGCTTTTTTTTAGGAGGCGGTGGCTGGAAAACAACCTTCTTTTTTTCGCGTGGTTATATAGCAATTAATTGGGCGAATAACACTGCATGCCTCTCAATTATTCCTTCGTGGTTCACTCTGGGACCGTTGAACAAAATTAGGAAAAGTTGATTATGACCAACAATTAATGATCACCACAAAAGAAAACCGTTATGAGGCACAGAGAGAGAGAGGGGTGCTTCCAAGGCGGCACTAAAACCCGCGTTTCTTCCCTCTGCCGACGACGTCATCAGTTTGTCCCATTACCGACGGCTTAGGGCTTTGGAGGCGTGACGGACCACGGCCCCTTGCCTGCGGGAGGTCTCGTGTTTTGTTTAGACTGTTTTCAATATCTTCTTTAGGATGTTGATGCGGCGGCTACACCCTGAAGACAAAATAAGGTCCTCCCGTCCTAATCCTCGTTCTGGTTGTGCCTCTAGCATCGGTGGAGGGCGCATAGAGAGGCGTGTCCTAGATCTCTTCGGATCCGGTCTTTTTTCGTACTTGTATAGTTTGAGCTTAGTCTGTTCCGATCTACGTTTGTCATCTTCGACGATGATTGCTGCTCAAGTGCGCTGGTCCTTTGAGACCTTAGCAAGCTGACTCTCCATCCGTCTACTAGAACAAGCTCTATTATGACAAGTTTTGCCCTGCTCTGGTGATAGAGGGATGAGGACGGCGGCGCGCCTTCGGCTCATGCTAGTGTTTGTAGTTATCGCTAAGTTATCCAATGAACAATTTGTAATTTTCTTATTTTTGAAGCTTTTTATACTGCTGTTGATGATTATTAATAGATCGGTGGAATTTCGCGAAAAAAGAAAGCAAATGACCCTCCTTTTTTTTCTCAACAAACTAAACTGAAATCAAGAATAGCCTAATTGTTTATCCTTTCCTAACTAATCTCATTGCATGGAACAAAATATCTAGATTAGAGCCTTTGGGTGGTCGAACGTTGTCAATTGCCGTTTGTACAAGCATTAAAAATGCATAATACGTATCAATCTCTCATCTCTTCTCTCCTCGTACGTAAAAATCTCTTCATGCATGAAATGGGTGGATTTTTAAGTTATGCTTTCTGATCACTCGTGCAAGCAGATTTAAAATGATAATGAACTGTAGCATGTTCAAAGAGTGGGCTGTCTGGTGCCTCATAACTTTCACTTGTTTATGAAATTTTGGGGGCTGTCTTGTTCATTGAATTTTTTCTCTCAAACCTTCCTCTTTCATTTTAGGGTTTGTCAGTTTAGGAGACATAGGAATACCATCAGGATAGCTTCCCTCTTCAATCACTGAATGTACTGTTTTTTGAACTGAACGGTACTGATTAGTCTATCATACCCAGGGATGATGGTGTGGTGGCCTTAACAGTCTGGTGCTATCAACAACCTTTGATATTGAAATAAGCTGCAACATGTCCTGTGCCTGCCGGTAAGTTCATGAGAATGTTAGTTAAGACATATCCGTAGCGACACACGGGCAATTAGCTTGTGCCTGCCAGTAAGTTCGGGAGAATGTTAGTTAAGACATATCCGTAGCAACACACGGGCAATTAGCTAGTACACGGACATACAAGTTGGGGAGTTTTATCCAACTCTGTAGTTTACACAATAAATTCCCTCAAGAAATTATCCCTAGCGTCCTTGTAATGTGACGCTGGGGAATCCCAAAAAGTGACTCATGTAACCGTGTAACAATTTACACCCACAGCATGGGAAGTATTAGAAAAGACAATACAATAAAACAGCCATACAAACACCCCAGAAACCTACTGTGCGTGCCAAGAACATTGGATTTTGGAGTGATGTTTTGATTTCATCCACTAATGTGAAGACTGAAGTTGGAAATCATCGAAGGAAAACAGTTGTCTCGACGGTATAGAAGCAGCTGTTGCAGCGTCAATTCCAAGGCCTAAAGAAGATAAGATACAAGTGAACAACAGCAATCGTAGCTACTCCATGATAACAAATAGATTAGGAAGTGACAGATGATTTGCTGAAAGGTGAAGTAAAGACCTTTGATAGCCACTCCATAATAACGAAAGTTGAAGTAATGACCTTTGATTGCTGAAGCTATTCCTCCTCCTGCTAGCCGTGAACCTGTGAAAACAACTGTTGAAGCTGGACGATCACTCTTCTGTGGTTGCGAAGAACGATGACTAGGAGTTCCAGCTTATGTTCAGGTATCGTGTATAAGTTCAGAATCATGCACATGTTCCTGACAATGGAACTATGATAAAAATGGTAACTACAAGCTTTCTAACGAGAATGTCTAACACTAATACATGAAGCAATTCTGCTGCTGCTGTTCTGAAAAGAGATCGGTGTTTGACTCGCCCTCGAGGCCTAGGGGTCACCGGACTCATCGGAGAAACTTTCCCCTGCTTTGCGAGCTGGTGCATCCCCTTCCTCCACTAGAAGGGGACTCAGATAACTACTGCCCATTAGTAGTCTTTGTGCTTCTTTGTACCGAACCCACGTCACCAGGTATAGACCAGCAATGATGAAGACGCCGCCAATGAGGCTGCAAGGAGTACAAGATGTCTGTATTTAGTTCTGCATAAATTCGTCAAGATTCTATAGCTTTAAGTGAGGTAAACTAATCAAACGACATCAAATAACGACCACTGTATCTACAAGAGACAACATCCGTTTACACCAACCTTCCAAGATAAACCGGGGTACCAAGGAAAATAGTTGAGAGGATGGTAGAACATGCTGGTTGGAGTGGATTGTAGAGGGCAACCAAGGAAGGTCCAAGTATTTTGTTGGCCCAAGTCATGATCGCGTAGTTCAGACAAGATGCCACAATTCCCTGTGGAGCAAGCAAGATTTTCGGTTAGAACCACATGCCAGGATAGGTTTAATATGGCCGGCCATTCAAGTCCTATGGATATCCAATCTAATCCTAGTGGCACATAAATATTGGTCAGGTACTCACAGCATATAGAATGGCTACTATCTCTGTCCCTGTCAGTGCCCACTCGTGGAGCCCATTGGTTGCAAATACCCCAGTCAACACCATGAAGATGGTGGCAAATGAGTAGGAGTAGGCTGTCAAGGATAAGCTCGCAGGATATTTTATCAGCACCGGGGCCTGCAATCCGCCACATGAGAGAAAGACAGAAAATCAGATATTTTTTATTAATGGCAAAATGATGAAGATGTCATGATACTAGCAGGAACAAGGTTGTGCAAATGAACCCCAAATTGCCTTACCTGGATGACAAGATAAGCCCCCATCAGGAAACAATTGCCGATAAGGCACAGAACACCAATGTTCCAGGTTCCCAAACTGAATTGGAGCATGCCTGGTGTGATCCACTGAGCAGGATATGTGCTGCTGCTCCACGACAGCGCATTGCCAGTCGCAGCATTGGTGCCGGCAAGGCCGATCAAGGAGGGGCCTCGGTAGAAGACCATGAGGACGGCGCCGAAGACGCACACACATGTGCCAAGAACCTTGAACAGGCCGTCTTTGGTGAAGACGTTGAACACTTCAACACTGGAACATTTTGTATGTATTTGGTTATGGTTTGGCCTGGCATTTGTAACCAAGACAATGCCAGAAATGTACTACTACTATATGTGTATCCATTGACTGAATTTGGTTGTTGTGTTACCCGACAATTGCAGCCAAGAGGAATGTGAAGACGGGTATGGCGGGCTGGAAAGCAGCGGCGTAGGAGGCGTTGGTGAAGCTGAGGCCCAGCAGGAAGAGGAGCTGGTTGGCAAAGATCCTGCACAGGGGGTGGTAGAAGAGACCAATCGATAGTCAGAATGTGATGCGTACAGGAGGGGACTGAAGTCTGAAGAGTTCTTGTTGCTCCAGCAGACATCATCAGCAGCAGGAGCGGCAGTAGGATTACCCAGTGAAGCCAAGAAGCGCGAATGACCCGAGGAGTTGCCGGGTCACCGGCCGCCGCACCCTCCTGCCAAATTTCAAAATCCAGTGAGCAATTGGACATGAATTCGTCTAAAATCGGAATGAGAGGCAGAGGGAGAAGGGTCGCTTTCGGTTCTTGTTGCTGCAGAGCAAGGGGGGAAGAGTTGGGTCTTCTAGCAAGCAAGCAATTAGCAGGTAGTAGCAGTACTCCACCAACCTCTCTCGGAAGAAGGCGACGGGGGCGAGGATTGCGAGGGCGACGAGGTCGCGGTAGACGCAGAAGACGATCTGGTTCATGCCGACGTTGAGGACGGACTTGGTGAGGACGTGGTAGCCGCCGTAGGCGAGCTGGACGAAGGCCATGGCGGCGTGCGCCCGCCACGCCTTGTCCTCCCACAGCCGCAGCCGCCCGCTCCCGGTCATGCCGCCCCACACCGACGACGACCACCGCTGCAGCATCGTCGGCGTCTCCCCCATCTCTACCCGGGCTGCTGCTGCTGCGGCCACCTAGGAGGAGAAATCTCCTGGATTTTCCTCTACGGTGGCGTGGTGGTCTGTGCCGCCGTGGCGGATTTATTGGGGGGAAAGTTTGTCTATCCTGTTCTGGGTCCGCGCCCATTCCACGCACGCAACCACCTCGTTGGTACAGCGATGTCTGTTTCAACCACCGTGCCATTTCAGGACGATGTATAAAATGCAGACTTGGCAAATAGGTTCACTTTATTCCATGCACTTGAAAATGGTTAAACCGTCGTACTCCGTCGGAGACATTTCAACGCACAACGCTAGCTTTGACCGTTGATTTGACTATTTGCTACATATAGTACTCCATATTTGAATATATTCGTATGAATAGAGAGTACTATAATATCATTAGATTCATCTCGCGACCATAGCAGCACGCGGGGAGCTAGCGCCGCTGCCGGCCTGATCTCCCCACTCCAGCATCCTGTCAGGCCACCGAGACCAGATCGAGCATCCCCTATGCGCCCTCTCCGGCCACCAAGACCAGATCGAGCATCCTCTCCAAAGCTTTCGCTCCATGGCCGTGACGGTGACCACCCTGTCCTTGCCGTTGCTCCCTCCACCCCGCTCGCCGCAGCAATTGTTGCCTCCCGCAAGTTTGTGAAGGGGTTCATAGCAGAAAACAAAAAAATGATGACTAGCATAACACCAATATGACCAAGATCTACCTAAGAGTAATGCTGTAACGGAGAGAGACTTTGATAACATACTATTGTAGACCAAAAGCGCTTAACGTTCATGTGGAACATGGATGATGTAGTCGCACTCGTCCGAACTTAAGGTCTCGAAGCTCCCCGCAAGTCATCAGTGTTCCTTGCACGACGATCCCGGTGCCACAAGTGGCAGCACCCCCGAGGTCTCGCACACGTCCGGCGTTCGACAACGAATCCCGTTCTCCTTGATCCAACCGGGATGTGGAAGTAGATATTCTAGCCAGAATCACCGCAGTACAACAGCGTGTCGTAGCGAAGCAGTCTCCTACTTGTGCAGCCCTTACTTCAGGCCATATTCGCAAGATAAAAAGAGAGAGAGAAAATTCCTAGAAATTATTGGGTGTATTTTCCCTCCCATATAGACCTTATATAGGGGGAAAGAGGACACCCCAACTACTGAAGTCTCGGGATGGGACTAAAGAGAGGAAGAGTTGGAGGCGCACACCAAGGAGGAGGCCGAACGACCGGGCTAGGGTGGTCCCCGTGCACGCGGCTCGAGGCGGGCTAGCGGCCGGGGCGTCCCTACCCCACGCACCCTTCAAGGCGGTGGTGGCTGCCCCTTGTGGCCTTCCCACTTGGGCCTTATTCCCTCCAGGAACTTGGCCCAATAGGGAAGTTGTCCTATTAAATTTAATTGAAATATTATTTTATTATTAATTATAACAATTAATATAAAATACATATTTATTAAATCTTTTTGATTTGAAACACCTTTTAGTTTACTCCAATTTCCTTTGGGTCTTCCCAAAATTATTTTGTTTCTCTCATGGAATACCTCCGATATTTCTATCTTTTTCTTCCCATGATTCCATCAATTCCGGAACGATCTCTAAACATCGTAAAACCCTTAAGCGTGTTACCCTATTGTTCGGGAATATCACAGAGATGATCGAGATGACTCTCGAATCAATGATCAATAGCGGGACCAGGATGATCATAATGGCCACTTTGTATTCCATGATTTACTTCGATACCTGACTTGTCCGAGATATGATCATCGACATCATAATGCCTTATTCAATCTTGTTACTGACAAGTGTCACTTTACTTGTTACCATGTCATTCCATCCTCGTGACCTAGTCACATGTTGCGCAACTTATGGATATAGTTTCACCGAGTGGGGCCAGTGTATCTTCCTGTAACTCGGGAGAACAAATCCCGATCTTGATGCATATGTCTTAACATGCCCCTTTGAAATACCCAACATACACATTTATGATCACCTTGTTATGGTGTGACGGTTTACGCAGTCAAAGTAGCCGCGGGTGATAGTGATTAAACATGATCTCACAGTCTAAGGATTAGGATACTTCATTCCTAACTATTGCAACAATGAAATTTGTGACTTGCTGGTGTTGCAATACTGATATGGGTAATGTACATCACATCATTTACCAATGATATGACTTCATTGTCATTGGCATAAATGATCCATGATTAGGAAACCTTGATCATCAGTTGCCCAATGAACTAGTTATATAGAGGCTACTAGGGACCTTCGGTTTGTTTATATACCACACTTGTATCAATGTTTCCGATTGATACAGTTATAGAATGATATAAAACTATCATGAACTAATGATATATGATAATAAACACCTTTATTATTTACCTTTGGGGCATATCTCCTTCAGTCCACCCCAGCAGTTCGTGGATGATTGATGGTGAGGTGCCCGCTCCTCCCCAAGGCCGCAAAGGAGGCATTTCCCCGTCGCTCTCCGGCACTGTGAGATCCAGGCACATGGCTTAATAGGATTGATAGGATACCCATATCAACAAGTTGCAACTTCTTTTCTGAAAGCTCATTCGAAAAGAACTCTAAGGTTAAACGTGCTTGGCCTAGAGCAATTCTAGGATGCGTGACCGACCGGGAAGTGGGTAACCGGGTGCGCACGAGTGAGGACAAAGTGCGCAGAAAAGACTAGTGTTGGTCTGTGGGGCCAGTCTAGATATCCTATTAAGCTGGCAGGAGTGACACCCCCCGGGCCCAGGAGTGGACGGGGTGTTACAAGTGGTATCAGAGCTGACCCTTGCGATTACATGGGTGTGTGCGGGTCAGTGGCGGGACATGTGGAGCATGGCGCGTGTGGCCCGGAGTGGACATGGCATGGCACATGTGCCAGCACTGGACACACAGACGTGTGCCAAGAGGGAACGTTCCTGGGGTGTGCTTGATCGATGAGGGCATCGATCTTCTAAAAGGGTGGGTGTATGTGAGATCCAGGCACATGGCTTAATAGGATTGATAGGATACCCATATCAACAAGTTGCAACTTCTTTTCTGGAAGCTCATTCGAAAAGAACTCTAAGGTTAAGCGTGCTTGGCCTAGAGCAATTCTAGGATGGGTGACCGATCGGGAAGTGGGTAACCGGGTGCGCACGAGTGAGGACAAAGTGCGCAAAAAAGACTAGTGTTGGTCTGTGGGGCCAGTCTAGATATCCTATTAAGCTGGCAGGAGTGACACCCCCCGGGCCCAGGAGTGGACGGGGTGTTACATGCACCTCTTCTAGACGGTCCTTGGAGCTACTCCCTGCAGGTATGCGCCCCGTTTCCACCATGATGGATCATGCTGCTGGCGACGATGAGGGTGGGGTAGAGGTGCTGCACTCCGAGTCATCCCCGACTGCTCCATCTCCATGGGCCTATTTTGCTGCACCGTGGCCTTCTCCGTCTCCATCAGCATGGCTCCACTAGGCCTGTGGCCCCCACCGCATCTTGGTTCGGGGCCTCCAATGCAGGCACCACCGCTAACAATGAAGATGAAGAAGAGCTTCCCCCGTACACAACGATCTGCTGTCGTCGACGGTGAGGCGCCCCTCATAGCCGTGGCGTGGCCTACAACCTGGGTGTCCACTACGAACAATGACGACAAGGACGGCGAAGAGGTTCTTCAAAAGTTTGGGGATGCGATATTTATGTGAAGAAATTTCAACCTAATAAACTCGAACCCAAAGAAGAAAAATGTGTCTTCATAGGATACCCTAAGGATACAATTGGGTCCACCTTTTATCATAGATCTGAATGCAAAGTTTTCATTGCCACGAATGGATCCTTTTTGGAGAAGGAGTTTCTCTCGAAAGGTATGATAAGTAGGAAGGTAGAACTCGACGAGGTTATTGAACCTTCTCTTCATGGTATGGAGAATAGTGCTCCATCGGAAATGGCGAGTGGCGCAGCATCGAAAGATGTTCCAGTTTCAGCTTCACCAAATAAAGAGGGAACTAATGATAATGATCAAGAACTCTGAAAGAGAACACTACCAAAACTCGCAGGTCAACTAGGACATGTGCAACTCCTGAACTGTATGGTCATCTAGTTATAAATTTCATGGTAGATGGAAATAATGACCCTGCGACCTATGAGTAAGCGATGGAAAGTTCGGATTCCGACATATGGCTATAAGCCATGAAATCCAAAATATGACCCATGTACGGAAACCAAGTTTGGATCTTGGTGGACCTACCTCATGACCGTAAGGCCATTGAGAATAAATGGATCTTTAAGAAGAAAACAGACTCTAACGGTAATATGGTCATTTATAAAGCTCGACTTGTCGCAAAAGGTTTCCGAAAAATTCAAGGAGTTGGCTACGATGAGACTTTATCTCCCATAGCGATGCTAAAGTCAGTTAAGATTATGTTAGCAATTGCTGCATATTTCGACTGTGAAAGTCGGTAGATGGATGTGAAAACCGCATTCTTTAATAGAAACATTGAAGAAGAGTTATACATGGTACAACCCAAGGGTTTTATTGATCCTAAGGATGCTTTCAAAGTGTGCAAACTTTAGCGATCCATTTATGAACTAAAGCATCATGAAGTTGGAATCTCCGTTTTGATGAAGTCATCAAAGGGTTTGGATGTGTACAAACTTATGGAGAAGCTTGTATTTACAAGAAAGTGAGTGGGTGCTCTATAGTATATGTGGATGACATATCATTGATTGGAAATAATATAGAACTTTTCAAGAGTATAAAGGATTATTTGAACAATAGTTTTTCAGTGAAGGACCTCGGTGAAGCGACATTTATACTAGGTATCAAAATCTATAGAGATAGATCGAGACGATTGATTAGGCTATACATATCTTGACAAGATATTGAAGAAGTTCAATATGGACGGAAGTAAGAAATGATTCTTATCCATATTACAAGGCAAGATGTTGCGTAAGACTCAAAGTCCGGCTACGGTGGAAGATAGAGAAATAATGAATAAGATTCCCTATGCCTCAACCATAGGATCTATCATGTATGCCATGTTGTGTACTAGACCGGATGTGGAACATGCTATTAGTTTGACTAGCAGATACCAGTCTGATCCAGGTTTGAAACACTAGATAGCGGTCAAGAATATTTTCAAGTACTTAAGAAGAACTACAAAATTCTCATATATGGAGGTGAACAAGAGCTCATCGCAAAGTGTGACATCGATGCACGCTTTGGAACGGATCCGGATAACTCCAAGTCCTAATCCAGATACATATTTATCATGAATGGAGCGGAAGTTAGTTGGAGGAGTTCCAAGCAACCCGTGGTGGCGGGATCATCAACATAGGAGGAATATGTTGCTGCTTCGGAAGCGGCGCATGAAGCGGTTTGGATGAAAGAGTTCATAACTGAACTTGGTGTGGTCCCTAGTGTATTGTGATGGGTTCGTAGCATGGAAAGCAAAAAAATTCTACCACAAGAACAAACAAAACCCAGATCTAATCTAGATAAAAGCCAAGATCTAATCTATTAGACATGTGCAACGAGATAGATAGGAACTAACCCTCGTAGATCCGAAAGCGTTAACGAGATTAGATCTCGTGGTTGATGTAGTCGATCACTTGCCGATCTCAAGATCGTGTGGACGATCCTTCCGGCGCCGCGTTCCGGCAGCGCTTCCGCAGTCGGTCACATGTGCGGAGTCGAAGCAGACCTTCCTCTCCTCGTTCCAGCGAGCGGCGGAGGTAGTAGATCTTCTCCACGGAATCCCAGCAGCACGACGGCGTGGTGGTGGTGGTGGAGTAGAGAATTCTGTAGGGCTTTGCCTATGCCTGTGCAGAAGAAAGGAGGAGGAGAGAGGCGGCGGAGATTGGTGTTGTGGAGGAGGGGCAAGGGGTGGCGCCTCCCCCTTCTATTTAAAGGAGGGAGGGCGCCTGGGGAGGGGGAGTCCTAGTAGGACTCCCCACCTCCTAGGGCCGACGGATTGGGGAGGGGGGGGAGTCCTCCTCCCCCACGACTCCTTGTCTTGACCCATCAGGACTCCTTGATCCCTATCTTGATTTTCAAGAAAACTCCAAGAAATCTTCTAGAACCTTCCGGAACATTCCGAAACCTTCTAGAATCCTCATACAAATACTCCGAAACATTTCCTAACTCAGAAAATGATCCCCAATATATGAATCTTATTCTCCGGACAATTCCGGATCTCCTCGTGATGTCCCGGATCCAATCCGAGACTCCGAACAACCTTCGGTCTCCAACGCATATTCCATATCTACTTAAAACAACTTCGAACCTTAAGTGTGTCACCCTACGGTTCGTGAATATGTAGACATGACAGAGACACATCTCCTATCAATAACCATCAGCGGGACCTGGAGATCCATAATGGCTCCCACATACTCAACGATGACTTCGTGATCGATTGAACCATTTACATACAAAACCAATTCCCTTTGTCACACGACACTATACTTATCCAAGGTTTGATCGTCGGTATCTCCATACCTAGTTCTACCTCGTTACTGACAAGTACTCTTTACTCGTTCCGTGATATGTCATCCCTTGTGACCCAGTCACATGCTTGCAAGCTAACTAGATGACATTCCACCGAGAGGGCCCAGAGCATATCTACCCGTCATATGGATGGACAAATCCCAATCTTGGTCCATGCGCTTCAACACATACTTTCAGAATACCCAATGACACCTTTATGACCACCGAGTTACGAAGTGGTGTTTGATGTCATCAAAGTACCCATCCGGTGATGGTGATTAACATAACCTCATGGTCGAAGGATTAGGTTACTATGTATTTTTAAAGCTTATAGCAAACGAACTTAATGACTTGATCTTATGCTATGCTTATTACGGGTGTGTGTCCATCACATCATTCTCCTAATGATATGATCTTGTTATTAATGACATCCAATGTCCTTGATCAGGAAACCATGATCATCCATTAATCAACAAGCTAGTTTAACAAGAGGCTTACTAGGGACTCTTTTATGTTCACAAAACACACAAGTATTAATGTTTCCGGTTAATACAATTATAGCATGGGATGTAAACATTTATCATAAACATAAAGATATAATAATAACCACTTTATTATTGCCTCTTGGGTATATCTCCAACAGTCTCCCACTTGCACTAGAGTCAATAATCTAGTTAAAAAACTTGTGCATTCAACACCTATGGCTTTCTGGTGTTGTATAGACACTATTGCTAGTGGTAAACATAATCTTCGGATCTGACACTTCCAGGTCCATGTGTATTTGCATGTCCTTGCGTATCTACGCATTACTCATTCTCCAATGAGATGGCATTGTATAAATTTGGTCCTTTGGTGAGACCTTTAGTTCCTTGGGATTAAATCATGTTGATACAATTGTCGTACAATGTATCTTCATAGTATTATCCCACTATGAACCACACCTAGTTTGATAACAAATTACTTAACACAAATGCCCTCCTTTGCTGCTACTATAGCAGTTATATACTTAGCCTTTTGTTGTAGTATCCGTCACAATATCTCAACTTTGGAACTCATCCAAATCCATCATGGAATATCCTTTCCATTATATTGTGCCACCCATAGTCTAAATTGAGATAAATTTAATTTGTATCTTGTGACAAAACTAGTATCAATGTAACACTTTACAATGAACTACCTTTAATTATTTGTCACTTATACATGATATATTCTTAGTTCTTCCAAAGCTCATAAGAATATCTTTACTATTGTCCAGTGATCATCTTATGAGTCATTCTGGTATATGCTCATAACATTTAGAGCATAGGACATATCTGGATGTGTACATCTCAAAAAATGATTGATCAAAATATTCTTGTGATTTCACCAAGTGTCAAAACACTTGAATCTCGTGTCAACACACTTGAATCTTGATTTAGTCCTTTCCGTGCGTCAAGAACCTTTCTTGTTGTTTCCATATTGAACTCATTCAACATATTATCTATGTACATTTGGCAAAACCATATTAGCGCCTCAATCTATTCATATAGACATTGATGCCTAATTCTTGAGTTATGCCTAAGTCTTTCATCGAAATGAAATTCTTAACCTGTGTCAATAAAAGATACATTATTTCTAATCAACAATATGTCTTTCACATAATGTATTAGAAATATGTCTTAGCGCTCCCACTTAATTTCTTGCAAAATGCAAAACATCTTCATCGTCTCTGAAGATTCCAACTCCGCGATGCTCACTTCAACCATTGAAGTTTTGCATACTCTTTTAGCATCCTTTGATTTAACAAAACCCTTTGGATCGTGTCATGTACACGTCCTAGGTAACCATTCTATTAGAAGAACTTGTTTTGTTTGTTCAACTACCATATACCAAAATATATGTAGTAAACTCTTTCCGACATTAATCCGTCCAGACTAAATATCGCTATGAAAGATCAAATCTTATCATAGTCAATTCCTTGAACATTGTCGTAAACTCTTTCTGACATATCGACTATTTCATAGATTTGAAACATCCATGTCTATTTCTTTATAGATCCAAACACGACCGATAGGCTTCACGCCTTTCCGGAGGGTCTTCTAAGTTCAGAAACTTGATTTCTCGTGTATGGATACTATCACGGATTCCATGACTTCTAGTCATTTTATGGAGTCAGGGCCCATCATTGCTTCTTTGCATGTAGTCGGTTCATCATTGTCAAAACAATAACGACTTGCTTATCAAATCTTACTATTTGATTCTTACCAACCCACACGGTTCTATAGGAACTCTAATCTCCGAGATCACACCTTTTGTAATCACGAGAGCCATGAGCATTGTGGCTGCCACCGGGACACTTTCCGGCGCTGTGCTACTTAGCACATATAGCTAAGGTTCAACAACCTTATCAAAGTTTCTATTGTCCTCCCACTTAACTTTTCACGAAAAAATTCCTTCTCAAGAAACTTGACGTTCCAAGCGACAAACTCTTTTGTCCTCGGCGTTATGGAGAAATTCCCAACAAATTCTTTGGAATAACCTACAAAGACGTGCTTATCCGACTTTGGTTGTAAATATTTTACTTATGCCTAGCATACCAAAAATTAAGAAAGGACAACCTGGGTTTTATCCCAAACCATGACTTATATGGTGTCATTTCAACGGATCACGATGGAGCTCTTTTCAGTGTAAAAGCGGTAGTCTCTAAAGCTTTAATCTTTAAAATATAATGGCAGTTTTATAAATGACACCTTTGATCTTACCATGTAAAACAAGGTTTCATTACATATCTCGAACACTCCATAATCCTATGGTGTTTTGGGAAATGCAAATCCATGGAACAATTCCTCAAATCTTAGGTGTTTTGCTAAACTTGTAACTCAAACATCTTTCTTTATGATCCAATCATAAACTCTTTTATTTTCTTGTTACAATGATTTTCCACTTCATCTTGAAAGTCTTTGAACATTTTTCAAATGTTTCATACTTCTTTCTTATTGAGTTAGTATATACATATACTCACTCAAATCTTCGGAGAAAGCATATGAAGTTGAAATCCATCGCCCACGACTACACATAATGGACTATATACATCGATATGTACAAATTCCAATCAGTTAGTCGTCCGTTCCTCTTTTGTCATACGAACGGAGTTTTAATTATCTCCAGGAAAGTATCACAAGCGTCATTTGATCCAAATCAAAGACTCCAAAAATCCATCAACATGGAGTTTCTTCATGTATCCCTTTCAATATAATTTAAATGGCGATGTCACTTCGCAAGTGATCTTTCAATCATTTGTCTTGCGACATTTTAGCATTAGTTTCATGGTCGTTATTTCTCAAACCAGACTTGTATATCATCCATCTATTATGGAGTACGGTAATTATTTGAACAACCTTTTGTCATCATAATACCTGATCAAAATAAAAATTACTGAAACAAATCTTGAAGGCAAGCTTTGATGTTAACGAGCAACACAACAACCCTTTGTTTGTTTTCGATGAACATCATCACATATTCTCTTGCTAGTTACTTAGGCCATTGAAGTTCATGAATTGTGTTGTCCTGTATGACACTTCATACCAACCAATTCGGTATCCAATACCGGAGAACCACATTGTTTAACAAGCAAGGAATCCAACCATAACATGTATATCTTCTATATGCCTAAGTTGGACATCTCCAACCTTTTATTTTATGCCAAATATTTTATAGATTCTCTTTCAGCTATTCCTTTTCTTTTAAAAGAATCTATCAAACATGACACATGGTACAAAGTGTATATAGTCAACTACTAATACCTTTGGACTTGCACTTTGAGGTGGATCACCATCATCAAATGTTTGGTGTTCTTTCAAAAAATCCATTCTTTAGTAATCTTTTAGTATAGTAAACATTTTACTTACATCTTCTATTTATCCTTATCATGACAACTTTCATGATCAAGCTGCTACAGCTTATAAAGGTGAATTGCGAGTATAATGTTTCTTTTTCAAAACCTTTGGAGGATTAGGATGACTAGCGTCTCCAACCTTCACAAATTCTGATCAAATATGAGGACGTATACTCTATCATGTTGTAACCAACACATTGTTTTAGATATCGCAATACCTTTCACATATGATGGTTTCTGAAACATTGCTTTCAGCTCTTAGATAAACTTGATATTAAAAACAATCTTTTGAGTATCAAGAATCATAGAGGCAAACATGATACATTAGATACTAACACTGGAATTGTTACTCTTGATTTAATACTATTTATTAAACTTCATGGAGTAAATAGAGTTTGCTGAAAGTTTGCAATAGGACTTAAAAACTTTAAATTGACATTCAAAACAATACGATACCAGTTCGTAAAGTAAATGTCCAGAATTTCTATAGTTCCACTATCTCAACTATAACTAAGCGTAAGGTGGTGAACGGATGCCAGTGACTACAACAAACTATGCAAATTCACTTTGATTGTGTTTATGATAAATTGAGTTCGACTAATCCAAATTACAAATGAACTCCCACTCAAAACAACATCCCTCGAGTTTTTTTAGTGATTACACGAACCAAATCCACTACACCAAGTCCGATCATCACGTGAGATGATGTAGCTTTAAAGGCGAACAATCAACATGTTCATCATATCATCCATATGACTCATGCTTTACCTTTCGGTATTCCGTGTTCTGAGACCATGTCTGTACATGCTAGGCTCGTCAAGGTTAACCTTAGTTTCCGCATGTGCAAATCTGGCTTGCACCCGTTGTATGCACACGTAGAGTCTATCACACCCGATCATCACGAGATGCTTCGAAACGACGAGTCTTAGCAACGGTGCCAACTAAGGACGAACACTTTATTACTTGATATTTAGTGAGAGGGATTATCTTATAATGCTACCGTCGCGATCTAAGCAATACAAGATGCATAAAGGATTAACATCACAGGCAATTCATAATTAGTGTGATATGATATGGCCTTTTCTTCTTGCGCCTTTGATCTCCATCTCCAAAGCACGAACATGATCTTCATCATCACCAGCATTGCGTCAAGGTCAGTGGCGCCGCTTCATGGTTGTCCATCATCACTAGCAACTATTACAACTACTTGGAATAAAGCTATTACAAGATGAATAGACACGCAGGTCTTAACAGAATTAAAGACAACCATTAGTCTCCTGCCGGTTGCCGTATTACAACAAGGATCATTGCATACATCAAATACAATCATAATCACATGATGGCCATATCACATCACAAAACCCCTGCAAAAACAAGTTAGACGCCTCTAATTTTCTTTGCATTTTTTACGTGGTTTGGGGCTTTCGCATAAGACCGATCTTACCTACGAACAAGAACCACAACGTTGATACAAGTGTTGTCAGATGCTCATTGTAAATTGAATCTTAGCTATGGTGGGAGAGACAGACACCCGCAAAGTCACTTATGCAAAGAAAGTTGCACGTCAAGCGTGGAGCAAGTCTCATGTGCGATGACATGTAATGTTAGCCCGAGCCGCTTCATCCCACCATGCCGCAAGATGCAAAGTACACGCTAAGACACCGACAACAAAAGCATCAACGCCCACAAAAAAATTGTGTTCTACTCGTGCAACAGATCTATGCATAGATACGGCTCTGATACCACTGATGGGTTCGTAGCATGGAAAACAAAAATTTTCTACCGCAAGAACGAACAAAACCCAGATCTAATCTAGATAAAAGCCAAGATCTAATCTATTAGACATGTGCAACGAGATAGATAGGAACTAACCCTCGTAGATCCGAAAGCGTTAACGAGATTAGATCTCGTGGTTGATGTAGTCGATCACTTGCTGATCTCAAGATCGTGTGGACGATCCTTCCGGCGCCGCGTTCCGGCAGCGCTTCCGCAGTCGGTCACACGTGCGGAGTCGAAGCAGACCTTCCTCTCCTCGTTCCAGCGAGCGGCGGAGGTAGTAGATCTTCTCCACGGAATCCCAGCAGCACGACGGCGTGGTGGTGGTGGTGGAGTAGAGAATTCTGCAGGGCTTCGCCTATGCCTATGCAGAAGAAAGGAGGAGGAGAGAGGCGGCGGAGATTGGGTGTTGTGGAGGAGGGGCAAGGGGTGGCGCCTCCCCCTTCTATTTAAAGGAGGGAGGGCGCCTGGGGAGGGAGAGTCCTAGTAGGACTCCCCACCTCCTAGGACCGGCGGATTGGGGAGGGGGGGAGGAGTCCTCCTCCCCCACGACTCCTTGTCTTGACCCATCAGGACTCCTTGATCCCTATCTTGATTTTCAAGCAAACTCCAAGAAATCTTCTAGAACCTTCCGGAACATTCCGAAACCTTCTAGAATCCTCATACAAATACTCCGGAACATTTCCTAACTCAGAAAATGATCCCCAATATATGAATCTTATTCTCCGGACAATTCCGGATCTCCTCATGATGTCCCGGATCCAATCCGAGACTCCGAACAACCTTCGGTCTCCAACGCATATTTCATATCTACTTAAAACAACTTCGAACCTTAAGTGTGTCACCCTACGGTTCGTGAATATGTAGACATGACAGAGACACATCTCCTATCAATAACCATCAGCGGGACCTGGAGATCCATAATGGCTCCCACATACTCAACGATGACTTCGTGATCGATTGAACCATTTACATACGAAACCAATTCCCTTTGTCACGCGATACTATACTTATCCGAGGTTTGATCGTCGGTATCTCCATACCTAGTTCTACCTCGTTACTGACAAGTACTCTTTACTCGTTCCGTGATATGTCATCCCTTGTGACCCAGTCACATGCTTGCAAGCTAACTAGATGACATTCCACCGAGAGGGCCCAGAGCATATCTATCCGTCATATGGATGGAAAAATCCCAATCTTGGTCCATGCGCTTCAACACATACTTTCAGAATACCCAATGACACCTTTATGACCACCGAGTTACGAAGTAGTGTTTGACGTCATCAAAGTACCCATCCGGTGATGGTGATTAACATAACCTCATGGTCGAAGGATTAGGTTACTATGAATTTTTAAAGCTTATAGCAAACGAACTTAATGACTTGATCTTATGCTATGCTTACTACGGGTGTGTGTCCATCACATCATTCTCCTAATGATATGATCTTGTTATTAATGACATCCAATGTCCATGATCAGGAAACCATGATCATCCATTAATCAACAAGCTAGTTTAATAAGAGGCTTACTAGGGACTCTTTTATGTTCACAAAACACACAAGTATTAATGTTTCCGGTTAATACAATTATAGCATGGGATGTAAACATTTATCATAAACATAAAGATATAATAATAACCACTTTATTATTGCCTCTTGGGAATATCTCCAACATATTGGACCCAATGTCCATATATTGTGACAAGAATGGATCCATAGCAATTGCAAAGGATCCAAGGTCTCACAAGAATTTCAAGCATATCAAGCGTCGATTTCACTCTATCGGTGAACATGTCAAGGATGGTGATATAAAGATTTGCAAAGTACACATGGATCTGAATATGGCAGATCTGTTGACTAAAACTCCCCCTAGGGAAAACATGATTAGCACCATAACTCAATGGGTGTTAGATTCATAACAATATAAACTAGACATTGCTCTAGTGCAAGTGGGAGACTAAAGGGAATATGCGCGAGAGGCAATAATAAAATGTTATTATCTTATTCCAAGTTATGATTGATGTTTATTTCTCATGCTAGAATTGTAAAAATAGGAAATGTTAATACATGTGTGGTTAATAAACAAACCAATGTTCCTATTAATGCCTCTCATATATACTAGCTCGTTTATTAACAAATGATCAAGGCTTCCTAATTATGACATTGGATGTTGTTAATAATGAGAGCATATCATTAGGAGAATGATATGATGAACATACACACAAAATATATTTAGCAATACGATATAGTCATTAAGTTTACATTTCTACATCAAAATACATATGAAGTATTCCTAGTCCTTAGACCATGAGATCATGTCAATGGCTAACACCGAAAGAATGCTTTAATAATGTCAAACGTCACACCGTAACAGAGTGACTATAAAGGTGGGTTCAGGTATTCCAAAGGTGTTATGTGGAGGCTTATGGATGAAGAGTGGGATTTGTCCTTCCTAATTACAGAGAGATATACTCTGGGCCCTCTTTGTGATATCACATCAACACCGCTTGCAAGCACGTGACTAGGTCACATGGATGTTGTATCACAAAACGAGTAAAGAGTACTTGTCGGGAACGATATGGAACTAGGGTATGATTGATACCTTTGATCAGATCTCGTACAAGTAAAGTAACACGAGAAAAAAGGAATTTGATACGACGTTGATGGTTTACACGATCAAAAGATTCATCATTAAATGTGCAAGAGTTTGTACGGATCTTCAGGTCCCGCTTTTGATTATTGATAAGAGTTGTGTCTCTATCATGTCTATATTATTCACGAACCATAGGGTGATACACTTAATATTCTCCAACAATAAGTGGTAGATAAAACGTATCCGAGAATAAAATTGTTAGAGCTCGGAATTGTTTTGGGTCAAATCGCTAAAAATAGTTTCAAGTGTAATATTGAAACAATGCAAGGGATTTTATGTGAATTTTTATTAATTAAAGCACTTAACAAAATTCTAAATAAAATAAATAAAAGAGTTTTATTTGAAGAGAAAAATGGATTTATGCTAATAGATAATAAATGCATGTGAGTGGAGATAGAGTTTATGCGAGTGAGATGTGCACTCACATGAATGAGGGAGAGGTGGGGCACCCTCCATGGCCGGCGGCCATGCCCCCTTGGGCTGCCCCCACCCCCTATAAAAGGCACCCTCCTCCTCCTCCTCTCTAGAGGCACCACCTCCTCGTGAAGGTTTTCTTCCACCTCTAGCATTTTCCCATGGTCTCGAATTAGCGAGGTACATGTTCTGTTGGTTTCTCGGAGTAAGATTTATCTACTCCTTCCGCTGCTCTTCTGGAGTGGAGGCGAGAAAGTTGGCGGGAGCTGGACGTGTGACCGTGGACGGATACGCTGCTAGGTTACAACGTTCTTCAACATGATATTGAGATCGGCAAGTGATCGACTACATTACGAATGGAAACAATTTCCATAAAAACTTTTCGGTCTTCGAGGGTAAGTTATTCTGGATACCTTCATACTCGTTATTAGCATCTAGATTAGATCTTGGCGCAATTGGTGTTCTTATCGTAGGATTTTTTTATTTTCTATGTTGCGAACCCTTCAAATAGCGGTGTAGATTGTACGCCTGGGCACTGCTAGAAGCGCTACCTCCATTCGGGGTTGCGCAGATCCGGGTGGAGCTGACACCGGTGAGCTCGATACGGCGCAAGCTCTTCCTTCCGCTTCAGCTAGAACACGCTCATGGACGAGTACCGTCCCATTGCCCTCTTCTGCTCCGACAGTTCACGGCGGCGCTTCTCGATCTGCATCGCCAATTCGGTGCCATGCAAGGGCAACACCATGGGCACACCTGCGTAGCTGAGCTCGAAGCTGGCCGAAAGCGTCGCGCACGGCCGCGCGATGATGTCGTAGTGGGCGAACGTCACATCCTCGTAGAAATTAAGGTTGGGTCTCTCCATGACGACGGCGGGAGGGGGAGGGAGAGAGGCGGAGGGAGGGGCACCTAGATGTAGCGGGAGAAATGGCAGAAAGGCAGAGCGGGAAGTGGTGGAAAGTCCGAAAACGAAGGGGCTCTGTGGTCGACGCGCCTTTCTCCCACTGCCAGGAATGACCCGCGTTGTTTTCAGCTCTATCCGGCGCATCCACTTGGCACCCTATGGGTTGGGTTCCGCGTGGGAGCGCCGGATGTTAAAATGAGCTGCGTTGGTGCCAAAAAAAAATAGAGGACCTGATTGAACGTGATTTGAGCATCCGCACCCGATGGGCTTTTTGGGGGCTTTAGATCCCCCGAGTAGTCGCCGGCTGTGAGCCACAAGGCAGGATGCCGCTGTGGCCATCAGAACCGGCTGTCGCCCATTTTGTCTTTTGCTTCTTCGATCTTGCTCGATCCTATCCGGCTCGAAGATATCCTTGTTTTTTTTTCTTGGCATCCAGCATTTTGATTTGTTAGAAATTGTCCCAGGTAGATGTAAAACGGAAGATAATACTACTAGTACCACATTTTTCACCGGTCGACTAAACAGATGTCAATTGTAGGAAATATCTACTAGTACTACTACATTAATTCGTGCATGAAAGAAGAAGGAAGAATAAACTTAATTTCGGCAGGCTGGTTAGCGAGTGAGACGGAGAATGTGACAGGGCGCCATGATCTACGGTTAAGGACGCTCCTCCGCGTCACGTTTATCTAGAATTAGAAACGCCAATGATCTTTCCTTCTCGCAATCATTTGGTGTTTCGTTTTTCAGAATCAGAGATAAGCGAGCGGAGAAGGACGTGATAGGTTGGTTTGCTTTCCCGTACGTACGTCGTCGCATGCATGTAGTTAGTACAGTATGGTATTATTCCCGTTCCTAAGGCCCTCCACAGCGTATACCCAAATCGGTGCCGAAAATGGTTTTCAGGCATCGAATGCCGGTGCCCTACGCTGCTGAGGTGGTGCCTGGATTTTTTTTCAGGGAATCGGAACAATTAGGTGCTCCGATGCCCAAACTTCAAAAATCAATAAAATATTAAAATTAAAGATGACAATTGCAACTGCCGTCTCCTAAAAGGAGCTTGCTGAAGTAGTAGGCGGAGGGGCGACACCAGCTCATGCTACACGGCGTCGATTGCCACGAACTCCGGCTCATGGCCACCGTGCCGCCGCTCTCTATGACGGCCATGTACGCCGTCCTGAACACAACCTTGCCCAGCACCTCTGCCAACACGCGCAGCAGGTCTAGATCGATGAAGATCGACTTCGTGGCCGCCGGTCTCAAGCAAGATGAGCAGGAAGGCGCTGGGAGGACCGCCGTGATTTGGGTAGCGCGCGCCAGCGCTGGGAGGACCCCGATTCGCGCCGGCGCTGTACGTCGCCGTGCGGCTGGCCGGCTGGGAGCCGCGGGCAGCCGGTGATGGACATGGACGGGACAGGACAAGACGGGAGGGGATATTTTCATAGCAGAACGAAACTAGAACTCGTGTGAGGGGAGATGGAGGTTGGGTCGATAGAGTTTTTTTATCCTAACAATGGGGCCCACTATTTTTCACAAGGATCCGCCACGCTGTGTGACCGGTGCCAAAAAAGAATTGTCAGGGCATCGATGCTATTTTCAGGTATTGGGCACCGGCTACGCTGTGAAGGGCCTAATAGTATCCCCCTTCCAATCTTCCACGCGTGCCTCGCAATTAGCCAATTATTACTACTCCTTAGTTGGCTCACGATGATCGTCGACGAGGCTCTCATCATCCGGCAAACCGTGCTCGGAGCCTCCACAAATGCATCCATCTGTTCTTGAGGTCAATGAGGCTTCTTAAGCCGGGACCAGACTGTGCTCACCTACCGTTGTATTTTTCCAACTACCTGCACCCCATGCATGTTGCAGGTGGCACTTCTAAGTTTTCAAAAAGTAAAGTGCGGGCGGCATACAATCATACTTTGGGATAAACTTCTCTGTTAGGGTTTTGTGCTCCGGCGGCGATCTCTGATCACCCCGTGAGATTGGTTGCGGTTCCGTTGCAATCTCAATTCCCATCCACTGGTTTGATCCCCGGTTTGATCGTGACCTTGCCCGTCCCTGCGTTTCCTGTTCCTTCCTGGCCTCGTTCCCTCGTGGCTAGGGTTTCAGAGACAGTTCCGATGGCGGATGCAACTGGAGGCAGCTCGCCGGGCCTGGCGGCGGATAAGGAAGTGGAGATCGATGATATGCTCAAGCATATGGATCTCCATGATGACGAATTGGATGAAGTGGTGATTGATGCGAAGGAGGTGGAGGAATACTAGAAGGATGCAGGATGGTTAGCAATTGGTAGAGTGCACACATCGCGGACCATCAGTGCTGAGGCGCTGTTTGCGAAGATGAAAGCGATCTAGAACCTCTCCAGAGAGCCGATTTGCCGGGAAGCTAGGGAGAATCTATTCATCTTTCGTATGCATTACTTGGGGGATTGGAAAAAAGGTGGTTCATCAGGGTCCTTGGACTTTCCGAGGCTGGGCCCTGCTGGTGGAGGATTACGATGGCAGAGTGGATCCGGAGAAGGTGGTGATCAGTGGATTGTACGTGTGGGCTCAACTCCATGGCATACCGGAGCTCTATAGTAAGATTATGGTGGTAGATGATCTAGCACGCAAAGTTGGGAAAACGAACGAGGTGCAGATGGCCCCGAAACTATTTTTCGAAGGAAATTATGTGCGGTTTTGAGTGCTCATCGATGTGGCGAAACCTCTGAAGCGGGTTGTTCCACTAACAGTGGAAGGCGAGGGAAGGACGATGTTAATGGTTAAGTATGAAATTTTTCTCTTTTTCTGTAAACACCGTGGTCTTTTTGGGCATGATCATGAGGAGTGCGGTGATGACGTCTGGGAGGCCAAACACCTGCAATATGGAGCTTGGATGCTTGCTACACGCTGAGCAAATACTTTGGTAGAGACTCAACGGTTTGTTACTCGAGTACCAACAAGGGGAGGGTGGTCTGGCCGTAGTGGTTAAAATCAAAAAAACCCGGAAAAGGCCATCCCAAGATGCTTCATTGGATGAGGAGGAGGAAACGGGCGATTCTGGTGAAATCCCCCTGAAACCAAAACAACGGAGGAGACCTTGGGGAAGATGTAGATATGATCTTAGTGACCTTGGATGCTAATGAACTTGTGAGTGCAAAAAAGAAGCTAGACCTTGGGGAAGATGTAGATATGATCTGAGGGAATACTTTATCGGGCGACACTCATTTTGAAATGGAGAAGGACAAGAACCAGGAGGTGCCCCCACCACCGCCAGAATATCCTAACCCTCGTGACCGCTCGAAGCAAAGGAAAGTGAATGGCTCTTCCAATGACTTGGCAACATCGGCAGCCACCTGGAGGTGGACCGTCGGGCCCAATGATGACATTAAGCTGGAACGGTCGCAGTTTGGGGCAACCGGCGACCATTTAGGAACTAGTCTGCCTTGTTTAGACTTACAAGCCTTGTCTGGTTTTCATTTGCGAGACTAGACAAAGCAAGGATTGGGTCAAAAATCTCAGGTACAATATTGGGTTGAAGGGATGTTTTCAGGTGAAAGGTGAAGGAAAAGGTGAGGGTCTTGCTCTGTATTGGACTGAAGATATCACTATTCAGCTTCTTTCTTTCAGCAATAGGCACATCGATGATCATGTTAACGGTGGACCTTTTGATCATATGTGGAGATGAACCTTTCTTTATGGTGAGCCCAAACCTACTGACCGTCATAATATGTGGGCGAAGCTGAGAGAAATTAAGACTAACTCGGATAGACCAAATGGCTTATGATGGGTGATTTCAATGAGGCTATGTGGCAAGAGGACCATTTTTCAAATACCCCTCAATTAGAAAGAGTGATGCTAGATTTCCGAGAGGTCAACTCACACTGCTATCTCCATGATTTGGGCTTTGTGGGAGTCCCCTGAACTTTTGATAATAAACAGAAATGTGATCGCAATGTTAAGGTCTGGTTAGACCGGGCTGTGGCATCTCCGCATGGTCTGCATTGTTCTGTGATCACCGGCTGAAGCATATTGCGTCCTCGTGCTCATGTCACTGCCCTATCCTCTTATCTGCTGACCAAACATCAAATATCAGGCCACTTTGGCCAATTATGAGGTATGAGGTGATGCGGGAAAGGGAGCCTTCCCTGGCTGCTGCAGTGGAGGAGTCTTGGTCACGGAGAATTCCAGGACGGGACCTAGGAGATGTTTCAGTTTCACTAAAGTCGGTAATGACGAACTTGTACAAGTGGAAAAATTCACATATCAAGACAGTACCTAGGGAGATTGAGAAGAAAAGGGCACAGCTGGAGAAGTTGCATCAGCACAATGATGAGGCTAGTGCGGAGCTTAAAATATGTTTGGAGAGTTAAATACGCTGACAGTCCCTGTATTTGTCGGCTAGCTCGATTTAGTCCTCTTACTTGAAATTTGCTGAATTTTGTTCATATATTTGTGAATTAAGCTCGATTTAGTCCTAATTCATGTTTAGCATCGAAATTGCGCTAACTCGGATGCCACGTGGAGGCGTGTTCTACTTGCAGGAGCGAAGATGGACCAAAAATTTGCAGTTAGCCCCTACCGCGTTACTTTGTTACCGTTTGTTAACCTTCCACTGTAAATATGTCACTCGACCTTCTGGTCTAGCGATCACCATCTCCGTCACCTGTCCATCGCCTCCGTCGAGTCCTTCCTTTTTTCCTCATTTTCCTCCCTCGAATAGAACTCTCTGGGCTGAAAGGATATGTAACATCATGGGGCGCTCTGCATAATGGATCTGATGGGAGGGGGATAAGTGCAAATATCTAAAACATTCTAGATGTGCGAGGGTGTTCCTACAAGATTCCAGTCCATGTGGCGTCTGAATCAGTGCAATTTCGACACCAAACATGGATTAGGACTAAATCGAGCTCAATTCACAAGTACACGGATAAAATTCAGCAAATTTCAAGTACGAGGACTAAATCGAGGCAGCACGATAAGTACAGGGACTGTTACTGTATTTAACTCAAAAGAGATGGACGAACTTCTCTATCGTGAAGAGATGATGTGGATGCAACGATCCGTATTTCTTGGCTGCAGGAGGGTGACCATAACACCAAGTATTTTCATCGAAGAGCATCATGGCGAAGGAAGAAAAATAGCATATGAAAGCTTAAATGTTGCGATGGGACATGGACATCGGACACGAGCGAGATGGAGGACATGTCGAGGTTTTTTTTTCCAAAATCTGTACATGAGAGATGACCATATAAATCCGAGTATCATAACATATCTTTTAGACCAGTGCGTTGATGATGACATGAATACAACTCTGTGTGCACCTTTCTTGGAGAAATAGATTAGTGACACGCTGTTCCAGATCGGACCGTTACAGGCGCGTGGGCTGGATGGTTTTCCTGCCCGTTTCCTGCAGAAAAACTGAGGCCTAATGCGCGAGAATGTTGTTCAAGCGGTCCAACATTTTTTACTGATGGTATTATGCCTGAGGGGGTTAGCGATACCTCTATTGTCCTAATCCAAAAAAGAATGACCCAGAAGAGCTGAAGTATTTCCGTCCTATTAGTCTCTGCAATGTGATCTTTAAAGTGGTGTCAAAGTACCTACTTAACCGTCTTCGACCGATGCTTCAGGATATCATATCTCCGACACAAAGTGCATACATCCCTGGGCACCTCATCACGGATAATACGTTGATGGCATTTGAGTGCATTCACTCAATTCAGACAGGATCAGCAGCCCGTAGGAAATTTTGTGCATATAAGCTGGACATGGCCAAAGCGTATGACCGTGTGGATTGGAGGTTTTTGGAAAGGGTTTTAGAGAAATTGGGCTTTCATCCTTAGTGGATACGGTGTGTAATGGCGTGTGTGACCACCGTTCGCTATTCTATTCGCTTTAACAGACAGTGGTTGGACCCCTTCACCCCTACTCGTGGCATTCGACAAACTGATCCTCTTTCACCATATATTTTCCTTTTTGTTGCTGATGGTCTGTCTTGTCTCATCAGAAAGGAGATGTAAAGAAATTCTCTTAGAGAGCTTCACATCAGATGGAGATCCCCGGTGATATTTTATCTTCTCTTTGCGGATGATAGCCTCCTATTCTTTGAGGCCACAATTGAACAAGGCAAAATTGTGAAAACTATTCTAGACCGATATGAAAGAGCTACATGGCAACTGGTAAGCATGGGAAAGTGTTCAGCCATGTATGGCGATCTTTGCCCACCCGAGGTGCAAAGCAAGCTCAATAATATTCTCAAGCACCAAACCCATTGTTTTGAATAAAAATATTTGGGACTCCCTATGCCTGAAGGAAAGATGAATAGTGGCAAATTCAAACCCACCAAGGAGAAATTCTCTAAACATGCTTCAGACTGGTCGGATAAATTTATGTCCTCGGGAGCAAAAGAAATACTCATAAAATATGTGCTTCAATCAATAGCTACCTATGCGATGGGGGTCTTCAAGTCCCCTATTGTCTGAACTGATGATCTGATGCAAATAATTCGTAATTTTTGGTGGGGAGATGAGGAGGAAAAAAGGCTCATGCACTGGATATCATGGGAGAGGATGGCTCTACCAAAGTCTCAAGGTGGCATTGGCTTTGGAGACCTCGGAGTTTTCAACCAAGCTTTTCTCGCAAGACAAGCCTGGCATTTGCTCCACTACCTGGATAGTTTATGTGCTTGGTTATTGAAGGCTAGGTACTACCCCTCAGGTGATCTGCTTGATACCGCCTTCATACAAAATCAATCGCAAACATGGCAGGGAATCGTTCACAGGTTAGAGCTCTTAAAAAAGGTGTCATCTAGAGGATTGGGTCGGGCTCAAAGGTCAGGATCTTTCGCGATAGCTGGCTTCCTAGAACAGATGCGATGAAAGTCGAAGGGAGACAGGGTAATTCTCGCTTGAAGTGGGTATCCGATTTGATAAACCCACTGACAATAACCTAGGACGAGTCAGCAATGCACGGTTGCTATTTCCTAAGGGATGCAGAGACAATCTTGTCTATCAAGCTACCAGCGAGAGAAGGCGAGGACTTTGTCGCTTGGAGTGGAGAGAGCAATGGATTATTCAGTGTTAGATTAGCGTACTGCATTGGCATGCAGCCCATTATGGAAAAACTGAACCATGAACAATCATGCTCGGAACCTACCGACGATAGGAGCGCTTGCAATATGGTCTGGAAAGCTGCAGTCCCGCAAAACCTTCGCGTGTTTGCATGGAAAGCGGCCAAAGGCACGCTTGCTATTTGTACGGGCCTTCATTAGCAAATTCCAGGGACGGACCCGGTCTACACGGTCTATGGCTGCAAGGAGGAGGGCGACCACCATGCCCTCGTCCGTTGTACCCTCGCTCGGGCCTTGTGCAATGAGATGAGGAGTGTGTGGCAACTAACACCCAAGGAGTAGTTCCAAAAGTCAGGAAAGGAGTGGATTTTGCACCTTCTGAGCAATGTGTCGATGATCATTAGATCATAAATCATCTTCCTCCAGTGGCGGGTCTGGAACCATCATAATAATGTGGTCCATGGAGATGGTAAAGCTTTGATTACAGCCTCAGATTCATTCATTCTTAATTACCACCGATCCTTCTTGGCGATCAACAAGCCAAGCCTCTCAGGAAATGACAAGGCTGAAAGTCCATCTTCATGGGCTTCCCCTTCGGAAGGTATGTTAAAGGCTAACGTGGATGCGGGCTGGGACAGTGTGTCAAAAAGTGCGGGTATTGGCGTTGTGATCCGAGATCATTCAGGACAGCCTGTGCTATCAGAATGGACTGTCTTTCCATCTTGCGCTAGTTCTAAGGAGGCCAAAATGTATGCATGTGTACAAGGGCCGAAACACCTTATCGAGCTTCAGTGATGGTCAGCAATCCTAGAATCTGATTGCTTGCGGGCTGTACAGACCATATCAACAAAGGGGCAGGATCTATCTGAAGGAGATATGCCCTAGAGGCAAATAATAAATAGGTTTTTATTCTCATGTCTCAATTAGTTTATAATAGTTTCATATTGTGCTATAACTATATCAAGTGGAAACATTGGTACAGGTATGATATGAAACAAACCAAGTCCCTAGTAGTCTCTATCCATACTAGTTCGCTGGTCATGAGGATGATCTGGGTTTCAAGATCATGGGCATTTATGCCAATTGACAACAATGTCATATCATTGGTGAATGATGTGATGAACATTCCTCGAAATATTGCGACACGATCAAGTCATATAGTTCATTGTTGCAATAGCTAAAATCTAGTCTCCTTTTCCTTAGACTGTGAGTTCATATTACTCATTGTTTCCCGAGGTTGCTTTGACTGCATCAAACATCACACGGTTAAACGGTGATCATAAAGGTGTATGTTAGGTATTCCAAAGGAACAGTAGATGACATGTGACTACAAGAGCGGGATTTGTTCACCCACGTGACAGGTAAGAGACATATGGACGGCTTGGTGAGATTACATCCATAAATGTTGCAACATGTGGCTAGGTCACGGGGATGTAATATCATAGTAACAAGTAAAATAGAACTTGTCGATAATGAGATTGAATAGGGTATGTGATACCAATGATCGAATCTTGGATAAGTCATATCAAAGAAACAAAGGGAAATTGGATTCTACATTTTATAGTTCAAACGACATTGTCATCTGGAGTGCATAGGGGTCACATGGGCATCCCTGGTCCCTCTGTTGATCATTGATATAGATCATGTCTAGAGCATTCCCGAGCCGTGAGGGGATACAATTAAGGGTATGATGAGAGAGATCATCCGTAAGATGGAATCACAGTAGATAAAGAGAAAGCCAGAATTGTTCTGCAGAGAGATCCATAGTTGTTCCGAGAAAGGAATAAAGGAAAAGACCGGAAAATAGTTTTTAGATAAATGGGAATTTGAATATACATTTATTATATGTTAATTCTGAATTAATATATTCTAAATAATATTAAGATTTATAAAAGCAACTTTCATATTAGGCCAAATCTCCGGAGGGAATTAGCCGAGGAGAAAAGCCGCAGAAAAAGGAAAAAGTAGAAAAACAGCTGCTGCCACTGTTAGGCTAGGCAGCCCATGAAGGCGGGCGGCAGAAGTTTGGCGCCACGCGGGGCAGCTCACAGCCAGCGTCGCTGGCGGGCCACTGCCCCACGGCCCACGTGGGCGAGCACCCAGGCACAAGCAGACACCCGGCTGGCTGCCACTGATGGGCCGATGCGCGCTAGGCCGGCCCAGCAGAGCCGGAGCCACGCGGGAGGCAAGGTGGGCACAGGGTGGGCCACAACCATGGCCCACTTGACCGGCACTGCCTTAGCTGCTGCTGTTTTGTCTGCTTGCTATTGATTGGGCTGGATTTGGCCCATGCAACTGTTCCAAATTTCTTCTGATTTTTCCTTTGTAATTAGTCCCACATGGCTAACATAATGGGAAAGGCACACCCCTCCGCCTCCATATAGGGGTGCCCATGGGTGGGATTAAATACACAATAAAATAGAGCTATTCCCCTTGGTTGGAATGATATCCCTCTCTCTCTAGTTGTCTCCATGCGTTGGCATGGTCCCAAGAAAGGACTGTTCACGCAAGAGACACCGCACCTGCAGCACGCTGTTGCGCTGCAGGGATTCCTAGCCGGAGATCAACTTCCGCACTCCCGGTGGGATCGGGGATCCGGAGATCTCATCGTACACCAGATGTGTATGAAGCCACGAGGTGCAACACTTGTGCGTATTAGAGTTCCACCGTAGGAATTTTTTGTTTTCTTCTACGGAACCCTACGGTGGTATCAGAGCTGATCTATGCGTAGGAGTGTTGTACGGCCAGTATGCACAAGTAGTGTGTGCGAGCATTGATCCCTTAGTTGTTACCCTCTAACGTGTACTTGTTTATATCGCGGTATTGTTTGATGAAGCGGCCTGGACAGACCTTAGGCGTATTCATACGCGAGACTGGTTCCACGCTCAACATACGGCTTGTACCGTATAAGTGGCTAGCAGAAGTCTGTTTCCCATTCAATAGTTGATATAGCATTTACAATGGAGGGCCACAAAAGGGGCGTAGTAGAGACAACTGTTGGATCCATGTTGTGGTTGGAAAATTCGTAGTTTAGAAACGGTTCTATTGCGAAAGCCCTAACAACCATGTAAAACTTGCAATAAAGCAGAGGTGTCTAACTTTATTTTGCAGGAGGGCATGTGAATATGACATGGTATTGGTCGTTACGAAGGTAAAGTAGTTTACTTTTATGTTACTAAGTTATGTAGTAATAGTCATTGTTCCGATGGACGACCTGGTGGTGGGTCGTGGACTTGGCGTCAAACCGAGGGCAAGATGGAGATCAAGACGCAAGAAGAAGGACCATATCATATCACAATATACATGTGATGTTGATACCTGTTTTACATCTTATTGTGTGCTAGTATTAGATACTCAACGGTAGCAAATAAGATAATCCCTATTTAATTCCAATGATAGTATTCCCCTTGTGTGTGCACCACCAAGAAAGTTTTTCGGTATGCGGCAGCACCGTGATGATTGGGTGTCAGACATATCTACGTTCACATACAGTGGGTGTAAGCCATCTTGCACAATGAATACACACAAGTTAGATTTGGCGAGCCTAGCATGTGTAGACATGGCCTTGGAACACAAGAGATTGAAATATCGAGCATGAGTCACATGGCTGATGTGATTGACATTAGGAAATGTCTACCTTTGATACTGCATTGCCGGCTGATACCTTCGATCCAGATTACGGATGTAGTATAGCTCTTTTTCCCTAGTAGACCTAGGTTTATCGAATCCTCGGGAAGCAGATGCGTAGTGAAGTTACTTTATGGACTTTCAGGAGTTTTAGAATTCCTTTTGTGTTTTTACTGGACCAAGATTTTGCGTCTTTTTGTTGTTGTCGATGATGGAGAGAGAAGGCCTAGGGCATTCGGTTTCACCTATAGCTGTGCAAAACATCTGATGGGAATAAAAAAAAGATAAAGTATGCTTGTAATTGTTAGAGCAAGATAAATTATATGTGGGCAGTGCATCCATAATTGGTATTGCCTCCGCAACCTATTATAGCAATAACCTACTAGTCTCATCCATAAAAGAAAGAGAACTAATGATATGCGTAGTGACATCACCGTTAATCCCAAGTAAATTCCTCACATACAGTCGTACTAACCCTTCTGTCACTGGGGTTCCCAACCTACAGATTAGTCATTACTCATACTCCCTATACCTGGCTCAATCCTCGGGGTCTTGGGTACCTGACAAGTCCTTACATTGAGGCAAGAGAGGATAAAATAATCATCATGTCATACAAACTAATACATGATCCCATCTATGATAAATAACATGCACAAAATCTACATGGCTAGGCCGAAGCCCTTAGCCCAAGGAGAATTACTCACACATAGAGATAAGATTAACAATCACAGACATTATAATGGAAATCATGAGATTGATAGCAAATAATCTTAAAATATCGCCAATCAAAGATGAGATCTACTATTACAAGTGGTGGAATATGGCTATGGAAGTGGAGAAGGGCTTTGGAGATTAGATCTAAGTCTATTCTTCCGGTGGCTCTTCGGCGTGGTGGATTGATGACCCACAAGTATAGGGGGTGTATCGCAGTATTTTCGATAAGTAAGAGTGTCGAACCCAACGAGGAGCAGAAGGTGCTGGCTAGTGGTATGGATCAGGAATTCTCTGCAAATACTTAGCAAACGGATTTTTAGGGGTTTTCGATAAAGCAAGTAAACAAAGTACGAGTAAATAAAAGATAATAAGAATAAATGCAGCAAGTGGCCCAATCCTTTATGCAGCAAAGGACAAGCCGGTTCTATTTCTATAGATGACCAAACGTTCTCGAGGACACATGGGAAGACTGTCAAGAGCTTTCGCTTCATATAGTCGATTAATCTTCTCTAGCTTGCTAAGTGTTGTGTGGGTGAACCTGTGCTAATGTACCGTCCCATCCAAGACTTAATACATACTTGTGATTAAACCCCCTTGCAAACATCCGTAAGTACAAGAAAGTAATTAAGGTAAAAACCTAACCACAGCTTTAAACTCTAAGACCCTTACGTCCCTTGTGCAATGGTTTCCTAACGGGGGTTCAGGTTTCTGTCACTCCGGCAACCCCTACGATTAGTAGCCAAATACACAATGCATTCACCTAGGCCCATATAGGTGAAGTGCAATGTAGTCGACGTTCACATGACACCACTAGAAGAAGTACACCACAAATTAAATAACAATCTATTGAATCTTTCTCAACGCAACTACACTACTAACAACAAGACTTCTCCCATGTCCTCAAGAACAAAACGAACTACTCACAAGTCATCATATGGATCATGATCAGAGATGGAATAATGATGTATAACAATCTGAACATAAACAATAATTCAACGGTTCACTCAATAGCATCAACTACAAAGAGTAATCAACACCGGGAAAGTTTCCCCTATGAACTATAGCAAGATTCAACGCAATTGTTACAGCAATATGGAGATGGTGATGAGGGTGCTGATGGTGATGATGGTGGTGGTGATGATGATGATGATGATCCCGATGAAGTCCAGCTTGATGGTGGTGTTGATGGCGACAATCTCCCCTCTCCGGGAAGGAATTCCCCCGGCAGAAATCTGTCTACTGGAGAGATCTTTCTCTCTCGGTGTTTTTCGCCCCGCAGAGGCGGCGGAATCTTTCTGTGGTCACTCCCCGAGTCTTAGGGTTTCGGGAGGAAGATATACGCCAGGGGGGAGAGGCTGGAGTGGGCCAGGGCGGCCACACCACTCCCTGGCGCGGCCTAGGCCTGCCCGCGCCATGGGGTGGTGTGGGCCCCCCTGTGGCCCACCTCCACTCCATCTTCTGGTATCTTGAGTCTTCTAGAAAAATAGAATTTTCCGTATATTTTGCTGGATTTTCTGATCTTCGTGAATTTTGCCTCCAAACAACACCTTTTCCATCAGAATCCTGACTGCAGCGGTCCATGCTCCAAAAGTCATCAACCATGCAAAAACAGATAAAATAACATAAGTATCACCTCTCAATAGGAAATATATCAATGAATAATAGTGAATTAAGACATAGAATAGTGATGCAAAATGGACGTATCAACTCCCCCCAAGCTTAGACTTCGCTTGTCCCCAAGCGAAACTGAGCTCAATAAACATGACCTCAAGTTTATGGAGTGAAGAGTCGATAAAAGGATACGGACAAGAAGCATCACATTGATCTAATACATAGATCATAATAGAAAACAATATCTATTATATAACTCAACTTGCAATGAGTAAAGGAAACACAATAAAGATACATAAAGTGAATCATAATAATGGCAAACTTAGCTCTTGGTCGAAGAATAGTTGATAATTTGCTGGAGTTCACAAATAGCTGGTTTTCCAAAGAAAGCTTTCAAAGTAGTAAACATCAAGATAAGAGCAATATGCAAAACAAGGAACATAAGAAACATGAATGCATAAATCATCATATGAATGAATGAAACACATCAACTCAAAATACTTGCTGAGATAGAAGGGAATAGGTTTACTGACTCAACCACAAAGTAAAAGAAAGGCCCTTCGCAGAGGGAAGCAGGGATTGCAAGTCTCATAAAGAGCTCCCAAAAATTATGATACTTACTAGCTTTCAGCTCTCATTGCCCCTATCATAGGCATCTTTTGGTGATTAAGGTTAAAGTGACACAACTAAGAGGATATGCTTGACAAGTTATAAGTTGAAATCTCATGCCCCTTACTTATGAGTATCGATCCTCATGCTACTCAACTTCAGTCACGAGTAAGCTCTTGTCATTGTAAATACATGCGTATCATCGAGAACCGCCAACTGTTGGAGATATGCCCAAGAGGCAATAATAAAAGTGATTATTATTATATCTTTGTGTTTATGATGAATGTTTACATCCCATGCTATAATTGTATTATTAGTAAACACTAATACATGTGTGTTTTGTAAACATGTAAGAGTCCCTAGTAAGCCTCTTGTTGAACTAGCTTGTTGATTGATTGATGATCATGGTTTCCTGATCATGGACATAAGGATGTGATTAATAACAAGGTTATATCATTAGGAGAATGATGTGATGGACATACACCCATAGTAAGCGTAGCATAAGATCAAGTCATTAAGTTCATATTGCTGTAAGCTTTTAAATGCATAGTAACCTAATCCTTCGACTATGAGGTTGTGTTAATCACCATCACCGGATGGGTACTTTGATCACATCAAACACCGCTTCGTAACTGGGTGGTCATAAAGGTGTCATTGGGTATTCTGAAAGTATGTGTTGAAGCGCATGGACCAAGATTGGGATTTGTCCATCCATATGACGGATAGATATGCTCTGGGCCCTCTCGGTGGAATGTCATCTAGTTAGCTTGCAAGCATGTGACTGGGTCACAAGGGATGACATATCACGGAACGAGTAAAGAGTACTTATCAGTAACGAGGTAGAACTAGGTATGGAGATGCCGACGATCAAACCTCGGATAAGTATAGTATCGCGTGACAAAGGGAATTGGTTTCGTATGTAAATGGTTCAATCGATCACGAAGTCATCGTTGAGTATGTGGGAGCCATTATGGATCTCCAGGTCCCACTGATGGTTATTGATAGGAGATGTGTCTCTGTCATGTCTACATATTCACGAACCGTAGGGTGACACACTTAAGGTTCGAAGTTGTTTTAAGTAGATATGGAATGTGCGTTGGAGACCGAAGGTTGTTCGGAGTCTCGGAATGGATCCGGGACATCACGAGGAGATCCGGAATTGTCCGGAGAATAAGATTCATATATTGGGGATCATTTTCTGAGTTAGGAAATGTTCCGGAGTGTTTGTATGAGGATTCTAGAAGGTTTCGGAATGTTCCGGAAGGTTCTAGAAGATTTGTTGGAGTTTGCTTGAAAATCAAGATAGGGATCAAGGAGTCCTGGTGGGTCAAGACAAGGAGTCGTGGGGGAGGAGGACTCCTCGCCCCCTCCCCAATCCGCCGGCCCAAGGAGGTGGGGAGTCCTACTAGGACTCCCCCTCCCCAGGCGCCCTCCCTCCTTTAAATAGAAGGGGGAGGCACCACCCCTTGCCCCCTCCTCCATAACTCCCAATCTCCGCCGCCTCTCTCCTCCTCCTTTCTTCTGCACAGGCATAGGCGAAGACCTGCAGAATTCTCTACTCCACCACCACCACCACGCCGTCGTGCTACTGTGATTCCGTGGAGAAGATCTACTACCTCCGCTAATCGCTGGAACGAGGAGAGGAAGGTCTGCTTCGACTCCGCACGTGTGACCGACTGCAGAAGCGCTGCCGAAACGTGGCGCCGGAAGGATCGTCCACTTGACCGACTGCGGAAGCGCTGCCGGAACGCGACGCCGGAAGGATCATCCACACGATCTTGAGATCGGCAAGTGATCGACTACATCAACCACGAGATCTAATCTTGTTAACGCTTTCGGATCTACGAGGATTAGTTCCTATCTATCTCGTTGCATATGTCTAATAGATTAGATCTTGGCTTTTATCTAGATTAGATCTGGGTTTTGTTCGTTCTTGCGGTAGAAATTTTTTGTTTTCCATGCTACGAACCCATCACCAATGGGGTACCCCTTGCACATGACACAGGATCTATCCCATAATCAAAATGACAAGGCAAGCAGACAGTGAGCATCTCAACGATCTTTTTGTTTTCTATTTGCATAGGTTTTTATTGAGGATGCTTCATAGAATGCTCACTATAGTTATGCTGCAAGTTTCCACCATGATTAGGCATAACTTAGGCTAGCGGCCCAGGCGTTTCTCTAACACACATATACACTCCATGATCTTACAAGTTCCACTTTTATTTCATACCGCCGGGATCCATAAGCAAAAGAACATGACATCAACTAGGTACAAGTACCAATGGAGCGTTGAAAGCGGTCCCCATGATACATGGTTCTGCTAACTTCAACTCATAAAGCACAAGCATATACGCAACAAAGAAGGACCCAATGGCTCAAGTTTATTAAATGCAAGAAAGTAAAGTGTGCCATCAAGTTCGTGAGAGCTTTAATCACTAATTTTCACATAACAAGTTTAATTTGGGAGGTAGACAAAACAAGAATTTACTTGGAATAGCAAAAATGCTACTAGGTAGGTATGGTGGACACAAATGGCAAAGGTTTTGGTTTAAGGGAGATGGATGCACGAGAAGAATGCCCTCTCAGTACAGGTTTTTGGCTAGCAAGACTGGGTAGCAAGTACAAGAGTTGAAGGAAACAAACAAACATACAAGTGATAAAAACAAACATGCAATCTTCCTTGGAAGCACAAAAGATCTTGACTAGAGAATACTAGACTTATGAGCAAATCAAGAAAGAAAGATGATGAAATTATTTTCCTCTAGAGTACTTCTATCTTTTTCTTTTCAACTCAAAAAGGTGTTTCTACTGGCCGAGCCAGGTTTGCCAAAACCAACTAAATTAACTCAATGATCCCAAAGTAGTACCAATACTAACAACAAGATCAATCATATAACCACGAATTGAAAACTATCATAAGCTATGAAAAAGAGTGAATGATAGAACTTCTCATTAGTACTCCATAATGGAAACTCACACCAAGGGATACAAGTCTAACGAGAGAGGGGACACTTCCATAATGCAAACCATACTACACAATAACTCCTCTATTCAAGATATGACTCTACTAATAAAGTAAAAAGATAGAAGATAGTGATATGATACCGCGACACTCCCCCAAGCTTGGAACAAACCAAGGGGATGCCAAACCTGATGACAAATTACTCCTTCGGTGGTGGTGGTATCTTCTTGATGAGCTCCTTGATCAGATTCCCAAAGTCCTCAATCTCGAAGGTGAGATTACGAATCAGCTGTGAATTTTGCTCAATGCGGCTCATGATCATGTCGTGTTGAGAATTCCAACTCTTGCTATTCTTTCCCCACTCTTCCTCCTTGAAGTCTTCTTTTCCTGCATGGCTAGAACGAGGCAAATCCCAATTGGAGGGTAATTTCTCCTTGGGCATATTCTGTTATTGATGCTCATGGATAAGAGTGTGGAAAGGATTCTTGGTGCGTAGAGGAAGTGACCAGGGATCTGAACGGTGATGAGGAGGCTTCCCTCCAATGGATGGATTTTCCACCACTCCGATGCTTGCAATGGTAGTGCCGGTGTGCGGACATTGGCCTTGCTCCTCTTCACCTTCACTCTTGATCTCCTTCCCTTTATCCTTGGCAGACACCATTGTGCTTCTAAACCTTCAAAGAGTATGTCCTGGCAGAAACAAATCGAAACAAAAACACGGCGAAAACATGATATACGAACCTCGGGGGATCCGGGGGGTTATATATTACGAAGTTTCATATCAAAAGGAAGGTACTGGGAGAAAACGGGTCGGAGACGGAGTCCTGGCTAGCCTCACCACCTGGTGGTGCGGCCAGGGGTGGGCCCGCACCATGGGGTGGTGTGGGCCACCCTGGCTCCGGTTCCGTCCCTTTTTCACTTCGTAGCTTTCCTTATTGACTGAAAACTGCAAAAATATAGTTGTATTGTATTTTCGCGGAACTTTTCTTACCAGAACTGTTACCTAGTTGGAAACGGACTCTGCAGGTCTCTGAATTTGGTATTGAGTGGATCCTTTCGGAGTCATCACTTGAATATCATCGATATCTTCATCTTCATATACTTATTACTTGAGTCATAAAACCTTTCTCTTCCTTATTACACCATTATCTCCACTTCCTGGAAATTTCTTTCACACAAAACTTCACACTGTTCTTATCAGCAACATTAGTATAAGTGAAGTGATAAAACCTTTTGAGTCCAACTTCAACTGAAAACCATCAAAACATAAGCTACTATAGCAACTCCTTCCGAAAACCCAAAAAGAATTCAAAAAGGAAATCGAATAAAGAAGCAAATGCAAGAGTGGCAAAATCTGTCAAAACGGACCAGCAGGTAAAGATCAATTTTTTCGAAATTCTTCTGTTGCTCAAATCAAAAAGTGCAAAACTAACGAAAGTTAAATAACAACCTGGGGCACAAGCACAAACAATTACAGCTCAATCCGATATACAGAGATCTCTCATGAATTTTTACGGTGAAGTACAAAAATCTGTTTTGGGACAGCAACTTCCCCAAATATTACTTCTCTCTCATTAGAGGTTGATCTTGGCACAAAAACCAAACAAAACGGATAAAAGCGGTTATTACTGAAGTAATAACTTCCAAGACTCAAAGAAACAAAAACAAACTGAAAGTAAAAACAAATTGGGTTGTCTCCCACAAAGCTCTTTCTTTATAGCCATTAAGATGGGCATGATAATTTTGAAGAAGCTCTCATAGGGATATGATTTGAAGTGAAAGAGAGCAATAAGAAGCAAAAACACATACTCTTTTAAGTCTAACCCACTTCCTATGCAAGGGGATTTTGTAAACAAACAAGTTATGGAAACCAAAGGCAACTTGCATAAGAAGGCAAAAGAAGTGCAACATAAAAACTTTCAGCATAAAACAAGGAAACTTGATATTATTGAGATGCACAAGAACACTTTTCCCTCTCTCATAATAGCTTTCAGTATCATGCATAAACTTAACAATATATCTATCACAAGGACTATCATAGCAATGATCACTTATTCTAACAGAAAACACAGGAATACTATCTCTCATAACACTACTATGCGAAACAATATTAGAGGTATCCTTACAAAGGATAGTGTGTCCCTCTTTTTCATATTTAGCAACAAAGTCTTTCACTCTTGCTACCATAGGTTCATCAACCATTTGTTTATCAGGTTCAGCAGCCTTATTCATACTTTCATTAACCATACTAGCCATCATAGAATGTTCCTTTACCTTAACTGGGAAAGGAATTTTCTCAATATAAGGTTCAGGTAAAACATGATTAGTAGTATAAACTTCAGTACTTCTAGCAGGAACACTCTTAGCAATATCTTTATAAGGTTCATGATACTTATTCCACTTCTTTTTAGGCACTTCAATATAAGAAGCAAAGGCCTTAAAATAAGAAGCAATAGCTTGAGAGTCTAAACCATAAGCATTTTTAATATTTTGAAAGTCATCAGTTCCCATAAAAGATTCAATGCATTCATAATCATAATTTATACCTGACTTTCTACCTTTGTCGTTCTCCCAAGCTTCAACATTGTCTTGAATACGGTCCAGAAGGTCCCATTTAACTTCTTCTTCCATACGAGTGAATGATCCAGCACAAGAAGCGTCCAATAAATCCTTGTCATGTAGAGGGAGCCTTGCATAAAAGTTATTGATAATAATATTGTCGGGGAGCTCATGAATGGGACATTTGAGCATTAGTAACTTCAATCTCCCCCAAGCTTGAGCTGTACTCTCTCCATCAAGAGGCCAAAAGTTGTATATTTGATTCCGATCTTTATGAATTTCACTAGGAGGATACAACTTTGAATAAAAGAGAGGCACTATTTCCTCCCATTCCAGAGCTTGACCATTCTTCAGCAGCTTATACCATTCCTCAGCTCTTCCTTTCAGTGATAATAAGAATAACTTCTTCTTAACTTGATCTGTAGTAATACTTGCACACTTGAACAACCCGCATAATTCGTGTATAAAGAGTAAATGATCACCGGGATGGACAGTTCCATCCCCAACATAGTAGTTATCCATAACACGATCAATAATTCTTGTAGGTATTTTGAAAACATCTTTCTCAGCAGGTGGTGGCTTATCTACTACCTTAGCAGTGGTAGTAGCATTACCAAATAAGAAACTCAGCGAACTATCCATAACTGAAATAAAGCAACTAGCAGAAGTAAACAATACTCAAAGTAGAAGTTTCCTTTACTAGTTCCACTCTCCAATAGCACTTCACTCTCCGGCAACGGCGCCAGAAAATAGTCTTGATGACCCACAAGTATAGGGGGTGTATCGTAGTATTTTCGATAAGTAAGAGTGTCGAACCCAACGAGGAGAAGAAGGTGCTGGCTAGTGGTATGGATCAGGAATTCTCTGCAAATACTTAGCAAACAGATTTTTAGGGATTTTCGATAAAGCAAGTAAACAAAGTACGAGTAAATAAAAGACAGTAAGAATAAATGCAGCAAGTGGCCCAATCCTTTATGCAGCAAAGGACAAGCCGGTTGTATTTCTATAGATGACCAAACGTTCTCGAGGACACATGGGAAGACTGTCAAGTGCTTTTGCTTCATATAGTCGATTAATCTTCTCTAGCTTGCTAAGTGTTGTGTGGGTGAACCTGTGCTAATGTACCGTCCCATCCAAGACTTAATACATACTTGTGATTAAACCCCCTTGCAAACATCCGTAAGTACAAGAAAGTAATTAAGGTAAAAACCTAACCACAGCTTTAAACTCTAAGACCCTTACGTCCCTTGTGCAATGGTTTCCTAACGGGGGTTCAGGTTTCTGTCACTTCGGCAACCCCTACGATTAGTAGCCAAATACACAATGCATTCCCCTAGGCCCATATAGGTGAAGTGTCATGTAGTCGATGTTCACATGACACCACTAGAAGAAGTACACCACAACTTAAATAACAATCTATTGAATCTTTCTCAACGCAACTCCACTACTAACAACAAGACTTCTCCCATGTCCTCAAGAACAAAACGAACTACTCATAAGACATCATATGGATCATGATCAGAGATGGAATAATGATGTATAACAATCTGAACATAAACAATAATTCAACGGTTCACTCAATAGCATCAACTACAAAGAGTAATCAACACCGGGAAAGTTTCCCCTATGAACTATAGCAAGATTCAACGCAATTGTTACAGCAATATGGAGATGGTGATGAGGGTGCTGAGGTGATGATGGTGGTGGTGATGATGATGATGATCCCGATGAAGTCCAGCTTGATGGTGGTGTTGATGGCGGCGATCTCCCCTCTCCGGGAAGGAATTCCCCCGGCAGAAATCTATCTGCCGGAGAGATCTTTCTCTCTCGATGTTTTGCGCACCGCAGAGGCAGCAGAATCTTTCTGTGGTCGCTCCTCGAGTCTTAGGGTTTAGGGAGGAAGATATACGCCAGAGGGGAGAGGCTGGAGTGGGCCAGGGCGGCCACACCACTCCCTGGCGCGGCCTAGGCGTACCCGCGCCATGGGGTGATGTGGGCCCCCTGTGGCCCACCTCCACTCCATCTTCTGGCATCTTGAGTCTTCTGGAAAAATAGAATTTTCTGTATATTTTCCCGGATTTTCTGATCTTCATGAATTTTGCCTCCAAACAGCACCTTTTTCCATCAGAATCCTGACTGCAGCGGTCCATGCTCCAAAAGTCATCAACCATGCAAAAACAGATGAAATAACATAAGTATCACCTCTCAATACGAAATATATCAATGAATAAGAGTGAATTAAGATATAGAATAGTGATGCAAAATGGACGTATCATGGATGTAGATCTGGAGGCGGCTGATGATCTGGGGCAGGGACTCGAGATGCTCTTTTATCGTCGCCCGAGGCTTCTTTATATAGGGGTCCCTTCATGAAAGTTGTTCTATTTGACCTAGCGGTGTCGATGACAACTATACGACCAGAATTTTGTTCCGGTCGTATAGTTGGTCATTAAAGCTTCTGCCTCATACTCACGACTCCTGGTTTCTTCTGGTTTTTTGAAGTCTCGTATCTTTGACTTTAATGTAGTGATTCCCATCATCAAACATCATTATCTGCGCAAGGAAAAATAGAAAGAAAGCATTGCACACCCCTTCGATTATTAGAATTAGTGGCAGGGTTTAGAGTGATATTTCATCAAAAATATGAATACTATCCAGTTTAAATGTGCACGTAGATGGCTATATTTAAAAGCCATCAACCTCCCCAAGCTTAAACTTGATCGACCTCGAGCAATAAAACCAAAATCAAAAAGGAAGTCAACATTTAAACTGACATAACGAGATGCTGATCTTACTCATGATTTGGTAGTCTTATGTTTCCTCCATTTCATAAATCTGAAATTTTTTAGCATAGATAGAGTAATGGCAAGCATATCATACGGGTTTTATGCATCCTCATAGCGCAGCAAAATTATTGTTAACATGAATGATTCAAATGAGTAAACTTTATTCCATGTCATGTAATCAACTCATAGGCTTGCCTTTGAACAATAAAGTATAATCATGTAAATTGAGAGTGTGAGAGATGTCATGAAAATCATATACACTAGAGTATCTCAATTCTCCCACATCAATAAATTAAGACTTTTTAAGCACTACTTTTCTATTCATTGTCCTTCAAGAATTTCAGTTCTTGAGTAATTGAGAGCATGTCAATTTTTTTTATTAGTTTATCGGACTGTGATGGAAACTCATGGCATCACTAAAGTTTTTGTTCCTTTTGCATAATGGTTACTCATAATAGCTATAGGAGTGATTCCATCATGAACACAACTACCCGGAAGTGCCAAGAATCTTACCCGCTATGGCATTGCTGCTACATGTGTTTAATCAACTCATAGCCAAAATCTAGGAGTTTCCTCCATGAAGATCGTTCGTAGGCCAGTGGAGTTGTTGGCATCCCATGAAGTTTGACACACATAAGGATATATCATTCTTATGATTAACAAGTCAAACTTTGGCATGCTCACAAAAACAGCTAAACATTAATTCAGTCGAACAAATCCTTTTAAAGAGAGCTATCAAGTCAATCAACATTTTCAGTGGTGTTGAGTGTCTCTAGAAATGAGCCTTAAAGACTAAACACTACAACACCCAAGCCTTCAATTGTGAGACTTTTTATTATTACAATTGTTTAGCAAATTTTTAGGCAAGAGTTGGTTAACTACAAGAGCTGGAACAAAACGTACCCAACTAAATACCCATGCAAACAAAATCTTACTAAAATACAAAGACTCACTCCACCAATATAATATCTCAAGATTTACTACTAACTAGCATGGGTTACTCAAACTTCAAAAGTGTGGAGTCATAAGGCATAACTCTCATGTTTGGTTCCACTTCTTTCTTCCTTTTTTATTTGTTTCTTGGAAACTCGAAGTTGATCACTCTCCTGCAAATACATGTGAACCTCGAGGCGTAAAGAAAAGAAAGAGGGAAAAGAAAAATGGAGAAATCTTTTTGTTGTTTTTAAGAGAGGGAATTTAAAGAATAGAAAATTGGCGGCAAAGCTCGGTTAGAAAATCTCGAAAGCAAATAGAAAGAACGAAAAATAAAATGTTGGGGAAACCAACATTAGTGCTTATAAACTCGAATTAAAAACATAACCTCGAAATAAATAAAAGAAAATGAACGCCAAATAAAGATACATGAGAAAACTTCCCCAAGCTTAGGCTTTTGCAAGCCCTTCAAATCATTGCGATGGCAGGAAAGTGTCGTTACTCTAGTTCACAAATTGAGTTGATAAATTACTAGTTGTTCCTCGGAGGTTCAAAGAGAGGTTATGCATCCTCTCCATAGTCCCGCCAAGTTTTTGGAAGTCTTGGTATGTGGCAAACCGGGTTTGTGGCTGCTTCTCTTGATAAGGAACTTCTTGCTCCTCTTCTTGGTCCTCATCCTCTTCCGAAATCTCCTCCTCGGGTTGGTGTTGCTCAACCTGCAAGTCATATAGCAAACGTCCTTCCTCGATAGAGAAAATACAATTAGGCATAGGAGCGGGGTAAAGACGCCCAGCTCTAGCAATGTGCAAGTAATAAACATCACCTCTCCTAGTGAGCATTCCACAAGCCTTTAAAGTAGAGAAACCAACACGTCGCTCACCTAGCACATGTTGCAACTCACCTAGGTTGATGCCTAGGGAAATGGAAAGCACGGTGATGACGTCTCCACCTGTGATTGGTCCTTGGCTTTGGGAGGATTGGTGCTCCAGGTAGCGCACAAGGATTGCGCCCAAGTTGAGTGACAAGTCGTAGTTGGTGTAAGAAGCTTTTTGCAAGGACTAAGATGTCCCCCTCGTTGAGTCTTGTGAACTCATTTCTTGCTTGCAAGGTGTTAGCAATAACATAGAACAAATAGCGAATTGCGGGATGTTGAATATTCTTCCCCTTGCTTACTCTAGTAGTGAAACTCATTCCATTATAATATTATTCAGGGGAAGGGTCTAAGCCAGTAAAGGATGCGTGTAAGGCATTAACATTATTGTTTGGGAAATTAAAACATGCGCACCATTCATCTAGTGTTAAAGTGTAGTTGTTGCTCATAAGTTGGAAAGAAATCATGTCCTCTCCTTTCCATAGTTTAACGGTGCTTTGGAAAGAACTTATAAATTCAATAATTAACCGACGATAAGTAGGCACATCATTGTACACAAAGTTTTGCAGGCCAACTCTATTGCAAAGTAAATTTAAGTCATCAGAAATACCGAGTTGGTTCAATATAATGGGGCAAGCCCACTTGGTTGCCTTCACTTCTCGGTTCTTGATCCTATCGAAGTGATCATGTTGGAGCTCATTCCTAAACCATATCCCCATGCGTTCTTGAGTGACAGCCCGAGAAGCTCTAGCGGCGGCACGAGCACGAGTTTGACTCCTTGTGTCCATCATCTAAAACAAAAGAAAGACAAAAATAATTTTTTTTGATCCAACAATAATAAGTATAACATATACCTCATCATATCACACTAAAGAATCCCCTCAAAATAATAATCTAGGCAAGAAAATCATGGCAATTAGTTCATAGTAGGTCTCACCCTAGATTGATAATGACAATAGATCGAAGAGGAATTTACAAAAAGTAATTGGAGGATCGGAGGAGAAACATACCGTAGATCACTTGTGTGCGAGGAAATCAAACGAAATTGAGTAGAGATGAAGATCTCTTGAGGTTTTGAGAGAGTTTGGAGGTAGAAGAAAGAAAAATGATTGAAATTTTGGGGTTGGAGGTACTCCCATGGCGTTTTTGTGGTCGGACGCAACTATACTAGCAGAACTATACGACCGGAACATTGTGTTCCCATCGTGTAGTTGGCCTGCTATCAAAATTTTAGGGTTTCCACCTGGCGGCTCGGCTATATGGCCAGAACTATACGGCCGGAACTATACGTCCGGAACAATATGTTCCCGCCGTATAGTTGGTCATCAAACCGTCTGTACCTGGAAAAGAATTTGTGTGAAAACATTGATATCTATACGACCGGAGCTATACGGCCGAAATTTTTAATCCCGCCGTATAGTTGGTCGTTAAACTATCAGTACATATGAAAGGAAAATTGTCGATGGCAAAAATATCTATACAACCAGAACTATATGGCCAGAATTTTTATTCCCACTGTATAGTTGGTCGTTAAACCTTATGTATGCATCAAAACAAATTCTGTTTCTTCGAAAATTATTTCCTATCCTATAACTTAGTGAAATACCTTGTTTTTGACAAAAAAATGACAGTAAATATTGTCGACCAACAACAACATGTATAAAGCAGGATTTTTAGTACTACCGAACATCTTATCCTCAATTGGAGTTTTCTAGCACTCTTTATTAAACATAAACTTAAACTAAAACTTTAAAACTTAACTCAAACCTTTATTTCACATGGGTTGCCTCCCATGAAGTGCTCTTATATGGTCAATAGCTTGACCTCAATGTTTCTCACTTAGGCCAGAAGAGTGGAACACCCACTCCAAAATAGTTGGCCTTCAAAGTTATGGCCTCCTTTTCATCATGCTTGGCTTTCTTCTTCCTAGGGAAATGAATAATGAAAGGATCTCGTGAAGGCAATTGAAGCTTCACGTTCCATTCATGTAGATTAATCAAAGCCTTAATAGTTCTTAAGAAAGGATGGCCTAATATAATAGGAGCAGTAGCATCTTCAGGCATGTCAACAATAACAAAAATAAGAGCAGGACAACCTTTAATGTATACTAAAGTATTCTCCTTAATTTCTACAACTTGTTTGTAGGTAGAATCTACAAGATGTAATTTTAACTCGGTGATTTCAAAAGAGCCAAGATTTAACTTATTAAAAAGACTTTTTGGAATTGTTGAGACGCTTGCACCTAGATCAAAAAGTGCAGCTATCTCATTGGTCCCAATCTTAATCTTAATAGTAGGCCCAAATATATCATCAAGCTTCACATGTATTTTTTCAGCAATTTGCTTATATTCTTCCTCAAGCTTACGTACCTTTATTGCTACCTGATTAAGGAAGTGTTGGTACATAGATTCCTCATTCCCTTCACTTACCGGAATCTTAATGTTGATCCTTTTTACAAGATCTTCAATGGTGTAGCTTGGTGAAGGAGCATTACTATAATCAAGTTCTCTAGACTCCCCCTTTGGATTCTTATCATCTTGAGGTCTCCAACAGGATTGGGCTTAGCTTTACCTGCAAATTTAGCTAGAATTAGAGTTTAACTCTCGGTTATCTTACCTAGCTATGCCTCAACGATCCTCGTTCTTTCTTGGAGGGCCTGCAAATTATTTCTCAAACTTACAGCTTGGTTAGATAATTTACCAAGCATAGCATCTTGGTTCTCTGTTATTTTAACAAGAATATTGTTTTGTTCATTTTGTGAGTCTATAAAAGACTTAAGTGTTTCTTGGAGACTACCATTACTAGTTCCCATATTATTATTAGAGTTACCTGCAGGATTAGTATATTGTTTCTGAAAATTAGGATTAGAATTCTTTTTCCAAGGAGGTTTATAATCATTACGAGCTATGAAGTCTATTTCTTCAATATTTGTTTCAGGGATAACTCTTACTTGGATTTACTTACCTTTTACGGCTAATATGACCTCATCCAACTTAGCATTGAGTTCTTCATTTTCTTGTGGTGAGACAGAGTTTACCTTCTTTGTGGTTGATCTATCCACATGCCATTGGGCATGGTTGTCTTGCATATTGGCTAGCAGCTGCTTTGCTTCGGTAATATGTTTACCCATAAATGTTCCTTCAGCTGTAGTATCAAGCATAGACTTAGACACAGGGTTAAGAGCATTATAAAAGAAATGGAGAATTAACCAGTCTTCCATCCCATGACTAGGACAGTTTCTCATGCATTCTTTCATCCTCTCCCATGCAAGCGCTACTGTCTCACGCTCTTCCTGTCTAAAACCAGTAATATTAGATCTAAGTTGCATAGTCTTTGCAGGTAGGAAAAATTTAGTCATAAATAAAGAAGTGCATTCCACCCATGATGTAATAGTATTTCTAGGCAAAGATAGCAACCATTCTTTTGCTCTTCGTCTAAGAAAGAAAGGAAATCAATACAATTTGACCGCATCGGGGTCAACATCTTTTATGCGCATCATATCACATATTTTAGTGAAAGTATTCAAGTGCATACCTGCAACCTCAACAACAGAGCCTCCAAATTGATTCTGTTGAACCAAAATTAAATAATGGGGCTTAATTTCATAGTCATTAGCAGCAATTGCTGGCTGATTAATAGGAGTGCACAAATAATCATTGTTGGCAGTAGGAAACTCCCCAAGCTTCTTTTCAGCCATATTTCTATGTTTTGGGTTTTCTTAAACAAAGACTTATAATAGTAAAAGCCAAAATTTAAAGACTAACTATTTTTTTGGTTTTTCAAATAAAGACTAAAAGTAAACTAACAAAATTAAAAACAAGAATTAAAACTAGCAAGGTTCCTACTAACCTCACTAGGGTAGCTATTGCTTCCCCGGAAATGGCGCCAAAAAAAGGGTTGATACCTTCAATCCGGATTACGGATGCAGTATAACTCTTTTTCCCTAGTAGACTTAGGTTTATCGAATCCTCGGGAAGCAGATGCGTAGTGAAGTTACTTTAACGGACCTTCGGGAGTTTTAGAATTCCCTTTGTGTTTTTACCAGACCAAGAGTTTGTGTCTTTTTGTTCTTGTCAATGATGGAGAGAGAGGGCCTAGGGCATTCGGTTTCACCGGTAGCTATGCAGAACATCTGATGGGAATAAATGATAAAGATAAAGTATGCATGTAATTGTTAGAGAAAGATAAATTATATGTGGGTACTGCATCCATAATTGCTATTGCCTCTGCAACCACTTATAACAATAACCTACTAGTCTCATCCATAGAATAAAGAGAACTAATGATATGCATAGTGACGTCACCGTTAATCCCAAGTGATTCCCTCACATACAACCGTACTACTCCTTCTATCACTGGGGTTCCCAACCTGCAGATTAGTCATTACTCATATGAAGGGAATATGCCCGAGAGGCAATAATAAAGTGGTTATTATCTTATCCCATGTTTATGATAAATGTTTATTTTGCATGCTATAATTGTATTAATTGGAAACGTTAATACATGTGTGTTTAATAAACAAAATACAAAGTTCCTAGTACTGTCTCTCATATAAACTAGCTTGTTGATTAACAAGATGATCAAGGTTTCCTGATCATGGACATTGGATGTTGTTAATAACGAGGTCACAACATTGGTGGAATGATGTGATTAACATTCATCCGAAGTATAGCATTACGATCAAAGTCATTATGTTTATATTGCTTTAACATCATACGAAGTAATCTTAGTCCTTAGACCATGAGATCATGTTAATTGCTGACACCGGAAGAGTATCTTGATAACATCAAACATCACACCGTAACGGGGTGGCTATAAAGGTGGGTTCAGTGCTACAAAGGTGTTATGTTGAGGCTCATGGATCAAGAGTGGGATTTGTCCATCTCGATGACGGATAAATATACTCTAGGCCCTCTCGGTGATATTACATTAAGATAGCTTGCAAGCAAGTGATGTGATCACTAGAATGTTATATCACGGGAACGAGAAAAGAGTGCATGTCGGCAACGAGATCAAACTAGGTATGGAGATACCGATGATCGAATCTCGTACATGTAATATATCGCGAGACAAAGGGATTTCGTTATGAGCGTTAGAGGTTCTCACGATCACAGAAGTCATCGTTGAATGTGTAGGAGTCAGTATGGATCTCCAGGTCCCGCTTCTGATTATTGATCCGAGAGGGGTCTTGATCATGCCTGCATTATTCGCGAACCGTAGGGTGACACACTTAAGGGATACCGACACCATTTGGAGCAAATATGTTTCAGCTAAATATTTAAGAAAGCGCTGGAGTTATTTCAATAGACACCGAAACTGTATCAGGTGAAATTGCTGAAATTGGTTCTGCATGTAATATTGAAATGTTGCAGGGGGTTTTATGTGAATGTTTGTTAATTAAGTAATTAACAAAATTCTGAATAAAATTAATAAAAGAGCTTTATTAAATGAGAGAGCATTAAATTTGGAGAAATTTAATTCATTTAAAGTGGAGACTTTAAAAGAGAATGTGAAGGGGCATTTTAATGTGGAGGGGTTACCACCACATGAATGGGGGAGGTGAGGAGTCACCCTCCCATGGGGCGCCAGCCATGGGGGAGGGGTACCCCCTCCTCCTATAAAAGTCCCCCTCACAACCCTTCTTCCTCACACCTCCTCATGAAGGATCTCTCTCCCTCTAGTATTTTCCCCATGGTCTCGGATTAGCGAGATACATGTTCCCGGTGGCTTTATCTGGAAAGGAGTTGTTTCTTCCACTGCTTTGCTGGAGCGAGGGACGGAGGTTGTCGGGGTACCGGACGTGTGTGCGATCACGGATGCACCGCTGCTTTGCGGTGCTAGACTTGGTGGTGCTGGACTTGGTGGTGCTGGACTTGCTGGAGATGGATCTGATGGACGTGCTGGAGCCGGACCTACTGGACTTCATCACGATCTTGAGATCGGCAAGCGTACGACTACATCATCCACGAGTTCCAACTCGTTAATGAAGCTTTGTTGTCTTCGAGGGTATGTTCTCTATGGATGTATATCCACCTGTTGCTTGTATCTAGTAGATAGATCTTGGCGTATAGTTCCCACCGTAGGAATTTTTTTGTTTTCTATGCTGCGAACCCAACAGTGGTACTCCCTATACCTGGCTCAATCCTCGGGGTCTTGGGTACCTGAAAAGTCCTTAGATTGAGGCAAGAGAGGATACAATAATCATCATGTCATACAAACTAATACATGATCCCATCTATGATAAAAAACATGCACAAAAGCTACATGGCTAGGCCGAAGCCCTTAGCCCAAGGAAAATTACTCACACATAGAGATGAGATCAACAATCACAAACATTGTAATGGAAATCATGAGATTGATAGCAAATAGTCTTACAATGTCGCCAATCAAAGATGAGATCTACTATTACAAGTGGTGGAATATGGCTATGGAAGTGGAGAAGGGCTTTGGAGCTTAGATCTAAGTCTATTCTTCCGGCGGCTCTTCGGTGTGGTGGATGGAGATCTGGAGGCAACTGATGATCTAGGGCAAGGACTCGTGAGGATCTTTTCTCGTCACTCGAGGCTTCTTTTTATAGGGGTCCCTTCACGAAAGTTGTTCTGTTTGACCTAGCGGTGTCGATGGCAACTATACGACCGGAACTATATGGCCGGAATTTTGTTCCGGTCATATTGTTGGTCGTTAAAGCTTCTGCCTCCGACTCACGACTCCTGGTTTCTTCTGGTTGTTGGAAATCTCGTATCTTTGACTTTAATGTAGTGATTCCCATCATCAAACGTCATTATCTACGCAGGGAAAAATAGAAAGAAAGGATTGCATACCCCTTTGATTATTCGGCATTAGTGGCAGGGTTTAGAGATATATTTCATAAAAATATGAATAATATATAGTTTAAATGTGGAGGTAGATGGCTATATATTAGATCCATCACTGGCTGTGACAATCAGAGGTGATGTAGAGGATTGGGATCATGTGATCACTAAAATCGGCCAGGGGATGACAATTTTAGTGGGAGATCAATTATAAATTGAACTCAAATTATGAACTTAGTCTAGATGTCTAATCGCAAATATCTTAGTAGATCATGGGCTATCCCATTGAGGTCCTTTGATACCATGGGAAATTTATTGCTTATTGTGGAACTTAGTAAAAATGTCCAACTTCATAGATTAATACCCACGCCTGAGGGATATCCTCGTAAAAGGTAATCTTATCTTCTTCATACAATAACCATTAGGAGATAATTCGATGACTCTACAATGTTTGTGTTTTCTCCATTATCAAACAATAAGACATTCTCCATTCAATGGAGAGTTGGACTACAATTTTGTATTATGCAAGATCTGGCACATAAAGTATGAGCCATTGGATGAGTTTTCCTCCATCATGGATGAAAAGAGAATATTTGGAGAAACACTTAGCGATCTTGCATTAGAGTTGAGAACTCTCAGAAGGGCTTGATTGCAATGGAGGCCATGCATGAAAAAGGTATATGTTAGATATACAAAGTTATAAGTGTAATTCTTGCAAAAACTCGTTGCAGTTTGCAAAGTATTTGATATTTGTCCCGCTTTGTGAAAATAGGACGATCTGCTTGAGAATTGCTAGATTTGAGGCAATGTAACTTGATGATGGCAAGCAAAACAGTTGATGGCCGACATCACCCCTTTCCTCAAAGTTATCATTTGGATTAGTGGACTTGAATATAATTTTGTAATCCTTGTTTGTGTGTCTTGCTATTGGCGAGACAATTATTCATATGAACGAGTTACAAGCTAGTTGTACTATTCTTATGAACAATACCTTATGGTCACATTACGATTATAAATGAGTTATTCTAATCACCATGTTAATGTTAATAGTTTAAAAATTTATAAAGGATTAGAATGCTAAAATATATCCAAAGTTTAATAATGAAATGACACTATAAGTTTAACTCATTTTGGTTATTGCATGTTCTTCATTCTAAATCAAGATCAGGGTCTTGGATGCTTAATCTAGAGACTTTGCAAAACCATGCCTCATTGGGCAGAATAACTAAAACCCTGCATTCTGGTAAAACATTGATATGCGAAGAAATGTTGAACTTTATACATAGTAATGTATCGTATTTTCAACAAATAGTGGAAATCATTAGTTAATTGTGGACTTAAGTGAATAAGCGTATTTACTTAATGAAACATAAGTTTGAAATGATTTGAATTGTTCAAATGAGTTCACAACAAAATGGGATATTGAATTAACCGAAATACAAAAGTCCCTTCGATTTGACTGACATGACTAAAGTATTTAAGTTAATTTTAGCATAAAAGGGACTTGTGAAAGATGTTTCACAAATTATGATAATTGGACAAATTCAAACTATATTGAAATGTCTGAACATCATAATCATTTTGTATTAGATACATATGATCTAATATTATCTCTTATCGGGGTTATAGTTTTCATTTACAGTTAGAGATCAAATTAAGAAAACACTAATTTAAAATATAAAGGAACACCTAAAGATTCATGGAAAGAACACCATAAGAGTTATAGCACGTTCGAGTTTCTGGAGATTTCGATAAGTCGAAATCGTGGCGAATAAACAAGTCTTTGTAGCGTATTCTTAGGCAACTATGAATACATGTTCCATAAGGGGCAAACCTGCTGTTGTCCAAAGTTGACGTGTCTTGATGACGATACAGGTGGAAGAAAGTAAAAGATCAAACAAGGAATTTGACCTTACCTCCAGATTGTTGAGTGGCACAGCGGAATTTGTTTCATGAAACCAAACTCTACAAATAGAGGAGAAACTAATGATAAAGGTCATAAAGTTTTAGCGAACACTTTTACTAAAGAAAGTAGGATTCAACTATATATTCTACAAGTTTGTGGATTTATATGGTTTATTCACTTGTCATGTTGTGAACAAGACATACCTATGAAATACAAAGAAGCGTGATGGACCTAAGTGCGAGAAACAAATAAATATTGAAATCTCGTTAGTGGAATTCTCGATTTGATGGTAATCAAAGAATTTTGGAATGTCCAATATTATCGAGAGGACCTAGATTTGAGTGGGAGAAAATCAGATTGGCTAAATCATAATATGTAGCTGGCATATTTTTGAGTGGGAGCTAAGTGAAATCCCTGGATCTCAAATATGGATGCCATATTTGAGTGGGAGCGTGAAATCATTCTGGGATATGTGACGACATATAGAATGATGTGATTGGTCTTAATACCATTTAAGTAGGTAAATATGAATAAAGTTGAAAGTTATTAAACAGTGAGATCTATCGAGATAGATTGGTGAGTTTAATAAAAAACAAATGTCGAATGCTTCCCGGACTTGATTCTGAAAGATGTTCAGAATGTCCTAAGCAAGATTCTGAAGAAGCTCAGAATGGAACAAGATAAGAAAGACTTTCTTACTATATGAAGCATTGAGTTAGTATTGCAACTATGGTTAAAAGAAAGAAAGAGTTGTGTTGCATCTCCGATGCCTCAGTCATAGGTTCTTCCATACAACCACATTGTATACTCGATGTAATGTGACCCGAGGTTCTAGTTGGAAGGACTAGCTCTTAACTGTATGAACATGTCTTGAAGTGATTCCTGAGTTGATCACTGAACCAGAATTAAGTTTGTACTTAAATGGCAAGAAGCAAAGTAAGGGCATAGTTGCATTTCATGCACTAGGATCTACATAGATATAGAAGTATAAAGGCTCCATCTGATGTGATGTATATTGTTGTGGAGGGACTAGTTTGTCTTTACACAGGGGGTGTGTCCTAGGGCACAGTGCCTATGAGAAAGCCCATGAGGTTGATCTAAAGTCTATCTAAGCTCCTGGAAACTGACTTCACTCTATTTCCATAACTACTGTACATACACAAAGGATTGCAAAGTGTGTTTCAGAGTTTAGATGACAACAGTGAAAACGACCATCATTATAAACACTAGAAACAAAGTCTCACTTTTGTTGCCAAACGAATACTTCAACCCATTATAAGATAATGGTGTGAATTTCAAAATTAGGAAGACATTAATGATTTGAAAAAGACGTAATGATCTTGTAAAACAGAACATGGACATGACGTTTCCCGTGAGCATGCATGATCAATAAACGCATATGTTATATGGTTTATGATGAGTAAAATGTGAGCTAGATTATTTCTACTCTAGTGCAAGTGGGATACTGAAGGAGATATGCCCTAGAGGCAAATAATAAATGGGTTTTTATTCTCATATCTCAGTTAGTTTATAACAGTTTCATATTGTTCTATAACTGTATCAAGTGGAAACATTGGTACATGTGTGGTATGAAACAAACCAAGTCCCTAGTAGCCTCTATGCATACTAGTTCGTTGGTCATGAGGATGATCTGGGTTTCAAGATCATGGGCATTTATTCCGATTGACAACGAGGTCATATCATTGATGAATGGTGTGATGGACATACCTCTAAAGATTGCGACACGATCAAGTCATATAGTTCATTGTTGCAATAGCTAAAATCTAGTCTCCTTTTCCTTAGACCATGAGTTTATATTACTCACTGTTTCCGGAGGCTGCTTTGACTGTATCAAATGTCACACGGTTAAACGGTGATCATAAAGGTGTACGCTAGGTATTCCAAAGGAACACTAGATGACGTGTGACTACAAGAGTAGGATTTGTTCACCCACGTGACGAGTAAGATACATACGGCTGGCTTGGTGAGATTACATCCATAAATGTTGCAACATGTGACTAGGTCGATCATGGGGATGTAATATCAAAGTAACAAGTAAAATAGAACTTATCGGTAACGAGATTGAACAAGGTATGTGATACCAATGATCAGATCTCACATAAGTCGTATCAAAGAAACAAAGGGAAATTGGATTCTACATTTTACGGTTCAAACGACATTGTCATCTGGAGTGCATAGGGGTCACATGGGCATCCCTGGTCCCTCTGTTGACCATTGATATAGATCATATCTAGAGCATTCCCGAACCATGAGGGGATACACTTAAGGGTACAATGAGAGAGATCATCCGTAAGATGGAATCACAGTAGAGAAAGAGAAAGCCGGAATTGTTCCGCAGAAAGATCTAAAGTTGTTCGGAGAAAGGAATAAAGGAAAAGACCGAAAAAGATTTTTCGGATAAATGGGAATTTGAATATACATTTATTATATGTTAATTATGAATTAATATATTCTAAGTAATATTAAGATTTATGAAAGCAACTTTCATATTAGACCAAATCCCCGAAGGGAATTAGCCTAGGAGAAACGCTGTAGAAAAAGGAAAAAGCAGAAAAAACTGTTGTTGCCAGTGTTGGGCTAGGCGGCCCATGAAGGCGGGCCACATAAGTTTGGCACCATGCAGGGGCAGCTTACAGCCAGCATCGCTGGCAGGCCACCACCCCGCGGCCCGCACGGGCGAGTGCCCAGGCGCAGGCAGACACCCGACTGGCTGCCGCTGACGGGCCCGCGCGCGCTAGGCCGGCCTAGCCAAGCCGGAGCCGTGTGGGAGGCAAGGTGGGTGCGGGGTGGGCCATGGCCAGGGCCCACCCGGCTGGCACTGCCTTAGCTTCTGCTATTTTGTCCGCTTGCTGTTGATTGGGCTGGATTTGGCCCATGCAGTTGTTCTAAATTTCTTCTGATTTTTCCTTTGTAATTAGTCCCACATGGCTAACTTAATGGGGAGGGCACACCTCCTATGCCTATATATAGTGGTGCCCATGGGTGGGATTAAAAACACAATAAAATAGAGTTATTTCCCTTGGTTGGAATGATCTCCTTCTCTCTCTAGTTGTCTCCATGCGTTGGCACGGTCCCAAGAAAGGACTATTCACGCAAGAGACACGGCACGTGCAACACGCCATTGCGCTGCAGGGATTCCTAGCCGGAGATCAAATTTAGCACTCCGTGTGGGATCGGTGAGCTAGAGGTCTCATCGTACACCGGATGTGTACGAAGCCACGAGGTGCAACACTATCGAGCAACTGGGCTCTAGTACAAGAAGCTAGAGGTTTGTTGGAGATCTATCAAGATATTGCTATTAGTAAGGTGGATCAGGTGAACAATTGTGTGGCGCATGTGTTGGCACAACTGGGCGAGTCTAGGTTTTCTGGGTCTCTTCGTGATGCAGCCCCTGACTACATGCATGACCTGATCACAAATGATTGTAATATGATGTAACTTTCCGTGTTAGGGTAACAAGTTTCAGACACGCTCTTTTCCTTACCAGGATACCTAAGGGGACTGGAAGGTTTTTAATAAGCCAGCTTGCTTGCTCAATTTATTGAATATTTTACCTCAAGAAAAATACTTTGGGACAAACTTATAGATATCAGATAATTAAAGTATGCCATATCATTACTTTGTCGAATTATAATTGGTAAATCTCAAAAAATAATTATAATATTGAGCCACATTCATAAAGTATATCAAGTCTATATTTTGTTGCAAAATAGCCAGCTACTCACGGGTATAGATGCAGATATCCATCCACCCATTGAATATCAAATAGAGAGATTTAGAGAGCACACGGGATGGAAGGCTCATCACATGAAAAAGCAACAACGTTATATTGAGAGCACTTTTTGCCACCCATGGGCCACACACCTCGTTTGCATGCAAAACACCATGAACACATTTTTTCCAGGACACTCACTACTAGAGAAAAGCCTACCCGAGGTGCACCAAGAACCCCATCCGAGGCGCATATGGTATGCGCCCTAGCGCCGCGCCTCTAGTATTTGCTACGCGAGGGCATATGCGCCTCACATATGTGGTGGTATGCGCCTCGGGTAGTACCCAATATGCGCCTCCTATACTTCCCATATGCGCCTTGGGTATATTTTCGAAATTCAAATTCTACATCAATTTTCAAATTACAGTTTACAGGTATTCAAATATACAATGCAGTCCAGAATACAGTATAAACAACACAAAATTTTCTAGAAACTTGCAATTGGCAAAAGCATAATAGAACCAACATGAATACAAGGCGAACTTGGTGTTGTGGCGGAACACGTGCGCGTCATGTCATTGAAGAACGCCTTCATGTGGTAAATGGCGTAGAAGGCATCCTTCCTAATGCTAGACGGCTACTTGATACAGGCGAACTTGGTGTTGTGGCGGAACACGTGCGCGCCGAACTTCACATATGGCATTGCCGGTTTGACGCTCCTGCTGCGATGTAGCCGGTGAGAGCACCATCAAGAATGTTCTTGATATTGGTGTAGTTTTTCGGGTGCACACTGTTTGAGTCGAGGTACACGGCTGTTGAGTGTTTCAAATTCAAGCATATGAGCATGCAGCCTGTCTGATCATCCTTCATGATGGGATGGTAGGGAAGGAGAATCACATCCTTGTCCGAGTATGTTTGCAAGAAGGTTGAGAGGTAGTCGGTCGCCAGCGCTATGTCCTCGGCATCTTTTAGGATGACGTCCCGCATGAAGTAGGGATCCACTATCTAGATGCCCGGGATCTTGTCTCTGGTGATCTGCATGGCCATATTGAGGGAGAATAGCTAGACTAGAGTATTGTGCAGTCGGAACCCGTTCAACATGTCGAAGATGTCGGAATGCCGTAGGTAGAAGATATCCCGGGGGGGGGGGGGGGGGGGTACACTGACGAAGCACGGCACATAAGGCACCTTAGCCTTGAAAACAAGGTATGACTGATCGTTCTCGCGAATGCGGCGCTCCTCAATTGTGAGACAGCTATAATGAAGATTGCGTATTTGAGAGCCTGCGACCTCGAGCAACGAGTTACACATCATCGGTGCACCTGTCACGTGCTGCTGATTCCTGGCTTGCCCCGCAGGGCCGTCCTGAGCCCGAAGGACAAGATTTGGACCCTTGCTCCAGTTACCCTAGGCTTCCTTTTGTGACCGCCCTTCTTCGGTCCCTTTGGGGCGTCGGCCACCGTGTTCACCTCACCGATCACCTTATGAAGGGTGCTGGGGCTGATCAAAGGAAGTGCTAGCCTCGGAGGCTCGGTGAAGGGGGCGGGTGGCGGCGTCTCCTGACTAGTTGGGAAGAGACGCACCTGGCAAGGGGGTTTCGCTGGTGCTGGTTGGGTATCGGCAACTTGATGTGTGCCTGATGGTCCCGGCTCATACCAATCAGAAAACCTTGTGTTAACGAACTGGTCGCCGAAGTTCGGATCACTTTCTCCATCATGATCATAGGGATCCCGTGCCATGTTGTCCAAGTCTTCCATCTCGAAGTCTTCATCATGTGCTGGCTATGCTGGCTGTGCTGCCTCTGGGGGTGATGTTGAGCTGGTCCTCCATCCCCAAACGGATCTGGCTCTTCGGCCATAGGTACAAGTAGCCGAAGACGGTATTGAGGACCGATGCCGTCTCCTCATCATCCCATCCTTGAGGTTGAGAGGGAGGTTCCACTTGCTCGTAGCCCGGAAGCACCATACTATATCTGACCCTCATCATGTCGGGTGGCATTGTGACATTGTGCATTATGCGGTTCTCCGGTTGAACGATAGTAAGCTTGGCAACATCCTTCAACTGGCCTCCCACCCAGTGCATTAGAGTGCAAGGAGTGCCTCCCTGCGAAAGACATGTAGGCCGGGCGTCAGTAAAACGAAGATCAAGTCATCGGTGTGGTTAAGCCTCCCAACTCTTGCTGGCTCCCAGTGTACATATAAGGTGTATCTCGTTGGCTCCCAATGTCTTTGTTACATTTTATCAGCTCCATGTGTGTGTGTCTCTATTGGTTTTCTCTCCCTGAATGGAACACACCACGATATATGGGGTTAATACACAACTTAATTAATGGGATGAAAAAAGATGTGGTATTTATATGGGATGAAACTAAATAACAAGATGTTGTTCTGTTGTTGTTGCCCTCACCTCACATCTATAGCCTAGCAAGCAGACATGACATCTACAAAAAAAAGATAGGACTTGGATACCCTGATTCTTTCTTTTCTTCAGATACATTGCATATATCCTCAGTTTTGCTATGGATGCAGTCAGTACAGCACTTGGCGCCCATGATTCCCATAACAGCAGGGCCTAATTTGAGGATCCAGGCAGCTAAAGAGGGGGAAGGGAGAGGGGGGAGCGGTGCTCACCTTGGGGTGCTTGGTGAGGACGAAGGTGAGGTTGCAGACAAGGTGGCCGAAGGGGCAGCAGGTCTTGGAGCATAGGTAGCAGGTCTTCGGGCAGCAGTAGTAGTGCAAGTCACGAGCGGCGGGCTCCCCCTCCATGGGGCGGGCGTGTCACAAGCGGTGGGCGTGTCTTCGAGCATGGGGTGGGCTCCTCCTCCACGGCGGCGGGATCCTCCTCCACGGGGCGGGCGGGCTCCTCCTCCCTATGGCTGGTAGCCGAGATGTCAGAGAGAGGGAAGAGGGGTAGGGGGACGGGGAGGGAGAGGGGAAGGGGGTCGAGGCTCACCTCGACGACGGTGGACGGCTGCTGTGGGCGCGGACGGCGGCGAACGATGGCAGGACGGCTGCTGCGGGCCGCGGACGGCGACGCGCGAGGTTGCAGAGAGTAGTAGACAGATCGACTCGATCAGTCGATCGACTCGATCCAGAGAAAAGTGACAGTTACCATCTTATGCGAGGCGCATATTTGAAAAATGCACCTCGCATAAGTTTACACGAGACACATTCTGGCCATATGCGCCTCGGCTATTCTCCACTAGTAGTCAACTAGCACGCTGCGCTGGTATCTATCAACAAACTGACCCTAGCCCATTGGTTTCGTCCCTTGTCCTAAACTAAAGCCTAGCTACCCAGGTTCGTATCCTGGTGGCTCAAATTTTTTGAAAACTTTTTTTGAAGGCTATTTATCATGTAAAAACATTGTTCAAACACAATATGAACTATAAAATATACTGCAAATATTTTAAAAATTCAAATATTTCCAAAACAACAAAAGTAAGTATTATGAATGTGTCTCGTCGATACATAATATTCTCAATGCAATATTATAACATACAAAAATGATAATTATGAATGTTTCGATACATAATAGTATGTCACACACACACGGCGGTTCTTGACAATGGTCGGAGCGCGCTAGCGTTTCTTGACAATGGTCGTCTTCTTGCCCTTCTTTGTCGCGGTTGCATAGGTTAGGTCTGGGACGTATTCACTACTTGTTTTGAACGGGAGTCCTTTCTTAGGTAGGGTTGTGGTGTACAGTGCTTTGTTGCCGTATCCGTCTTCCATCTTTGGGTCACCGTTCTGGTCAAAGTCTTGCTCGTTGGCGACTCCGTCCATTCCGATGATGTTCCATTGGCCTCTCCTTACGACAACTCGGCTAGGCTTTGACGGGTCTGTGATGTACCAGCATTGGTTGACCTTGCTAGCTAGAACCCAAGGCTCATTTCTTGAGGGTGCGTTCGTGCTGGTGGTCTTTGACGGTATAACCATGCTGGTGAAATATCGGCCTTCTTTCTCGACGCTCTTGGTCCACCTGATACAGAACATCGGCACCTTCTCCATAACATAGTCGAGCTCCCAAATCTCCTCGATCCTTCCGTAGTATCTTTTCGGGATGTCGCCGGTGTAGAATATCCCCGTAACCCCTGAATTCTGGTAATCGCAGTTATTTTCCTTTTCCTTTATATAGAACGTGTATATGTTGATATCATATGCCAGATAGGTCATCAGGTTGTGTGAGGCGCCCCGTGACAAGGAGAATATGAGTATATCTTCTTCCGAGTACTCGCCCTGCGGTGGATTACCCATGACCTTCTCCCTGAACCACCGCGTGAAACCGCAGTTGTGCTCCTTGATAACATCTTCCTCCGAGTACTGGCGCCCCTGGTCAATGTAATTCTTCTTGATAAACTCTTTGTGCTCATATATGTATGGATCGACCACCTGCAGGTGTTGTGGCGCGACCAGGTTTGCTCTTTCAAAGTCCTTGGTTTGGCCCTCGATGTCGACATGCTTTGGGCGCCGACCCTCATGGTGACTGCATCCAGCGAGCCTCCTGAGGTGCTTGTTGAATGGTAGACCAAGAGGGGTCTCGGTTTGTAGAAAGTTCGAGAAGAAAGAGATGCACTCTTCGGCCAGGAAGCCATTTGCTATGCTTCCATCTAGACGGGACCTGTTCTTAACGTATCCTTTGATGTGTCCATTGAGCCTTTCGAACGACATCATGCTTCACAGAAATTGAGGACCGCGCTAGACGATATCCTTCACGACATGGAGAAGCAGATGAAGCATGACGTCGAAGAATGCGCGGGGGGGGGGGGGATAGATCTTGAGCTCACATAGTATCACCACGATCTCTTCCTGTAGCCTTGTGAGCTGCTTAATGCCTATCGACTTTCGAGAGATCACGTAGAAAAATTTGCAGAGGCAAACAACGTTTCACAGACATGCTTGTCCATTATACCTCGGATCGCGACCGGGAGTACCTGTGTCATCAGCACGGCGACGTCGTGAGACTTCATCCCGCTGAAGTGCTGCTTCGTCTCGTCTAGCCATCTGCTTATGTTCCGCGCGTAGCCGTTCGGAAATTTGACTCCGAGGAGGCACTTCATAAACTGTATGGCCTCCTTCTTACTCGGAGTGAAGCACAAGGCCTTGATCTTGACCTCGCCCTTCTTGACCTGATTTTTGCCCTTGCGACGATGGATGTTCTGCGTTTCCATCTCCTCCTCCCCGTCCTCCTCCTCGTCATTGCTAGGTGGTGGTTGAAGTTCATCCCTGATGCCCATATGCTTCAAGTCGTTCCTTGCCTTCATCCCATATTTGGTGTTGTCGGTGTTAAGGAGGGTGGCAAGCAGACTCTCGCCCACATTCTTCATGATATGCATGAGATCAAGGCTATGAGACACGCGGAGGATCTTCTAGTATGGAAAGTCCCAGAAAACATACCTCGCCTTCCATACCTTTAGCAGCGGCTCTGGCTTCTTCTGGGTGTTTCTCGGTGCAGGGCATTCCTTCCAGATATTCAATAGCTCATAGATTTGCGTGCCACTCCTCTGGTCCAGGATTCCTCGGAGCTTGACTGCCCCATCGAATAGATCTCCTAGCTTTCTCCAGGCGTGATTCTTGGGAAGCCACCTCCGATCCCCAAGGAACACGGTTTTCCCGGACCTAGGATATTTCTCTAGTTGGCGGTATGTTGTATTATCTTTGCACCTAACGCAGCCATAGAATCCTTCGACCACCTGCCTCGAGAAGTATCCGTAACCGGGATAGTCTTGCACCATCGTGATCACCGCTGCTCTCATGTCAAAGTATTCTTGTCTCGAGGCATCCCACGTACGGGATCCTTCTTGCCATAATGTGGCCAGCTCCTCTTTCAACAACCTGAGATACAGATCGATGTTTGTACCAGGTTGTTTTGGCCCTTGAACCAGCATACTCATGGTTACGTACTTCTTCTTCATGCACAACCAAGGGGGAGGTTGTAGATCAATACAAACACGGGCCATGTGCTGTGTGTGCTACTCTGGCTTCCGAACGGATTGAGTCCGTCGGTGCTCACGCCCAGCCTGAGGTTCCTTGACTCTTTCCCAAAATGTTGGTAATATTGGAGGTCCAACGCCTTCCACTTGAAAGCATCTAAAGGGTGCCTCAGCATTTCCTCCTTCTCCGGATCATCATCTTCCAGCCTCTTTCTTTCCGCGTGCCAGCGCATGAGCTCTGCTTCCTTAGGGTTCGTGAAATACCACTACAGATGAGGAGTTAGAGGAAAGTACCACACCACCTTTCTAGGAGCTTTCTGATGGGTTCGTAGCATGGAAAACAAAAAATTTCTACCGCAAGAACGAACAAAACCCAGATCTAATCTAGATAAAAGCCAAGATCTAATCTATTAGACATGTGCAACGAGATAGATCTGTACTAACCCTTGTAGATCCGAAAGCGTTACGAGATTGGATCTCGTGGTTGATGTAGTCGATCACTTGCCGATCTCAAGATCGAGTGGACGATCCTTCCGGCGCTGCGTTCCGGCAGCGCTTCCGCAGTCGGTCACACGTGCGGAGTCGAAGCAGACCTTCCTCTCCCCGTTCCAGCGAGCAGCGGAGGTAGTAGATCTTCTCCACGGAATCCCAACAGCACGACGGTGTGGTGGTGGTGGTGGAGTAGAGAATTCTGCAGCTCTCCGCCTAAGCCTGAGCAGAAGAAAGGAGGAGAGAGGCGGCAGAGGTTTGGAGTAGTGGAGGGGCCAGGGGGTGGCGCCTCCACCCCTCTATTTAAAGGAGGGAGGCGCCATGGGAGGGTGAGTCCTAGTAGGACTCCCCTCCCTCCTTGGCCGGCGGATTGGGAGGGGGGGAGGAGTCCTCCTCCCCCACGACTCCTTGTCTTGGCCCACAAGGACTCCTTTGATCCTTTCTTGGTTTTCAAGCAAACTCCAAGAAATCTTCTAGAACCTTCCGAAACATTCCGAAACCTTCTAGAATCCTCATACAGATACTCCAGAACATTTCCTAACTAAGAAAATGATCCCCAATATATGAATCTCATTCTCCGGACAATTACGGATCTCCTCGTGATGTCCCGGATCCAATCCGAGACTCCGAACAACATTCGGTCTCCAACGCACATTCCATATCTACTTAAAACAACTTCGAACCTTAAGTGTGTCACCCTACGGTTCGTGAATATGCAGACATGATGAAGATACCTCTCCGATCAATAACCATCAGCGGGATCTGGAGATCCATAACGGCTCCCACATACTCAACGATGACTTCGTGATCGATAGAACCATTAACATATGAAACCAATTCCCTTTGTCATGCGATACTATACTTATCCGAGGTTTGATCGTCGGTATCTCCATACCTAGTTCTACCTTGTTACTGATAAGTACTCTTTACTCGTTCCATGTTATGTCATCCCTTGTGACCCAGTCACATGCTTGCAAGCTAATTAGATGACATTCCACCGAGAGGGCCCAGAGCATATCTATCCGTCATATGGATGGACAAATCCCAATCTTGGTCCATCGCTTCAACACATACTTTCAGAATACCCAATGACACCTTTATGACCACCCAGTTACGAAGCGGTGTTTGATGTCATCAAAGTACCCATCCGGTGATGGTGATTAACATAACCTCATGGTCGAAGGATTAGGTTACTATGTATTTTAAAGCTTATAGCAAACGAACTTAATGACTTGATCTTATGCTATGCTTACTACGGGTGTGTGTCCATCACATCATTCTCCTAATGATATGATCTTGTTTTAAAGTATTAATGTTTCCGGTTAATACAATTATAGCATGGGATGTAAAAATTTATCATAAACATAAAGATATAATAATAACCACTTTATTGTTGCCTCTTGGGCATATCTCCAACACTTTCTTGGTCCCTCCCTTGTATCAAGAGGTCTTTCACACCGGACACGTGGTCTTCTCCGCGTCCTCGCCCCGGTAGATGATGCAATCATTTATGTAGACGTGGTATTTCACGTGCGGTAGATTGAGAGGGCATGCGACTTTCTTGGCCTCAGCGATACTAGTCGGACATGTGTTCCCCTTCTTGGGAAGAATATTGTGCCAGAATGCAATGTTGTCGTCGAAGCATTCGTCCGTAATTTTGTGTTTCGCCTTCATCTCCAGAGCCTTTCCTCTGGAGTGACATGTATCCCCCGTATGACATGTATCCCCGTCGTTGCATCCATCAAACAATGGAGTGACCGCGTCTTTCCTCATTTGTTCCAGCTTAGATTTGTCTCTAGTGGTGGCTCTGGCGTTACTCATCTTCTTGAGAAGCAGATCTTGGACATGAGGGTCTCACAGCCAGCTCGAATCATGGTCGACACCTTGATCTTCGTCTTCATGCCCGACGTCACCTTGATCATCTTTGTGTTCATGCCCAGCGCCACCCTGATCTTCATGATCATCACCTGCCCTGCCATCGACGCCTTGATCTTTGTGATCATGACCGGCATCTTGATCTTCACCATTATTGACATCCTCATAATCATCTTCGTCATCGCGTATCCACCGAGTGTAGCCATCCATGAAACTACGTCGGAGCAGGTGCGACTCCAGCATTCCGGAATCATGCCTTATCATATACATCAGCTTGGAGTCATGACATAGACATCTTATCTCCGTCTTGTTTGCGGGTGCCATATCGGTCCTCGCGCATCTCATCCACCTATCCACGAGGGCTTTGCGAATCAGTGGTCGGACCATGGTCGCCTATGCGTGGTACAAAGAGCAAGAGAATAATTAGAGCATATATGGACATCTAGATCGCCCGAAAAATTCGGCATGACCTCCCCTAAAAAGAGGACATCCGCGAGTGCTAGAAATTCGCTGGAAAAGAAATTAATCGACATTCCGGTGAAACATTGGCATCTCAAATGAAATCCCTGCACAAAAAGAAGCATGCACCATAACATAATCATATAGTCGCAGTGTCGCCGACAACGCACATGAGCATACAAGCAACGCCTTCACGCTTCCACCAACGACAACTTGCGCAAGAGAGACGGAGGAGAAGTAAAGGGACATGTTGTAGATCTAGAGGAGCAAGAAACTTCACTTATATGTGAGTGTCAACCAATGGAGATTGAGCGAGCTTATATGGTGAATCAATGTGGAAAATGAGGTGGGGAGAAGGACGGGGCGACCAAATCTGTCTTTGGGTGGAGAGGAAGAAGTGAGGAAAGTGAGTGGGGCATGTGACAAAAAGGTGCAAAAAAAGTTAGCCAGGTTATGCGAGGCGCATATTGCAGTAAATGCGCCTCTAATAGTCTGAACTATCTGAGGCGCACATGCCAACATGTGCCTCGCCTATGCGGCCACCCGGGCCCGTAGGGGTTGCTTGAGGCGCACGCTCCCTAATGTGCCTCGCCTATTGTAAGTGTCGGAGGCGCATATTACTATATGAACCTCGCATATTGGACCACCGATCTCCACCCAGGCCCACCCAAGATATGCAAGGCACATTTGTCACATATGCGCCTCGCCTGTTTAAATACTAGAGGCATATGTCCGGTAGGTGCGCCTCGCATAAGATGGGGGTGCCAGATTTCGTCCGTACAGATGATAGAGGAGGCGCATCCTACAGATATGCGCCTCGCCTATGTAATTACTAGAGGCGTATGATTGCATGGTGTGCCTTGCCTATCTTATCAGAGGCGCATATAGTATAAATGCGCCTCTAATGTGCATGTCTCCTATAGGCTTTTCTCTAGTAGTGACTGTACAACACAGACGTTCACAAACACACACGTAAACTCACCCCTATGAACACACCATGCACACCCTATCCTATGAGCACCATTGAAGGACTCAGCCAACAGATCTTGAGGTTGATGAAGTCACCACAGGTGTCTCACTATTGACGGGTAGGTCACCTACCATTGAAAGAATAGCTTCGGATAATCTTGGAATAAATCCAGGTAAATGCAGATGTCCATGCCAAGTCAAGGGAACCCAACCATCAGAGCCAAGCTCATTAGTTTTTGGGGCTGAAAAAACTTCTCCCCTAGGCTGAAAATTTATTGCATGGTATTTTTCTACGGACCTTGGTCTATCGAGAAGTTAAATTTTTGGGTTTACTACAACTGTGGTCTCAGCTCACACGGAAATTAATACTATGACACTATGAATTAGGCAATTGGATAGATGCCATCAGCTAACATGGTTTTGTTACGTCCGTGCCCCTAGACAGACGTGACACCATTATGTTGGACATGCTTGCCGTCTGTTTGCCTCATTTTCTTACATGTGGGACCACCTCTTTGTCCCGTTCTGACATGTGGAACCAAGCACACAATTCACCAGCGGGGCCAAAACAATTAGATTTGTATTCGTTCTGACGTGCAAGACCCAACACTTAGCCCCGCCAGAGGGAAATAATGCTCAACAAAGTCTATCCCCGAGGTCTTGCAAGCCCCTACGCGGCCACTCTAGGCATGAAGAACGACTACACAACCATGTTGATCACGTCCTTCTGATCTCAGTACCATGATATGGTTGATTGGCCCCACTCGGAAATACGCATCTAGTGGTACATGAATGTAAGATGAAGCCCGACCGAGTTTTCGCCATCTGCATGAACGTCCTGCGGTCACCCTGGTGTGCTAAGCGTTCATCTATCTCCCTGTTGGGCGGTGTATGGCTGCCGTAGAAGAGGCCCCTGGATTTCATGACTCCCTAGTGCACGATTGTCGCGAGCTCCTCCTGGATGTCGAAGATGTGCTGCCTGAGGTTGCGATCATGTATTGTTGCAAGCCTTTCAGCCCACTTCGCGAGGTTAGATGGCAGCGTTTTGCTCTCCATGTCATTGAAGAACACCTTCATGTGGTAAATGGCGTAGAAGGCATCCTTCCTACTGCTAGACGGCTACTTGATAGACGCGGACTTGGTCTTGTGGCGGAACACGTGCGCGCCGAACTTCACATATGGCATTGCCGGTTTGACGCCTACTGCTGCGATGTAGCCGGTGAGAGCACCATCAAGAATGTCCTTGATATTGGTGTAGTTTTTCGGGTGCGCACTGTTTGAGTCGAGGTACACGACTGTTGAGTGTTTCAAATTCAAGCATATGAGCATGCAGCCTGTTTGATCATCCTCCGTGATGGGGTGGTAGGGAAGGATAATCACATCCTTGCCCGAGTATGCTTGCAAGAAGGTTGAGAGGTAGTCAGTCGCCAGTGCTATGTCCTCGGCATCTTTTAGGACGACGTGCCGCATGAAGCAGGGATCCACTATCTAGATGCCCGGGGTCTTGTCTCTGGTGATCTGCATGGCCATATTGAGGGAGAATAGCTAGACTAGAGTATTGTGCAGTCGGAACCCGTTCAACATGTCGAAGATGTCGGAATGCTGCAGGTAGAAGATATCCCGGGGGGGTACACTAACGAAGCACGGCACATAAGGAACCTTAGCCTTGAAAACAAGGTATGACTGATCGTTCTCGCGAATGCGGCGCTCCTCAATTGTGAGACAGCTATAATGAAGATTGCGCATTTGAGAGCCTGCGACCTCGAGCAACGAGTCACACATCATCGGTGCACCTGTCACGTGCTGCTGATTCTTGGCTTGCCCCGCAGGGCCGTCCTGAGCCCAGAGAACAAGATTTGGAACCTTGCTCCAGTTACCCTTACGCTTCCTTTTGTGACCGTCCTTCTTCAGTCCCTTTGGGGCGTCGGCCACCACGTTCACCTCACCGATCACCTTATGAAGGGTGCTGGGGCTGATCAAAGGAAGTGCTGGCCTCGGAGGCTCGGTGAAGGGGGTGGGTGGCAGCATTTCCTGACTAGTTGGGAAGAGACGCACCTGGCAAGGGGGTTTCCCCGGTGCTGGTTGGATATCGGTAACTTGATGTGTGCCTGATGGTCCCGGCTCATACCAATCAGAAAACCTTGTGTTAACGAATTGGTCGCCGTAGTTCGGATCAATTTCTCTGTGGCATCCCGCAAAAAACCACTACTAGAAAATCGCTGCGTTTTTGTGCATTGCATCATCATGACCGCATGCTCATGTCATCATGCCACCTTGCATTTGAGCATCGTCATCAGCATGTATGGTTTTTGTCTAAACTGTTTTCGAAAAGTCTATTTTTGTTTCCTAAATACCCCGCCTTTATTTCAAATCAAAACACCGGTCTTCTGGTTTATTTTTGTTTCATCTAAAAATGGTTTATAAGAGCCCCGTTTAAATAAATAAAAATTTCAAGTTGTTTTTAGGAGGCAGCCCGCCAGGCCCGAAAGCCCAGCCGGCCACCTCCAAATAAAATCCTAGCCTAACCAAAACCCTATCTAGTTCCTCCCCTAACCCTAATCCCCACAGCCTACCTACCCCCTCCTTTCCCGCCTCCCGAACGCCATCCACCACCTGCCGCCCGACAGCTCCACCCCAGCACGTGCGCCACCTCACCCCGGCCACTCCCTGTGCGCCACCTCACCCCCTGGCCCCACTCCCCACACCACCTGGTCGCCACCCCTCACTAACCCCACGTACCACGCCACCAACGCCGCCACCTACTTGTGCCCCGCCTGGCCCCACCCCTGGCCAATCCCCACCCACTCGCCCGCTGCCACACACAACTCTCCCTCCCACGCGCGCACACACACGCACAACACGCACACCCACCCCGCCTGCGTCCCCACCACGATCGAACCCAGCCCCGCTCGACTCTCTCTCCCCACGCGCAGGTTGCTCCCCACGTCTCCCTCCCCTTCCCATCGCGCAGCCTCGCCTCCACCCTTTGCATGATCGCCGCCCGCCTCTGCTGCGCCCGGCCGCTGCCGCTCGTGCCCCTAAGCTCTCTCTCTCCCAGGCGCCGCGGCCGCCTCTCCTCCGTCCACCGGTGCTGCCGCCGCAGCCGGCGTCCCCTCTGCACCGCCTCCCCCGAGCTCGCCCAGGCGCCGCCCCTCCTCCACTCGGACCCTCTCCTCCACCGCCGCCTCGCGAGACCTCCCTGCCGTCCTTCTCCGTCGCCCGTGACTCCCCTCCCCATGCTTCGTCTTTCCGAGCCCGCGTCGCCGAGCCGCCCTCCGCCGAGCGGAACCCGGGGCCTCGCTCCTCTTCCCCGTCTCGTCGCCTGCCTCGGCCCGCTTCACCGCCAGACGCTGTCGCCGGTGCACCGTCGTGCTTGCTCCGGCCATGGACGCCTCGACCGCCCCGAGCGCCGCCTCCGTAGGTCGCCTCTTTTCCTCGACCAGGGCTCGACCTCGCTTGGCTGCCATCCCTGCTCTCTGTCTCGTCGGCCTCCTGCTCTTCCGTGCGCGAGCCCGCACGTTCCTCGTCGTTGTTGTTCCTAGGCCACAGAGCTCTGCCGGTCCGCCCTCGGTCGCGTCCTCCCGCGTCTGGTCGCCCTTCCGCCTCTGGCCGGCGCATCTCCGGCCGCCACCGCTACTTCCTCTATCCTCCATCGAACGCCACCGTCCGCGCGGGTGACTTCTCTGCCTGCGCTGCTACACTTAGAGGGGCCACACGTGCTTATGTTTTGTGGCTATCCGCACCCTGTAGGTGTTCGAGATAATAACCGTATGGAACACGGTCTCCTCCCACCGTTCCAATGTTCCGTTCCTAAGACACCACAAATTCTTCTGAGGTTTGTACGCCAAGATCTTCCGAAGTTTGGAGTTCACCTCTAGCGAGCGGAACAAACACCACAAGATCGTCAGCACGGTATCAAAGATCGCAAAACCGGATGGTCGTCGATAGAAAACACCAAGATCTCCTTTCGGAATCCGAGGACGCCAAGACCCCGGTACGACAAGACCTCCTTCCCGGAGGCGATGTCACAGAACCCGGACGCCAAGATGGCCGAGACCCCGGCGCGCCAAGTTCTTCGACCCCGTGGAACGATCCATCGGATGCGACAAGACCTCCTTCTCGGAACCACCAAGTACTTCCTCTCGGACGCCAAGGCCCGAACCCGAAGACCGCCAAGATCACCGCCAGATACGCCAAGTTCCTCATCCCGGACGCCATGACCGTCTACACGGATTAGAAGACCCCGGTACCCGATCCACTCAAGTTCTCCATCGACGGCAAGATCGACCGCCTGGTACCCAAGTTCTCTGTCGTGACACGACAAGTTCTCCATCGTGTATCCGAACCTCGCCGATCCCCGTCGAACCCTGTCGAACCCCGAACCCCGGGAACCCAAGATCTTCCAAACCCAGATGTGTGCCCCTAAGCCCCTATTTTCTTATAATGTGACATTATAAACTATCGCATATTAAATTGTTCAAGCATACATACTTGTCTGTGGTTTGGGGGGCATTATGCCGATTCACCGCATAATTAAATATGGAGTGTTTATGCGGGATACCTTTGTCTTATTCCGGACTCCATTTAAATTTGTGTAGCGAACCGATGCCATGCTTTGCCTTGTTAAGACAACATTTAAATTGCAGGGTAGTGAAACAACTTGAACCATCGGATTAATTGTCGGGACCCCAGTTCCGCTTACTACTGCCTAATTGCACCGCATCTGCATCATATCATAAGCATGCCGGATCTTCTGCCATAGTATTAAATATTGCATCCGGTGTTTTTTCTAATGTTTGCTTCTTCGTGGATTAGGCCGATGAGTTGACGCGAGTATCGACAAGTTCTCCGGATATGAACCTTCGGCAGTGTTTCCCAGGCGAGCATGCTCCCCCTTTCTACCTATTTTGTGTTTATAGTCTTTATTTCCTCCTGTTGATCTATTGGTATCTGTGTCGCGATGCTTTAGTTTCCGTGCACCATTTATACAACTTGCAGCCTCTATATTGCCATGGAGACATCCTATTGCCTGTTGTTTGATAGATAGTCGGCCTTGCGAGTCGTAGTTGCTTGCTTCTGTGTTGCTTCGCGTCGTTGTCGTTCCACCGTTGACGGCAAGTTGGCACATGATAATGGTGGAGATGTTTAATGGCAGAGATGATCATGACTTTTAATTCAACTACTAAAATGCTAGATATAACTAATGCAGAGGCATCGGTGGGCAATAGATGTTATTTGGTTCTTCCACGCTCACTTGTGTCCCGTAGGACCCCGAGTACTTGATACCTGTTCCTTGACTATTCACACTATCCACATATGGGAGACTCTATGAATCCCCCTTAGCCAGAGCTTGATTCATTTCTTATTTCTTGGGGCCACAAAGTAGTTTGGGGCTTTATTACTATCGTGTACTTATGCCATGCTTTACTGCTTTATTTACAATTGTGCATGGAGCACCTGCACTGTTTTGGATCGCATCACGATTTCACGGTATCGACAAGCCCAGTCACACTTTTGGGTTCCCAGTCGTTTACATCCATTCTCGCAAACCCTGGGTCCGTTTCGGAGCCGGCCAACTTTGTTGCGGGTAGCTTAGTGGGGTGGCCCCCTGAAATATTTTATGAATCCTGTGATTGCTTTGTCGTGAAAGCCTCGTTGGGTTTTGATTTGGTTTTTCGGAGGTTGATCGTGTGTGTGTTGCTATTTGTGCACCCTTGCAGGGTAAATCTTTCTGAAAGCCGTGTCCGCAGTTATGGACAACTTGGAGCATAGTATTTCGATCATAGACAAGCATAACTAAAATAGTGCTATATACTTGACTTAATATATGACTAGTAATCAGATTCAACTATCACGGAATGGATATTAAAATGCCAACAATTGGTGGATCTGGGGTTGTTTTGTGACATACTGTACCTGCCTAGTAAGTATTGCAACTCCAATGGAATGTGATAAAAGTGCCAACAATTGCTAGGTTTTGGGATTCCTCAGGACAATTATATGAGACTATTAAATGTTCCAACCACAATGGAATGGTGATTAAAACTGCCCACTACTTATGCTATCAGGATGACTCATGCTATCTATACCTGACTAGTAAGTGCTTCAACTATAATGGAATGAATAAAACTGCCAACTGTGTGAGTTCCTTGGTCCGACTTCCTCGTTTGGTCTCGAGGGGGAAATACCAGGATGGGAATGTTTGGTGTTAGTATCAGGTTGGTCCCGAATAGGTCTTTCTTATCTTTCTCTAATAGCCGACAGTTAATCGAGTCTCTATAGGTTGTTTAGTGCATGCTGCGCTGCCGCTTCAGCCCACCAAACCTATGTAGGCGAGAGCCGCCGAATTCTAGCCTCGCCATGTACTGGCCTCAGTATTGACGCTCCTCTTTTCCTTTTCCCTTTGTCGGCACCCCTTTTGTTTTAGCGGGTTGAGATAGTCGTTGTTAGCAGGGTTACCCTTCTGGCTTGGCCTGGGCAGGGTTATGGACGCCATTGGTTATTCTTCAGGGCACTTAGCCCCATTTGCATCTTGTCCGTGCTCGGACGCTGTAACGTTTTCAAGGTGATTCAGATCTTTGTATTGTATATCTGCATTCTTGACTCGTTGAGTCGCTGTTGTATATATATCTGTTCTGTGGGTCCCATCGAGGACTGTTGTGTAATGGTATTACTTCGTTTTACACCCGCACGAAAGTGCCTAGTGGGCATCCTTGAATCGTTTCTATGCGGGTTTGGCGGAAAGGGCTAAAACTTGCATAGGGCCGATTTGAGGGTGTTACAGAGTGGTATCAGAGCTCAGCAGTTACGATACCCCACAAGTCCAGCCTGTAGGATAACCTAGCTAACGGACGATCTAGAGTGTCAAAACTGTTTTTAAAAATCGGTTGGATAGATCTGACTAGGTCTGCTTTTACTCCTTATCCCTCTGCTGTTCTCCTCTTACCTCTGCGTGTTTTGAATCTGCTCTCTTATCTTTTCTTCGAGTCCAGGAATTCTCGTGGTTGGGTTTCCGTCGTACCTTCAGGTTTTCGCTTCCTCCTTTGGTAACGGTGCTTCTACATCCGGTCTTCGTGCTATCTGAGAAATCCTTCATCTATTGGACTTCTCTCTATTCCTTCTTGTTCCTTCCGATGTTTTCAACGCGACAACATCATCTACGCCAGATCCAATGCAGAGTCTGGATCACCCCTTGTTTCCGAACCTCGAGTGTCGAGATCTTCAGTCTGATTCCGAGAATGGTTGCACACTTTTCTACTGATTGTGCGGAGTAATAGTTTGGGTGCGTGATGGATTGGCCCCCATGCCGACTACTCATTCTATTCGCTCCTGTACACTGAAGGATGCATCGGTTCTCTCTTTCTATCGAAGTTAGAGGTGGCTTTATTTGTTGATACCTCTACCTTCGCCTTTTGACGCCGGAGTGTTCTCTCGGCGATCACGGACAACGACAACTTGTTGGTGGTGTCGTCAATTCGAAGATGGAGTAAGAATCCTTGTTAGTGGTGTCGCGAGGATCTACACGAAGCATGAAGAATCTAATCGTCGATCTTCTTCGCCGTACCATGAGGTGGATCTCGAGGGCGAGATCCCTTGTTAGTGGTGTCGAATTGTGGCATCCTGCAAAAAACCACTACTAGTAAATCGCTACGTTTTTGTGCATTGCATCATCATGATCGCATGCTCATGTCATCATGCCACCTTGCATTTGAGCAACGTCATCAGCATGCACGGTTTTTGTCTAAATTATTTTCGAAAAGTCTATTTTTGTTTCCTAAATACCCCGCCTTTATTTCAAATCAAAACACCGGTCTTCCGGATTATTTTTGTTTTGTCTAAAAAATGGTTTATAAGAGCCCCGTTTAAATAAATAAAAATTTCAAGTTGTTTTTAGGAGGCAGCCCGCCAGGCCCGAAAGCCCAGCCAACCACCTCCAAATAAAATCCTAGCTTAACCAAAACCCTATTTAGTTCCTCCCCTAACCCTAATCACCACAGCCTACCTACCCTCTCCTTTTCCCGCCTCCCGCACGCCACCCACCACCTGCCGCCCGACAGGTCCACCCCAGCACGCGCGCCACCTCACCCCGGCCACTCCCTGTGCGCCACCTCACCCCTCCTGGCCCCACTCCCCACACCACCTGGTCGCCACCCCTCACTAACCCCACCTACCATGCCACCAACGCCGCCACCTACTTGTGCCCCGCCTCGCCCCACCCCTAGGCAATCCCCACCCACTCGCCCGCTGCCGCACGCAACTCTCCCTCCCGCGCGCGGACACACACACACGCACAACACGCACACCCACCCCGCCTGTGTCCCCACCGCGATCGAACCCAGCCCCGCTCAACTCTCTCTCCCCACGCGCAGGTCGCTCCCCATGTCTCCCTCCCCATCCCATCGCGTAGCCTCGCCTCCACCCTCTGCACGAGCGCCGCCCGCCTCTGCTGCGCCCGGCCACCGCCGCTCGTGCCCCCAAGCCCTCTCTCTCCCAGGCGCCGCGGCCACCTCTCCTCCGTCCACCGGTGCTGTCGCCGCCGCTGGCGTCCCCTCTGCACCGCCTCCCCCGAGCTTGCCCAGGCGCCGCCCCTCCTCCACTTGGACCCTCTACTCCACCGCCACCTCGTGAGACCTCCCTACCGTCCTTCTCCATCGCCCGTGACTCCCCTCCCCACGCTTCGTCTTTCCGAGCCCGCGTCACCGAGCCGCCCTCCGCTGAGGGGAACCCGGGGCCTCGCTCCTCTTCCCCGTCTCGTTGCCCGCCTCGGCCCGCTTCACCGCCAGTCGCTGTCGCCGGTGCACCGTCGTCCTTGCTCCGGCCATGGACGCCTCGACCGCCCCGAGCGCCGCCTCCGTACGTCGCCTCTCTTCCTCGACCAGGCCTTGACCTCGCTTGGCCGCCGTCCCCGCCCTCTGTCTCGTCGGCCTCCTGCTTTTCCGTGCGCGAGCCCGCATGTTCCTCGTCGTCGTCGTTCCTAGGCCACAGAGCTTCGCCGGTCCGTCCTCGGTCGCGTTCGGTCGCCCTTCCGCCTCCGGCCGGCGCATCTCCGGCCGCCACCGCTGCTTCCTCTATCCTCGATCGAACGCCTCCGTCCGCGCGGGTGACTTCTCTGCCTGCGCTGCTACACTTAGAAGGGCCGCACGTGCTTATGTTTTGTGGCTGTCTACACCCTGTAGGTGTTCGAGATAATAACCGTATGGAACACAGTATCCTCACACCGTTCCAATGTTCCGTTCCTAAGACACCACAAATTCTTTTGAGGTTTGTACGCCAAGATCTTCCGAAGTTTGGAGTTCACCGCTAGCGAGCGGAGCCAACACCACAAGATCGTTAGCACGGTATCAAAGATCGCAAAACCGGCTGGTCGTCGACGGAAAACGCCAAGATCTCCTTTCGGAATCCGAGGACGCCAAGACCCCGGTACGACAAGACCTCCTTCCCGGAGGCGATGCCCGAGAACCAGGACGCCAAGATCGCCGAGACCCCGGCGTGCCAAGTTCTTCGACCCCGAGGACCGATCCATCGGATGCGACAAGACCTCCTTCTTGGAACCACCAAGTACTTCCTCTCGGACGCCAAGGCCCGAACCCGAAGACCGCCAAGATCACCGCCAGATACGCCAAGTTCCTCATCCCGAACGCCATGACCGTCTACATGGATTCAAAGACCCCGGTACCCGATCCACTTAAGTTCTCCATCAACGGTAAGATCGACCGCCTGGTACCCAAGTTCTCTGTCGTGACACGACAAGTTCTCCATCATGTATCCAAACCTCGCCGATCCCCGTCGAACCCTGTCGAACCCCGAACCCCGGGAACCCAAGATCTTCCAAACCCAGATGTGTGCCCCTAAGCCCCTATTTTCTTATAATGTGACATTATAAACTGTCGCATATTAAATTGTTCAAGCATACATACTTGTCTGTGGTTTGGGGGGCATTATGCCGATTCACCGCATAATTAAATATGGAGTGTTTATGCGGGATACCTTTGTCTTATTCCGGACTCCATTTAAATTTGTGTAGCGAACCGATGCCATGCTTTGCCTTGTTAAGACAACATTTAAATTGCAGGGTAGTGAAACAACTTGAACCATCGGATTAATTGTCGGGACCCCAGTTCCGCTTACTACTGCCTAATTGCACCGCATCTGCATCATATCATAAGCATGCCGGATCTTCTGCCATAGTATTAAATATTGCATCCGGTGTTTTTTCTAATGTTTGCTTCTTCGTGGATTAGGCCGATGAGTTGACGCGAGTATCGACAAGTTCTCCGGATATGAACCTTCGGCAGTGTTTCCCAGGCGAGCATGCTCCCCCTTTCTACCTATTTTGCGTTTATAGTCTTTATTTCCTCCTGTTGATCTATTGGTATCTGTGTCGCGATGCTTTAGTTTCCGTGCACCATTTATACAACTTGCAGCCTCTATATTGCCATGGAGACATCCTATTGCCTGTTGTTTGATAGATAGTCAGCCTTGCGAGTCGTAGTTGCTTGCTTCTGTGTTGCTTCGCGTCGTTGTCGTTCCACCGTTGACGGCAAGTTGGCACATGATAATGGTGGAGATGTTTAATGGCGGAGATGATCATGACTTTAAATTCTACTATTAAAATGCTAGATATAACTAATGTAGAGGCATCTGTGGGCAATAGATGTTATTTGGTTCTTCCACGCTCACTTGTGTCCCGTAGGACCCCGAGTACTTGATACCTGTTCCTTGACTATTCGCACTATCCACATACGGGAGACTCTATGAATCCCCCTTAGCTAGAGCTTGATTCATTTCTTATTTCTTGGAGCCACAAAGTAGTTTGGGGCTTTATTACTATCCTGTACTTATTCCATGCTTGACTGCTTTATTTACGATTGTGCATGGAGCACCTGTACTGTTTTGGATCGCGATACGATTTCGTGGTATCGACAAGCCCAGTCACACTTTCGGGTTCGCAGTCGTTTACAACCGTTCTCGCAAACCCTGGGTCTGTTCCGGAGACGGCCAACTTCGTTGCGGGTAGCTTAGTGGGGTGGCCCCCTGAAATATTTTATGAATCTTGTGATTGCTTTGTCATGAAAGCCTCGTTGGGTTTTGATTTGGTTTTTCCGAGGTTGATCGTGTGTGTGTTGCTATTTGTGCACCCCTGTAGGGTAAATCTTTCTGAAAGCCCTGTCCGCGGTTATGGACAACTTGGACCACAGTATCTCGATCATAGACAAGCATAACTAAAATAGTGCTATAAACTTGAATTAATATATGACTAGTAATCAGATTCAACTATCACGGAATGGATATTAAAATGCCAACAATTGGTGGATCTGGGGTTGTTTTGTGACATGCTGTACCTGCCTAGTAAGTATTGCAACTCCAATGAAATGTGATAAAAGTGCCAACAATTGCTGGGTTTGGGGATTCCTCAGGACAATTATATCTGACTAGTAAATGTTCCAACCATAACGGAATGGTGATAAAAACTGCCCACTACTTATGCTATCAGGATGACTCATGCTATCTATACCTGACTAGTAAGTGCTTCAACTATAATGGAATGAATAAAACTGCCAACTGTGTGAGTTCCTTGGTCCAACTTCCTCGTTTGGTCTCGAGGGGGAAATACCAGGATGGGAATGTTTGGTGTTAGTATCAGGTTGGTTCCGAATAGGTCTTTCTTATCTTTCTCTAATAGCCGAGAGTTAATCGAGTCTCTATAGGTTGTTTAGTGCATGCTGCGCTGTCGCTTCACCCCACCATACCTATGTAGGCGAGAGCCGCCGAATTCTAGCCTCGCCATGTACTGGTCTCAGTACTGACGCTCCTCTTTTCCTTTGCCCTTTGTCGGCACCCCTTTTGTTTTAGCAGGTTGAGATCGACGTCGTTAGCAGGGTTACCCTTCCGGCTTGTCCTGGGTAGGGTTATGGACGCCATTGGTTATTCTTTAGGGCTCTTAGCCCCATTTGCATCTTGTCCGTACTCGGACGCTGTAACATTTTCAAGGTGATTCGGATCTTTGTATTGTATATCTGTATTCTTGACTTGTTGAGTCGCTGTTGTATATATATCTGTTCTATGGGTCCCATCGAGAACTGTTGTGTAATGGTATTACTTCGTTTTACACCCGCACGAAAGTGCCTGGTGGGCGTCCTTGAATCGTTTCTATGCGGGTTTGGTGGAAATGGCTAAAACTTGCATAGGGCTGATTTGAGGGTGTTACATTCTCCATCATGATCATAGGGATCCCGTGCCATGTTGTCCAAGTCTTCCATCTCGAAGTCTTCATCATTAGCTGGCTATGCTGGCTGTGCTGCCTCTGGGGTGATGTTGAGCTGGTCCTCCATCCCCAAACGGATCCGCCTCTTCGGCCATAGGTACAAGTAGCCGAAGCAGGTATTGAGGACCGCTGTCGTCTCCTCATCATCCCATCCTTGAGGTTGAGAGGGAGGTTCCACTTGCTCGTAGCCCGGAAGCACCATACTGTATCTGACCCTCACCATGTCGGGTGGCATTGTGACATTGTGCATTTTGCGATTCTCCGGTTGAACGATAGTACCCTTGGCAACATCCTTCAACTGGCCTCCCACCTAGTGCACTAAAGTGCAAGGAGTGCCTCCCTACGAAGGACATGTAGGCCGGGCGTCAGTAAAACGAAGATCAAGTCATCGGTGTGGTTAAGCCTCCCAACTCTCGCTGGCTCCCAGTGTCGTATAAGGTGTATCTCGTTGGCTCCCAATGTCTTTGTTACATTTTATCAGCTCCGTGTGTGTGTCTCTATTGGTTTTCTCTCCCTGAATGAAACACACCACGATATATGGGGTTAATACACAACTTAATTAATGGGATGAAAGAAGATGTGGTATTTATATGGGATGAAACTAAATAACAAGATGTTGTTCTGTTGTTGCTGCCCTCACCTCACATCTACAACCTAGCAAGCAGACAGGACATCTACAAAAAAAAGATAGGACTTGGATACCCTGATTCTTTCTTTTCTTCAGATACATTGCATATATCCTCAGTTTTTCTATGGATGTAGTCAGTACAACACTTGGCGCCCATGATTCCCATAACAGCAGGGCCTAATTTGAGGATCCAGGCGGCTAAAGAGGGGGAAGGGAGAGGGGGGAGAGGTGCTCACCTTGGGGTGCTCGGTGAGGACGAAGGTGAGGTTGCAGACGAGGTGGCCGGCGAGCAGCAGGTCTTCGAGCACAGGCAGCAGGTCTTCGGGCAGTAGTAGTAGTGCAAGTCACGGGCGGCGGGCTCCTCCTCCATGGGGCGGGCGTGTCACAGGCGGGGGGCATGTCTTCGAGCATGGGGTGGGCTCCTCCTCCACGATGGCGGGATCCTCCTCCACATAGCGGGCGGGCTCCTCCTCCCTATGGCTGGTAGCCGAGATGTTAGAGAGAGGGAAGAGGGGTAAGGGGACGGGAAGGGAGAGGGGAAGGGGGTCGAGGCTCACCTCGACGATGGTGGACGGCTGCTGTGGGCGCGGACGGTGGCGGATGACGGCATGACGGTGGACGGCTGCTGCGGGCTGCGGACGATGGCGCGCGAGGTTGCAGAGAGTAGTACACAGATCGACTCGATCAGTCGATCGACTCGATCCAGAGAAAAGTGACAGGTACCATCTTATGCGAGGCGCATATTTGAAAAATGCACCTCGCATAAGTTTACGCGAGGCGCATTCTGGCCATATGCGCCTCGGCTATTCTCCACTAGTAGTCAACTAGCACGCTGCGCTGGTATCTATCAACAAACTGACCCTAGCCCATTGGTTCCGTCCCTTGTCTAAACTAAAGCCTAGCTACCCAGGTTCGAATCCTGGTGGGTCAAAAATTTTTAAAACTTTTTTTGAAGGCTATTTATCATGTAAAAACATTGTCCAAACACAATATGAACTATAAAATATACTGCAAATATTTTAAAAATTCAAATATTTCCAAAACAACAAAAGTAAGTATTGTGAATGTGTCTCGTCGATACATAATATTCTCAATGCAATATTATAACATACAAAAATGATAATTATGAATGTTTCGATACATAATAGTATGCCACACACACACGACGGTTCTTGACAATGGTCGGAGCGCGCTAGCGTTTCTTGACAATGGTCGTCTTCTTGCCCTTCTTTGTCGCGGTTGCATAGGTTAGGTCTGGGACGTATTCACTACTTGTTTTGAACGGGAGTCCTTTCTTAGGTAGGGTTGTGGTGTACAGTGCTTTGTTGCCGTATCCTTCTTCCATCTTTGGGTCACCGTTCTGGTCAAAGTCTTGCTCGTTGGCGACTCCGTCCATTCCGATGCTGTTCCATTGGCCTCTCCTTACGACAACTCGGCTAGGCTTTGACGGGTCTGTGATGTACCAGCATTGGTTGACCTTGCTAGCTAGAACCCAAGGCTCATTTCTTGCGGGTGCGTTCGCGCTGGTGGTCTTTGACGGTATAACCATGCTGGTGAAATATCGGCCTTCTTTCTCGACGCTCTTGGCCCACCTGATACGGAACATCGGCACATTCTCCATAACATAGTCGAGCTCCCAAATATCCTCGATCCTTCCGTAGTATCTTTTTGGGATGTCCCGGTGTAGAATATCCCCGTAACCCCTGAATTATGGTAATCGCAGTTATTGTCCTTTTCCTTTGTATAGAACGTGTATACGTTGATATCATATGCCTGATAGGTCATCCGGTTGTGTGAGGCGCCCCGTGACAAGGAGAATATGAGTATATCTTCCTCCGAGTACTCGCCCTGTGGTGGATTACCAATGACCTTCTCCCTGAACCACCGCATGAAACCGCAGTTGTGCTCCTTCATAACATCTTCCTCCGAGTACTGGCGCCCCTGGTCAATGTAATTCTTCTTGATAAACTCTTTGTGCTCATATATGTATGGATCGACCACCTGCAGGTGTTGTGGCGCGACCAGGTTTGCTCTTTCAAAGTCCTTGGTTTGGCCCTCGATGTCGACATGCTTTGGGCGCCGACCCTCATGGTGACTGCATCCAGCGAGCCTCCTGAGGTGCTTGTTGAATGGTAGACCAAGAGGGGTCTCGGTTTGTAGAAAGTTCGAGAAGAAAGAGATGCACTCTTCGGCCAGGAAGCCATTTGCTATGCTTCCATCTAGACGGGACCTGTTCTTAACGTATCCTTTGATGTGTCCATTGAGCCTTTCGAACGACATCATGCTTCACAGAAATTGAGGACCGCGCTAGACGATATCCTTCACGACATGGAGAAGCAGATGAAGCATGACGTCGAAGAATGCGGGGGGGGGGGGGGATAGATCTTGAGCTCACATAGTATCACCACGATCTCTTCCTGTAGCCTCGTGAGCTGCTTAATGCCTATCGACTTTGGAGAGATCACGTAGAAAAATTTGCAGAGGCAAACAACGTTTCACAGACATGCTTGTCCATTATACCTCGGATCGCGACCGGGAGTACCTGTGTCATCAGCACGGCGACGTCGTGAGACTTCATCCCGCTGAAGTGCTGCTTCGTCTCGTCTAGCCATCTGCTTATGTTCCCCGCGTAGCCGTTCGGAAATTTGACTCCGAGGAGGCACTTCATAAACTGTATGGCCTCCTTCTTACTCGGAGTGAAGCACAAGGCCTTGATCTTGACCTCGCCCTTCTTGACCTGATTTTTGCCCTTGCGACGATGGATGTTCTGCGTTTCCATCTCCTCCTCCCCGTCCTCCTCCTCGTCATTGCTAGGTGGTGGTTGAAGTTCATCCCTGATGCCCATATGCTTCAAGTCGTTCCTTGCCTTCATCCCATATTTGGTGTTGTCGGTGTTAAGGAGGGTGGCAAGCAGACTCTCGCCCACATTCTTCATGATATGCATGAGATCAAGGCTATGAGACACGCGGAGGATCTTCTAGTATGGAAAGTCCCAGAAAACATACCTCGCCTTCCATACCTTCAGCAGCGGCTCTGGCTTCTTCTGGGTGTTTCTCGGTGCAGGGCATTCCTTCCAGATATTCAATAGCTCATAGATTTGCGTGCCACTCCTCTGGTCCAGGATTCCTCGGAGCTTGACTGCCCCATCGAACAGATCTCCTAGCTTTCTCCAGGCGTGATTCTTGGGAAGCCACCTCCGATCCCCAAGGAACACGGTTTTCCCGGACCTAGGATATTTCTCTAGTTGGCGGTATGTTGTATTATCTTTGCACCTAACGCAGCCATAGAATCCTTCGACCACCTGCCTCGAGAAGTATCCGTAACCGGGATAGTCTTGCACCATCGTGATCACCGCTGCTCTCATGTCAAAGTATTCTTGTCTCGAGGCATCCCACGTACGGGATCCTTCTTGCCATAATGTGGCCAGCTCCTCTTTCAACAACCTGAGATACAGATCGATGTTTGTACCAGGTTGTTTTGGCCCTTGAACCAGCATACTCATGGTTACGTACTTCTTCTTCATGCACAACCAAGGGGGAGGTTGTAGATCAATACAAACACGGGCCATGTGCTGTGTGTGCTACTCTGGCTTCCGAACGGATTGAGTCCGTCGGTGCTCACGCCCAGCCTGAGGTTCCTTGACTCTTTCCCAAAATGTTGGTAATATTGGAGGTCCAACGCCTTCCACTGACAAGCATCTGAAGGGTGCCTCAACATTTCCTCCTTCTCCGGATCATCGTCTTCTGGCCTCTTTCTTTCCGCGTGCCAGCGCATGAGCTCTGCTTCCTTAGGGTCCGCGAAATACCACTACAGACGAGGAGTTAGAGGAAAGTACCACACCACCTTTCTAGGAGCTTTCTTGGTCCCTCTCTTGTATCAAGAGGTCTTGCACACCGGACACGTGGTATTCTCCGCGTCCTCGCCCCGGTAGATGATGCAATCATTTATGTAGACGTGGTATTTCACGTGCGGTAGATTGAGAGGGCATTTGACTTTCTTGGCCTCAGCGATACTAGTCGGACATGTGGTCCCCTTCTTGGGAAGAATATCGTGCCAGAATGCAATGTTGTCGTCGAAGCATTCGTCCGTCATTTTGTGTTTCGCCTTCATCTCCAGAGCCTTGAGCGTTACATTTATATAGGTATCCCCGTCGTTGCATCCATCAAACAATGGAGTGACCGCGTCTTTCCTCATTTTTCTAGCTTAGATTTCTCTCTAGCAGCAGCTCTAGCGTTACTCATCTTCTTGAGAAGCAGATCTTGGACATGAGGGTCTCACAGCCAGCTCGAATCATGGTCGACACCTTGATCTTTGTGTTGATGCCCGACACCACCTTGATCAGCTTTGTGTTCATGCCCAGCGCCACCCTCATCTTCATGATCATCACCTGCCCTGCCATCGGCGCCTTGATCTTCGTGATCATGACCGGCATCTTGATCTTCACCATTATTGACATCCTCATCATCATCTTCGTTATCACGTATCCACCGAGTGTAGCCATCCATGAAACTACGTCGGAGCAGGTGCGACTCCAGCATTCCGGAATCGTGCCTTATTAGATACATCAGCTTGCAGTCACGACACGGATATCTTATCTCCGTCTTGTTTGCGTGTGCCATATCGGTCCTCGCGCATCTCATCCACCTATCCACGAGGGCTTTGCGAGTTAGCGGTCGGACCATGGTCGCCTATGTGTGGTACAAAGAGCAAGAGAATAATTAGAGCATATATGGACATCTGGATCGCCCGAAATATTCGGCATGACCTCCCCTAAAAAGAGGACATCCGCGAGTGCTAGAAATTCGCCGGAAAAGAAATTAATCGACATTCCGGTGAAACATTGGCATCTCAAATGAAATCCCTACACAAAAAGAAGCATGCACCATAACACAATCATATCGTCGCTGTGTCGCCGACAACGCACATGAGCATGCAAGCAATGCCTTCACGCTTCCTCCAACGACAACTTGCGCAAGAGAGACGGAGGAGAAGTAAAGGGACATGTTGTAGATCTAGAGGAGCAAGAAACTTCACTTACATGTCAGTGTCAACCAATGGAGATTGAGCAAGCTTCTATGGTGAATCAATGTGGGAAATGAGGTGGGGAGAAGGAGGGGGCGACCAAATCTGTCTTTGGGTGGAGAGGAAGAAGTGAGGCAAGTGAGTGGGGTGCATGTGCCAAAAAAAGGGCAAAAAAAGTTAGCCAGGTTATGCGAGGCGCATATTGCAGTAAATGCGCCTCTGATAGTCTGAACTATATGAGGCGCACATGCCAACATGTGCCTCGCCTATGCGGCCACCCGGGCCCGCAGGGGTTGCTTCAGGCGCACGCTCCCTAATGTGCCTCACCTATTGTAAGTATCGGAGGCGCATCTTACTATATGCGCCTCGCATATTGGACAACCGATCTCCACCCAGGCCCACCCAAGATATGCGAGGCACTTTTGTCACATATGCGCCTCGCCTGTTTAAGTATTAGACGCGTATGTCCGGTAGGTGCGCCTCGCATAAGATGGGGGTGCCAGATTTCGTCCGTACAGATGATAGAGGAGGCGCATCCTGCAGATATGCGCCTCCCCTATGTAATTGCTAGATGCGTATGATTGCATGGTGCGCCTCGCCTATCTTATCAGAGGCGCATATAGTATAAATGCGCCTCTAATATGCATGTCTCCTATAGGCTTTTCTCTAGTAGTGACTGTACAACACATACGTTCACAAACACACACATACACTCACCCCTATGTCCACACCATGCACACCCTATCCTATGAGCACCTTTGAAGGACTGAGCCAGCAGACCTTGAGGTTGATGAAGTCACCACAGGTGTCTCACTGTTGACGGGTAGGTCACCTACCATTGAAAGAATAGCGTCGGAGAATCTTGGAATAAATCCAGGTAAATGCAAATGTCCATGCCAAGTCAAGGGAACCCAACCATCAGAGCCAAGCTCATTAGTTTTTGGGGCTGAAAAAACTTCTCCCCTAGGCTGAAAATTTATTGCATGGTATTTGTCTACGGACCTTGGTCTATCGAGAAGTTAAATTTTTGGGTTTACTACAACTGTGGTCTCAGCTCACACGGAAATTAATACTATGACACTATGAATTAGGAAATTGGATAGATGCCATCAGCTGACGTGGTTTTGTTACGTCCGTGCCCCTGGACAGACGTGACACCATTATGTTGGACATGCTTGCTGTCTGTTTGCCTCGTTTTCTTACATGTGGGACCACCTCTTTGTCCCATTCTGACATGTGGAACCAAGCACACAATCCACCAGCAGGGCCAAAACAATTAGATTTGTATTCCTTCTGACGTGCAAGACCCAACACTTAGCCCCACCAGCAGTGGGAAAATAACGCTCAACAAAGTCTATCCCCGAGGTCTTGCAAGCCCCTATGCGGCCACTCTAGGCATGACGAACGACTACACAACCATGTTGATCACGTCCTTTTGATCTCGGTACCATGATAGGGTTGATTGGCCCCACTCGGAAATACGCATCTAGTGGTACATGAATGTTAGATTCATGGAAATACGAGAGTTTGATCTCAGTTTTGAGCAAACATAAGTAATGCATTTTAGGTGTTTGTCGATTGAACTAAACAGGAGTACATGATGTGAGAGACCGAACACATATCCACATTAACATCATTGAAAGAACCCTCAATAAAGTCCATCCCGAGCCCTCCAAAACCTTGTAGCAGCTGCTATGGGTAGGCTGAATAGCTTGTTGGGGTTTGCGCATGAAAACAATAAAATTTTCCAACGCTAAGAACCCTAATGCTAGGACCTATCTATTAGTAATGCAGTAACAGGAGGGGCTTTTCGCAAACTTACCCTTGAAGACCAAAAAGCGTCGTCAACACTCAGGAGAGCGTGGTTGATGTAGTCATACCGGCACCGACCTTAGGGTCGTGTTGAAGGCCAATTGCTCCTACGGCTCCGACGACTCCTAGTGCATCAAGTGTTGCACCTCCGATGGAGTTACACACGTCCAGTGTTTGATGATGACTCCCGCTCCTCCGATCCAGCAGCAGTTGTGGAAGTAGACCTTCTGGATCCGAATCCAGCAGCATGATGGCGCTCCGAAGTGGAGAAGTCTCCTATTCATGCAGTCTAGAGAGTGAGGATCAACTAGAGGTCTCCCCAAAAGAGAGGAAACCTTTTTATTGAATATTGTGTATTTATTGTCTCAAGATACATCTCAATATATAAGGGAAAAGACACCCCATAGCTACTTAGCCTAGCCATGTGGTGCTAAACAAAGGATAGGAGAGGGGGAGGAGGTGGCCGGCCGGCTTATGGCTTTGAAATATAGCCATCTACGTGCACATTTAAATTGGATATTATTCATATTTTTGATGAAATATCTCTCTAAACCCTGCCACTAATGCCTAATGATCAAAGGGGTATGCAATCCTTTCTTGCTATTTTTTCCCTGCGCAGATAATGACATTTGATGATGGGAATCACTACATTAAAGTCAACAACACGAGATTTCCAACAACCCAAAGAAACCAGGAGTCGTGAAGTGGAGACAGACGCTTTAACGACCAACTATATGGCAGGAATAAAATTCAAGCCATATACATCCGGTCGTATAGTTGCCATCGACACCGCTATGTCAAACAGAACATCTTTCATGAAGGGACCCCTATATAAAGAGGCCTCGGGTAACAAGAAAAGAGAGCTCTTTCCGATCACCAGCCACCCCCAGATCTCCATCCATAACACCAAAGATCCACCGGAGGAATAGACTTAGATCTAATCTCCAAACCATTCTCCACCACCATAGCCATATTACACCACTTGTAATAGTAGATCTCATCTTTGATTGGCGATATTGTAAGACTATTTGCTATCAATATCATGATTCCCATTGCAGTGTTTATGATCTTTGATTTCATCTGTGTGTGAGTAATCCTCCTTGGGCTAAGGGCTTCGGCCTAGCCATGTAGCTTTTGTGCATGTTATTTATCATAGATGGGATCATGTATTAGTTTGTATGACATGATGATTATTGTATCCTCTCTTGCCTCAATCTATGGACTTGTCAGGTACCCAAGACACTGAGGATTGAGCCAGGTATAGGGAGTATGAGTAATGACTAATCTTGCATAATACAAAATTGTAGTCCAACTCTCCATCGAATGGAGTATGGCTTATTGGATGATAATGGAGAAAACACAAACATTGCAGATTCATTGAATTATCTCCTAATGGTTATTGTATCAAGAAGAGAAGATCACCTTTTACGAGGATATCCCTCAGGCGTGGGTATTAATCTATGAAGTTGGACATTTTTGCTAAGTTCCACATTAAGCAATAAATTTCCCATGGTCGCAAAGGACCTCAGTGGGATAGGCCATGATCTACTAAGATATTTGCGAATAGACATCTAGACTAAGTTCATAATATGAGTTCAATTGATAATTGATCTCCCACTAAAATTACCATCCCCTGGACGATTTTAGTGATCACATGATCCGAATCCTCTACATCACCCCCAATTGTCACGGCCAGTGATGGCTCGGAAATATAGCCATCTACATCCACATTTTAACTGGATATTATTCATATTTTTGATGAAATATCTCTCTAAACTCTACCACTAATGCTAAATAATCAAAGGGTTATGCAATCCTTTCTTTCTATTTTTCCCTGCGCAGATAATGATGTTTCATGATGGGAATCACTACATTAAAGTCAAAGATACGAGATTTCCAAATATCAGAAGAAACCAGGAGTTGTGAGTCAAAGGAAGAAGCTTTAACAACCAACTATACGACCGGAACAAAATTCCGGCCATATAGTTCCGGTCGTATAGTTGCCATTAACACTACTAGGTCAAACAGAACAACTTTTGTGAAGGGACACCTATATAAAGAAGCCTCGGGAGACGAGAAAAGAGCCTCTTGAGTCCCTGCCCTAGATCATCAGCCGCCTCCAGATATCCATCCACCACACCGAAGAGCCACTAGAAGAATAGACTTAGATCTAATCTCCAAAGCCCTTCTCCACTTCCATAGCCATATTCCACCACTTGTAATAGTAGATCTCATCTTTGATTGGCGACATTGTAAGACTATTTGCTATCAATCTCATGATTTCCATTACAATGTTTGTGATTGATGATCTCATCTCTATGTGTGAGTAATTCTCCTTCGGCTAAGGGCTTCGGCCTAGCCATGTAGCTTTTGTGCATGTTATTTATCATAGATGGGATCATGTATTAGTTTGTATGACATGATGATTATTGTATCCTCTCTTGCCTCAATCTAAGAGTTGTCAGGTACCCTAGACCCTGAGGATTGAGCCATGTATAGGGAGTATGAGTAATGACTAATCTGCAGGTTGGGAACCCCAGTGACTGAAGGGGTAGTACGGCTGTATGTGAGGGATTTACTTGGGATTAACGGTGACGTCACTATGTATATCATTAGTTCTCTTTCTTCTATGGATGAGACTAGCAGGTTATTGCTATACGTGGTTGCGGAGGCAATAGTAATTATGGATGCACTGCCCACATATAATTTATCTTTCTCTAACAATTACATGCATACTTTATTATTATCTTTTATTCCCATCAGATGTTTTGCATAGCTACAGATGAAACCAAAATCCCTAGGTCCTCTCTCTCCATCATCGACAAAAACAAAAGACAACAAACTCTTGGTCCGATAAAACCACAAAAGGAACTCTAATACTCCTGAAGGTCTGTTAAAGTAACTTTACTACGCTTTGTGCTTCCCGAGGATTCGATAAACCTAGGTCTACCAGGGAAAAAGAGCTATACTACATCCGTAATCCGGATCGAAGGTATCAACCTTTTTTCCGGCGCCGTTGCAGGGGAAGCAATTGCTACCCTGGTGAGGTTAGTAGGAACCTTGCTAGTTTTAATTCTTGTATTTAATTTTTAGTTTGCTTTTAGTCTTTATTTGAAAAACCAAAAAATGTAGTTAGTCTTTAAATTCTTGCTTTTCCTATTATAAGTCTCTGTTTAAGAAAACCCAAAAACATAGGAAATATGGCTGAAAAGAAGCTTGGGGAGTTTGCTACTCCCAACAATGATTATTTTCATACTCCTATTACCCAACCAGCAATTGTTGGTGATGATTATGAAATTAAGCCCCACTATTTAATTTTGGTTCAACAAAATCAATTTGGAGGATCTGATGTTGAGGATGTAGGTATGCACTTGAATACTTTCTCTAAATTATGTGATATGAGCACATAAAAGATGTTGACCCCGATGTAGTCAAATTGCGCTTATTTCCTTTCTCTCTTAGAGGAAGAGCAAAATAATGGTGCCTATCTTTCCCTAGAAATACTATTACATCATGGGTGGAATGCACTTCTTTATTTATGACTAAATTTTTCCCACCTGGAAAGACTATGCAACTAAGAACTAATATTACTGGTTTTAGACAGGAAGAGCATGAGACACTAGCACTTGCATGGGAGAGGATTAAAGAATGCATGATAAACTGTCCTAGCCATGGGATGGAAGACTGGTTAATTCTCCATTTATTTTATAATGCTCTTAACCCTGTGTCTAAGTCTATGCTTGATACTGCAGCTGGAGGAACATTTATGGGTAAACATATTACCAAAGCAATGTAGCTGCTAGACAATATCCAAGACAACCATGCCCAATGGCATGTGGATAGATCAAACACGAAGAAGGTGAACGCTGTCTCACCACAAGAAAATGAAGAACTCAATGCTAAGTTGGATGAGCTCATATTACCCGTAAAAGGTAAGGAAAGCTAGGTAACAGCTATCCCTGAATCAAATATTGAAGAAATAGACTTCATAGCTCGTAACGATTATAACCCTTCTTGGAAAAAGAATTATAATCCTAATTTTCAGAAACATCATTCTAGTCCTAAAGGTAACTCTAATAATAATACGGGAACTAGTAATGGTAGTCTCCAAGAAACACTTAAGTCTTTCATAGACTCACAAAATGAGAAAAACAATATTCTTGTTAAAATAACGGAGAACCATGATTCTATGCTTGGTAAATTATCTAACCAAGTTGTAAGTTTGAGGAATGATTTGCGGGCCCTTCAAGAAAGAACGAGGATTGTTGAGGCACAACTAGGTAAGATAACCGAGAGTCAAACTCTCATTCTAGCTAAATTTGCAAGTAAAGCTGAGCCCAATCCTGTTGAAACCTCAAGATGATAAGAATCCAAAGGGAGGAGCCTGAAGAACTTGATTATAGTAATGCTCCTTCACCAAATTACACCGTTGAAGATCTTGTAAAAAGGATAAATGTCAAGATTCCTGCAAGTGAAGGAAATGAGGAAGCTATGTACCAACACTTTGTTAATCAGGTAGCAATCAAGGTATGTGAGCTTGAGGAAGAATATAAGCAAATTGCTAAAAAATTACCTATGAAGCTTGATGATATATTTGAGCCCACTATTAAGATTAAAATTGGGACCAGTTAGATAGTTGCACTTTGTGATCTAGGTGCAAGCGTTTCAACAATTCCAAAAAGTATTTTTAATAAATTAAATCTTGGCTCTTTTGAAATCACCGAGTTAAAATTGCATCTAGCAGATTGTACCTACAAACAAGCTGTAGGAATCAAGGAGAACACTTTAGTATACATTAAAGGTTGTCCTGCTCTTATTGATTTTGTTATTGTTGACATGCCTAAAGATGCTACCGCTCCTATTATATTAGGCCGTCCATTTTTAAGAACTATTAAGGCTTTGATTAATCTACATGAAGGGAACATGAAGCTTCAAATGCCTTTGCGGGATCCTTTTGTTATTCATTTCCCCGGGAAGAAGAAAGCCAAGCATGATGAAAAGGATGCCATTACTTTGAAGGCCAACTATTTTGGAGTGGGTGTTTCACTCATCTGGCCTAAGTAAGCAACATTGAGGTCAAACTATTGACCATAAAAGAGCGTTTGATGGGAGGCAACCCATGTGAAATAAAGGTTTGAGTTAAGTTTTAAAGTTTTAGTTTAAGTTTATGTTTAATAAAGAGTGCTAGAAAGCTCCAATTGAGGAGAATAAGTTCGGTATTACTAAAAATCCTGCTTAATGCATGTTGATGTTGGTCGGCTATATTTATTGTCATTTTCCTGTCAAAAACAAGGTGTTTCGCTAAGTTTCAGGAGAAGAAAGAATTCTCGAAGAAATAGAAAGTTTTTGATGGATACAGAAGGTTTAATGAAAATTCCGGCCGTATAGTTCCGGCTGTATAGATATTTTTGCCATTGACAATTTTTCTTTCATAACTACTAACGGTTTAACGACCAACTATACAGCGGGAATAAAAATTCCGGCCATATAGTTCTGGTCATATGGATATCAACGCTTTCGTACAATTTCTTTTCCAGGTATAGTTTTGGCCGTATAGCTGTGCTGCTAGGTGGAAACCCTAACATTTTGACAACATGCCAACTATACGGCAGGAACACATTGTCCAGGCCGTATAGTTCTGCCTGTATAGTTACGTCTGACCACAAAACGCCACGGGAAGGTACCTCAAACTCCAAAACTTCAATCCTTTTTCTCTCTCTACCTCCAAACTCTCTCAAAACCTCAATAGATCTTCATATCTACTCAATTTCATTCGATTTCCTCACACACAAGTGATCTACGGTATGTTTCTCCTCTGATCCTCCAATTAATTTTTGCAAATTCATCTTTGATCTATCGTCATTATAAATCTAGGGTGAGACCTACTAAGAACTAATCTAGGGTGCTATGATTAGGAATATGTTATACTTATTATTGTTGGATCGAAAAGTTTTATATTTGTCTTTCTTTATTATTTTAGATGATGAACACAACGAGCCAAACTCGTGCTCTTGCCGTCACTAGCGCTTCTCGGGTTGTCTCTCAAGAACGCATGGGGATACGGTTCAGGAATGAGCTCCAACGTGATCGCTTCGATAAGATTAAGAACCGAGAAGTGAAGGCCACCAAGTGGGCTTGCCCCATTATATTGAACCAACTCGGTATTTCTAATGACTTCAATTTACTTTGCAATAGGGTCAGCCTGCAAAACTTTGTATTCAATGATGTGCCTACTTATCGTCGGTTAACTCTTCAATTTTTAAGTTCTGTGCAAAGCACCGTTAAACTATGGCATGGAGAGGACACGATTTCTTTCCGACTGATGAACAACAATTACACTTTATCAATAGATGATTTAATCTTCCAAACAATAATGATAATGACTTGCGCGCATCCTTTACTGGCTTAGACCCTTCCCCGGAACAATATTATAATGGAATGCGCTTCACTTCTAGAGTGAGAAAGGGGAACAATATTCAACACCCTGCAATTCTCAGTTTGTTCTATGTTATTTCTAACACCTTGTAGGAAATAAATGAGTTCACAATACTCAATGAGGTGGACATCTTAGTCCTCGCAAAAGCTACTTACAACAACTGCGACCTGTCAATCAACTTGGGCGCAATCCTTGTGCACTACCTGGAGCACCAATCCTCCCAAAGCGAAGGACCAATCACAGGTGGAGGCATCATCACCGTGCTTCCCATTGCCCTAGGCATTGACCTAGGTGATTTGCAACCTATTCTAGGTGAGCGACGTGTTGGTTTCTCTACTTTAAAGGCTCGTGGAATGCTCACTAGGAGAGGTGGTGTTTATTACTTGCATATTGCTGGTGCTGGGCATCTCTAGCCCGCTCCTATGCCTAATGGTATTTTCTCTATCAAGGAAGGAAGTTTGCTATATGACTTGCAGGTTAAGCAACACCAACCCGAGGAGGAGATTCCAGATGAGGATGAGGAACAAGAAGAGGAGCAAGAAGTTCCTTATCAAGAGGAGTAGCCACCAACCCAATTTGTTACATACCAAGATTTCCAAGTACTTGGAGGGACTGTGGAGAGGATGCATATCATCTCCTTGAACCTCCGAGGAACAACTAGTAATTTATCAACTCAATTTGTGAACTGGAGCCTGCCATCACAATGATTTGAAGGGCTTGCAAAACCCTAAGCTTGGGGAAGTTTCCTCATTTATCTTTATTTGGTGTTCATTTGCTTTTATCTATTTCGAGGTTATTATTTTAGTTCGAGCTTATAAGCACTCGTGTTGGTTTCCGCAACACTTTATCTTTAGTTATTTCTATTTGTTTTTGAGATTTTCTAGCCGAGATTTGCCGCCAATTTTCTATTCTTCAATTCCCCCTCTCAAAAACAACAAAAAGATTTCTCCATTTATCTTTATTTTCCCTCTTTCTTTTCTTTCTGCCTCGAGGTTCTCATGTACTTGCAGGAAGAGTGATTGACTTCGAGTTTCCAAGAAATGAATCAAAAGGGAAGAGAGAAGTGGAACCAAACATGAGAGGTATGCCTTATGACTCCCCACTTTTGAAGTTTGAGAAACCCATGCTAGGTAGTGGTAAATGTTGAGATATTATATTGGTGGAGTGAGTCTTTATAATGTAGTAAAGTTTTGTTTGCATGGGTATTTAGTTGGGTACGTTTTGTTCTAGCTCTTGTAGTTAACCAAGTCTTGCCTAAAATTTTCTGAACAATTGTAATAAGAAAAAGTCTCACAATTGAAGGCTTGGGTGTTGTAGTGCTTAGTATTGAAGGCTTATTTCTAGAGACACTCAACACCACAGAATATAATGATTGACTTGATAGCTCTGTTTAAAAGGATTTGTTCGATTGAATTAATGTTTAGCGGTTTTTGTGAGCATGCCAAAGTTTGACTTGTTAATCATAAGAATGATATAGCTTTTTGCGTGTTAAACTTCATGGGATGCCAACAACTCCGCTAGCATACGAACGGTCTTCATGGAGGAAACTCCTAGATTTCGGCTAGGAGTTGATTAAACATATGTAGCACCAACGCTATAATGGGTAAGATTCTTGGCACTCCTGGGTAGCTGTGTTCATGATGGAATCACTCATGTGGCTAATATGAGTAATCATTGTGCAAAAGGAACAAAAACCTTAGTAATGCCACGAGTTTCCATCACAACCTGATAAACTAATATTTTTTTGGCATGCTCTCAATTACTTAAGAACTGAAATTCTTGAAGGACAATGAATGGAAAAGTAGTGCTTGAAAATTCTTAATTTATTTATGTGGGAGATTTGAGATACTCTAGTGTATATGCTTTTCATGACAACTCTCACACTCTCAATTTTACATGATTATACCTTATTGTTCAAAGGCAAGCATATGCCTTGATTACATGACATGGAATAAAGTTTACTCATTTGAATCATCCATGTTAACAATAATTTTGCTACGCTATAAGGATGCATAAAAACCCGTATGATATGCTTTCCATTACTCTATCTATGCTGAAGTTTTTAAGATGTATGACATGGAGGAAACATGAGATTACCAATCATGAGTAAGATCATCATCTCGTTATTTCAGTTTAAATGTTGTGTTCCTTATTGATTTTGATTTTCTTGCTCGAGGACGATCAAGTTTAAGCTTGCGGAGGTTTATGGCTCTGAAATATAACCATCTACGTCCACATTTAAACTGGATATTTTCATATTTTTGATGAAATATGTCTCTAAACCCTACCACTAATGTCTAATGATCAAAGGAGTATGCAATCCTTTCTTGCTATTTTTCCCTGCGCATATAATGACATTTGATGATGGTAATCATGACATTAAAGTCAAAGATATGAGATTTCTAACAATCCAAAGAAACCAGGAGTCGTGAAGTGGAGACAGACTCTTTAAGGACCAACTATATGGCGGGAATAAAATTCCGACCGTATAGTTCTGGTCGTATAGTTGCCATCAACACCGCTAGGTCAAACAGTACAACTTTTATGAAGGGACCCCTATATAAAGAGGCCTCGGGCGACGAGAAAAGAGATCTCTTTCTGATCACCGTCCGCCCTCAGATCTCCATCCACAACACTGAAGAGCCGCCGGAGGAATAGACTTAGATCTAATCTCCAAACCATTCTCCACCACCATAGCCATATTCCACCACTTTTAATAGTAGACCTCATCTTCGATTGGCGACATTGTAAGACTATTTTCTATCAATCTCATGATTCCCATTGCAATGTTTATGATCTTTCATTTCATCTCTATGTGTGAGTAATCCTCCTTGGGCTAAGGGCTTCGACCTCGCCATGTAGCTTTTGTGCATGTTATTTATCATAGATGGGATCATGTATTAGTTTGTATGACATGATGATTATTGTATCCTCTCTTGCCTCAATCCAAGGACTTGTCAGGTACCCAAGACCCCGAGGACTGAGCCAGGTATAGGGAGTATGAGTAATGACTAATCTGCAGGTTTGGAACCCCAGTGATAGAAGGGGTAGTACGACTATATGTGAGGGATTTACTCGGGATTAACAGTGATGTCACTATGCATATCATTAGTTCTCTTTGTTCTATGGATGAGACTAGTAGGTTATTGCTATAACCAGTTGCGGAGGCAATAGCAATTATGGATGCACTGGCCACACATAATTTATCTTGCTCTAACAATTACATGCATACTTTATTATTATCTTTTATTCCCATCAGATGTTTTGCACAACTACAGGTGAAACCGAAAGCCCTAGGCCCTCTCTCTCCATCATCGACAACAACAAAAGATAGCAAACTCATGGTCCGGTAAAAACACAAAGGGAATTCTAAGACCCCCGAAGGTCCGTTAAAGTAACTTCACTATGCTTTCTGCTTTCCGAGGATTCTATAAACCTAGGTCTACTAGGGAAAAAGAGCTATACTACATCCGTAATCCGGATTGAAGGTATCACTGGCCAAGGCCCCATGGGCCCTGTCGTCGGGTGCATGGGGCCCATGTGACCCCTCCTTCCTTTCTCCCTTTTGGTATTTTCCATCATGGGCCTTTTTCCCTAGGGATTTTGGCCCAATAGTGAATTTGATCATTTTAGTTTCTTTTTATTTTATTAAATAATTATAAATAAATGATTAAATCAATATTTAACATTTACTTACATATTATTCAATCCCCGTGGCTATGGAACTCCTTCCGCCCCACTCCGGACATCCTCTGGACTTCCCAAAACCCTTCCGGTTTTCTCTCTTTCTATTCTTTGGTGATTCCAACAATACCAAAACGATCTCTGAGCATCATCAAACCCTTAAGCGTGATATCCCCTGGTTTGGGAACACTCGAGACATGGTCGATACCCCTCTTGTACCAATGATCATTAGCAGGACCTGAATGCCCATGATGACCCATGTGCATTCCACGAATCTTTGTCGTTGAATCATGAACGTCGTGTCATGTTCCTTTTGTCACTGCGATACTTGCATTTTTTGAGATCTAATCAATGTCATCACCATGTCATGTTCAATCTCGTTACCGACAAATGCCACTTAACTAGTTCCGATAAGTGATATCCCGATGACCTAGTCACACGCTGCATAACTGTAACATCCCAAAACTTCAATCCAAGTTTATCAAAGATCAAATCAAATAAAAATGGGGTTAACAAAAACTTTTCCAAAGTTAATATGAAAGCATTCATATATGTGTGCATTTAAAATAGGAGTTTTTTTGAATTTCCATGATTGTGTGATCCAATGCTTGTAAAATGTTTCTTAGGTGATTTAAACATCATCTACATCATTCCCAAACTTTGCCTAAAGAAAATCCAATCAAAAAGAATTAAAAAGGAGGAATGGTCATTTTGGCATATTTAACTCTCATGCCTACTTTGGCTATTCCTAGTACTAAAAAATTAACAGAAACAATTCTTGATCTTTGCACCCCCTGCTTGTACACATAATGAGGTACCAAGGCCCAGATTTTGATCTGCTAAAAATCTTCTGTTAACTATTTTAAAGGACAGTTTAAAATTGAATCTAATACATATGCATAGATCACCCCTTTTTCAAAACCCATCTTTGTGAGCTCCACTTTCAAAACCCCTGCAACCAGAGACTACCTATCACTAGTGGAGATCACTCAAAAATTTTGAAACCAAAATTCAAAACTTTTTCTCTTTCGGCCATTTCATCAAACACCTTGCTGGCAAGATCATATTGGCCTAACTAATACTGTTTTGGGCAGATTTTGTCTAGCCAATTGGGAGTGCTTTGATCATCTTGTCCCCCCTCAAGCCTGACCAGACCCACACCAGCATCTTCCCTACCCCCCCGCTGCACTGCACTGCCATGCCGAGCCCCCTCTCGCCGGCCGACCGTGCACTCGCAGCAGCAGCCCTCTCTAGCCTCTCTCTCCATGTCTAGCGAGTTGCTAGTGGTCCACCTCCACCGCCCAACAAGCCCCAGGCTAGAGATAGAGAGCAGAGCGGCCAGGAATCGCCGCGCCCGAAGCTGGTCGACCATGCCGACGCCGCCCGCAGAGCACACCCTGTCCCCGCTCGACCAGACTGCCTCTTAGCCGCAGCCCGCGCCCGCCGCTCCGCCTCGACATGGAGAATACCCCATACATCCCCGTTCGCCGCCCAAAGCCTCACAACCACCGCTCGCCGTCGCCACCGCTGCCTCTGCCGCGCAGAGCGCCACCTCGCCCAGACCGTGTGGCACCGCCCCTACGGCTGCATTCAATGTCTAGAGCACCACCAGGGGACAGCACGTCGATCGCCACCCGCAGCCATCCCTCTACCCCGCCGTAGCCATGTCGCCACCGTTGACCGCCCATCCCGCTCGGTCTCACCGTCGGGCCTATAAAAGGAGCCCTCCCCAGCCTCTCCTCTCCACACCATTCCACTCCCCTCACCTCTCTGAACCTCACCCACCTTTAGCCGGAGCAAGGCGAGCTCTGCCTCGCCGGAATTGGAGCCGGAGCAACCGCGGCAGGAGGAGAAGGGCGCCGTTGATTGCGACCACCCCAAGCTCCGCCACGACCACACCTCGCCTCGCCATCGTCTTCCACGTCGTTTGCCCGCCTCGCCGACCTCGCTGGAGCCCTGGTACGCCCCTAATAGACCCCCACCGAGCCGCTAGGGTTCGAGCTCGCCAGCGACCTGTTCGTCGTTGACGACGACCCTCAGCCGTAGATCTAGCTTCTAATCCTACGGCCCACAGCGCGTGTACCGTTTCGCGTGTTAAGTGCCGCTAACAAGCGGGACTCCCCTGCCAGCTGAGCCCCGCGCAGTGGAGCGCCACTGGGCCAGCCCATTTCTTTTCCCGCGCTAGCCCACACATTCAAATCTGGATTTTTCTTTTTAGTTGAATCTAGTTTCTATCCCGTATTTCAGAATTCAATTCTGTGAGTTTGACAAATCTAAATTGCATGAAACTAATTTTGTCTGAAAGGTATTGAGAGGATCTATCCAAGCCCGTTGGATTTAATTCAATTAGAGTTATAGATCTCTCCTAATAAAAATAAGAAAACAGAAGTATTTGCAACTTGCAACATTTTTATAAAATCAACCAGGTTAGCTTTTGAGTTGATTCCAACTCTCAAAAATCACATTTCACCATATCTATCCAAATATGTAATAATATTAAGGTTTACATCCAGTGACTTTGGACTAGTACCAAAATAATGCTATATAGGCATTTCTAGTCACTTTGAATCATTAAGTAATGAACTTAATCTAAAGTAATATTGATCCAACCTTTAAATCTCATTACCACATGTTAGAATATGTGGTGAAGACATGTGTCCACATGAGCCCATATTTTGGTGGTGAATATTAACTTTTAGTTAATATTTCAATGAGTAGAAATTACTTTTCTAAAATAAAAAGGATGAAACTATTGAATTAAACTTGTGATGTTTGTGATGATAATAGATCATCAAAGGTGTGTTTTAGAATGCCACTTAGCCTAGTTAAGTTTGGTGATTGTGCAATCCCTATGTATTTATAGACGATAGTACCGACCAAGCTTTCGAGGCGGAGGAGTTCTACCAAGAAGAAGAAGAAGAAGAAAACTTCAACCACTGCACCAACCAAGGCAAGCTATCACTATCCAAGATTAACCCTTGGAAGTTAGTACTTGCAAGTGTAGTACTTAACCAACAAGAATCAAACTAGATGGTTTAGCAAAGATGCCTTAAGAATGCTTTGATCACACTGCTTATTAACTAATAGTACCCCAAGTCTTAGTTACAACTTTTACCCCTTTTAGGTTTTACAAAGTTCTTTACTTGTTTTGAAGGTAGCATAAAAAGTATAAAACTTGACCTATTTAGAACCCTTTAGATGTCATTCTATGGCATGAGATTGAACCCAACTTTTCCACCTTAGTGAACACTCTTAACTTAGTAGTTTAGAGTAGATCAAAAACTTGAGTCACTTTAGATGGGAACACTTGGTGAAAATGAATTATGAAAACCTTGGAATGATGAGTCATTCTATTGAGATGTTTTGACATGTGTTGAGAAACACCAATGGTTGATGATGATGAAAATGTTGAGGCATGAGCCTTAACCCTTTTATTAAACTGATGGTTGGATTCGGATGCGATACCATTCCAAATTTACCGTACAACCACATTACCTGAATTGGGTAAGGCTTAGCTGGAAATTTATATGCATCAGTATTAGTTCCCTCACGGGAGAGGTTTGAGCTGAGGCTACCTCTCAATGTTGTCCACCTATGCAGTGCCCAAGATGACTGATGGTCATGGTTGGGAGGCCATGCTCATAGGAAAGGTGCTTATACTAGGGTGTGTAAAGGGAAGGTTATGTTTGATTATCTGCATACTAAGTATGATGATTCAAGGTTATCCCTGGCAGATGTATCGAATCTTGTGGTGAAAGTGTACCCCCTCTGCAGAGTGTCAAACTATTCGAATACCCGCGTCCGCGGTTATGGACAGTTGGAATGGCCATACGGTTTCGTTGTCAGATGTTTTCTAAATACTTTGAAATGAATGATGAATCTTGACTTGACCACAACAGGGTTGTGTTTATGACAATAGTTTCCCCAACTTAAGTGATTCTAGAGTTTTACTTTATCTTTCTTTGCTTCAGAACTCAGCTTAGGTTTCAAACATAACTTTATAGTTAAAATTAGAGTTAGCAATTTAACTTAGGTTCCTAATACTTGTTAGTGGTAGTTTGCGAGTACTTAAAGAGTACTCATGGCTTTTGTCCCTGGCTATTATCATGGCCAGACTATGAAGGAGACTATCAAGATGATGGACAACAGGACGGCTATGATAACTAGGACTATCTGCCTTCGTCAGTATTGCATGTGCCCCTGAAGATGGACCACACCGCTACGCTATCTTTTATTTCCACTGCTTGTTGTATTCAGACTGGATCATGAGGTCCTTATTTGTGTAAGACCGTATGTATGGTTTGTGATGTACTGTGATATCCAATCCGTTATGTCTCGCAAAAATGGTAATCCTGGGATTGCGAGGTATGGCATAACGGGCATCTGGGATTAAAAATCCGGGTGTTGACAATAACTTTGTGGATATAACTTCTCTGAGTGGGCCCTCAAGTATCTTTCCATCACACAGATGGAAAAATCCTGCTCTTGACACATAATGCCTCTATATGCCTCTCTGAATAACTGAACACACCATTATGATCACCGTTTAACCGAGTGACGTTTGATGCTATCAAAGTATTCTCGGGTGACAGTGATTGATATGGTCTCACGGTCTAAGAAATAAGACACTATGTTTCCTAATACTTGTAACTTGAACTTCGTGACATGATCGTGTCATGATGCTTAGATTAGGTATAGTTCATCATCTCATTCTCTCAATGAGGTGACTCCATTGTCATTTGGCATAAATGCCACATGATCAGGAAGTATTGACGATGAACCAGTGGCTAGAGATTCATCGGGAACTTGCTGGTTGTTTATATATCACATGTGTATTGACGTTTCCTTCAATAAAGTTATAGCATGATATAAAACTTAATCACAAACTTTATGAAATATGATAATAATCCATAATATTATTTGTCTCTAGGGCATATTTCAAATAGTCTCCCACTTACACTAGAGTACAAATAAACTAGCTGCATTTATTTACTAATCATCGACACCATAATCCTGACACTTCTAACCATGCTTTCTCACGAAAGATATTGAGTAAGGGGTATGGACTTTAAAGCCCCTCATATCCTTTGCAACTTACTAATGTCATCTTAATTGACATTAATACGTTATCATATTATGATAACATCTTGTGTATGTATAGTAGTTATGGCAACACAGGGAGGTTGGTTTCCAGGAGCCAACAGTGACATTATATCATTCAATGAGAACTCTCTCATGGGCACTGTGCCCTAGGACACACTTTGTGAAAAGACGAACTTGTCTAGCCACAACATTATTCATCACTTTAGATAGTATCCTTATACTTTTATTTTAAATGTAGTTATCGAAACACTACTGCACCATGTCCATTTTTCGAAGTTTACCACTATGCTTCCTCTTTCACTCAAATTGGTATTTTCAATGCAGAGACTTCCAATCTTTTAAGGTTAACATATGCCCTTATATCATAACCCCTTTATTCTTTAAGGTATGTCATCCTTCATGGATCTGGAAAACATGTCTACGGTTCTCATTAGACACTATGGACAAACTTAGCTCAATGTTCAGTGATTCATACTTGATCACTTCCAAATGTTTCTTCTTGGATTTATATTATGTTGAGTTCTCATCATGGTTTCTAAGACAGAACCTATGTCAAAACATAGTCGATGACAATCATCCTTTTTTTAACCACTTATGTTGTACTCAATGTCATCCCTAATTTGAATGATCAAGGACCATTCCTTAATAAATTCCTATTCTAGAACTACTTCAGAATGTATTTTAGGAATACATTCCAACATAATTTTGTATTATACATTCCATCAACTTTTAACCCAAATAAATCATTATTTATTAGTACTTGTGCTTTTATTCTTTGTGTTGTATACCCATAAGAATTAAGCTCTCACTAAAAATGTGTTCCCTACATATTTACATTTCTCCCACTCAAAAATATGTCATTCACATATTATTTCAGGAAGACTTTATAGCTACCACTCAAATTTCATGCAAATTGCATATCTTCTCAATATTTTGAATAACTTCAAAATGCATTGATCAATTATAAAATTGAGAGTTTGTTTTACGGGACACTAGTACTTTACTAGTATCTAATCCACTAGACTTTAGCACTGCTGAATCAAATTCTTTTGACTTTGTCCAAGAAATTATTTACGGCAAATCGTGCTTTGTCTTTCACCTGTTCCATCATGACCTTGGGGTCCTTTGGAAAACTCAAGTAACCCATTTACTTGACAAGATTTAGTAACGCTTTACTATCTAATCTTAAGTGAATTTTACTTCGGATTTCTCGTAATTTTAGTTCACCATCACTTCCTTTGTAGTTCGTAGGTATGTCATATTCTGATAACATGACAAATGATTCATAAATGTCTTCATACAATATGTAGGGTACATTTTTGAATCATACTTTATTTAGTAATAAAAGTACTAGTGGGGAAAACACAATGATCATTATCATTGATCCTTTTCCTTTATGTGAAGAGACATGTTCTAGAACACGTTCCATTGCACTTCTCGACACTTTGATGCAGGGTTATGAACCTGCATCGTGCTTTCACTCTCTTCCATTAGCTTCATTGTTGAGAACATTGTTTTCCTTGAGAATACACCAAAGTTTCAGCAATACTAGTTTTGCCCATCTTTTGGTTTTAGCCATGGATTTCGTATTCAAAGTTTCCAATGAATACTCTACAAGGACTTTTTCACTATTGCTTCGGTGATATCGAATAACTCCAAAGCGTCCATGAAAATCCATACCATATCTGGTGCCGATCTCACGAATTCATATGGTTCACTTTATTCTAAATGAGTGTTCACTATTTCCAGCTAATGGTCTTTACACTAATACTAACACACTTTATTTGATGCCACCTATTCACCCACTCAATATCAAATATCATAATGTGATGCTTTGAACTTCAATGTATCAAAATGCATTGCATTTCACAAGTTTTATGCCAATCTCATAACGTCAAATCTTATCACTATTGATCAAATCATAGTAATTTGACTCTCTTTTATTTCAGTACCCTTTGATGCTGAAATTCTTTGATCATATCAAATGGTTTCATGGTCATGTTTAATTTGTTAAACTCTTTTAAAAAATCCAACAATCAGAAAATGATAATCACCACTTTGTTGAAATACGATACATCGAATATGTATTTTCTTTCAAGTATTCATCAAACACTTTGTATTCATACAATACACGGTGTTTTAGTTATCATGTCGAACTTGGGCATGATTCATATGCGACAAGAGATCATATGACTTTCACATATTATCAACATAACTTTTGAATTTCAAACAATGGTCTCATTCAAAATGAATATATCTTTAAGTTGGGTATTTTCAAGGCATTTTAATATTTTACAAATTTTTATGCATTATAAATTAGTTTTATAACACGAATAATTCACACATAATCGAAAAACAATATGAGCACAAATAGAAATCATTCATAAAATTAGAATAACTATTTTGTTACAAACTCATATGAATAACCCACTAGTAGTAAAATGGCTATAGGTAATACGCACATCCGTGGCGCACGTGCTAGTGGTGCCCCATGGCTAAAATAGGCGCGCACTGCATAGAGGTGCCCTGCGGATAACTACAGTAGGCGTGGCGCACATGTGCGCGGTGCGCCACGAATGTGTGTGGGCCAGGGCACTGCCGGCCGTATACCACATAGCCGTAGCGCACCTACGGCTAGTGCGCTTTGAGTGTGACCGGTAGTTGTGGCGCACTTAGGCACCATGCGCTACAGGAAAAATCGGGCCACACTGTTGTGCAACTGGGAAAACAAGTCTGTGGTGCACGGGTGGTATGTGCGCCACGGCTGTTCGTTATGCCTATGGCGCACCAGACCACGTGCGCCACGGATGTGCGTGCTGCCTGCTACATTTTGGCAGATAGCCTTTTGCACATTGCCTAGATCTACCATCTCCCACTTCACTTTCCCCTCCTTCTTCCTCTTTGGATCTCGCCCCCCTCCTCCTTACCACCTCAATTTCTCCACTCTTTCACCATTTGTAGATTGTAAAACTTACCTTGGATGCTACATACATAATAGAGGAAGGCTCTCCTTCCGCCCACCATCTCTCGTTCTCTCACCTCTCCTTCGAGATCTTCTCGCGGTCTCTCGTCTCGGTAAGTTGTCTATGTAAGAGGGATGTGTTTATGTGTATGTATGATATGGTCACATATCTATGGAGAGGATCGATGCTCTCATGTGTTTGGAGAGCATGCATGCATGCTCTCTCATATATTGGCATTGTTTTGCCAAAATGTTGATTTATTTCCATTTTGGCAAGACTTTGGCATTTCGCAAAGGTCCAAATTTTAGGATAGGTCGTGCCAAAATTTTCCATCGACCATTGCGTGCATGCATTGGTTCTGTGGTTGTAATAAACTTCTAATTCTACCGTGTACACCGCGAAGGCAACCATGGTCCGCATAATGAGCGAAGGCATTGTGGCTAGATTTTTGAAATGCACGACGGCCGACATGATACGAAATAACATGATGGAGATAAGATGTCCGTGCAGAAGATGCAAACTCAATTGGTTGATCGACCCAGATTCCGGAAATCTGCAGGCGCACCTGCTCCGCCATGGTTTCATGGATGGCTACACTCGGTGGATAAGTGATGACGAAGATGATGAGGCCGTAAATGGGGTGGCGCAAAATGAGGAAGGCGGGAAACATGATCATGATCACGGCAAGGACGGGTGAGATGAAGGTGCAGAAGCAAACCGGGATGATGATGATCTAGATGTCGGAGCAGACGATGGAACAACGTCAGGCTGGGTGCAGGACCCTTATGTTCAAGAACTGCTTCCCAAGCAGACGAGTAACGCCAGGGCTGCCGCTAGAGAGAAAGCCAAACTTGCGCAACTTGAGAAAGACGCGGTTACTCCATTGTATGAAGGATGCAAGCCCGATGATACCCGATTGAATGTAACTCTCAAGGCTATGGAGATGAAGGCAAAACATAAATGGACCGATGCAAGCTTCGACGATATGATGGCATTCTGGCACGATCGTCTCCTGGAGGGGAACACGTGTCCAACTAGTATCGAGGACGCCAAGAAAATCGTGTGTCCTCTTGATCTACCACACATTAGATACCAGGTCTGCATCAACGATTGCATCATTTATCGGGGCGAGGACACGGAGAAAACCACATGCCAGGTGTGTGGCGTTAGTCGATACAAGAAAGGGAAGAAAGCTCCTCGAAAAGTGGTATGGTACTTTCCTATCACTCCTCGTCTGCAGCGCTATTTCGCAGATCCTAAGGAAGAAAATCTCATGCGCTGGCATGTGGAAAGAAAGAAGCCAGCAGATGATGATGACCCTGAAAAGGACGAGCTACTAACGCACCCTTCAGATGGTAGCCAGTGGAAAGCATTAGACCTCGAATTCCCAGAATTCGGTGGAGATTCGAGGAACATCAGGCTAGGTGCAAGCACCGATGGACTCAATCCGTTCGGTAGCCAGAGAAGCACGCACAACACTTGGCCCGTGTTTGTATGGATGTACAACTTCCCTCCCTGGCTATGCATGAAAAAGAAGTACATACAGATGAGTATGCTAATTCAAGGGCCAAAACAACCTGGTACCGACATCAATCTATATCTCGTGCTGTTGAAAGAGCTAGCCATGTTATGGGAATCCGGAGCCAATACGTATGACGCTGTCGCACATGATTATTTCACTATGAGAGCCGCGTTGGTCACTACGGTGCAAGGCTATCCAGGTTGTGGATATTTCTCGGGGCAGGTTATCCAAGGATTCTACGCATGCGTTAGGTGCATAGATAACACGACCTATCTCCAACTAGAGAAAGATCCAGGGTCTTCGAAAACCGTGTTCATGGGGCACCGAAGGTGGCTTGGAAAGAATGATGCATGGAGAAAACATGGAGATCTGTTCAATGGAAAATCCGAGACCCGAGGAATCACAGAGCGGAGGAGCAGCGAAGAAGTGGATGAATTGCTGAAAAACTGGAAAGAGTGTCCTAAACCGGGAAAGAAGCGAAAGAGGCAGCAAGACAAGCCGGTGATGAAGGTATGCAAAACAAGGTCTGTTTTCTGGGAGTTGCAATACTAGAAGTTTCTCCGCACGCCTCATAGCCTTGACATCATGCATATCACGAAGAACGTGTGCGAGAGTCTAGTCGCCACCCTAATCAACATGCCAGATAGGACAAAAGATGGTCCTAAAGCAAGGAACGACTTGATATTCATGGGCATCCGGAAGGATCTTCACGGAGGATGCCCTACTCCTGATGATCAGTAAGATGACGATGATCGTTAGTTGGAGGCGACACAAGGTCGTCGAAAGGGTAAAAAGGTCAAGAAGAACGAATATTACTGCCCCCTTCGTGCTTCACACTAAGCCAGGATGAGATCAAACAGTTTTTCAAGTGCCTTCTAGGAGTCAAATTTCCTTACGGCTACGCGGGCAAGATAAGCAGGTACCTAGATGAGGCTATGCAGAGGTTTAGTGGGATGAAGTCTCACGACTGTGCCGTGCTAATGATGTAGATACTTCCGGTTGCACAACGAGGTATAATGGACGAGCATGTCCGAGAAACATTGTTTGGGCTCTGCAAGTTTTTCGACGTCGTCTCTCAAAAGTCAATTGGCGTGAAACAGCTCAGGAGGCTACAAGAGGAGATCATGGTGATACTATGCGAGCTCGAGATCTACTTCCGCCCGCATTCTTCGACATTATGGTGCATCTGCTGGTCCATATCGTGGAGGATATCATCCAACTTGGGCCGATGTTCCTCCGCAGCATGATGCTGTTCGAAAGGATGAATGGACACATCAAAGGATACGTTCGCAACAGGTCCCGTCCAGATGGAAGCATAGCCAAGGGCTTTCTGGCCGAAGAGTGCATCTCTTTCTGCATGAATTATCTAGGCATCGAGAACCCTGTCGGTCTTCCCATAAATAGGCACCTTGGCAAGCTCGATGGATCGGGTCACCGAGAGGGTCGTCGCGTACTGCATGCAGACTACGATTGTCGACGCGCAGACTTTGATAGAGGAAACCTAGTCGCGCTACAACATTCAGAACTGGTCGATCCTTGGGTACAAAAGCACAAAAGGTCAATCGAGAAGAAGTATAGTGACCGGGGCATACAGAGGACACAGGGAGAAATAATCAAAGAGCACAACTCAGATTTCACGCGTTGGTTTAGGCAGACGCTCCTAGATAATCCCCCGCAATCGCATTCTGCGGAGGAAAACATCATATTCACCTTGTCGCAGGGACCGATGCACAACCTGATGACCTATCAGGCGTATGATATCAACGGCTACACATTCTACACGGAGGAAAAGGACAACAAGTGTGACTATCAGAACTCAGGCGTAACATCGGAATTCTACACCGATGACAACGTGAAGGAAAGATTTTACGGAAGGATTGAGGAGATCTGGGAGCTCGACTACTGTGGAGAAAAGGTGCCGATGTTCCGTGTCAGATGGGCCAAGAGCGTCGAAAAAGAAGACCGGTATTTCACAACCATGTTAATACCCAAAGCAGCCAAATCTAAGGCCGCCGGTGCGCACCACACCGCGAAAAATGAACCGTGGGTACTGGCTAGAAAAGTGGACCAATGTTTTTTTATTACCGACCCGACAAAGCCTAGCCGTGTTATCGTGAGGAGAGGAAAAAGAAACATCATCGGAATGGATGGAGTCGCCAACGAGCAAGACTTCGACCAGTACGGTGATCCAAAGATTGAAGATGACAACGACTACGATGAAGAAACATACATCACAAGAAGAAAAAGGACAACCTTACCCAAAAAAGGTAGCCCGTTCGAGCAAACAAACATAAAAGTGCCAGGGCTAAATTAGTCAACCGCGACAAAGAAGGGAAAAACGATTGTAAAACGCTAGCTCAAAAAAATGTAAAACGCATGCTGAAAAAAGATTGTATTGATGCATATGGATGGCATATTATTAATGGACACATTATTATTTAATTTCTTTCTACTTTGAATCACTTTTGTACCACTTTTGATGATATATATGTACCATTTTTGTCATATAAAACATATAATAGATATTTTATATAGTTTACATAATTTTTGGGATATTTTTTAATATTTTAAAGTAGTTTTCAAATAAAAACAAAAAATGAGGGCAGCAGGGTTCGAACCTAGGTGCTGCAGGTTTAGCGAGCGTACATAGCTCGGGCGGAACCAGTGGGATATGCAAGTGCTAGTGTCAACAAACGGGGCGGCAGCCTTTTGTTTGACTTCACACGACACTTAGCCGTAGCGCACCCTTACCTAGTGCGCTACAGTTGATGACCGTGCGCAGCAGACACTTGTCACAACACTTAGCTGTAGCGCACCCTTACCTAGTGCGCTACGGGCGGCTAAGTGTTGTGACAAGTCTGCTGCGCACGGTCATCTCCCATCTCCCATCTATCTCTCATAACCTAAGCTGCTACCGACGCGCCGCCTCCGCTCGATCTGCCGCCTCCGCTCACCCGCTGCCTGCCGAGGAGGAGGAGAGGAGGCCGCCACGTCCGTGGAGCAGGAGAGGAGGCCGCCGCGTCCGAGGAGGAGGAGAGGAGGCCGCCGCGTGTCCATAGAGGAGCTCGGTCTGCACGCTCTTCGTTGTCCGCGTGCTCTTCGTCGTCGTCGTCTTTGAGGTGAGCGTCCCCTCTCCCCTCTCTCCCTCTCTCCCCTCTCTGACTTAGAACACAAAAACATAGGGTTCCTCTGCATCGTGCTCTTCTTACTTGATTCGCAGACAAAAACATAGGGCTACCTGCCGAGGGTTTCCTGACCTAGAACACTAATTAGGGTTTCCTGACCTAGAACACTAATTAGGGTTTCCTCCTCTCTTTGGTGTCTGATATTGGAAAGTGTTTTACCTAGTGAATAGCTTCGATCACATGAACCCTAGCTTGATTCAGTGATAGTGTTGTTGGTGATACACGAGGAATATACTGAAATGCTTCGTAGAAATACTTTCTAGGAAATTGATTTGTTTTCTATCAAATCTGACAGTGTAATGATGTATAGGTTTGATTCCTAAAGTTTAATTGATTACCAAATCTGACAGTGTAAGTAGAGATGGATGACCAATATGAAATATAAGACATCCATTTCTTATAATGTTTAGTGGTATTGCACTTTGTGACATCCATTTCTGTAGAGTGTGTATCTGTGAAGTGAATGTCCAGAAAGCAGGTTGAGATGATGCCAAAAGAATTGATAGCTAGCTGATGCCTTGTTTGTTGTTGTAAATAGTTGATCGGTGTTGATCCTAGGCTTTTGGTTGTAGTATTGATGATAGTTACTGAATTTTGTAGTGTGCCTTGATTAATTCTTGGACCTGTATGCTAACCAACAGTATGCGGAGTCAGGTGAGAATCGATATTGTGCCTGATTAATAAAAGGAAGCAACTGTGAAAACTCTGGATGACCAATATGAATACTCTGTCCATGTGATAGCAACAGTTTAATTGATTCCTTGTATCCTGAGAAGTTGATTATTTAAGTTGTTTAGATAAGGGGCTAACCTTGGCTTGGATGGATGCCACTATCAAACCTCCTACTGGATGGTACACAGTGGTAACCCCATATGCTAAATTAGAAATATGTTTTACCTCATTTGTATATGCTACACAAGCATAGCTTGCATGTGCTTGTGATGTTGCTAATAGAACAGTATTCCTTCAGGAATGGCTAGATGATTTATCAAAGGAATATGATTTAAATTTATACTCTGAGTGCTTGCAATGATTCCTAGCTAAACTAGCTAGGAAGATGATAAGAAATATATTTACTTCTATTTAGCACATGATCTTAAGTGGCTTCTGTAGGTGGTCTAGCTGTTATGGTAAAATATGATTACATGATACTATTCTTGTTTTCTTTCATTCTTGACAGTAATTGTATAAAGATCTGATTCATAAGTTGGTTGTTAGGAAAATGATGAATTACATTTAGAAAGCTTTTACTAAATATATCATGTAATTGTTATTTCTTCTACTAATGTCTTTGGCTACTAGTTTGATCTCTGGTAGTTCTACTGGAGAGATGTCTTTGGCTACTAGTTTGATCTCTGCTGCTGTAATTTGCTTGTTTTCAAGACCACCTGAAAGTTCTACATCTGATTTATGTTCCCGCCTTCCACCATTCTTGGTTATGCTCTCCTTTAAATCCCAGTTAGAGTGGTTGCTATGCTTTGTTGTATTCGTAGCTATATTACCCTGCCTAGTTGTATTCGTATGCAGGTGCTTGTATGAAATGAGTCCCGATTTTTGCTGAAATGTTGATTAACTTCCGTTTCGGCAGAAATCAGGCACTCCTAGTTTAACAAAAATGAGCAAAGGTCATGCCGGATTTTTCCGGGCACTTTACTAACCATTATTTGCCTTTTATTAGTGCAAACATGTGTGACAACGACGAGGCTAGATCTTCTCAGCGTATCAACGCTGAAGGAGAAGTGAGACCTCAAAACAGACCCTTGTCATTCTGGGAGGAGGTCGATCGGCTAGAAAGAATGACAGAGAGTGATGAAGAATACAACCCTTCCGAGAGCGACGCCGATGAGATGGAAGACGCGGAGGAAGAAGAAGCGACCGAAGGAACGGTGGATGATGAAACCACTGATGGCGGCGAGGGCACAACAAGTGGTAGTAATCCGCCTAAGAAGAAGAAGGAAAGGCGCCCGAACACGGTCGACACCGTCAGAGAGGAAATTACCGAAGTGAGCCCAACAGGGGTTCCTTTGGCCCCCGACCATGTGGTCAAAGGTTACGGTGGGCAAGTGGGGGCTATCACCCGGACCGCCATCTCGATCAACACCGAGAATCTCTGGCATAAAGATAATGGCCATTTGCGCACACTCTTCGAGAAGCTACACGCAAGATACAAGTTCCCCCTTCAGTATCGGAACACAGATTATCATGGGAATGAAGTAAATAAATCCGCCCTCACGAGGATGAGCACCGTCCTAGCCAGCTGGAGAACCTGGATAAAGAAGAAGATATTTAAAGAAGGGAAAAGTCTCGAGGAGATCCAGAAGATTGACCCGCAGATCACCGAAGATCAATTCCAGGAGTGCAAGGCCAAGTGCAAATCCGAAGCAGCCAAGGCCTCGAGTAAGCGGGGAAAGGAATTGCAGGCGATGATTATAGGTCACCACCATCTCGGATCTTGTGGTTACAGAGCTGCGGAGCCCAAATGGGATAAGGAGGACGACGAGTATAGAGCTAAGGGGATACCTAACCCCTTTTTGAAATTCGAAAACAAGCATCTTCAAAAGTTTATCACAGCTCGTTACCATGTGGACCCCAAAACCAAAGAACTCACCGCGGAAACTAAGGTTAAGGACTTCGAGGTTCTTGCGGTAAGTAATTTAATTACCGCAGATCAAGTCGATTACATTCTAATTGATCAAGTCGAATTTCTAAACGGTTCATGTTACTTATTCTACAGGAGCAGGAAATTGATAGTCAGGGATCCCATGGTTCCTCATCCCACGGGTCGACGGCGGCCACCCGGTGGGATAACCCTTTTAACAGGGCGATGAACCGAGCCAAGAAAATCACGCCGGTTACAAAGAAGCCATCATCGGCTGGCCGTCTGGCCGGCTTCGGGGCTAAGAATTGGGTGGATCATTTTGGTCCACCCCCGAGGACGCGTGTGGAGGGAAGGAACGACAAGGAAAACTGCGAGGTTCAGGAACTTAAGGAACAAGTGGCGCGGATCCCGCAGATCGTCAAACACAACCTGGCAATCACCCTCACCTCCATCCTGCCTACCTTGGTGGAGTCAATAGCAAACTAGAGTGCGGGTGGTCGACAAGGGCCGTGCCCGATTCCAAGCATGGTCAGTAGCCACTCAAACAATGCGGCGCCTGTGAACCCGGTGAATTATGTGTTCGTGACTCCGCCCGCTAGCACGGCGGCGCGGAAGCATTGGTGACTCTGCCCGCTACCACGGCGGCGCCAGAAGCATTGGTGACTCTCCCTGCCATCACCGCGGCGCCGGAGCTTAATGCAACCGATAGAGAGAATACACCTGTGGCCGGCACCGCGCCATCAAGCAGCCCCTCTATCTCTTGCACGCCCGTCATCGTATGCGGTGCCTCGACATTAGCCGAGCTCGACACCATCACGGTAAACCAATTACTTTACCGCCTTGCCATTTATTACTCTTATGGCATATTTTTAATGACATACATGTTTTTCGCAGACGTATGTTCCATGCACTCTCTTAAGCTTCGTGAACAACGAGTTGAGGGATGTTGCCAAGGGTACCATCATTCAACCCTTGCACCGCACGTTCCACTCAAAGACGATGTCAGATAGCGTGCATAGGGTTAAAATTATCCGGGTGCTAAGGGGCTGCGATGACCTCGAACCTCCCATTCAACCCCTAGGAGCGGACGAAGAAGAGCCGGCTGTCCTCAGAAGTTGCTTCGGCTTATTCCTGCTATGGCCAAAGAGCATGATTCGTTTGGGGACGGCCGGGGCCATCACCGCACAGACAACAACACTGCCTATCGTACTAGCGCCAAGCCATGGCAAGACCCCCACACCGCTACCGCCGTCACCTCCACGCGATTGTTCGGCTGGTCATATTGACATGACCATGGCGTAGGATCCAAACAAGGATGTCGAAGATTACTTCGATGATTTCATCAACACTAATCTTTTCCCCGGCGACCTAAACAAAGACCAGCTGGTGGCCCCGTAGAGAAAGCCACTTGCAACAAATGTCTCTTTGGTTCTCAGGAGACACCTCTAGCTTGCAGCTTCACCGAGCCAACGGATACATCGAACCGAACCTTTGTTATAAGCCCTGACACACTACATAGGGCGATTGAGGCTCAGATTGCGGTGCCTACCCACTTCCCAAAAGGCAAGAAGACCTGGAAAAGAAAATCTCGCAGCTCGAGCCAGCCGGTGGTGTCAAATGCGAATCCGATCAGGTTTCAGGACGGGCCACCAAGACCAAAGGGTATTATGTGGAGGATGCATGTGGCGGGTGAGCCCATGCTAACTAAGAAATTGCTCAGGCTCGCCACTTCAGAAATGAGGAGTGTGCATGACGGTGTGCTGACGATAGAGAGAGGCCTTCTTGCGGAGAAAGATCCCTCGCACCCGATATTCGTGGTTAAGGTGCCATGAGGCTTGGGCTTCATCGATAATGTTCTCGTGGATCTGTTCTTCCTGCGGTTTGACGACATCTTCAATATGTTCCACCTGTATCCGCTACACTATACCATGGTACGCCTGTTTTCTCTCAGCATAGCCATTCAGGTCATTAGGGAGAACACCCCGGGTATCGCTATAGTCAACCCCTACTACATGCGTGATGGCTGCTTGGGAAGCGCCATTGAACGGCGATTCGTGGCCTCGTATCTCCAAGGCATCTTGGTGGCGAACAAGAAAAAGGAATACATTCTCGTGCCTTTCTTTCCCGAGTAAGTCATTATTCACTCGCCGCCATAACATGCTTTATTAGATTTTCATCATTCTTTTTCCAACACATTCCGTTTGAATTGTTTTGCGCAGAGATCAACACTGCACACTCATCTGCTTGTCGCTAAAACATACGCAAGCCACGTATGTCGACTCAGGGAGTCAAGAAAAGAAGAAAAACTACGACAAGATCAAGGAAGTTCTGGATGATGCTCTCACCGGCTATGCCTCAGCGGAAGGCGCCACCTTCGTGCGTAAGAAGCTCAAGTTTGGCAGGCACGTCTTCACCCATGTGACGGAATTCCCTGCGTGAAGCAGCCGGCAGGCAGTCAAAAGGAATCCTACTATGCACTCCATGACATGGGGGCGTTCCTACTAGAGCAACAGAATTCTACGCTGCCAGATCATCTCAAACGGTGGGCTGAAGTCAAGGCCAGGATCAATGATTCAGATATTAGACAAGAGATGTATCGCATCCAGCAACAGTTTGGGGCAATCATCAGCTGTGATGTCATGACTTCAGGGGGGGTCTTCTACGGAGGCAATCCCCCGAATAACCGTGACATAGTAGATCGCCTAAAGATGCAAGGTGACTATAGGGCATTCATGACGAAACAAGGCGTCCTCCCGTTCCCTGAGCCGAGCCAGAAGTCTTGATGTGTTGGTCTATTTGTAGTTCTTTATCCTCACAAGTACTTGTGTGTGTCGACATGTACATGCTACTACTTGGTATTTTTTGCTTACTTTGTTACCTTATTTGATAAGTATATCTTTATATGCGACTTTTACTTGTTTTTTCACCGACCATTTAATTATTATTGCCAAATTTTAGATGACGTGGTACGTCGTGTACAAGGGATGGGTTCCCGGAGTCTATGATGATTGGGAAGACTGCCAGAGACAGGTGCACCGTTTCAGCGGCAATAGCTACAAAGGGTACAACACTATGGCGGAGGCGGAAGCTAGATACACGCGCTATCTAGCAGGAGTTAGGACGAGGAACCAGATAAAGACCTATACCTCCGTCGCGGTGATGGTTATCGTCCTTGGTTGTCTGTCCTGCATGTTTCTAATTTAGATGTCTAGGCGAGCTTCCGCGAGCTCTAACTTGATTGAGACATGTATTCATGTCATCACTAGCTACTTTGTAACTTGATCGAAATAATGTAACTTATACTGTGTATTTATGTATGTGACTTATCTATATGTATTTGTTTCTATCTTGTCTGTGTATTTATTTCTGTATTGTATATCCATGTATTTATTTCTGTACTATATATTTGTGTATATCAGCTGTATTGTATATAATCTGTATTGAGTATTTTTTTTGAAAAGCTCAGTCGTGGCGCACATGTACTTGGTTAGTGGCGCACTACGTTGGTGGCACACGTGGTCAAATACTAGTAGCGCACTATGTCATGCGCCACAGGAAAAACAGTAGTGGCGCATAGGGCAGTGCGCTACCACTAACTAGATACTACTAACGCACTATGTCATGCGCCACATGAAAAAACAGTAGTGGCGCACAAGGCAGTGCGCTACCACTAACTCGAGATACCTGTAGCGCAACTAGCAGTGCGCTACGGGCACTTTTTAGCCGTAGCGCAGAAGTCGTGGCGCACCACTAGTGCGCCACGGATGATCAAAACAGGTGCGCCCCGCATTAGCTATTTTCTAGTAGTGACCGTCTCGCGAGATGCAAGATACACTAATAAAGTTCATACTCCATCGATTACAATAATTATCCAAAACGATAAACTAAATGATAAATATCGAGGGAGAGTGTTGTCGGCCATCATCATCATGATCGCCATCAACACGCAACATCACCTCCTCTCCAGCAACTAGCTCTCATGCAGAAGGACTTGTTTTCACAAAACAGAACAAGTATCAGATACTTTAATACTGAAATAAGTGTTTGCAAGATTATAACATTTGTAAAACTATATATCACATATATACCTTTGTCATTGATGACCTCTCTGGAAATGAGTTCAACCTTCACGTTCTTGAAACATAATATGAACTCATGGAAATCTAGTGTTCCCCATCACCTCTCATGATGCAAGTCCGGATGTATCCTCCGTAGCTAGGAGGCAGCGACCGAAGAAATATGCCTATCGCAAAGGAATCCATCATCTAGTAGTCCACAAATTAAACCAGTCTCATGTATTTATCGTATATGCCCTCCAAGTGACTCTCCAGACAAGTGTGTTACTCCACCTGTATGGAAAGAAAATCTCCAAGCAGCTCGTGCTTCCACATGCGCACATGGCTTACGAACTCCACTCTCAGCTTATCCATCATTGCATATGGGTCAAGATCACTCATGAGGGGATGTAGTTTGTTCACCATCCCGTAGGGCATTATTACTTGAATGTAAGCAGACATATCTTGACGAAAATGGTAGTCTGCCCGCTCTTGTGGGGTCTCATAGTCATCTGGCTCATCCAAATCCATCGTGAGGCATATGTAATCTACCACATTGTTCTTACAAAGGATATCGTTTAGATGCACAAGCCACTCGAGGATGTTTGATCCATCAAGTTTAAGCTTTTCGGCAACTACCCATTCAACAATCTTGAAATAAGCTTCACGGCGAGCGATTTCTACATTTACAATTGCAAAAGGATTTTAGACTAAGTTTATAATTATGTGAGTTAAAAAAGAACTCCACTAAAACTACTATCCCCAAAAAGGTTTTAGTGATTACACGATCCCTATTAACTACACAGCCCCGATCGTCACAGTCGACGATATAGTTGCAAAGGTGGACGCAGAAACCTCAATCACATCATTCATGCGACTCGTGATCGATATTTTCATCATCTGTCTTCTGAGGCCATGTCTACACATGCTAGACTCGCCAACTCAACCTTACAGGTATTTGTTGTGCAACATGGCTTACACCCACCGTATGCAAACGCAGATATGTCTGACACCTGATCATCATGGCCTACCTCATAGTGGAGAACTTTCTTGGTGGTGCACACTAAGGGAGAACAATATCATTGGTATTTTGTTTAGGGATCATCTTATTAGGCTACCGTTAAGTATCTAATACTAGCACACAATAAGATGCACAAACAGTAAACATTGAATTTAAATATGATGCGATATGGTCCTTCACGCTGTGATCTCTATCTGGCGTCTCTAGATCCGGCGCCATGGTTCCAGTGCCATGAGCACCAGGGTACCAGCGCCTCTGGTGTTGTAGTCCACCATTACGATGACCGTTACTACTACTTAGCAATAGAAAATAAACTACTTTACCTTGACTACAACCATATCATATCACAATGCCCCTGCAAAACAAAGTTAGACACCTCTACTTTACCTTTGCATGTTTTACGTGGCTATTAAGGCTTTCACACAAGAACCGTTCTTACCTACGAACTTCAACCACAAAGCTGATCAAATAGTTGTCTATACTACACCCCTTTCAGAGCCCTCCGTTGCAAATGTAATACCAACTAATGCGAGAGAGACAAACACCCCCCAAAATCACTTTATATGGTACAACCCGTATGTCAAGCATGGACCAGTCTCGCGAATGAACGCGTAAAGTCGGTTGGGGGAATCAAAAATTACTACGGTATACACAAGTACACATGGGAGGGTAACAACTGTAAGATCAACGCCCACACGCTAGAACTCGTGTGTTCTACCCGTACTAGCAATACTACGCATAGATCTAACTCTGATACCACTGTTGGGGTTCACGCATGAAAACAATAAATTTTTCCTACGCCTAGAATCCTAATGCCAGGACCTATCTATTAGTAATGTAGTAACGGGAGGAGCTTTTCATGAACTTATAAGACCGAAAAGCGTTGTCAATGCTCAGGAGAGTGTGGTTGATGTAGTCGTACCAACGCCAACCTCGGGGTCATGTTGAAGTCTGATGGCTCCAGCGGTTCCGACGACTCGTAGTGCCCCAAGTGTTGCAGAGTCGAGGGATTTCCACACATCTGATGACTCCTGCTCCTACGATCCATCAGCAGTTGCAGAAGTAGACCTTCTAGATCCGAATGCCGCAGCGCGACGGCGCTCCACGGTGAAGAAGTGTCCTATTTGCACAGTCCAGACTTGGGACCACGGTCATAGGTAAGAGAGAGGAGACCTTTTTATTGATTATTGTGTATTTATTTTCTCAAGATACCTCTTAATATATAGGGGAAAAGGCACCCCATAGCTAATTAGCTTAGCCATGTGGGACTAAACAAAGGAGAGGAGAGGGGGAGGGGGTAGCCAGACAACCAAGGCCCCCATGGGCCACGCCGGCAGGTGCATGGGGCCCATGCAGCCCCTCCTTCCTTTTTCCCTGTTGGTCTTTTCCCTCATGGCCTTTTTTCCCTAGGGATTTTGGCCCAATAGTGAATTTGACCATTTTAATTACTTTCTATTTTATTAAATAATTATAAATAAATGATTAAATCAATATTTAACATTTACTTACATATTATTCAATCCCCGTGGCTATGGAACTCCTTCCACCCTATTTCAGCCATCCTCAGGACTTTCTGAAACCCTTTTGGTTTTCTCTCTTTCTATTCTTCGGTGATTCCGACAATACCAAAACAATCTCCGAGCATCATCAAGCCCTTAAGCGTGATACCCCATGGTTCGGTAACACTCCAAACATGGACGAGACCCCTCTCGTACCAATGATCATCATTGGGACCAGAATGCCCATGATTACCCCCGCGCATTCCACGAATCTTTGTCGCTGAACCACAGACGTCATGTCATATTCCTTTTTTCACTGTGATACTTGCATTATCTGAGATCTGATCAATGACATCACCATGTCATGTTCAATCTCGTTACCAACAAATGCTACTTAACTTCTTCTAACAAGTGATATCCCCATGACCTAGTCACACGCTACATAGTTTTTTTGATATAACTTCTCCGAGTGGTCCCTCGAGTATCTTTCCATCACGTGGATGGACAAAACCCGCTCTTGACACATAATGCCTCTACATTCCCCTCTAAATACCTGGACACACCTTTATGATCACCATTTAACCAAGTGATGTTTGATGTTATCAAAGTATTCTTGGGTGATCGTGATTGATATGGTTTCCTAATCATCGTAACTTGAAATTCGTGACATGATGATGTCACGATGCTTAGATTGGGTACAGTTCATCATATCATTCTCTCAATGAGGTGACTCCATTGTCAACTAACATAAATGCCAAATGATTAGGAAAACTTGATCATCTATTGACCAATGAACCAATGACTAGAGATTCACCGAGAACATGTTGGTTATTTATATATCACACGTGTATTGACATTTGCTTTAAATACAGTTATACCATGATATAAAACTTAATCACAAAATTTATGAAATATGATAATAATCCATATTATTATTTGTCTCTAGGGCATACTTCCAACATTGCTACATGGCCATATCGGTCACGTTCTGCTGATCTCGTTACCATGGTACGGTTGATCATGCCCACTCGAAAGCACACATCTATAGGTACAAGAACGTTAGATTCATGAAAATACGCCAGTTACAGCTTAGTTTAGAGCAAACATGAGTAATGCATTTTAGGTGTTCGTCGATTGAACTAGACAGGACTGTGTGACCTGAGGGACCTAACACATAGCCGCGTCAGTAACATTGAAAGAACAGTCAAGAGAGTCTACCCCCGGGACCTCGCAAGCCCCTACGTGGTCTCCCTCGGCATGTCGAACGACTACACAACCATACTGATCACGTCCTGGTGATCTTGTTACCATGGTATAGGTGATCATGCCCACTATGAAGCACACATATATTGGTACATGACTGTTAGATCCAAGGAAAGAAAAGACTTGGAGCCTAGTTTTTACCAATGTGAGTACTACATGTTTGATGACAAACTAGATGAGAACTAATTGAATGGATCATAAAATTTTCAATTTATTAAACCGTCATAGATATAGATATGATGATTAGATCACAATAACCATAATCTCTGATGGTTCTTTGCTTGTCCATCTTCATATTCTACCCCCAAACTGATTTTTTTATTTTGTATGCCTCTACTTTTCGACAGCCTGTAGCCATGTCCTATAGCAACGTTAGAGACAAGCATGATGACCCGGTGTTTCAAGGTGATCTGCGATCCAGGTAAGATGCAGATGATGTCGAGCTCGTACTGCTTTAGGAGGGTGCCCTGGTCCTCAAGCCAAGACTTTACCTAGAAGAACCAGCTCTCCTATGGCAGCACCTCCCCACCAAAGTTTTGGATGATCTACTTCAGCGCCTCCATCTTCATGGCTTTTGTAGGAAGGTCTTCAAAGCATAGCTTGCATAGCCTTAGGTAGATTCCATCCATGGAGCGGGTCTAGAGATCGTGGATGTGTTTGTGAAGCTATGGGTGCTGATGGCAAGCATATCGTTTGAATTAAGAAGGAATAAATAGTAAGAGAGAAGCATCTGGTCAATGTAAAGTGCAACAGCTAGTTTCTTGCAGTGAGATAGAGCTAGATTGATAGGCATCTGGCCGACGTCCGATGGCGCTATTCATTATTTCAGAATTGCGTTAATGGGTGAGAGGAATAGCGAGGTAGAGGAAAATTTAATTTTCCTAGATTGTGGGTTCTAGTTCATTAGCATTTCTCCCTTAGGGATCAAGTTCTTTAGTATTTGATGCTAAGGGACCAGGTTCAGTTGTGTTTGACTATCAGCTTCTGATGGAACACGAATAAAAAGAGAATGCACTTATCTAACGAAACTGAAATAGAAGATTACGAGCAGAACACTACTTGATCATAAACTAAAACAAGATTTTTCATTAGTATGAGCAAAAGTTTACAGTACAAGTAAATGACTACTCGATGCTAGCAGAACTGACGGTAGAACTGTCAGCTCCGCACTACTACTGGTCCAGTGCCTCCTCGGCTCCGCTGCCACCTCCGCCATTGGCTGCTCCGACATGACATATTAGATGAATCTATCGCCATTGGGGAACTAGTCTCAATAGTTGCATGTTGGCACGAGTGAACACCACCAACTCGTAGCTGTAGTGGTAGCCACGGCCCTATAGCAATGTAGCGTCCATGGGGTTGACGAAGCGGACCATCAGCGTCCCATCGGCATTGTTCTCGAGGTCGTACATGCGGCGATCGTGGGAGCAACCATAGCCTTTTTCAAGGAAGGTGTAACACCCTCGAATCGGCTTTTTTACAGATTTTAGCGCTTCCCGCCAAACCCACATAGAAACGATTCAAAGATGCCCACTAGGCACTTCCATGCGGGTGGAAACCGAAGTAATACCATTACACAATAGTTCACGATGGAATGCACAATAACATATATATAAATATATATATATATATATATATATGACAATGGCTCAGCGAGTCAAGAATACATATATACATTTAAAGATCCAAATCACATAAAAAATGATACAACATCCGAGTACAGATAAGATGCAAATTGGACTAAGTCTCCCGAAGAATAACCACTAGTGTCCATAACCCTTCCCATGCCAAGTCGGAAGGGTAACCTTGCTAACATCATCAAACTTATACATGTTTAACAAAAGGGGTGCCAACAAAGGGAAAAGGGAAAGATGGAGCGGTCAGTACTGACGCCAGTACACGGTGAGTCTAGAATTCGGTGGCTCTCGCCTACATAGGTATGGTGGACCGAAGTAGCAGCGAAGCATGCTCTAAACAACCTATATAGACTCGATACAACTGTCGGCTATTAGAGAGGTATAAGTACCTATTTGGAACCAACCTGATACTAATACCAAACATACCCATCCTGGTATTTCCCCCTCGAGACCAAACGAGGAAGTCCTTCAGAGGAAACTCACACAGTTGGTAGTTTTATTCATTCATTCCATGGTGGTTATCCAACTTACTAGTCATATCATATCCAAGTCCAATTATAACAGTAATGCTTTAGTGTAAGTTTTCTATGATCGAGAAACTATGCTCCAAGTCGTCCATAACCATGGACACACTTTTCGAACAGATTTAACCTTGTAGGGGTGCACCAAAGTTTCCACATGCACTTCCACCCTTGTTTGCCAGATCAGGTAGGTGCAGGATCATGAAACATACACCCATCGGTATGTCGGCGGGGCTTCAGACACGACATTTCCCAGACCCAAAGCAAGTACATGGGGGCCACCCCACTAAGCTATCCGCAGCGAAGTCGGCCGGCTCCGAGACGAACCCAGGGTTTGTGTCCATGGTTGTAAATGACTGGAAACCCGAACGTGTGACTGGGCTTGTCGATACAGCGGAAACGTGGCACGGGATTCCAAAATAGTACAGTAGTAAATGCTCTCGACAAGCAATAGTAGTAAATAAAGTAGTAAAGTATGGCATAAGTACATGATAGTAATAACGCCCCAAACTAGTTTGTGTCCCCTAGTACAGTACTTTGAAATTAGGTAGTAAGCCGATTGGAGTGCCCACACACCCCACATGTGGTTAGCGTGCTCGGTCTCGGAACAAGTGTCAACAACTCAGGTCCTAGGTGGACACAAGTGGGCAGGATAAGAGCCAGATCTCAACTATTACCCGCCGGTGCCTCTTCATTAATTATATCTACTTATAACATTAAATTATCAAGTGATAAGTGGAACCATGAGTATCTCTACCATTAGCATGTGCCAACCTCCCAACAATGGTGGAACTCAATGACTCAAACCAACACCTTAGCAAGCAACAACGACTCATAAGGACAACTGCTACTAAACAACATGCAATAGGAGGTGTCCAAGGTAATATAGAGGCTGCAAGGAATATAAATGGTACGGAAACTAAAGCATCACAACACAGATAGCAATAGATCAACATGAGGAAGTAAAGACTATAAATGCAAAATACGTAGAAAGGGGGAGAATGCTCACCTTTGAAACAAAGCCGAAGATATATCTAAGGAACGGGTCCAAGCTCGCATAAACTCAACATGCTAATCCGTGAAGAAGCAAAGCACTAAAAGAAACACCGGATGCACTATTTAATACTACGACAGAAGACAAGACATGTTCATGATATCATGCATGACATGACAAATACGTGATGCAACTAGGCAATATTAAGCGGAATCGGGATCCCGACAATTAATTAGAAGGTTCATGTTGTTTAGGTACCCCACAATTTAAATGTTGTATAATCAAGGCAAAAGATGGCACCGGTTCACTACAAAAATTTAAATGGAGTTGAGGTAAGACAAAAATATCTCACATATATACTCCATATATAAACATTACGTGAATCAACATAATGCCCCAAACCACGTGATATGATGTAGGACTATGCTATCTAGGGCACATGCCCTAGATTAGCATTTGTGGGCACGGATTTAATATGGCAACTTAGCTATTCATGCATGCATGTGATCCACCTGCCATGTTCAATTCCTTTTTGTTTCCAAAATTCAAAATGTTTTATCTCTTGAACCATAATTCGAAATTCAGATCCGTTTTCATAATTAGCTTTTTCACGACGAGATCTTCGAAACTAGATCCCATGTTCATATATTTTAAAAACATTTTTTCCGACCCCAGTTACCAGATTACTTTCACTTGGTTATCAGGTAATTTCAATTGGTTACCAGGTAAAATCATGCTAATTTCCATGTTAAAACTATCAGGTTTTTGAACTATATTCCGTATTTGACACATGCATCAATGCAGTATGGTTGGATTTTTTTAATTTCTAAACTTCAAAAATCTCTTAAACCGTAAATCATAATTTACCGTTTTCACGGTTGGCTTTGTTATGATGGGATCTTCGAAATAAGATCCCATGTTGATAGGTTTTGACAACATTTTTCCAACCCTAGTTGCCAAATTAAGGTCACTTGGTCACCAGGTAAATGAAGTTGGTTACCATGTTAAAATTAAATGGTTACCAGGGGTTTCTGAACTTTGTTTCTCACTAATATAAGCCTTATACGATGGTAATGATGTATTTTACGTGTTTAAAATGGATCAGATACTTACTTTCTATACATACAGATCATTATTATCGTTAGAAAACATGTAAAAAGTTATCTTACGACTATGTGTTATATGGATGGTAACGATGAACTGTTAATCCGGTAGCTATAGTATAGTAATCAGGCAACTGACGACGGATTTAAAAAAACATATTAAGATAAGATCTTGTTTTGAAGTACTCGTGAACCCAGCGGTGAAGACGGATCATCAATCAGAGTAACATTTTAAAAGACAATGTATTTTGAATTTTCGAATCCTGAAAAGATTCCCTACATGCATGTTAGTGTCGGCTCCTCCGTCTTTATAGGGAAAAAGCTAGTTACACCACTTGTCATATAGAGAAGCGGGCTGGGCATGTTCCCTTATGAGATTAACCATAAGATGTATGCAAGCATGAATAATTTATATGCAAAAACTATATCACATATTATAAAAATAGGCCGGGTTTAGGTAGGGGTCACACGTGTTGGGATCCAAAGATCTTGGGTTCATAGGGGTTCGGGTGCACTCTTCAGATCCTCGGGGCTGGGGTCTTCGAGTTGGGGAAGGAGAACTCGGTGTCGATGAAGGAGGTCTTCGGGGTCCGATGGCATTGGGGTCTTCGGATCTGTGAAGGCGGTTTGAAGATCCATGTTGAAGATATTAGCGATCCATGTCAAATACCTTCTGGTCCGGCGGATTCAGTTCTAGGGGATCTTGCCAAAACTGAAGGTGAAGATTTCATCAGGGATTTGTTATCCTTCAGGTTGCATCAGACATATCTCACACGCCTGTCGCCATTGCCGCACCACATCAACACATAAGTAGAACACCGACTTGAACGGTGGCGTGATCGCAGCACCTCGCAAGATCACAACCAAACATGAACACAAAGTACACTTCGAGGAGGAAGTCTCGGGTGTGGAAATAGTTGAATACCCTGCGGACATGCTGCAACAACAGAGGATGGCCTAGAAAATAAGAGGAAGGACGCTGATCTTGCGAAGCCAAGAGCATCGGAGGCAATGCTGACTGCTTCGGCCACAGATCGTGCATGCACGGGGCTACCGTAATGGTGGAGTATGGTGGCCAATCATTGTCGAGGTTACAGAGGAAGCATGAAGGGAATATGCCCAAGAGGCAATTATAAAGTGGTTGTTATCTTATTCCTTGTTAATGATAAATGTTTATTTTGCATGCTATAATTTTATTAATTGGAAATGTTAATACATCTGCGTTTAATAAACAAATAAAGGGTTCCTAGTTATGCCTCTCTTATAAACTAGCTCGTTGATTAACAAGATGATCAAGGTTTCCCGATCATGGACATTGGATGTTGTTAATAACAAGGTCACAACATTGGTTGAATGGTGTGATGAACATTCATCCAAAGTATAGCAATTCGATCAAAGTCATTGTGTTTAAATTGCTATAACATCATATGATGTAATTCTAGTCCTTAGACCATGAGATCACGTCAATCACTAACACTAGGAGAGTAACTTGATAACATCAAACGTCACACCATAATAGGGTAATAATAAAGGTGGGTTCAGATACTCTGAAGGTGTTATGTAGAGCCTCATGGATCAAGAGTGGGATTTTTCCATCCCGATGACGGACAGATATACTCTGGGCCCTCTCGGTGATATCACATGGAGATAGCTTGCAAGCAAGTTATGTGATCACTAGAATGTTATATCATGGGAACGAGAAAAGAGTGCATGTCAGTAACGAGATCAAACTAGGTGTGGAGATATCAATGATTGATTCTCGGTGATGTAATATATCGCGAGACAAAGGGATTTAGTTACGATGTTAAAAGGTTCACACGATCACTAGAGTTAGTATTGAATGTTTGGGAGTTAATACGGATGTCTAGGTTCCAATGCTGATTATTGATCGGAGAGGGGTCTCGATCATGTCTCCATTATTCACGAACCGTAGGGTGACACACTAAAGGGATACCGACACTATTTGGTGAAAATAGGATACCAGAGAAAGATTATGAAAGAGCTAGAATCATTTTGATGGAAACCAGAATTGTTTTGTGTGAAATTCCAGAAATTGGTTCTGCATGTGATATTGAAATGTTGCAGGGGTTTTATGTGAATGTTTGTTAATTAAAATAATTAACAAAATTCTGAATGAAACAAATAAAAGTGTTTTATTTAAAGAGAAAAATGCATTTAATTTAGCGGACATTAATGCAAGTGAGTGGAGTTGAAATTGATGTGAGTGGGCTTAGTGGAAGCTCCACCCACATGAATGAGGGAGCGGTGGGGGCACCCACGATGGCCGGCCAGCCATGGCAAAGGGACTGCGCCCCATCCCCTATAAAAGGAGCCCCATGGCTCGATGGCTCCTCTCCTCTGCCAACACCTCCTCATGAAGGATCTCTCTCCCCCTCTTGAAATTATTCCCCATGGTCTCGAATTAGCGAGATAATGTTCCTGGTGGCTTTGTCTGGAAATGATTTGCTGCTTCCGTTGCATCACTGGAGCAAGGATACAGAGGTTGTCGGTGCACCGGACGTGTGTGCAGTCAGGGTTGCACCGCTGCTTTGCGGTGTTGGACTTGCTAGTTCTAGACCTAATGGACTTGCTGGTGTTGGACCTCCTAGACTCCCTTGACTTCATCACGATCTTGAGATCGGCAAGTGTACAACTACATCAACCACAAAATCAGTTTCATTAACAATGCTTTGTCGCTCTTCAAGGGTATGTTCTCTATGGATGTATATGCACCCGTTGATTGTATCTAGATAGATAGATCTTGGTCCTTAGTTGTTCACTTCGTAGGATTTTTTTAGTTTTCTATGTCGTGAACCCAAAGGTGGTATCAGAGCCTGATCTATGCTTAGATTCTTTGCACGGGTAGAACACATATGAGTATGTGGGCGTTGATGATCATTTTATTGCATCTTGTCTGTATTTTGGATATTGGTGGCATAGTGGGATGAAGCGGCCTAGACTAACTTTACATGTCCTCGCACATGAGACATGTTCCACGCTTGACATGTAACTAGTTTTGCATAAGTGGCTAGCGGGTTTCTGTCTCTCCTACTAGAGACAATATATGATTTACAACGAGTTGCTAATAATTTTGTTATCATTGTTGTGGTTCCATGTTCGTAGGTAAGACTAGTTCTATCTACAAAATCCCTAAGCCACGTAAAACATGCAATTCATAAATTAGAAGCGTCTAGTTTAGTTGTTGATTGGCGGGTGTCATGATATGGTAATGTTATAATTTGAAGTATAGTTCATATTCTTGGAAATTATAGCATACCTAACGTCTAAGTTTCATAGACCTTGGCCTTACACATAAAGGAATGATAAATATCATACCACGATGCACATGATAGTAATCAAGTGCAATAACCATATCATTTCACTTTATGGATATGATGTTTGTTTGCATTTATATTGCTTGTATGGTGCTTTAGTAGCATTATAAGATGATCCCTCATTTAGGTATCAAGATAAAATGTGTTCTTCCTTAAGTATGCACCGTTAAGAAATTTCGTCATTTCAACACTCCACGTGATGATCGGGTGTGTTTGACTCCATGTTTTCATACAGTGGGTGTAAGACAGTTTTACACACGCGAGTACCAAGGTTCTTACTTGGCGAGCCTATCATGTACAGACATGGCCTCGGAACATGGACCGAAAGGTTAAGCATGAGTCATATAGTTAATATGATGCCCATATAGATGCTCGCCTTTGAAGCTACACCGACTCACGTGATGATCAGACTTGGTGTAGTGGATCTGATTCATGTAATCACCAAAAATACACGAGGGATGTCGTTTTTGAGTGGGAGTTCATTTGTAATTTGGATTAGTCGAACTCAATTTGTCATAAACTAAAATCAAAGTGAATTTTCATAATTTGTTGTAGTCGTTGGCATTCGTTTACTACCTTATGCTTAGTTTTAATTGAGATAATAGAACTATAGAATTCTGGGTATTTACTTTACGAAATGGTATCATATTGTTTTAAGTGTCAATTTAAAGTTTAAAAGTCCTATTGCAAACTTTCAACAAACTCCATTTACTCCATGAAGTTTAATAGGTAGTATTAAATCAAGAGTAATAATTCTAGTGTTAGTATCTATAGTATCATGTTTGCCTCCATGATTCTTGATATTCAAAAGTTGTTTTAATATCGACGTTATCTAGGAGCTGAAAGAATTGTTTCAGAAACCATCATGTGTGAAAGATATTGAGATATCTGAAACTAGGCTTAGGTTGCAACATGATAGAGTATAATTTGGCAAAATACATGTTCTCATATTGTATGCGAATTTGCGAAGGTTGGAGACTCTAGATGTGCTAATCTCTCAAAAGGGTTTTGGCAACTGACATTATACTCACGATTCATCCTTATAGGCTATAGTAGCTTGATCATGAAAGTTGCATGATAAGGATGAATACAAGATGTAGGTAAAATGTTTACTACACTAAAAGATTACTAAAGAATGGATTTTGGAAAGAACGCCAAACATTTGATGATGGTGATCCACTTCAAAGTGCAAGTCCAAAGGTATTAATATTTGACTATACACGCTTTGGACTATGTGTCATGTTTATGGCACCACTGTTGATGTTGATAGATTCTTTTAAAAGGAAAAGGGAATGTAGAAAGAGAATCTATAAAATATTTGGCAGAAAAGAAAAAAGGACTAGAAATGTCCAGCTTAAGTATATAGATGATATAAATGTTATGGTTGTATTCTTTGCTTGTTAATCAAATGTGGTTCTTGGGTATTGGATACAAAATTGGTTGGTATGAAATGTCATACATAACAACGCATTCATGAACTACAATGGCCTAAGTAACTTGCAAGAGAATATGTGATGATGTTCATCAAAAACAAATAAAGTGTTATTGTGTTTCTCGTTGGCATTAAAGCTTCCCTTCAAGATTTGTTTAAATAATTGTTATTTCGTTCCGGTATTATGAGAACAATGGTTGTTCAGATAATTACCGTATTCCATAGAAGATGGATGAACTTTTACAAGTCTAGTTGGAGAAATCATGTCCATAAAAACTAATGCTAAAATGTCCCAAGACAAATGTTTGAAAGATAACTTTTGAAGTGACATCGCCATTTAAATTATATATGGAGAGAAAAGATGAAGAAACTCCATGTTGATGGATTTTTGGAGTCTTTGATTTAGATCAATTGATGCTTGTGAGACTTTCCTCGAGATAATAGAAACTACGTTCGTAGGCCAAAGAGGAACGAATGACTAACTTATTGGACATTATGCATGTTGATGTATATAGTCCATTATATGTAGCCATGTGCGGTGGATCTTTCGACTGCATATGCTTTTTCTGAAAGTTTGAGTGAATATATATGTATATTTACTTAATAAGGAAGAAGTATGAAACATTTGAAAAATGTTCAAAGACTTTCAGGATGAAGTGGAAAATCATTGTAACAAGAAAATAAAGAGTTTATGATTCGATCATAAAGGAAGATATTTGAGTTACATGTTTATCAAAACACCTAAGATTTGAGGAATTGTTCCAGGGATTTGCATTTCCCGATAAACCATAGGAGTATGGTATGTTCGAGAGATCAAATCGAACCTTGTTTGACATGGTAAGATCAAAGGTGTCATTTTAAAAAATTGCCATTGTGTTTTACTGATTAAAGCTTTAGAGACTACCACTTTTACATTGAAAAGAGCACCATCATGATCCATTGAAATGACACCATAAAGCTTATGGTTTGGGATAAAACCCGAGTTGTATTTTCTTAAATTTTGGTATGCTATGCATAAGTAAAATGTTCACAACCAAAGTCAGATAAGCACGTCTTTGTAGGTTATCCCAAAGAATTTGTTGGGTATTCCTCCATAACACCGAGGACAAAAGAGTTTGTCGCTTGGAACGTGAAGTTTCTTGAGAAGGATTTTTTCGCGAAAAGTTAAGTGGGAGGACAATATACTTTGATAAGCTTATTGAACCTTAGCTATATGTGCTAAGTAGCACAGTTCTGGAAAGTGTCCCGGTGGCAGCCACAATGCTCATGGCGCCCGTGATTACAAATGTTGTGATCTTGGAGATTAGAGTTCCTATTTGAACCATATGCATCGGGTAACAATCAAATAGCAAGATTTGATAAACAAGTCATTATTGTTTTGACAATGATGAACCGACTGCATGCAAAGAAGCGATGATGGGCTCTGACTCCATAAAATGACTAGAAGTCATAAAATCCATGATAGTATCCATACATGAGAAATCAAGTTTATAAACTTGGAAGACCCTCCAGAAAGGCATGAAGTCTATCAGTCATATTTGGATCTATAAAGAAATAGAGATGGATGTTTGACATCTATGAAATAGTCGACATGTCGGAAAGGAGTTTACAACAATGTTCAAGGAGTTGACTATGACAAGATTTGATCTTTCATAGAGATATTTTGTCTTGACGGATTAATGTAGCAACCACTACATATACTTTGGTATATGGTAGTTGAACAAACAAAACAATGTTCTTCTAATAGAATGGTTACCTAGGACATGTACATGACACGGTCCGAAGAGTTTTTTTAATTCAAAGGATGCTAAAAGGGCATGCAAACTTCAATGGTTGAAGTGAGCATACCGGATTTGGAATCTTCACCATGATGAAAATGTTAAAAGAGTTTAATTTCATCGTAGACGATGAAGATGCTTGCATTTGCAAGAAATTAAGTGGGAGCGCTGAGAAATCTTTCTAATACATTATGTAGAGGACATACTATTGATTGGAAATGATGTATCTTTTATTTACACAGGTTAAGAATTTCATTAAAATTGGATTTCAATGAAAGACTTGGAAAAAACCAGAATATTTGGTATCAATGTCTATATGGATAGATTGAGGCGCTAATATGGTTGTGCTAGATGTACATATATGAGATATTGAATGAGTTCAATATGGAAACAATAAGAAAGGTTCTTGCTACATGGAAAGGATTGAATCAAGATTCAAGTGTATCGACACTTGGTAAGTGAAATGAAATTCAAGTTTATTGACACTTGGTGAGTGAAATCACATGAATATTTTGATCGATAATACTGTGATATGTACATATTCAGGTATTTTCTATGCTCTAAATGTTATGAGCATATACCAGAATGATTCATAAGATGATCATTGGACGATAGTAAAGATATTCTTATGAGTTCTGGAAGAACTAAGAATATATCATGTATAAGTGACAAATAGTTAAAAATAGTTCATTGTAAAGTGTTACATTGATACTAGTTTGTCACAAGATACAAATTAAATTTATCTCAATTTAAACTATGGGCGGCACAATATAATGGAAGGGAGATTCCATGATGGATTCGGATGAGTTCCAAAGTTGATACATTGTGACGGATACTACAACAAAAGGCTAAGTATATGACTGCTATATTAGTAACAAAGGAAGGAATTTGCTTAAGTAGTTTGTTATCAAACTAGGTGTGGTTCACAGTGGGCTAGTACTATGAAGATATATTATGCGATAATTATATCAACATGTTTTAACCCAAAGGAACTAAAGGTCTCACCAAAGGACTAAATTTATACAATGCCATCTCATTACAGAATAAGTGATGCGTAAGACATGCAAATACACGTGGACCTAAAAATGTTAAATCCGGAGATTATGTTAACCACTAGCAAAAGCGCATATACAACACCAGAAAGCCATAGGTGTTGAATGCACAAGTTTACAGACTAGATTATTGACTCTAGTGCAAGTGGAAGACTGAAGGGAATATGCCTAAGAGGCAATTATAAAGTGGTTATTATCTTATTCCTTGTTTATGATAAATGTTTATTGTCCATGCTATAATTGTATTAATTGTAAACGTTAATACATGTGTGTTTAATAAAAAATAAAGGGTTCCTAGTTATGCCTCTCATATAAAGTAGCTAGTTGATTAACAAGATGATAAAGGTTTCCTGATCATGGACATTGGATGTTGTTAATAACTAGGTCACAACATTAGTTGAATGGTGTGATGAACATTCATTCAAAGTATAGCAATACGATCAAATTCATTGTGTTCAAATTAATATAACATCATACGGAGTCGTTAGACCATGAGATCATGTCAATCACTAACACTGGAAGAGTAACTTGATAACATCAAACATCAAATGTCACACTGTAATAGGGTGACAATAAATGTGGGTTCAGATACTCTAAAGGTATTATGTAGAGGCTCATGGACCAAGAGGGGGATTTTTCCATCCTGATGAAGAATAGATATACTATAGGCCCTCTCGGTGATATCACATTGAGATAGCTTGCAAGCAAGTGATGTGATCACTAGAATGTTATTTCATGGGAACGAGAAAAGAGTGCATGTCGGTAACAAGATCAAACTAGGTATGGATATACCGATGATTGAATCTCGTACATGTAATATATCGCGAGACAAAGGGATTTACTTACGACGTTAAAAGGTTCACACGATCACTAGAGCCATCGTTGAATGTGTGGGAGTTAGTAGGAATCTCTAGGTCCCACTGCTGATTATTGATCGGAGAGGGGACTCGATCATGTCTGCATTATTCGTGAATTGTAGGGTGACACATCTAAGGGATAGCGACACCCTTTGGAGCAAATAAGATACCAGAGAAAGATTGTGAAAGTGCTAGAATCATTTCGATGGAAACCAGAATTGTTTTGGGTGAAATTGTAGAAACTGGTTCTGCATGTGATATTGAAATGTTGCAAGGGGTTTTATGTGAATGTTTGTTAATTAAAGTAATTAAGAAAATTCTTAATAAAACAAATAAAAGTGTTTTATTTAAAGAGAAAAATGCATTTAATTTAGTGGACATTAAATGCAAGTGAGTGGAGTTGAAATTGATGTGAGTGGCCTTAGTGTAAGCTCCACCCACATGAATGAGGGAGAGGTGGGGGCACCCACCATGGCTGGCCAGCCATGGCCATGGGTATGCGCCCCATCCCCTATAAAAGGAGCCCCATGGCTCCTCTCCTCTTGTAACACCTCCTCGTGAAGGATCTCTCTCCCCCTCTAGAAATTATTCCCCATGGTCTCGGATTAGCGAGATACATGTTCCCGGTGGATTTGTCTGGAAAGGAGTTGTTGCTTCTGCTACATCGCTGGAGCGATGACATGGAGGTTGTCGGGGTACCGGATGTGTGTGTGATCACAGATGCACCGCTACTTTGCGGTGCTGGACTTGCTGGTGTTGGACCTGATGGACTTGCTGGTGCTGGACCTCCTGTACTCGCTGAACTTCATCACGATCTTGAGATCAGCAAGTGTACGACTACGTCAACCACGAAATTAGTTTCGTTAACAATGTTTTGTCTCTCTTCAAGGGTATGTTCTTTATGGACGTATATCCACCCATTTATTGTATCTAGATAGATAGAACTTGGTGCTTAGTTGTTCACTTCATAGGAATTTTTTGTTTTCTATGCCGCGAACCCAACAAAGCAGGCGCGGTTGGTGGCCTCACTGAGCGGAAGGCGAAATAGAGCCACGAGATCGACGGAGATGCGCGGACTTGGCGCGGTTGAAGTGGGAAAGAGGAAGGGCGGTGCCTGGTAGACGAGCTTGGCGATCGGCGGTGGCTGGAACAGAGGACGGCGGGAGCAGCGCTGGGACGAGCGTCATTCGACGGTGCTCGGAGGAGACGGTGCCATTTGGGAGGAGGAAGGAAGTGCAGAGCAAGGACCTGCGGTCGACGGCGGTGCACAAAGAGGCGAGGTAATAGTGGCGGGGCATGCAGACGAGGTGGCGATAGGCGCTGGCCGAGGTAGGGTTCTACTGGTGGCGGGGAGCTAGGGTAGACAGTGGTGCGGGAGGAGAGGCGGACGAGCTCTGGGCGCGCGCATGGAGGCGGCGGGGATCGAGGGAGAGGTGACAAGAGGTTGGTGGGGATAGTGGGACGACGTGGGTGGGGTTGTGGTGCGAGCAGTTGTGTGTGTGTGGCAGTAGAGTGTACCACGTGCATCTGTGTTGCGTGGGGCATGTTGAGTGTGTGCTTAGGTTCAGGGGCAGCATGTAGGTAGGTGTGCGCATGCGTGGTTACGTGACAGCGCAGTGCGGGTCGGGTGAGCGGTGGAGTGTGGCGACTGCGTTTAGGGTTAGGGTTTGGAGGTAGCCGGCTGGGCTTTTGGGCCTAGTTGGCTGCCTCCCTAAATGAAAATAAGCTTTTTATTTGCTTTATATTTTGGAAGACTTTTGTAAATAGTTTTTAGACAAATAAAATATCCGGAAAGGAATAGGGTTTAAATTGGAATAAAAGAGGGGGTAATTAGAAAACAAAATAGGCTTTTAATGAAAATAGTTTTAGGCAAAATATGTATGATGTCATGATGATGCACGAAGTAAAAATACAGCGGTTTTCTAGTAGTGGTTTTACCAGGGTGCTACAGAAGGCACATTCCAACTTCTACCAGCTCGTTCGCGGGCTGAAGGCCTAGATGCGTCGGGCACATTTTCCTCGTAGACCCCGAACGACTGGAGCTCCTTTTAGAGTGGGCGGGAGCTAGAAGGTAGTCATGTTGCACAGTTGCAGACAGAGAAATTCCTTGTGTTAACAAGGAGGGATTGGAGATGGTAGGGGTTCTAGGATTTTGGGGAAGAAGATTAGTTAAATATGGGGAGATCAGTGGGGAATAATGTGGGTTAAGATGGATCGAACCGAGTATTGTGGAGAATCGACATTGATGATCAAGAGGAAGCAGAGTCGATGGAACGTCTCGCTGCTTGCAGGCTCTCTATTCTAAAATCATAATGGCACAACCATAATTTTGGGGTGCGCCGGTGGAGGAGGCGGTGGCGGTAGGCATGCTGCGTGTTGCTTGAGGAGGGCGTGTTGCATGTTGATTCTTATCGAGTAAGCCACCTAGCAAAAACTATTCCCCGGGAAAATCTGCAGTTTTAGTTTATCGCATAAAAAAACTCCATGATTTTTAAAAATACCGATGACATGGACCCACTCCTCATGTGGTCAAACCTGAAACCAATTTTAAAAAATTCGTAGTTGTTTGGTCTATTCTATGATGTTGCAATGCTCCCAAATTTTTATGTTTAGTGCTCATAGTTCCCACTACCAAAATCATTGCACCCCTCCATGGGATGAGCTCAAACTTAGCTGGTCGGTGCCTGTTGGCATTGCAAATAACTTCTCGAACTAGAGATTTTGGGGTGCTATGGAAAAACTTGATTTTCCATTTTTTGAATCAACAAAATTTAATTTAGGGTGGATTCTTCCAAAGGAAGTGCAAGAAATCGACATGTCCAGGGCCATCCAACATCCCCCCTAGTGGCAGGTCATGTTGGACGGCCATTTTCGGGAGATTAGGATTTTTATCATGGTGGAGCTATATACTGATTTTTTCCTTCGGTAATTCTTGTATAATTCAAAATTTGAACTATAGCGAGGCAACAAACAGAGGCCAAAGGGAGGGCGGTGCATGGCGTAACGAAGCGACGGGGGAAGGGATGAGAACAGTGGAATAGAGAAATATCAAAAATTACAAAATAATGCGGGCTTGGATCTTCAAACCTGGGATGCACGCGGCTGATAGGTCAGGTGGTGGGGCCTGCTCATCATTATAATTGCTAGAAACAATGGTTGTGTGTGATGGGACCCATATGTAAGAAACCGAGCCAACTAGATGGCAAGTTAGATAGGGGAAACGACATGCAGCGTCAAACAGAACCAGGGCATGGCCGTAACGAAACCATGCCGACTAACAATGGGATATCTCCCGCACGATGCAACTTCTTATTTGTATGCTATATTTTTGATAAAATGACAAAAAAACACCACATTTGGGGCTAGAGTAACAAGCCTTCACAAAAAACACCGAAACCATGCATTTTGGTGGGTGTTTGGTGACTTTGCCTCAAATGTGTTTGTTTTGCCATTTAGTCCTATATTTTGGTATAGATGGCATCCAAATGGTAGTTCTTAAAAATTAACTATTGTCTTGAATAGATCAGACATTAAAATAAAGGTACAATCTTGAAACCAACCCTACTTCACCACATATGTTGACTTGTTGCCGCAAATGGAATAGTTGTGAAGTGCGGCGATTCTAGCATGCACGCGAGAACCTCGCATGCATGCATGAACCATTCGCAGTACCATAGGGATTCAGGCTAGGACTGAGCAACATATCACCTAAAAAACAATACTTCTTCTGATACACATTTCTTCTCTCTCTATACATGCACACTTTGCTACATAGATGTTAGACTAGCTCCAAAAGAAGCACATAATAGCACCCCCATGCTATAATGTTTGGCAGCTAATTGCTACATATTTCTTTGTTGCATATACCTAGGGCATCTCCACCAGCACGACTCAACTGGTCCGCTGGCGTCCGAACACGTCTGAACAGACGCACGGGTTGGCCATGCCCCCTCTAGCGGGGCGACCCATCCGAAATGACTATTTCGGCCTGACCCATCCGTGCACCAAATTTGGGCAATAGTTGTATCGGGGCGGACATCGGACGTGTCCTCCCGTGTCCTCCAACGGCGGTCGAGGGCCCGCATAGCAGCGACCCAACGGATTTCTTACACTAGCCATCAATGGATAGACGTAGGCTGCTCCAAAGGAAATCCGTGCCGCTGATGCTTCCCCTCCTGCACTGGCGGTGCCGCCTGACACCTACGCTCCTAGCGCCACACATCAATGTCGTCGCTTCGGCCTCCGCATTGGCACCCAATGTCATGCCTTTTTAACAGGACACCCACTGCCATCTTCTTCCACACCACACTTTCCTCCCTCCCATCCTTCGATACGGATTCACGGATGTAGTATAATAGCTTTTCCCTAGAAGACCTAGGTTTAATCGAATATCAGAAAGCAATGCTAAAAGGAAATAAAAAGGACACGTCCACAAGACTTTGTTTGTTCATTTTACCTTATTTGACCGTACCAATCTAGTTTACTTTATAATGGGTTTGAATCAATGGATGGAGATATGCGAGGGTTGAAGATCCACCTACAGCTGCACATCAGATGGGATGAAATATAATAATAAGCATAGTCATGTATAATGTTTGAATGGAGATAATCTCTTGTGGGCAAAACATCCTAATATTCTAGAGCCCCCATGATGCAGCGGGCATAGCAATAGACTTTTAATCCAACCAATTGCACACTAAAGCCACGGGTTAAAAACGATTATTAAGTGTAAAACACAGATCAAAGCTTTTAGTGGTGATGTTGTTGTTGATCCCGAATGGGGCCCTAAGTGAAGACCGTACTACCCTTTTTGTCACTAAGGTTCGCATGAGATTACCTCTAGCCAAGTATCTCACCTCAAGCCTTTATCAATCTATGAGATCTTGGGTACCTACAAGTCCACAGATCGAGACAAGATACAAAGAAACAAAGATACAAATCTCAATTGCAAACGAAATACAATATTCCCATGATCTAGATGCACATAATCGCTATGAGGTTTCTCCCCAACCCGCAGCCCGTGAGGACTACTCACTCATAACAAATAGATCAGAGATAGAAAACATCATACAAATACTTAGATTGAAATCAAATATTCTTACAATGGTCACCAAATCACAAGGAGATCTAAAGTACAAAGCAATGGCTATGGCTAATGGATGGATGGATGGTGGAAGTGATGAACAAGGTGTGGATCTCCTTTGGTGGTTTTGTGAAGTAATCTGAGAATGACATCTCTCTGGTCGGCGGCAGGAGCCTCGAAATATATAGGCGTCTTCACTAAAGTTGTAGGGTTTGACAAGAAGAAGCCATTGCCACATGGTACGGTTGGGCGGTACGGGCGGGCCCTTCCCGTATCAGTGGTCGTTAAGAAAACCGATGCCCTGGAAATGCTTCCCAATTACTTGGCTGTGTGTACTTCCTCAAAATCCTTCGTTATGACTCCTTATTTTGCATTAAAACCCGTGATTTCCCACACAACATAATTCAAAGAGAGGATTTGCATATCTTTGCAATTATTAGTCATTAATGGCAAGGATTAAGAGCTTTTTTGGCAATTGCTTGACCAAAAACAATGTTTCAACACAGTGGAAGATGGCCAAAATCGGAGCCATCAACTTCCCCAAAGCTCAAACCTTGATTGCCCTCGAGCAAGAAGAACTAAACAAATTATAATGAATTCAGGGTTTAAACTTGAAACAACGATAATAAGAATTCACTTACGGTTGGTAGTCAAATGTGCTCAACACTTCATTCATTTGCGAGGCTTATCAAAGTTAGAGAGATGACAAGAATACTATATAAGCTTCAATAAGTCAAGACAATCAAAGTAAAGTTTAATATAAGTATAAGTAACTAGAAGTGTAGCAATCAATCCAATTCTTCTAATTAACTCTTAGCTTGCCAAGGAACACTAGGATGTTTAAATAGCATAATTGAGTAAGAGAGTTTCATGTCCCAAGTAGTATAACAATGAAGTGTCTTATTTACACCCACATCAATAAATCAAGTTTATCAAAAACACTTCTAATCCAATCATTGTCTTTCAAAAAAAATTCGTGAAGTAGTAATGAGACCATACAAAGGACTTGTTATGTGGATCCTTATAGATATCTTTTTTTTCTTTCTTTCATTTTGAAGGATCGCTGAATATTTCTTTTTCAAATGTTTGTACAACCTTTGAGAATACCAATAATTTTACCCATATATTGACACGTATGCCACTCATGTCATCAACTCATAGCCAAAATCTGGGGTTATACCATAGATTGTTCAATAGCTAGCAGAGTTGTTGGCATCCAAAAGGTGTTCATTAGAGACATAGAACAAGGTTGTCTCACTTCTTTCTCTTTTTTTGATCTAGTACCGCGGTTTGATCCACAAGGTTAGCTTTGGCATGCATCACAATTACCACTAGACTTTGTTTCAACCAAAAATTCCTTTCATGAGTGTCGTCAAGACTATCAAAATATCTATGGGGTTAAGTATCATCAAGGGTATACTCTCAAGACAATCATTCATCAAACAAGTCGTAAATTTCAGACTTTTTCTTATTGTACTTGTTTGGCAATATTATTTCCAAGGAAAGACTCGGTTAACTAAAAGAAATAGAGCAAGAGCTTCAACAACTAATCATCATACTAATAAAAAGCCTTACTCCAACCATATTAAATTACTTCCCACTAGCATGGCATCTTAACAAATATACCAACTAGGATAAACAAATCAAACTTCATAAGTGGGAGACATAGGACATACCTCTAATAAGTAACTTCATGATCCTCTTCCTTATAGGGATGTGTTCCTTCAAAATTCAAACACGATTACTCTCACAATGATATTAAGGCAAAGAGACAAAGTGTGAAACCACATTTACAAAAAAGGAAAAACTGGAAAAATCTTTTTGTACTTTCGAGGATAGGGATTAATGAATAGAAAAGAACTTGTGACCGAGCAAGGGTTTAAAAAAAGAAAAATAAACTAAAACAAACTGAAAACTAAAACTAAAGCAAACTAAAAAGCAAAGGAAAAAAGCAAAGTGTTGGAACAAGCCAACACGAGTGTTTCAAAGCTCCCAAAGAGCTAGAGTACAACCTCGTTATTACACAAATGAATTTTCTAGAGGAACGCATCCCCAAGGTCGGGCTTTTGCAATCCCTTTTGTTACTCATTGTGGTGATGGTGGATAATCTCCCACGTTCCATTAGCTGATCCAATCATGGAACTGGGTGGCAAGGCTTGCAGTAGCATCTCGAAGGTTAATGGAGAGGTTGTTCATGTTTTGAATATTTCCTTAGAGTGCATAAATGTCTTCATAGGTGGTGTAGTAGTTTGGCGGCTGCTCATCTTGTTCAGGTCCTCCTTGTTCTACTTCTTCATCTTCTCCTCCTCCCATGGGTATTTCTTGTTCGGGTAGAGTAGCTTCAACCTGCGGGTCAAAACGCAAACGTCCATCCTCGATAGAGAATAAACCGTTAGGGAAAGGATCTGGGATCAAGTGATCCGCTCAATGTATATCGAAGATATATCTACCATGATTTTTAGAGATCATACCACATGCTCTTAGAGTAGAAAGACTAAGACGGGGACTTCCTATCAATGGTTGGATGTTACCTAGGTTGATGTGAAGTGTGCGTGCAACAACGTTCACAACTCCTCCTCCGCATATGGGTCCTCGAGATTGAAGAGCCTGATGCTTAAGGTAAAACACAAGAAGAGCGCCCAAATTTGGCGTTAAGTTACAATTAGTAAGAGCATCTTTTATGAGGATCAACATGTCCTCCTCATTAACTCTAGTAAACTCACCACGTGCCTGTAGAGTGTTAGCAATTACATAGAATAAATATCGAATAGCAGGATGATCAATTTGGTTCCCCTTGGGTATGGTTCCATGAATTATCATCAAATTAAACTACTGTGAAGGGGAAGGATCTAAAACAAAAGTAGTTGTGCGTACATCAGTGGTGTTGTTGGCAAACCCAAAGCATTGAGCCTATTGGCCGAGTGTCAAAGTGTACTCACAGTTCATAAGGCGGAATTTGATGCGATCAACTCTGGGCCTTTGTTCCTCGGCACCACCGTAAGGATCCAACGTATGCGTCAAGGTGCTAAAGAACTCAAGCGTCAAGCGGGGATACATGGCAACATCCTAAAAGACAAAATCATACAAACCAACATTGTTGCAAAGTAAATCGAAATCAGCACGAATGCCAAGTTGGTTTAGGATATAAGGACACCCCCACTTGGTGGACTTGATTTCTTGGATCTTGAGACGATTGAATGGTTCAGTTGAAACTCCTCAGTGAACTCGATGCCAAGTGACTCGGGGGTTAATGTCTCAACGGGTGGTGCAGAGGATTCCACAGCCATCTCATGTGTACGACTCCTCGTGTTAATCTAATAAATAAAAACAAGACAAAAAAATAAAAATTTCTAATAATTTTATTGGTCTGATAGGAACATAGCATAAGTAATCCTCTACACTAACTACAAAAGAAACTCCTCTAAAAACAATGCTAAGCACACCTAATATCAAGATTGAATAAAGAGCAAGACCTAAGTCTAGATTGACAATGATGAAATATTGAGTGAAGCTTTTGCACAAATATGTTTAGATCGGAGGAGAATCATACCTTAGATCTAGTGAGTGTGAAGAATCGAAGAAAGATTAAGTAAATTTGAAGATCAAATGGAGGAGGTTTGGAGGTTGGAGGAAGAAGAAAGAGAAAGATTGATTTGGGGATTTTTAGGTTACCTCCTCGGGCTTAATATGGCAGCCACGTACGTGGTACGAGCGGGCGGTACGGCTGGGACCCGTCCGTACCAGGTGACTTACCTTGGGGGCGACGGCTGCTCCCAGGCGGTGCACTTGGTACGGGTGCACGGTACGGTCGCGCGCGCCCGTACGGCTAGTCATTATTGATATGGTACCTTCACTTGAAATTTGATGTTTGATCAAGGGTACGGTACAGGCGCGTACGACCGTACCAGTGGTCGTTACCGGTACTGTTACCTGCGACGAAAATCAGAAATTTTATCTCCCTTTGGCTTGATGTGGTATGGGCGCACGATATGGTCCCTTCCAGCCGTACCAGTGGTCGTTTTGAACAATGTGAGCTGCAAAACTTAAAGAATTTGATTATTAGCTCCGTGTGCCTTTGCACATTGATGACACACAAGTATAGGGGGTGTATCGCAGTATTTTCGAGGGAAGTGAAACCCAATTTATTGATTCAACACAAGGGGAGCCAAAGTATATTTATAAGCCTTATCAACTGAGTTGTCAATTCAGCTACACCTGGAAACAATCTTGCTCACATCAGTTTATCAGTAGGAGTAGTTTTATGGTAGCGATAGCAAAGTAATAGCAGTAGTAAAAGTAAAGACAGTAGTAATAGTCGCAGTAAACAGTAGGATTAAAGCGCGCTAGGCATTGGGATCGATGAAAAGGCGTTGCATGAACAAGACAATTCACATGGCGATCAAGACATAGGGCAATTGCAGATAAATAAGATAAAGTATCCAAGTACTAGATAATCATAGGCATGTGTTCCATATATAGTCATATGTGCTCGCAATGAGAACTTGCACAGCATCTTTTGTCCTACCAGTCCGTTTGCAGTGGGGCCTCAAGGGAACTACTGGCAATTAAGGTGCTCCTTTTAATAGAGCAAAGCATTAACACTCCGTGAACACATGTGATCCTCACATCAAAGCCATTCCCTCCGGTTATCCCGATTACTGTCATTTCGAGGCCATTGGTTCTAGACAACGTGTGTATACAACTTGCAGGTAAGACCATAAACAATACTATCATAATGAATCAATAATATGTTCAGATCTAAAATCATGGCACTTAGGCCCTAGTGAAAAATATTAAGCATAACAAGTTGCAACAAAGTCAAAAAGCACTAATAATAGATACTAGGCACCATGCCCTCACAATTTGATGCCATTACATGAACAATCTCGTCCAATCCCTACCATCGCCATAGCCTACAACAGGGGATTACTCACTCATAGATGGGGGAACATGGATGGTCGATGGAGAAGCGATGGTGGCGATGATGGCGATGATCTCCTCCAACTCCCCGTCCCGGCAGGGTGCCAGAACGGAGTTTCTGGTGATGATTCGCGGAATCTGGTGGTAGCGGCGTAGCGGAACTCTTTCTGGAAATACGTCGAACCCCCCTTGGTTTTTAGGTCAAGAGGCAACTTATAGGCGAATAGGGAGGCCGAGGGGGCAGCCGAGGCAGCCACTCCACCCCCAAGTGTGGCCTGGCCCGCGCGGCCAGGTGGTGTGGGACCCTTGTGGCCCTACTTTGTCTCGTCTTCTGGCTCCGTGAGTCTTCTGGTGAAATAGGATTTTTGGCATATTTTCCGGAATTTTTCCTGATAGTTGGGTTTCTGCACAAAAACTAGACACCAAGGTAATTCTGCTAAAAACAGCGTTAGTCCGTGTTAGTTGTATCCAAATCACGCAAGTTTAGAGGAGAAACCATAGAAAAAGTGTTCGAGAAAGTAGATACATTTTGGACGTATCAACTCCCCCCAAGCTTAGCTTATTTCTTGTCCTCAACCAATTCAGTTGAGAACTGAGTGCGTGATACATTGCAAATGTATCTATAATTTTTGATGTTCCATGCTTGGTTTTATCCACTTTCTTGTGTTTTGTTCCAACTTTCGAGTACTTTTCATATGATTTCTTGGACTAACCTATTAACAAGAGCCACAGTGCCAGCTGCCTGTTTTCTGCTGTTTTTGGTTCCAGGAAAGTCAGAAAATGAATATTCTCGGAATTGGATGGGACAAAAGCCAAAGTGCCTATTTTTCCGGAAGTGATCAAGTGCCAGAATACGAGACGGTGAAGGGCCAGGGAGCCACCAGACCACCTGGCCGCGCGGCCAGGCCTGGCCCAAGCCAGGGGGTGGTGTGGCCGCTCCCAGCACCCCCTCGGCCTCTCCTTCTGCCTATATATTGCCATCGGGACGAAAACCCTAAGTACCCAATCAAAAATCCACTAAAGAGTCTGTAGCCGCTGTCATCTCCATCCCTAGATCGGGAGGGATCTGAAGCTCTTCCCGGCACCCTGCTGGAGAGGGGAATTCACCCTGGAGGCCTTCTTCATCACCATGCAATCCTCCGGTGTGATGCGTGTGAAGTTCATCCTTGGACTACGGATCCATGTAGTAGCTAGATGGCTGGTTCTCCTCCTTTGTGCTTTCATGTTTAGATCTTGTGAGCTCCGTTCATGATCAAGATCATCTATTTGTAATTCTGCATGTTGTGTTTGCGGGGATCCGATGGATATTGAGATGCTATTTCAGATTGATTATTGATTCTATCATGTCCTTGTTATTTGAGATCTTGCATGCTTTCCGTTGTTAGTAGCTATCTTGGCCAAGTAGATGCTAGCAACTCCAAGAGTTAGTATTTATGCTCGATAGTGGGTTCATGCCTCTGGTAATCTGGGGAAGTGACCGAAATATCTAAGGTACTAGATTGTTGCTACTAGGGAGAAAACAACAATCTTTTGTTCATAGAACAATCGTATTGTTTACTTTACACGCAGTTCGTAAAGCAATAATCTGTTGCTTGCAACTTAATACTGGAGGGGGTTCGGATGATAAACTGAAGGTGGATTATTAGTCATAGATGCAGTTGGATGGCGGTCTATGTAGTATGTTGTAATGCCCAATCAAGTCTCAAAGGAGTCAAGATGATTAGTATATGCATGTATTGCTTTCTCGATGTTTGTCAATTGCCCCGCTGTAATTTGTTCACCCAGCATGTTATCTATCTTAAGGAGAGCCACCTCTAGTGAACTATGGATCCCGGTCCTTTCTTTTACATATAATCTACAACTGTTTACTGTTTTGTGTTTACTTTCTGCAAACTTTTACTTCTTTCCATTCGATACGTTTAATCCTTTGTTTCCCGCAAAACACGGTGAGATTGACAACCTCATCGCAAGTTGGGGACAAAGTTCTGTGGTTGTGTTGTGCAGGTCTCCGCGTTGCTACTAGCACCGGTAGTGCGCCCTGCCAAAGCTCAGCTAGTAACACCTTTGAGGTGTTTCCTTTCTCCTACTGGTTCAATTAAACCTTGGTTTTATAACTGAGGGAAACTTGCTGCTATGCTCATCATACCTTCCTCTTGGGGTTCCCAACGAGCTCTACATCAACACCGCCATCAAGCATTTTTCTAGGCGCCGTGCATTGAGCCATCAGTGCGATAAAGGAAATTTTCACGAGCACATTTTCTTCATATGATGTATATATTCTCAGCATGTGATCAACTACTTAGACAATTCATAATAAGGAGTATGCTACTGAGTTTACTTAATAGTCATTGCAAGCTATGAAGAGATTCCAACTCAAAAATAATAAGTAGCATGAAACATAAACATAAGCAACATTGCAGTGCTCATAACAAGGTATGATAGAGTGGTATCTCGCTTTCCTTTGATTGTGAATGCCAAGGCACCTCTGAAGTTCAGGTGAAGCCTAGAAGTAAAGATATCAAAGGTACAAGCATCAAGGTCATAACATAAGTAATAAAGTTTTGAGACAAGCACATTATACTAAGAATGACAACTATGCTCTCAAGAAAGTGCTCATAAAATGTGTGGAGACTCAACAAGGAAATGAATAGGTTTTGAAAAGTTTGAAAGGCTTCCAAATATGGTACTTGTTAGCTTTGAGCTCTCATTGCCCCATCATAAGCATCTTTAAATGGTTAAGGTGAAAGTGAGGTCCAATTTAAGTTATATGCTTGACAGACCATAAACTGGAAATCTCATGTCCCTTGAGTACGAGGGCCGCTCCTCATGCTACTCAACTTTAGTTACCGGTAAGTTCTTGTCATAGTAAATACGTGTGTATCATAGAGAACCGCCAACAGGGTACCCCTTGCCCGATGATACTGAAGAATCCCCATATCAAAATGACAAGGCAAGCAGACAACAAGTATCTCAGCAATCTTCTTATTTACCATGGGAAAATGGTGCTTTTTTCTCTCTTTCCTCTTTTCTCACAACTCTTTTTTTACTTTTCTCAATAGCTATCTCTCTTTTTTTAATAAGAAGAATGCTTCATAGATACTCATTATGGTTATGCCGTAGGTTTCCACCATGATTAGGCATGGATTAGACCGGCGGCCCAGACGTTTCTCTAACACACATACATAACTCCATGGACTTACAAGCTCCCCTTTTATTTCACACCGACAACATCCGCAAACAAAATAGCATGATATCAACTAGGTATATATTTATAGGTGTTGAAAGCGTTCCCCATCACAGCACGGTTCTGCTAATCCCCAGCCTATAATTTGCAAGCATATAACTTTCATGGACAGTCACAATGGTTCAGGTTTATTAAGTGCAGGAAATAAAGTGTGCCATCAAGTTCGTGAGAGCTTTACTAACTAACTTTCTCATAACAAGCAAACATTTTATTCGGAAGAAAACAAGGCATACTTAATATGGACGGAATAGCGAATGACGCTAATAGGTAGGTATGGTGGAAACTTTTGGCAAAATTGATTCTGGGGAGTTGGATGCACGAGTAAAGCTTATACTCAGCGCAAGTGAAGGCTAGCAATAGAGAGGGAGCGACAAAGGAGAGAGCAATAACTATCATAATCATGCTTGCAACAAAACAGGACTAATCATGGCATGAAAGCGATACAAGGCCCCTGAGGCAAAATAATTCATCGAGGCTTAACTGACTATTGTTTCAGTCATATGCATGCATTAGCATGTGCCAAGTCAATTCAAGTGAAACATTCAGAGGAGGATACCACAGTGTCATACCAATTTATGAATAGAGTAATGCAAGCAAACATTCATATAACATGCTACGAACTATTAGCAAGTTGGAGCTAATCATAAGAAAGCAAGAACTACTAAGCATCCATAAATAACATAGACCCTACATAAACAGACTAAGCATGCCCACAATGATGAGTATATGTACAAAATTGAAAACAAATAGAGTTCGTTACCAGCCTCTTACCACACCTCAAGTTGTCAATAATCCTCATTATTGCCCTTCACTTGTGTGGCTTGAATAATAACATGAAACCAAATTCCACTGAGGACTGCTGAACCCTGCAACAAACTTCACAAAACCAAAGAAGAACAACAATTTTTTTTGGTGTTTTTGAGTTTTAAAGGCAAGAACAAGCAAAGCAAAATATTTTTGGGTTTTTCGAATAACCAAAATAAAACCAAACGGAAGAAGCAAACCAAGGCAAAAAAGAAAAGAAGCAAACAAAGAGAAACAACGAAAATATTTTTGGTCTTTCTGTGTTTTAGAAGGCAAAAACAAAGCAAGAATGAAACCTAAAAAGAGAAAGAAACACGGATATACAAAGTACCGATGAAACATGCTATGGAGATGAGTGTGGTGTCGGTGTACCTCCCTCCAAGCTTAGGCCGGGTATCAATGCCAAGCTGGCCAAGATGAAGTGTCTCCATGGTATGACGAGGAGGTGCCCTCGTCCTGGTACAAGATCGAGGACGCCCCACCATAGTGCGCAGAGTAGTCGTAAGAAGGCACATCCTCCTGGTGCTGCCTATGGAAACCAAGCAAACGGAGCTGCTCGTCCACCTCCTCCTTGGAACGCGACCACGACCTCCTGTGAACACTAAACAAAGTAGATTGCGGCAAAGGAATCTCCCTTTCATCCCTATCAGTAAACAACATCTTGTATACTAAACTGTCCATATCAGAGTCAGCAGTGACGAAGTGTTGTGTTTTCATGGCAACAAGATCAAGCCTTTGTGGTGCCAATATAGTATCATTCGTATTCACAGAAAGTTGTAACGCAGTTACCATACGTGAAGCAATAATGCCCCCATAAATAGGTCCCCTAGCAGCTAGGCGGTGAGCAATGAGGGAGCCCAGATTGTACCGAGTATCATTGTTAAGAGCAGCAGCAAGGAAGGCTAAATGATAATTGGAGATATTACTTGTGTTCTCCCTACCCAGAATGCTAGTAGCAAGATAATAGGCAAAGTATCTAAGCGCTGGGAGTTGGATGTTTCTTATCTTCCCGCGCTGAGCTACGCCGTCATCGTCATTTGTCACACTTCAATAGAGTTCTAGCAAATCAGCGGGTCGCCCTTGGATTTTCTTCGCGGTCCCTGTCATGCCTATACCTATAATGCTACAAAATCTTTCCAATGGCATGGTAAACGACAGATTATAAATTCTGAAACTGTTGACTGATAGGGGTGTTAGTGAAAACAAAACTCTCAACAAAATTTTTGGTGAGCACGGCATATTGCTCACTCTCATCTTCCATGTAAGAGGTCAAACCGACCCTTTAAATCAGTAGTAAGAAATCATCGAGGATCCCTCCAGCTTGCAAGAAGGTATAACAAGGAAAAGTAGATGGGTGAGCATCCCCTCATCTCCTTCATTGCCAAAGCGTGGTGTAATGAGATCTTCATTGTATGAAGGCCTAAACTGAGAGGCTGATCTTGAGGGCCTTGACCTCCTAGGCGTGTCCCTCTCAAATATTTCTCCAAATGTGTGGTTCTTCATCTTTGATATTCTGAAATTTAAACATCCATTAAACAAGTGATTGCAAAGTGAATATATAACGAAGGGCACTACTCATAGGGACTTGTAAGAGCCCTAAACATGCAACAAAACAATACCTCTAAGCATTGAACAATCTTACAAGCTCTCAAAACCTATCACCTACAGCAGCAAAATACTCAAGATATAAACCACTAAGCGCAAATCTACTTGGACAAGTGGAGGAGTCACATACCAGAGAACAAATGCTCCAAATTTCAGCAACAAAGATGGGCTGAGCAAGGAGATCGAAAAATCGTGGGCAAGAACAGCAAGAACACGATTTCAAGCAAAGAACTGATGTTTTCTCGGGAGAGAGGAAGAAGTGGCAAGTGAGAGAGTGAGTGGAGGGCCAGGGGTGGCCCACACCATGGCCAGGCGCGCCCCTGGGCTGGCCGCACCACCATGTGGTGTGCCTTCCTGGTGGGCCCCCTAGTACCCTCTAGGTACTCCTCTGCCCCTTTTTTCACGTAAAAATTTAATATGATTTTTCTGGAATTTTTTGAGACACTTTATTTTTGTGAAATTTTTAGGTATAGATGAATGATTTTTCTGCAGAAAAGTGATTTTGAAACGATGCAATGACAAAACAAAACAAAAACTTTAGAAGTTCTAAGACACTCTAAAATGCAAGCAACTAGCAAAAAAAGGTAAACTAAATGAAAGAAAAAACTAAAATGGATAAAGTAAAAGTAAGCGGAGATAATCATGGTGAAAACATTGTTTTGTTAATTGAAATCCTTTTATTAACAAGGTTGATCAGGTCTTGTTACCAAAACAATTTAATATGAAACAAAACTTTGTATTCTACTAATGCTTATGTTACCTCAACCTTGATAGCAATGGTCCAAATCACAATAGTTTCATATTTTCTCTTGGTATGGAATAATATATTTCTCCAACTTGAATGCCCTCGACATGTTCAATTGAATTCAAACCATAAGTCCTATCAATCTTCTTGGGGAAATAGAAAGTGTGCTCCTTTTCATTAACATTAAAAGTCACCTTTCCTTGATTACAATTAATAACAGCTCCTGCAGTGTTAAGAAAAGGTTTCCCAAGAATAATAGACATATTATCATCTTCAGGCATTTCAAGCACAACAAAATCAGTTAATATCAAGAAATTATGAGCCACTTGAACAGGTACATCCTCACATATACCAACAAGGATAGTAGTAGATTTATCAGCCATTTGCAAAGATATATCAGTTGGTATTAGTTTTTCCAATTGAAGTCTCTTATAGAGAGAAAAATGCATAACACTAACTCCTGCTCCCAAATCACACAAAGCAGTTCTAACATAACTATTCTTAATAGAGCAAGGAATAGTTGGAATCCCTGGGTCTCCAAGTTTCTTTAGAACCTTACCATTAAAGGATTAATTAGCAAGCAAAGTAGAAATTTCTTCATTAAGGATCTTCCTTTTATTCAAGACATATCCTTCATATACTTTGAATACGGAGGCAATTTAATAGCATCAGTCAAAGGAATTTGCAAGAATAAAGATTTCATCCACTCACAGAACTTATTATAGTGTTCATCTTCCTTTGACTTGTGTTTCTTATCAGGGAAAGGCATAGGTTTTTGGACCCAAGCGTCTCTTTCATTACCATGTTTCTTAGCAACAAAATCTTCTTTAGTGTATTTACTATTCTTAGTGTGCTTTTTAGGTTCTTCTTCAACTTTTTCTTTATCAGGAGCATCATTTTCCTCATTACCACTTTCAGTTTCAGCATCAGACAGATATACTATTAGGATCTATAGCAGGTCTAGGAGATTCTACAATAGTTTTACGCTTCTTTTTCCTTTTCTTAGGAGAAGTACCACTATTTTCAACTTGTTGAGAATCCTGCTCAATTCTTTTAGAATGACCTTCAGGATATAGAGGATCCTTGGTAGCAGCACCACTTCTAGTTCTAATTTCATAAGCATGTTTTTCTTTAGCAGCATTAACTAGCAAGTCTTTTTGCACTTTTATAAGTTGATCTATTTGAGTTTGAACCATTTGAAAATGTTTAACAAGCATTTTAACATCATTAGAGGTTCTTTCCACAATATCTTTTAACTCAACAATAGCTCTAGAGTTTTCCATTAAATGATTTTGCACCCTTTTATTAAAATTATCTTGCTTAACAATAAAAATATCGAATTTTTCTAAGCATTGATCAGGAGGTTTAGAGTAAGGGATGTCACCTTCATCAAAATGTTGGAGAGAGTGTACCTCAATAGTGGATGAGTGGGAGATAGGCTTACATAATTCTTCTATAGGAGGTAGATTCTTCACGTGTTCAGCTTTAATATCCTTCTCCTTAAGACATTTCTTAGCTTCCTTCATCACTTCATCATTTAGTTCAATAACTCTCCTCTTATTTGATGTTGGTATAGGCGCAGGAACATTTGATTCAGGTATAGTTGTCTCAGGTATAGCTGGTTCAGGAGGAGTCCAATCTTCATAGTACTTGCTTATTTTAGCCATTAATTCCTCAGCATCCTTGGGAGTCCTGTTCCTGAAGACACAATCAGCACAACTATCTAGGTATGTCCTAGATTCTTCAGTTAGTCCATTATAAAATATATCAAGAAGCTCATTCTTAGGTAATGGACATCCAGCTTGTGCATGAATCAAAGCACAAAACCTTGCCCATGGTTAAGGCAATATCTCTTTTTCTCCCTATTTAAAATAAAAAAGTTCCTGCAAAATAGCATGTCTAGCACTAGGAGGAAAATATTTCTGTAGGGAAGTACTAATCAAGCAATCAGGGCTATCAATAGATCCAGGAGGTAAATTATTAAACCAAGTTTTAGCTTCTCCTTTCAACGAAAAAGGGAAAATCTTAGCAACAAAGTAGGTGCCCATCTTAATATCATCAGAAAACAGGCCACTCATGGTAGAAAGCTCAGTCATATGTACTACTGGACTCTCATTCTTAGTCCCACAAAAAGGTTCTTTCTCAACAATAGCTGTGTAAGATAGATCAAGAGAGAAATCATAATCCTGATATTTAATGTTTATGGGACATGCAGCAAACTTAGCATTAGGAGATGTTGGGGGGATACCCCCGGGTAGGGTCACACCGGGGTATAAAGGCCGAGTTAGCCGAGGTTCGGCAAGGCCAAAGCGGATGCTGGCCGGGTCACCTCAAGGCAGGCCGAATCACGGGGTAACCCGGACCAGGGGACGTTCACCTAACTAAATCTCAACCGACTTAAGCAGTAAGTCGAAAGTGCCTGTTTTACTTGTATGCAGGAACAGGTGTGGCCGGATCAACTATGATTCGGGTCACGTCTAGCTTCTAGGAGAAGGAAGGAATCTCGCTGGTCAAAAGAAGCCCCGGTACGCACTACCTGAGCGAAGCAAGCAAGGGCAGGACCACCGGGGCGTGGCTGACAAGGGTGACGACACCCATGTCGGCTGACGCGGGCGCCGCAGAGGCTCACGTAGCCTCTGCATGTGTGACGCGGGGGAAAATCACCCCGGTCGGCTTACTTCTTTGGGAGGAGGCATATTATGCCTCCACATATGCCGTAGGCAGAGACCTAGCTCCCTCTATATAAGGAGGGCTAGGTTTTTGGTGGAAGGGGTTTTTTTGGTTCCGCTATTCTGTTTTGGCTAGGGTTTTGAGGGTGATCTGTATGTGAGAGTACACTAGTGCACACCCCCCCTCTAACACCGGTTTGGAGGGCCCTCTAACAGCGGTTGTAGAACCGCTGTTGAGGGTTCGGTGTTAGAGGGCCCCCCCCCTTTAACACCGGTTCTTATACGAACCAGTGTTAAAGGGTGGCGCACGTGGGGCTGCCGCAGGGCTCAGGACCCCCCCCTTTAACACCGGTTCGTAACACGAACCGGTGTTAAAGGTTCTGTGCCGCGGCAGGAAAAAGAGATAAATCTCTGCCGCGGCAGGAAAACGGCCTAAATCTCTGTCGCGGCAGAGTTCTGCCCCTGCCCTGTTCTGGGCGTATTTCTGCGGCGCGGCGGGGACGGGGAGGGGGGAGGGGGAATCGATCAGGAGCGGTATACACATACATCGTCATCGGTACATACGAGTACATGAATAATTAAGCAACTATTATTATACACAACATCGTCATTGTGTGGTATTCTCCGTAAACGTTGAAGCATCAAGTACAAGACTAACACGTTCAAGCATATATACAACGTTCATTTTGGTGGATATCTAAAGAGTTCTCCGCCAGGCGTGACGACCTCATCAAGTATGAACCCCGCCTATTCCTCTTGAATGGCTCGTATGCGGTCACATGGTAGGAGTTGGTCCTGCATCCGTTCGATCTGAATATATATGAAGAATGGGGTCAATATATATATATATAAGAATAAAACTCAACACAATTGATGGTAATAAAATAATGTTGTGTACTTTGTTTACTTACTCTAAGTTGTTCTAGTGTGGCTTGGCCCGTCGCACATATCGTGTTGCGAATGAACTCGCAAACATAGTACCCACGTAAGTTATTGCCGTGTCCCTGATGCGCGCACTTTACGAGAATAGAGAGTTCAATCAAAATAATAATCAATAAATCATGATATAATGGAATTGGAAGCAGAATCAAAGAGATACGCAGACCTAGCTAGCTAGTATTACTTACATTTTGGTCTACAAATTTTAGTTCTTCTGACCATTCACCCACGGCCCTGTCCGTGAACCTTTTCCAAACCCTGTTCGGCAAAGAAAATGGATAAAGGAGTAATTAATTACTTGTTGTCACGAAATTTGTCGATCTAGTGCGATAATATGATTGAAATTACCTCTGGACCATCTCTCTAAAGTCTGCCCATAGCTCTTTTTCTTTTCGTAACGAGTCCATGACAAGGACTTTGCCTGAGTCAGGTTGAATGACTAGCAAAATAAAGTGGAACCTACGCACGCATAACTCATCATCATTTACACTTAACATCGAGTAAGCCGAAACAGAATGTGTACAAGAGAGGGTAATAGTACTCACGAGAAGTTGTAAGGCAATAGTATTTCCCTTTTGGTTTGTTGTCTCAGTAAAGACCTTAGCAATAAATCTTCTGTTTGCCCGGGTTTGGTTCTTACCACTTCTTCATGAACTCTATTTGGGTCAACGAACCCAATGTCAAAAGGTCCTCCTTTCATGCATTCCATAACCTTTTTCCTGCATAATAGTATATACATATATGGTGAGCATATATATATATATACATGCAATTAATGAAGTGAATGAGATGAGATAGAAAATACAGAAATAGTACTTACACACAATAAAGGCTGATGGCAGCTTTGTCGAGTTCCTTCTGATTGAATAGAAAATGCAAGTCTTGAATGTTGAAGTCGATCTCGTCATCTCCGCACAAGAAAAGCTCATCTCTTATATGCGCCGTGATCCATTCTTCCTTTCTCGTCTTGCAGAAATCAAGGTACCACTTGTGCAATCTTCGCATCTTTGTTGGTAGATTCTTGAGCTCCTCTTTCTTGACGAGATTCTTCCCATACTTCCATGGCTGTATGGGGTTGGCATCGCATTTGGGCAAGTTGTCTCCCATGATGTTCAAGTATGCAATGTAAGTCATCCCCATCTCATTGGCCTTTCTTTGTAGCTCTGCCTCGTAATCATTTACGGGAGGAGCGTCCCGTGTGTCGAACACTTGGAGCGGGGCGCATGATTGGTTTTCCTGCTCTCCGAGCATGGGAACTTTTTTCTAGGGTGCCGCACGACTGCTACTTTCAGTCTCCCTACGGCGCCTTGCATCTGCCTTCAAAATATGGCGCTCGTAGTCCAGCACAAGTGGGGTTTCAGGTTTCAAAAGATGTTTGTAAAAATTCTCCACCACCGCCGGATCTATTTTCTCCTTTGGCTCGGCCTGTCTAGGTGCAAAGAATTTCTTGACCTCTTCTTCCGAGATCCTATTGGTCTCCTCGTCGCTGCGATTCCACGGTAAAACCGGCAATGGCTTGGCGGAAGGCTGCGGGATGTAGTTTTTTGAACTCTTTGGCATATGGTTTCCTACGGATTTCTTTGTGGCAGTGCTAGTGATGCTCTTCGTGGCAGTGCTCTTTTGCTTACACTGAGGAGATGGCTAACGGGCAGGAGATGGCTGGCGCGCCGGAGATGGCTGGCGCACCGGAGATGGCTGCCGCGCAGGAGATGGCTGAAGCGCCAGAGATGGCTGCCGCGCAGGAGATGGCTGAAGCGGCTCAGACTGCTGACGCTGCGGAGACGGCGGGGGTGCCAGTGGCCTCCAAATTGGAAGCACGATGTGTTCCTTCTTCCAAAGAATGGTTGTTTTCACTGCAAATTTGAGTTGAGTTTCCCCTTCACCTGTAGCATGGTCAAGCTGTGCTTCCTCATATTCCTTCACAACCTCATCCACCCCGACAATAGCATAGCCATCTGGAATCGGTCGGCAGTGGTAAGTTCCACCAGCTACAGGAGGTAAGGCATATACGACAGCCACCTTAATGGATAAGCCCATTAATCTCACATGCAGCTCAGCGTGTTCGCTCTCCGTGATCTCATCCATGGGGTATCGAGGACCCGCCATTTCAAGCGTGGGTTGCACGTTCTCCGTGGAAGCCACGCTGCTTTTCCGCGCAGAGTCTGGGCCGCCGACAGCTTCCAATGCAGGCTCTTCGTGCCGCTGAGATGGGCCGGTAGCTTGATGGCTCTGTTGTGCATTCACTTGCGCCTGCAGCGCCACAAGTTCATGTTCTATCCGTGTCATCCGCTCTGTACGCTCTTTTTATTTTCTGCCGCGCCATCTGTAAGAGTCGCTCCACTCGACAAACCCATCCTTCCACGTCATACCCCCTGTGCCTCGTGCATGTCTAGGGTGTTCTTTTTTACCGATGGCACGTGTGAGCTGGTCATTCTCTCTGTCGGGATGGAAGGTCCTGGCGGCTGTTTCCTCGTATGCCGTGATGAGTTCAGTGACGGGTTTGGCAAGGAGGGTTGGGAAGATACACAATCCTGTTTCTGGGTCCAACCTTGCCCCGATTCCGTAGAACCAAGTCTTTGCACGTAGGTCCCACCCATGTGTCTGGGGTGTGATCCCTCTGTCGCGCAGGGCCTTCTCAGCTTCCTCCCACTTAGGCCTCTAAGATATGTAGCCACCTGACCCTATCCTCTGGTGATATTCCTTCTTCTGGGCATTTAGCGTATTGGTTTCTGACCTCTTTGTAGCTATAGCACCTTCCTTGTATGCCACAAATTCGCGCCAGTGAGGTCTTATCTTCGCATAATATGCGTCTTCGAAATCTGGAGTCTCGCGAGCTTTGACAAATTTGTTCAATTTTGTCTTCCAGTTGCGGAAAGCGTCAGCCATCTTCTTTAGAGTCCACTCTTTGACCTCTTCCTTTATAACTGGTTTGTTTTCATCCTCCTCTGGCTGTTAAAGGGGGGGTGTGCGTGCGCGAAACGAAATAAATGCGCCCCCCCTTTAACACCGGTTCGTGGCTGGAACCGGTGTTAAAGGGGGGCATTTATTTCATGCATTAAAGGTGTGGGGGCATTTATAATTCAAAAAATAGGATATGAGTTTAGCAAATTCATATCTTATTCATTTCAACTCAGAAAAATATGAATAATATATCATAATTTTCAGAAAAATAATATCTATCCATTCATGTAAAAACATTTTATATTTACTTTAGATGAAAATTTTCAAAATGATTAAAACACTTACATATAAATTTTGATTATTCAATTCAAACAAAAATAAATTGTCAAATCCTAAAACTTTGAACATAAGAAATATTAAGCATCTAAAAAGGAATCTAACCCTATTTTATTAGAGAAAATCATATTTTATTTTGTATTAACATTTTTGAATTGATTGGATATTTAAATGCCGCATCTTTTGTATACACTTGAATCTGACAAAGCCTCGCTCAACTTGCATTGGATTTTTGATAAAATAGCATATTGTGAACCTAAAAATGATTTTTGTAAAAAATCATGACCATCGTATCATGTACCTATAGTTCATATCTGACCCACTTCTTGCCGATTCGGCAGGAATTTGTCTTTTTCACCAGAGGTGGCCGGAAAGGTTTCAGATCCCCCTGTTGGTACATTGTCCATATAAGGTGGTCTAGTATTTTTGTAAAATGTGGTGGTGGTTTTTTGAATTAGCCATTTGGTGGTTGCTTCACAAAACCGTCCGTTTTTATGCTCGGAAAATGGAAAATGCCTTTTTGGTGCGATAAAAAGGAAAACTTCCTCTTGCAACATTGTTTGCCATGCCATGATGCACATGTATGCACAATATGGCCATATTATCACAAACTATGCCTTGATTCTAGCCATAACATTGGTCATTTGACCCGAAAGCCAACAAACCTCGAATGAGATAGGTCATTTTGTGAAGGAGATAGAACTGGAATTAAAATACAGAATGCAACTAATAGTAAGTTACATAAAGCACGACTAAAAATTAAGATACATAAAAGAACTGAAAATTAAGATACATGGCCAGATTAAGTAACAATCGGCCGAACTTATTTCGGAATGTTGGAGTGATTCAGTCATGCTCCTGCCTACACCTGTAATACTCGCCACTGTAGTCGTCGTACTCGCCACCGCCGCCATCGATGTCGTCGTCGGGGTCGCCGTAATTGAACCTTGAAGGCTGAGTACACGTGGGCTGGACTTGAGGGTAGCGCAGACGAGGGTTAGAGTCCGCGGCAGTGTCATAGGCCATGACGCTCTGGAGAGTCCGACCGCGCCACCATAGCCGACGGCTGGCCTCGTTGAAGTTCGGAGGAGGTGGGCCGTCCTCCTCGTGCCTGGCGAGCGCCCTCTCGCGCCGATCCACGAAGAAGGCTTCCCAAGTAGGGAAATAGTCGGGATGCCATCTGGGATTCCTCCGCTGCTCCGGCGTGAGCTCGAAGTAGTAGTGGTTCGTGATGGCCATCCGGCGCGCCACACCTAGAGGGACAGGAGGAACCGGCACGCCTTCGGCGCTCAGCATCCAGCCGACGGGGACACAGTAGCCCGGCGGGCAGGGGTAGTTCGAGGCGCAAAGCGCCTCCGCCTCCCTAGGGGTTAGTGCTACGGTGGAAGCCATGGGAAAGAGTGATTAGGTTGCAGATATGAGTCTAGAGATGTGCAATGACAATGGAGGCCAACCCTACATATATATATAGTGAAGAACGGCGGGAAGAACTGCAGGGAAGAACTGGCGGGAAGAACTGGCGGGAAGAAAAATGGCGGGAAAAAATGGTGGGAAGAAAAATGGAGGGAAGAAATAGAAGGAAGAAAAATGGCTCATTTAATACATATACTGTTAACAGAAGAAATATGACATTGATTTCCATGTTGAGATACATATGTGTGCCAACAATGGCTCAATTAATACATATAGTCAATCTTATGATCGTGTCGGCCGTAACCATGGAGTATCAACACCGTTTAACGGGATGGTTGGGTCAGTCTTCACTCTGAAGGGCGGAATTTCATCAAACTTATTATAATCTTCTGACATGTCTGTCTTGTCCTCCACTCCCACGATGTTTCTTTTCCCTGAAAGAACTATGTGACGCTTTGGCTCATCGTGTGATGTATCTGCAATGCTCGTAGGTCAAATGGCTCCCCTTTGTGCTCATCCCACATACGTACACCTGGTTTGGCCCACAGCTGTTAAAGTTCTTCAACTAATGGCCTTAGGTACACATCAATGTCGTTGCCGGGTTGCCTCGGGCCTTGGATGAGCACTGGCATCATAATGAACTTCCTCTTCATACACAACCAAGGAGGAAGGTTATAGATACATAGAGTCACAGGCCAGGTGTTGTGACTGCAGCTCTGCTCACCAAAAGGATTCATGCCATCTGTACTTAGACCAAACCTTAAGTTCCTTGCGTCACGTGCGAAGTCCGGGTACTCTCGCTCAACTTTTCTCCACTGTGACCCATCAGCGGGGTGTCTCAACATCGCGTCTTTCTTACGGTCTTCCATGTGCCACCGCAACAACTTGGCATGCTCTTTATTTCTGAAGAGACGTTTTAACCGTGGTATTATAGGAGCATACCACATAACCTTGGCAGGAACCTTCTTCCTAGGGGCCTCGCCCTCAACATCGCCAGGATCGTCTCGTCTGATCTTATACCGCAGTGCAGTGCATACCGGGCATGCATCCAAATTCTCATACTTCTCACCGCAGTAGAGGATGCAGTCATTAATGCAGGCATGTATCTTCTGCACGTCTAATCCTAGAGGGCAGACAACCTTCTTTGCTTGGTATGTACTGTCGGGAAACTCATTATTTCTTGGAAGAAGATTCTTCATTTTTACCAACAACTTTGAAAATGCGCTGTCAGTCACACCGTTCTCTGCCTTCCATTGCAGAAAATCCAGTGTGGTACCTAGCTTTTTGTGGCCATCTTCGCAAGTTGGGTACAACAATGTTTTGTGATCCTTTAACATCTGCTCTAGCTTCTCCTTCTCCTTTTCAGTTTCACATTCTTCCTTTGCATCAGTAATGGCCCGACCAAGATCGTCATCAGCGGGCCCATCTGCTGCCTCTTGATCTTCATTATCTACCCCCGTTGCAGTATCATCATATTCAGGATACATATTGTGATAGTTGTCATCATCCTCTTCTTCTTCGTTGTCTTCCATCACAACCCCTTTTTCTCCGTGCTTGGTCCAACAATTATAGCTGGGCATGAAACCGGATCGAAGCAGGTGGGCGTGAATGGTTCTGGTATTTGAGTAGTCTTTCTTGTTCTGACAGTGAACACACGGACAACACATAAAACCATTGTGACCACGGTTTGCATTAGCCACAACGATGAATTTTTGGAGGCCCGTAATGTACTCGGAAGTGCGGCGGTCACCGTACGTCCATTGCCGGTTCATCTGCATTAATATATAGTATATATCAAAAAATAATAGGGAGATGACCATTTATATATATACTACATCAATGACACATGAAAGGATAGTTGCCGACCTCGACCGAGAAGGAAAGAGCAACGAGAAAACTTATTTTGAGCTCTCGGGCATTTCACCAACACCTCTTGTGCATACGAAAAAAACACAAACTAGCACACTTCACACCCTCTTGCTAGGCTCCAAAATGAGATAGTGAAAAAATGGAAGAGTGGGGTGTGGGCTGCGGTGTCTTATATAGCACCCCCCTTTAACACCGGTTCAAGCCACGAACCGGTGTTAAAGGGGGGGGCTGCGCGGGCCACTAGTGCAGGGGCCTTTAACACCGGTTCGTGCCACGAACCAGTGTTAAAGGGGGGCTCCTTTTTGCTGCACGGGCCATGCTGGTACAGGCCCCCCCCTTTAACACCGGTTCGTAGAAGAACCGGTGTTAAAGCCCATTTCCAGGCTCAACCAAAGGCCTCGTTTCCACTAGTGGTAAGAGAGCTCCTTCTTCCTCCTCTCGCCAACACAGCTCTAGGAGCACTTGTAATCTTGGAAACAAAGCAAATACGAACTTCTGTGTGGAGAATCACTTCACTATCCCTCCCTGGATTCCACTAATGTGTATTAGTCCCCACCTTTAGCCTATCCATGGCATCTTCCGTGACACCACCACGACAGTTGGCGCCCAACGTGGGGCTAGCGGCGCTAGCAGGGGTCAAGATCCGGACGGGAAACTTCATTGGCACCGGCGAACGTGTCGTCTCCGGGCTCGTTCAGCGCTTTGGAGCGCTAGACTTCGTCAGCGACAACGCTGGCTGCTTCGGCATGCGCCCGCTTCCGCGCAATGGTCTCTTCGTCAAGCTCGGCGCGCACAAGGTCTACGTTGATGTGGACGTGTCATGTGTTCATCCGCGCCACGTCGTCGAGGCAGGGGAGCCGCCCCTCACTGTGGTCTCCGGGACGCGTATCGCTCACTCCCCGGACCATGCAGAGGTGATGATGACTGCGCCTGGTGCGGGCGCGAGCAAGGATCCGGCGCTAGATCCGGAGGTAACGCCTAAGGAACCTAGGAAAGGTAGAGGTCCTCCACTAGAGAGGCCTGAGAATGTGTTGAGGGAAGCAATGGATAGCTTGGCAAACCCTGTGGTAGGAGCAGTAGATCCGGCTCGGGCGCAGGCCGAGCTAGAAGAAACTAGGCAAAAAATACTAGAGGGTGCAAAAAAGATAGCCGCGGCTCATCAATCGTTGAATATGACGCTGCGTGAGTACGCAAAGGCGAACAAAGTTGACACTGTAAAAGTGAAGGGGAGAAATCTCATGAGCAAGATGAACAGAGAGGGTGATACTGGAATTGAGGAATCACAAAACTATTTGTCCGTGGGGCTGCCGAGGTACAGTACCCCGGCAAAGAACCTCAGAGCAGCGGATGCAGCTGCATCCAAGTTAGAGGGTCTAACGGGTGAGGCTCGGCAAAGACAACAGGATAGGGTTAATGAGCTGGTTCGGATCGCGAACAGACAAAACGAAGAACTACTCAGAGCTAACCCGGAGAGAGTTGGAGCCTCCAAGATCGTCCATTCGGCGATGGGTAACCCGGAGAAATCCGCTGGAGCCGCATCGTCTCCTCATGGTGGTCCAAGGAGAGAAGAGGTAGTAACCTCGGCCAGACGGAACAAACAAATCGTCCCGTATGACCCGACTCAGGCAGGGAAAGGAAAAGAAGCACAGAAAAATGATGATCGACGGAGTGTGAGCCGAGGTGAAGCTGGCCGAGGTAACCGCGACAAGGGAACGCCGTCAATGGCAATGCCGGACAGCGAAACTCGGTTGGAGCAGGACAACCGCAGGAGCGGAATATACCAAGGCAAGAGCAAAGTGCCGGCCGAGGTATGCAACAGAAAGCTGCTCCACGAGAGCAAGACAGATATAATGATGGAGATTCGGAAATGGCAAGACCGGACTATCATGTGATAGGATCAAGATTGGGAAGCAGGGATTTGATGCCGGATGATGCTAGGTTGAAACTGGATCGACTGTATAGGTCGGAACAGATCGAATGTCAAGGTCCAGCGGGTCCTGCGTGCTTTGGACCCCGGATCATGAAGGAGCCACCGATACCCAACTTCCAGTTACCCATGGGCACGAAGACGTATGACAGCAGTACCAAGCCGGAGGATTGGTTGATAAACTATGCTACGGCTGTGAAAATTGCCACTGGCACCTTGAGATGGGCTGTACGATATGTACCCCAGATGTTGGAAGGACCGGCAAGGGTATGGCTGAACAATTTGCCACCCGGAAGCATCGACAGCTGGATAGATTTTGAGGAAATGTTCATCAGCAATTTTTCAAGTACGTATCAGCGGCCAAATAGGCCGCAGACCCTAGCTATGTGCAAGCAGAGACCAAATGAGACTGATCGGGAGTTTTTAACCCGGTGGTGTACCGTGAGAAACTCATGTGAAGGCGTGATAGAATCACAGGCCATAGCATGGTTTGCACAAGGGTGCAGATATGCCAGCGAGCTGTGGCAGAAGTTGCAAAGGAAAATGCCAACTACGTTGGCAGAGATGATCCGGATTGCAGATTCGTATGCTTTGGGTGATCCGACTCAACCTAGGCTCGTATCAAACGAGTCAAACAAGGAGTACTATCAGAGGGATGGAGCCGGGTCATCCCGGAGGAAGGACTATAGAGGGAAAAGGAGAGATGATAGACCAGATCATCGATACAGTTCGCAGCAAGTCGCAGCTGTGAATCAAGATCAGCCTGGAGCAGGGGGCAGTCAATGCCAAAAAACTGGAGGGCAGTGGACTCCGAGAAACGATGGCAAGAAAACTTGGACGCTAGAGCAAAAGAAGCAGTGGCAAGAAAAGAAGGATCGTCCGAGGTATACTTATGAGTCAATGTTGGACCAGCCGTGTAAGTTTCACACGCCAAACCCGAGTAACCCATCAGGTCATACGACGAGGCAATGTGAGTGGATGCGCAAGACTGAACAAGGTGGCTCGGGGAATGCTCAGGCACCCCGGAATGATCAGCCTCGGCAGGAGTTACCCCCGGCAGCAATTGCTCTCTGGAGCGCCCATGCAACAGCTAATGTTGCCTCCCCCTTCGCCGAGGTATGATAACAATGAGAGAAGGGATGTGGTGCATCAAGTGGAAAATCAGCATCAGCCGGATCAGAGGTACCCCGGAAATGAAGGAATAAATGAGTATAGAGAGCATCATCAAAGCTATTGTGTGTTCACCACTGAGGAAACAGATAGAAAGAGCTTACAGCGTAGGCATATGGAGGTGAATGCAGTGATGCCTACAGTGATGAGGTACATGCCTTGGTCCAATCAGGAAATCACCTGGAGCATCAGGGATCATCCCAAGCTTATGTTAAGCCCTGGTTCGTATGCGTTGGTGCTGGATCCGACATTCATTGGAACTAGCACTAACGTAAGGTTCTCAAAGGTACTGATAGACAATGGCAATAGCATTAACATCATGTATGCGGACACAATGCGCAAGTTGGGTATCTCGGAAAACATGCTACAGCCCACGAGGACAACTTTCCATGGTATTGTGCCCGACATTTCTTGTGAGCCCATAGGCAAGGTCCGGCTTGACGTATTGTTCGGCACGAGGGATAACTGCCGAACCGAAAATTTGGAGTTCGAGGTGGTGAACTTGGAAAGTGCGTACCATGCGTTACTCGGAAGGCCAGCGCTGAACAAGTTCATGGCAAGCTGTCACATTAGCTACTTGAAGATGAAATTTCCCGGACCAAACGGGGTGATCACCATTGCTGGGGATTTCCGACGTTCCATGGAGTGTGCGTCGGCCGGATCTAACTTAGCCGAGTCACTTGTGATTGCGCAGGAAAAAAAGGAAAATTCAAGAAGTGGCGGCATTGGCTCAGTCCGCGCAGCAGTATATGCCGGCGCTGAGTAACCCGCACGGAAGTGTCTCTTTCCAGGCCACGAAAGATACCAAGAAGGTTCCTGTTGATGACATGTTCCCGGAGCGCACCATAACAATTGGTGCCGGGTTAAGTGATAAATAGGAAAGCGAGCTCGTCAGCTTCCTCCGTGAGAATCGGGACATTTTTGCTTGGTCCACACAGGACTTGCAAGGTGTTCCGAGGGAGTTGGCCGAGCACTCTTTGAATGTGAGACCCGGAGCCAAGCCAGTGAAGCAACCCCTCCGCCGCTTCGTTGAAGATAGGAGGAAAGTCATCGGGGATGAGATAGCTCGGTTGCTAGCTGCAGAATTTATCATGGAAGTTCTTTACCCGGATTGGCTGTCTAATCCGGTGCTGGTGGAGAAGAAGAAGGATGATCCGAACGTGGCAGTCGTTTGGCGAATGTGTATCGATTACACGAACCTGAACAAGGCGTGTCCAAAAGATCCATTTCCGCTGCCAAGAATAGATCAGGTCATAGACTCAACTGCTGGATGTGAATTGTTGTCATTCATTGATGCATATTCTGGTTTCCACCAGATACCTCTGAATCCGGATGATCAAATAAAAACTGCGTTTATTACCCCATATAGGGCTTATTGCTATCACACCATGCCGTTTGGTCTACGTAATGCAGGGGCAACGTACCAAAGATGTATGCAAAAATGTTTGCACGACCAAATCGGTCAAAATGTACAAGTGTACGTAGATGATGTGGTCATCAAGACCAAGGAAAGCAAAACGCTCCTTGACGATATCAGGCAAATGTTTGCGAACCTAAGGAGGTTCCGGATGAAACTTAACCCGGAAAAATGCACCTTCGGTGTCCCGGCTGGGAAATTGCTCGATTTTCTTGTTTCCAGCCAAGGTATCGAGGTTAATCCAACCAAAAATCTGGGCCATCGAATGAATGGAACTGCCGAAGTGTCTTAATGATGTCCAGAAATTCACAGGTTGCCTAGTCTTGTTAAGTCGGTTTGTATGTCGGTTGGGAGAAAAAGCATTGCCTCTTTACCAACTCATGAAAAAGTCGGACAAATTCGTTTGGACACCGCAGGCCAATGAAGCCTTTGCCCACTTGAAAAAGATGTTAGCCACTGCACCAGTGTTGGCCTCACCACTATCAAAGGAGCCAATGTTGCTCTATATAGCCGCAACCAACCGAGTTGTAAGTGCAGTGATAGTGGTGGAGCGCGACGAGGAAGGTAAGTCGGTGCAAACGCCAGTGTATTACTTGAGCGAGGTGTTGTCAGCCTCAAAGCAGAACTATCCACACTATCAAAAGGTGGCATATGGCGTGTACATGGCCGCTAAGAAGCTGAAGCACTACTTTGAGGAGCATCCCATCAGGGTCATATGTGAGGCCCCCATATCCGAGATAATGAGTAACAAGGATGCGAGTGGCAGAATTGCAAAATGGGCAATTGAGCTAGCTCCTTATGCTCCGCAATATGATAGAAGAGAAGCCATCAAATCCCAAGTTGTGGCGGACTTTTTCGTGGACTGGGCTGAGGTGCAATACGAACCGCCACTACCCGATCCGAACTATTGGCAAATGCACTTTGACGGATCAAAAACCAAAACCGGGATAGGGGCCGGAGTTGTACTTACCTCGCCAAAGAAGGACCAGCTGAAATACGTGCTGCAGATCCATTTCGCAGCATCAAACAATGTCGCTGAGTATGAAGCACTTGTGCACGGGCTCAAGGTGGCAAAAGAGATTGGGATACGTCGGACCGTATGCTTTGGCAACTCAGATTTGGTGGTGCAGCAAGTGTCGGGAGTGTGGGACGCCCTGGATCCAAACATGGCACTGTACAGATTTCATGTGCAGAAGATATCTGGTTACTTTGAGGGATGCGAATTTCACCATGTACCCCGGGTGGAAAATGAGGCTACCGACATGCTGTCGAAGCTCGGGTCAACCCGACAAGCAATTCCACCGGGTGTAGCATTAGAGTACCTCAGGAAACCATCCATCAGGCCCTCCCTAGAAACTGACTCAATCTATATCCCGAAGGACACGGAAGCCGGAGCTGTGCCCATGGACATTGACATGGGAAGTGGTGCGTGAAACCCGAGGACTGCCTCGGCAAACCCGGGGACTACTTCGGTAAACCCGAGGACTGCTTTGCAAGACCCGGGGACTGCTCAGCGTGATCCAGTTGAAGTTATGCCGGTGGATCAGATGGAGATTGATGAGGATGTGTGGCCTGTGCGAACAATACCCGCTTGGGCACTACCTATATTTCAATTCCTGAAAGATGGGACGTTACCCACTTAGGAAGTGTTGTCCAGGCAAACACAGAGGAGGGCAAAGGCTTACACGATCATCAATTCCGAACTATACAAAAGAAGTGTGACCAATGTCCTCCAGCGATGTGTTGACCCGGAAGAAGGGCTTGAAATCATCCGAGATATATATCAGGGGGGATGCGGGCATCATGCCTCATCCCGAGCCTTGGTAGCAAAAGATTTTCGGCACGGATTCTACTGGCCAAGTGCCTTAGAGCAAGCAGAAGATCTGCTAAGAAAATGTAATGGTTGTCAGAGGTACGCTACCAAGACACATATGCCGATGTCGGAACTCAAGACCATACCAATTACTTGGCCATTTTCCGTCTGGTCCTTGGATATGGTTGGCCCGTTTAAACCAGCAAGGGGAAATATGACTCACATTTTAGTAATGGTGGACAAGTTTACGAAGTGGATTGAGGTAAAACCTATAAGAAAATGTGATGGAGCTACGGCCGTAACGTTTCTCAAAGATATCATCTTGAGGTACGGTTATCCTCACAGTATCATAACTGATAATGGCACAAACTTTGTGGAAGGAGCATTTGTGCGTTTTTGCCGGGATAAGAAGATCCGGCTGGACGTAGCCTCGGTAGCCCACCCCGCATCGAATGGACAAGTGGAAAGATCCAACGGATTAGTATTATCCGGGATAAAATCCCGGCTCATTGAGCCGCTGCAAAGATCAGCGGGGTGCTGGATAGAATAACTACCAGCGGTACAGTGGAGTTTAAGAACAACTCTGAATAGATCAATAGGCTATACGTCGTTTTTTCTGGTATATGGGGCAGAAGCGGTATTACCAGCCGACATAGAGCATGATTCGCCTAGGGTCACCCAATACACAGAAGCCGAAGTGCAAGAAGCCCGGCAAAATGATGTTGATCTGCTGGAAGAAGCGAGAGAACTGGCACTGTCCAGATCCGCCATATATTAGCAAAATCTGAGACGCTATCATAGCCGGAAAGTGAGCCCCCGAGTCTTTCGGGAAGGCGATCTGGTGCTTCGGTTGGTACAACGTACTACTGACATGCATAAATTATCCCCCCCATGGGAAGGGCCATTCGTCGTAAGCAGGGCATTGCACAATGATTCTTATTATCTTATAGATGCAAAGCCAAAGGAGAAGAACAAGGCGGACAGGTCTGGTGAGGAATATAAGCGTCCATGGAATGTAGCTCTACTTCGTCCCTTCTACACTTAACTAAGAAGTGTATGTATCCGAGTCATCTCATATGTCGGTATGTATGTCGGCAATGAGCTTATCAATGAAATGTTGGCACCTCGAGCAGTAACTCGGGGACAGCCTTAATAATGTTTGTTGTTTTTTGTGCGTTAGCTGGAATAAGTTATTCTACTTAACTCGGATTAGTAATGTGTGAGCACCAAGAACCTAACTCTTCGACTTGCTGCTGTCCAACAAGAATTGGCTTGATGGCAAGCAAGAGAACAAGTTTGGAATTGCGTAGCACATGAAAAACCACTAAGGAAAAGAATTTATTCGAGCCGACGTTTGTTTTTCGGACTAACCCTGTATTTATTTTCAAGTTATTATGCAGTTTTATTCTTGAGCTAAGTCTAAAAGTTTCCCGGTATTGTTAAGACAATTTTTGAAGCTCGGATTCGTAAGTCGTAAAACCGAATCAAGGTAGACACGAGCCGAGCCAAAAGATTGGACGAACAAGAAAAAGAAACTCGGGGACTACACCCAAGTTAATCCGGCATAAGAACTTAGTAGCAAAATATCACATGTATATGGGATACAACTTCACCCGGCATACCGGGATCTGATAAATTTTCATGTTTTTTTTGCTCAAGGAGCAGCAGGAGGAGGAAGCTCGGCATCATCTTCGCCGTCTTCGATATCCGAGGCATCATCTTCTCCATCACCGTCCGAGCCATCTTCGTGATTCTCAATCTCTTCGTCCCCAGCGGCTTCCAGGATCCTCGGCCCCTCAACCCATTCATGAATGGGAGCGTATTCGATGAGGCTATGGGCACAAGCCTGGCACCGAGTTACCCATTCCGGGTCATTGGTCCATCTGGATCCTGTGCGCAGGCGGGTCAGGAGGTTGAGATCGATCTTCTCATACCACGTGAGTATGTGGTGGAGAATGGTATCAGTTGCGGCACGTCCAGCGGACTCTCTCCAAAGGACGAGCTGGGTCTCGGTTTCCATTAGCTTCTCAACGAGGATTGCGGTGGTCTCCAGAATATCTTCTCCGGGCCAGAACATGTTGAAGATGCGAACTGCAACGTCGAGGATGTCCTTGCCATAATTCTTGATGAGCTCCACGCGAGAGGACAAGCTGACCAACATGTACTCCATGTCATAAGGAATCTCTTCACCGTCAGGAGCGGCAGGAGTACCCCTTTCTCGGCGGAAGTCTGCAACTGCTGCGCTTGCAATAGCAGTGCCCTTGGGAAATTTTCCTTGAAACAAGACAAAGGAAGAAGATCAAGAAAAGACATATGAAGTAACCCGGAGAAGTAGGTCGGATAAGGGAAAGGAACTTACGTGATATATGGCTGAGGATCCGGGTCAACTCCCTGGTGCAGTCACCACGTCTCTTATGAAGCTGCTCAAGCTCAGCATTCGCCGACCCAAGCTGGATGCCGGACTCCTTGAGTAGATCCTGGTCCTTGGCGATCTGGAGATTGAGGCGCTCGTGCTCTTCTGTGTAATTCTGACCAACCTTTTGGAGTTCGGATTGGTGCTGGGCCTTCATTTTCTCCATCTCAGCCTTGAGCCTGGCGATCTCATCGTCCTTGGTTTGGAGGAGGGCGAGCTCATCATCTTTCTTCTTAAGCTCGGCTTGGTGCTGCCCTGCTTGTTCGAGAAAATGCAGCATCATATCAGGCACGGGTACACTATCTTCAAGCGATGCTGAAATAGTGTGTTGACCCGGCAGAGCCAAGGTATGAATGTTCGCCGAGCCAAGGAGAGAAGGAAATGGAAAGCACTGCAAGGTCGGACAAAAATGACTTACCCTTGATCTGCTCCAGATTCTTCCGCATAATAGGGTTCTCAGCCTCCACCCCAGCTGCGGAAACCGAAGGACGAGATTAGTTCGGCAGAGGAAGATGAAGAAAAACGAAGAAGCGCTAAGGAAGAAATTTACCCCTTTTCTCGTATTCCGCGAGAAGTGCAGCCTGCTTTGCGCGTAGCATCTTGTGGGTATCCAGCAAACGTTGGAATTCAGCACTCCGGCGATTGGTGGTCACCTGAAAGGGATACAGAAACATAAATTTGCTTGGTGTATATTCGAAGTGTACTAAAATCTGGGCCAAGTGGAACTTAACCCGGCTCTAGGTGTGTGCATATTCGAAGTGTACTAAAATCTGGGCCAAGTGGAACTTAACCCGGCTCTAGGTGTGTGCATATTCGAAGCGTGCTAAAATCCGGGCCAAGTGGAACTTAACGCGGCTCAAGGTGTGTGCATATTCAAAGTGTACTAAAATCCGGGCCAAGTGGAACTTAACCCGGCTCTAGGTGTGTGCATATTCGAAGTGTACTAAAATCCGGGCCAAGTGGAACTGAACCCGGCTCTAGGTGTGTGCATATTCGAAGGGTACTAAAATCCGGGCCAAGTGGAACTTAACCAGGCTCTAGGTGTGTGCATATTTGAAGTGTACTAAGATCTGGGCCAAGTGGAACTTAACCTGGCTCTAGGTGTGTGCATATTCGAAGTTCTCATGGAACTACGTTAGTTTTTTCAAGAGCATCCAGCCGAGTAACGAGTTACTCCCCCAGAGGCTCGGGGACTAATGGTTATATCATCATTATCTATAGCATGTAAAGGGGAAGCGACGTACCTCCATCATTCGCCCCGCGAGGTTGATCGCCTTAGCGGTTGTGTTCATTTGGGCGGAAAATTCAGCGGGGCCGAACTTCTCCTGAAGATCGTCGTTGTGGACGAACTCCGCCTTGTTCCAATTCATGATAAATTCAATCAAGCTCGGAGGGTACCGCTCACCGGTGGGCATATGGGGCGCCACCAAGCCCTTCGCGTGCGCTTCTTTCCTCTCAACCAAGGCAAGCGCTGGGTTGGTGTGCAGAACCATCTGATGTGCATCAGTTGGCTCGGTAGGGGCGTCCTTCGCTGCTGGAGCTTTCTTGGGAAGCATTGATGCGAGGGTACGCTGCCCAGCCTCGACGAATGCTAACTTGGTAGTGTCCGGAGCCTTTTTTCCCTTGGCTTGCTGGGAAGAGGAAGTCGTCGCAGCGGATTTCCCCTTAGGAGCTGCCGGGGTAGTTCCTTGCCGAGGTTGAGAAAACTCGGACGAGGCAGAGGAGCTAGGCGTTGGTGCTCTTGTTGCTGGACTTGGTGCCGCTGCTGATGATTTTGCAGCCGGAGTTGGTGCTGATGCCAGAGTTGGTATTGGTGCTAGTTTGGTTGCTGGTACTGGAGCTGGCGTTGGTGCCGAGGTAGTTTTAGTGGTTGCTGGTTGCGGCGAAGCCAAAGTTGTGGATGTCATCCCCGCGGCTGGCCCGGTCAACCCCGCTCCAAGGTTACCCTCCTCTTGACGAGGTAGAGCAGAACCCGGAGCAGCCGCAGAACCCTCTGGAATAGGGCTCAGCGGACGTGACTCGTCGTCACGAGGGGGAGAAGGGCTAGGTCGGAGCGGTGAAGAGATGCTAGATCAACTCTGAGGGACCTCCACCGGATCCCTACAAAAGAGAATAATGTCAGAAGAGAAATTACAACAGTGCAATGAAGAACAAGTTACAGAAGGAAAAATGACTTACGCATCCGAGGTTTGGGCCTCCTTGGGTTTCCGAGCCCTTCGTGCTGGGGCCTTGCCTGCTGGCTTGGAGGCAGTCTTGTCCCCGGTCTTCTTTCGCCTTTTAGCGGGCTGAGAAGGTCCGGAGGAGGAACTTGGAGCAGCCCCACGCTTCTTCTTTGGTGCTACCGGAACAGGTTCGCCCGTAGAAAGGGGAGGGTCCTCGTGGATGTGCCCACCGGGATTAGCTGATGCCGGAAAAGCAAAAGAAAGGGGGATAGCCTCAACAGGTTCAATCACCTCGACATCCGAGTCATCTTCATCATCGGGCCAATCTCTAATAGAAGAGAATTTACCGGTGGGTCGCTTTGTGGCGTCGGTCATTGGGAGGAACATCTCCTGGTCCGGCTCTTCCTCATCCGGAGTCTCCCGGTCCGGCGCCCACTTAAGGGTCGGATCGGTGCCGTCCTCGTGGGTCTACTGAAGAAATAGCTGAGGAAAACAATGAACAAAAGAGTCAAAAATGCAACAATAACCGACATGTAATTAGTCCGGGGTAAGTTTGCAACATGAAGCTTACCGCGGGAGGAAGCCTATCGCGGCAATAATGCTCAATTCCCCAAGTCCACTCAGAGGAGAAGTCCTTGTGGGTGGTGAAGAGAGCCTTAACCCGGCGATATATCTCCGTGTTGCTCAGCTCAAAGGATGAGGTCCGGTTGGGGTCGCGGCCGAAGCTCATGTGGCACACCTTGTGGGTGCGCTTCTAGAGGGGGAAATTCGGTTGCGCACGAAAGTGATCATAGCATCCTCGTTGCACAGTCCGAGCTTCTTCAGCTCCACGAACCTCTTGTTGACCTGGTTGGCCAAGGCCGTGGGCTTCTTGGGGACGACGTCCCACAGTTCCGGGTTAGGTGGACCCGGAGTATAGGGAAGCAGCCGGATCAAGTCTTCAGTGCCCGTATTCCGGACATAAAAGAAGGTCCGGACCCACCCTTTGCAGGAGTCTAGCCGGATGACCCGGGGGAAAACGGAAAGCCTCCGGGGTGAGATGGACGCAGCTCCAAATTGAGTGAGCTGCTTGTCCTCCGGATCAAGTTGGATGTTTGGGATGACGTTACGACGAAGGCCGAAAAACCAGATCCATAGCTCCTTCATGGGCCATAGTCCGGCATAGCCTTCGATCGTAGAAGCGAAAGCGGAAAGAGAGGTGATGGCATTGGCAGGAAGATGGTGCGGCTGGAGTTCGTAGGTACTAAGCCAGTCCCGGAAAAAGTCGTTGACCGGTAAACCGAAGCCCCGTTGGAAGTGGGACAAGAACACGACGAACTCACCCGGATTGGGTGAGGGGGCCAGTTCGGAGGAGGCAAGACGATCGGCGACGCCGGCGGGGATGCGTCTGGTGCGGTAGAGCCAATCCAGGTCGTCTTGGCAGACCCAAGACCCGGCCCACGCACCACGGTCCGCCGCCGCGGTGTCCTCCTCCATTTCTTGCTTGGCGACGATGAGCTCCTCCTCCGTCATCTGGTCTTCGCTGCCCTCGCTGGCGCTAGCGGCGGCAGGGGGCAGAGGCCTGGATTGGCGAGGACCCGTGGCGAGGGAGTTGTGTAGCGGTGGCGGCGACGTAGAGGCACGGGGAAGCAGTGCGGCGGCGGCGCTTCTACGGAGAGGCCCTGGCGGTGGCGCTGTCGCGGAGAAAAAGAAGAAGAAGAAGAGCAAGGGGCAGAGGGGCGCGAAAGGGGAAAATCCTAAGGATCGCGCCCCTCCCCTATTTAACCACTCCCTCAAGGGACGAGTGGGATCGCGTCCTGCGAATGAGCCACATGGTGTGGCCGTGTATAGCCCACCTCGGCCAATCAGTAGGGAGCCACACGAAAGGCAACAGAGCGAAGATGATCCCGTGACGTGACGCAGTGATGCGGCAAACGAGGAGGGAGGCGTGATGTGACCCGCGCACAGTGATAACTGACGATTACTACAGCGGTTACTATGCTGGCCCTTAAAATAAGACAACGTAACGATTACCCTCCACATGGGTTGGCGTACGAGAGAAGGAAACAAGACCTGGATGGAACCGTGGTAACCCGGCCAGCAAGTGAAAACTTGGAATGAGCAGAGGGAAAGTAAAACCATGAGGTCCGAATCAAAGTGGTAACTCGGCCGGCAAGTGAAAACTTGGAATGTGCGAAGGGAACGTAAATCCATATAATCCGAGGTAAAGAGGTAACTCCGCAATAACGACCGGAGCTCGAAACTGAACCTGATGTGGCCTTAGCGGCCAAGGGAGCTAAGACCGCACCAGCTTCGGGGACTAATGTTGGGGGGATACCCCCAGGTAGGGTCATGCTGGGGTATAAAGGCAGAGTTAGCTGAGGTTTGGCAAGGCCAAAGCGGATGCTGGCCGGGTCACCTCAAGGCAGGCCGAATCACGAGGTAACCCGGACCAGGGGACGTTCGCCTAACTAAATCTCAACCGACTTAAGAAGTAAGTCGGAAGTGCCTGTTTTACTTGTATGCAGGAACAGGTGTGGCCGGATCAACTATGATTCGGGTCACGTCTAGCTTCTAGGAGAAGGAAGGAATCTCGCTGGTCAAAAGAAGCCCCGGTACGCACTACCTGAGCGAAGCAAGCAAGGGCAGAACCATCGGGGCGTGGCCGACAAGGGTGACGACACCCATGTCGGCTGACGCGGGCGCCGCAAAGGCTCACGTAGCCTCTGCATGTGTGACGCGGGGGAAAAGCACCCCGGTTGGCTTACTACTTTGGGAAGAGGAATATTCTTAGGAATATGCCTCCATGTATGCCCTAGGCAGAGACCTAGCTCCCTCTATATAAGGAGGGCTAGGTTTTTGGTAGAAGGGGGTTTTTTTGGTTCCGCTATTCTGTTTTGGCTAGGGTTTTGAGGGTGATCTGTATGTGAGAGTAAGAGAGCTCCTTCTTCCTCCTCTCGCCAACACAACTCTAGGAGCACTTGTAATCTTGGAAACAAAGAAAATACGAACTTCTGTGTGGAGAATCACTTCACTATCCCTCCCTGGATTCCCCTAGTGTGTATTAGTCCCCACCTTTAGCCTATCCATGGCATCTGCCGTGACACCACCACGACAGGAGAAAAATTTGGGTTTTATAGCACGCCTCTCAAGGAGACTCTTAGCAACACTCCTATCATGGGTGGTTTGACATTCTTTAATAAATTCATCGGTCATCTCTATATAACCGTCTTCAATATCATAGCTCTCTGTAGACTCAGGTGAACTAACAGGTGTAGTAGTGCCTTCATTAGGAGTTTCAGTATTTCTAGCTATAGTTCTAGCAATCGTAGTATCTAGGAAAGGACCTAATGAACCACTCTTAACAAGCACAGTAGAAGCAGCATCATAAGTATCAAAAGTTTTAGATTCAGCAGTAGTAGTAGTGTGTGTAGCATGTGTATGTGGTGGTGTAAGGAACTTACTCATAACGGATGGTGAATCAAGAGCAATAGAGGTGTTCAGAATCGTACCTATTCTTGTAGTGGATGGTAAAATAGGAACCTTGTCATCACGAGACTTACCCATGATGGATGGATAGCAGCGAACAATAGTGAGTCCAAGTGAACTTAATAAATAAAGCTATGCTCCCCGAGAACGACGTCAGAAAATAGTCTTGATGACCCACAAGTATAGGGGGTGTATCACAGTATTTTCGAGGGAAGTGAAACCCAATTTATTGATTCGACACAAGGGGAGCCAAAGAATATTTATAAGCCTTAACAACTGAGTTGTCAATTCAGCTACACCTGGAAACAATCTTGCTCACAGCAGTTTATTAGTAGCAACAGTTTTATGGTAGCGATAGCAAAGTAATAGCAGTAGTAAAAGTAAAGACAGTAGTAACAGTAGCAGTAAATAGTAGGATTAAAGCACGGTAGGCATAGGGATGAATGGACAGGCGTTGCATGAACAAGACAATTCACATGGCGATCAAGACATAGGGCAATTGCAGATAAATAAGATAAAGCATCCAAGTACTAGATAATCATAGGCATGTGTTCCATATATAGTCATACGTGCTCGCAATGAGAAATTGCACAACATCTTTTGTCCTGCCAGCCCGTTTGCAGCGGGGCCTCAAGGGAACTACTGGAAATTAAGGTGCTCCTTTTAATAGAGCACCGGAGCAAAGCATTAACACTCCGTGAACACATGTGATCCTCACATCAAAGCCATTCCCTCCGGTTATCCCGATTGCTGTCACTCCGGGGCCATTGGTTCCGGACAACAACATGTGTATACAACTTGAAGGTAAGACCATAAATAACACTATCATAATGAATCAATAATATCTTCAGATCTGAAATCATGGCACTCGAGCCCTAGTGACAAGCATTAAGCATAACAAGTTGCAACAAAGTCAAAAAGCACTAATAATAGATACTAGGCACCATGCCCTAACAATCTGATGCCATTGCATGAACAATCTCATCCAATCCTTACCATCCCCATAGCCTACAGCAGGGGATTACTCACTCATATATGGGGGAAACATGGATGGTCGATGGAGAAGCGATGGTGGCGATGATGGCGATGATCTCCTCCAACTCCCAGTCCCGGCAGGGTGCCAGAACGGAGTTTCTGGTGCTGATTCGCGGAATCTGGTGGTGGCAGTAGAGCCGAACTCTTTTTGGAAAAACGTTGAACCCCCCTTGTTTTTAGGTCAAGAGGCAACTTATAGGCAAAGAGGGAGGCCGAGGGGGCAGCCGAGGCGGCCACACCACCCCAGACGCAGCCTGGCCTAGCCCGCTCAGCCAGGTGGTGTGGGCCCCTCATGGCCCTACTCCGTCTTGTCTTCTGGCTCTATGAGTCTTCTGGTGAAATAGGATTTTTGGCATATTTTTCGAGATTTTTCCTGATAGTTGGTTTTCTGCACAAAAACTAGACACCAAGTTAATTCTGCTAAAAACAGCACCAGTCCGTGTTAGTTTTATCCAAATCACGCAAGTTTAGAGGAGAAACCATAGCAAAAGTGTTTGAGAAAGTAGATACGTTTTGGACGTATCACACATCTTATCAAAGGATAAAATAACAGCAAATATATTTAGTAAATATCCAGCTATACTTCTTAGGCCATGTGTTAGTAGAATAAAATATAGAGGATTTCCTTATTTCTTCTCCTCTCTCCATAGGTGTTCTTGAACACTCTTTATTAAAAACAAAAACAAAGCAAAAACAAAACTAACACAACAAAAACTAATACATAAAGAAATTTTTTATTTCTCATGGGTTGCGTCCCATGAATCGCTTCTAGTTAAGGTCAATTAGCTTGACCTTGATGGAAATCACTTAGGTTTGTGAAGTGGAACACCCACTCCAAACTAGTTGGCTTTTAAAGTAATTACACCATCATCATCATTAGGCTTGGCCTTATTTTTCCTAGGGAAGTGGACTATCATCGACTTCTTTTTAGCTTGTGATTCTAGAGAAGCAAGCTTTTGGCAGATTTTGGGGAGAAGCTGTGGTGGGGAGAAGCTCACAGAATCTGGTTCCTTCTATTCTTTTTGGCTTCTAGACATTTGGCTTGTTTGATGTGTTGAGTTGTGAAATCCTTAGCACCCCTAAATTTTTTATGTATACTAGTTTTTAAGTACATAATGAGCTAGAAATGAATAATGAAGATTATCAAAAAGTCAAATAAGATGTACCATTAGTTGTATAATTTATGATAATAACATTTAGGATAATAAAAATTTGTGATAACTCACATGCATCCACCGTTAACTAGCAATACAATACGAATCACTAGTAGATAACTGAAATTTACAATGATGTAGTACAGCTGACCATGCATGGAAGATGATAGGAAGTGCGTGGTTATGCATGGAACCTCTGGCAATCTGTTTCCTGTACGCGGATGAACGAAAGCATGCAGCCAATTTCCTGTACACGGTGGCAGTCTTTATAAATTCCACCAGCAACAAGGGCACCTCAAGATACCGTTTCATTTTCCAGGTAAGAATCTAGGAATCGCTCAAGAAGTAGGTTGGAGGTCGCTTCTCGTTTTATGAAGGAAAGCGGATTCACGGTGGAAATAAGCGCGCCAAAATCTAGACCCTTATTTTGGGCTTCTGTTGTTGTGGACCTCAAATATGTTTTACAAGCTGAAAAGAAGAGGGCCTACAAAAGGATCTCTAGATGGTAGCCTTATTCTCACATTCCCTTCATGTAAATAATCAAAGGTTTAATAGTTCTTAGGAATGGCCTACCTAGAATTATAGGTGCTATGGGATCTTCAAGCATGTCTACAATAACAAGATCAATAAGAGCGAGACTACCTTTAATTTCGACAACTATATTTTCTTTGATCCCAACAGCTTGATTATAAGTTGAATCAGCTAGATGGAGTCTCAATTCAGTTGTAACAAATGGCCCCAAGTTTAATATATCGAATAAGCTTTTGGAAATTGTCGAGATGCTCGCACCAAGATCACAAAGTGCGGATATCACATTGACTCCCAACTTAATTTAATAGTGGGCTCAAATATATCATCTAGCTTAGCTGGAAGATTATCATCTAGTCTTTTATACTCCATCCCTAAATCGCGAACTTTAGATGCTACTTGTTGTATAAATTGTTGGTACATAGCATCATTACCTTGTTCTATACCGGGATTCTTAACGGTGATCATCTTCAATAGATCTTCCATGGTATATTCCGGTGCTGGCGCGTTGCTATAATCCAGCTCCTCAGTTTTTTCTTCATTGGTTACCACCCTCATCATCTTGAGGTCTTCTACCGGATTTGGCTCGGGTTTTCCAGCAAACTTTGCTAGTATGAGAGCTTAGCTCTTAGCTACCTTACCCAACTAAGCCTCCATGGTCTTTGTTCTTTCTCTCTTCGAGGTTCTTTCCACATGCCATTGGGCATGGTTGTTTTGCATATCATCATGTAACTTATTTGGAACACTCACTTTCTTTCGCATGACCTTTCGTCCTACTATAGTATCTAGCATAGACTTATACATTGGGTTAAGACCATTAGAAAACAAATGTAATATAAGCCACTCTTCCATCCCATGACTAGGACAATTCATTATGGCTTCTTTCATCCTTTCCCATGCAAGTGCTAGTGGCTCATAGTCTTCTTGTCTAAAGCTTGAAATGTTGGATCTTAGCTGCACTCTTAGTTGGGGAAAAAATTAGTCATAAACAAATGAGTACATTCCTCCCAGGATTTAATAGTGCCCTTTAGTAGAGCTAGCAACCAATCCTTAGCCTTTCCTCTAAGATAGAAAGGAAATAATCTTAGTTTAATAGCATTTGGATCTACATCCTTAATACGCATCATGTCGCAAATTTCAATAAAAGTATTTAAGTGCGAACCCGAATCTTCGGCGGATGAGCCCCCAAATTGGTTTTGTTGAACCAAACTTAAAAGGTTAGGTTTTATCTAATATGTTTCCACATCTACTGCAGGCTGAGTGATGGTTGCACGAATAAAATCATCAGTGGGAGTAACATACTCCCCTAATCTCTTTTGAGCCATGGCTCTTATCTTTTTGGTATTTTTCAAGTAATGAAAATGAATAACAAGTAACTAATTTTTTGGGGTTTTCAAATAGATAACAAGAAAGTAAACTAATAACAAGAATTAAACTACAACTAACAATAAAACTAAAAACAAGGTCTCTAATGACCTCACCAGGATCGTGAAATTGCTTCCCCAACAATGGCGCTAGAAAAAGGGTTGATACCTTCACTCCGGATTCATGTAGGTAGTATAATAGCTTTTTCCCTAGAAAACCTAGATTTAATCGAACCTCAGAAAGCAATGCTAAAAGGAAATAAAAAGGACAGGTCTACAAGACTTTGTTTATTCATTTTACCTTAGTTGACCGAACCAATCTAGTTTACTTTATAATGGGTTTGAATCAATGGATGGAGATAGGCCAGGGTTGAAGATACACCTGCAACTGCACATCAAATGTGATGAAAGATAATAATAAGCATAGTCATGTATAATGTTTGAATGGAGATAATATCTTGTGGACAACACATCCTAATATTCTAGAGCCCCTGTGATGTAGTGAGCATAGCAATAGACTTTTAATCCAACCGAGTGCACACCGAAGCCATGATTTACAAATGATTATTAAGTGTTAAACACAGATCAAAGCTTTAAGTGGTGATTTTGTTGTTGATCCAGAATGGGGCGCTAAGCGAAGACCATACTTCCCTTTATGTCACTGAGGTTCATATGAGATTGCCGCTAGCCAAGTATCTCACCTCAAGCCTTTATCAATCTATGGGATCTTGGGTACCTACAAGTCCACAAATCGAGACAAGAGACAAAGAAACAAAAGATACAAATCTCAATTGCAAACAAAATACAATACTCCCATGATCTAGATGCACATAATCGCTATGAGGTTTCTCCCCAACCCGTAGCCCGTGAGGACTACTCACTCATAACAAATACTTAGATTGAAATCAAATATTCTTACAATGGTCGCCAAATCACAAGGAGATCTAAAGTACAAAGCAATGGCTATGGCGAATGGATGGACGAATGATGGAAGTGATGAACAATGGTATGGATCTCCTTTGGTGGTGTTGTGATGTAATTTGAGAATGGAGGCTCTCTGGCCAGCGACTGGAGCCTCAAAATATATAGGCGTCTTCATGAAAGTTGTAGGGTTTGACAAGACGAAGCCATCGCCACCTGGTACAGGAGGGTGGTACGGGTGGTCCCTGCCTGTACTAGTGGTCGTTAAGCGTACTGGCGCCCTTGAACTGCTTCCGAATTACTTGGTTGTGTGTACTTGCTCAAAATCCTTCATTATGACTCCTTATTTCTCATTAAATGCCGTGATTTCCTACACAACATAATTCAAAGAGAGTATTTGCATATCTTTGCAATTATTAGTCATTAGTGGCATGGATTGAGAGTTTCTTTGGCAATTGCTTGACCAAAGACAATGTTTAAACGCAGTGACAGATGGCAAACATTGGAGCCATCAGATGACCACAGGGCCCTGGTTGTGGCTGTCGAGGTAGGCGTAGAGCGCACAGCTAGAGCAGCACGCTGCCATGGTCTCCCACACCACATGGCCTAGCCGTGGACATCGAGGAATGCGTGGGGAACACGGCCAATGCAGCACACTACCATGATCGCCCTCACCACTGGCATCAACACCACAATCATTGACCAAGCCTGGGCCCATCAACATCAACCTCGCTGGCTTCGAGTTTTTCATGACCATCTACTCAGGCATGAAGCGGGACATGGTGCTCCTTCCTCGCAAATTCGCTTTGCTGGTCCACGATGTAGAGCCCCAGTCGGTTATCTTGCGGGTGCTTGGTGGCAAAACTGGCACGTGTCTAGTGTAGGTGTTGTTCGATCATCTCAGCCATATGTTCCTTGCTAACGGATGGGAGGAGGTCGCACGCATGCAGCAAATCAAAGTGATCCACTTCGTCGTCTTCAAGTATGATGGCGAATCCATGCTCACTATCGACGTCTTCAACGACACCATGTGTCGTCACCACTACCACTCCGACTTCGACTTCGATGAGTAGGCTTAGCACTAGACTAGGATGTGTACTGACGTGGTGTGGAACATGGCAGTGCCATCGGGGATGGCATAAGAGGGGAATCAGGATGCTATCGGTGGCTACTCGCAACAGATACTGCAAACACATCGATGTGCCTAGGTTCGGAGTCCTCTTGGCGAGTAAACACTCCTACTCCTAAAAGGATCTACTATATCAGGGGCGAACGTCTAGTACAAGTGCTCCTTGAGCTGTTTCCCTAGTTTCTCTCGTGAGCTAAAGGACGAAGATGAACTAGTGAACTATCAGACTGAACTTGAGCTTACCTAGAACCCTAGATCTATCCTCCCTTATATACTGGCTAGTAAAGGTAGGTTACAATGTGGGCTCTAGGGTTTGATGTTTGGGCTTTGGGTTTACAAAGAGGGCTAGCTGGCGGGGTCCAGCTGGTAGGCCAAGACCCAGTCAAGCCTCTAGTACAGGGGGGTAGTGCTACAGTATCCTAGCGCTGGTGCTTTTTGCGTCACCTGGTGCTTTAATGATTAGCCGGAGCTTTAGCGGTCATCCGACAATGCCTCGCTCAGCTTCTAGTTCTAGCGCTTTAGCACAGTTGTCTTCTAGCACCGACAGGGCGGCGCCCCAGCCTGTTTGATGATGCAAGGATTGAGGGGCGCACTCAGCAAGGAGCATCACCCCCTCCATAGCCTTGACACTGAATCCAAGGCGGCCAGGTGGAAGCGGCCACCTAGTCAGTTCTTCTGGCCATCCGGCTAGATGGGCCAACTGGGGAATCCTGAGGGCGAACCAGTTGGAGCACTCCACCCGGTTGCGGCCCTTAAGCCATGAGACTGTCCGGAATGGCACTCCTGTAGCTGGCCAGGGGAAGCGGGCGGCGTCCAGCACCGCCCCAACCGGTGGCGGCTCAAATAAACCTCGTCGGCAGAGGCCGGTGAATGTCATGCCGAGCATTCCCGGGTACGCACCTTTGTTATCCTATGAAGGAAATATGCCCTAGAGGCAATCATAGAGATGATTGTATTTCATATGTATCCATGAGTTTTTATAATGTTCCTTGAATATCCATATATCATGCAACTTGTATTGATTGGAAATTATGTGAATTGTTTGTGAAACTCTTTACTTGTATGGTTATCTAATAGTTGTCCCTAGTCAGAGTTCATGTGATGACACACGTGAATATTAGACTAGCACATCGATTGGTTGATGACTATGTTTGGTACCATATATCATTCTCATTGATTTGCCCTTCATTTGCTTAGCTTTGTTTTCCTCGATCAGCGAGGTGATGTAGCTAGATGGCTCTGGCATTGTCGCCACCGCGTCCTTCCCCGTTGCGGCTGCGGCTGAGGGCCAATTGAAACGGTTGTGCCCTCCTCTACCATGCCGGCTGGAGATCCCGCGGCCGTGCCGGAACCGTCTCCATTGGCTGCCTCAGCTTCTCTACATCAGGTCCCAGCCGCCTACAGGTTGGCCCAGATGTTTGCAGCTAGGCATGACGCTGCCACTCGTCCGCTCCGGCTAACGACTGAGGCGAACCTGGACAGGAGCGAAGCTCAGGTGGGTTCGGCCGCCTACCGGGTGGAGGAGCCAGTGGAGCTAGCGCCGGGTGACTCCGCACGGCCAGAGACGGTGGGCGGGCGACGGCCTCCGGCTCTAGCGGCACGGGCGACGATGTCGAGGTGGCCGTGGTGGGGGCTTCGCGTGATGCTGCCGATGATGAGGCTGAGGTACAGACCACCGCCTACAAGCCAACTCCGGCGATGCTGATGCTAGGTGACATCCTTTCCCACCTCTCCAAGTTGGTGCCAGTCTCCCTCGACCAGGCGCGCCTCCTGGTGGAGGTGATGGACCAGGGGCTCGGCGAGTCCAAGGCGCTGGGTGTTTCTCGGGAGGTAAATGTCTCCAAATGCTTTGGTTCCTTTGCCCCAGCCGATTTGTCTATTCTCCTTTCTCATTTCCTTCCTTTTCTGAGATGGAGAAGAACACGCAGGACCTGGGGCGTAAGATTGCTCGCTCTGATATGTCTTCACAATTGCGGGACTTTTTGTAGTTTTTGTTGACTATCGGGTATCATCCTGCAACCATGCTAGTGGAGAGGGAGAAGGAGGTGGAGCGGCTGAAGGTGGAGGTGTCCCGGCTGCAGAAATCCAACGACACGCGCCAGGATCAAATCAATAACCTGGTCGCGGAGAAGGAGAAGATAGATACTACAGCCGGCAAGGCCAAGAAGATCTATGACACGCACACCACCACTCTCAAGAATCTTGAGGGCCTTTACACTAAACAGGAGGAGCTCCTGAAGAGTGTCCAGACTCGGGAGAAGGCCACATGCGCCAAGATGGACCGCGTCGCCGAGATGGTCATCAGTAAGTTTCCTTTTTCCTTTGCTGAACTTTTCCATTTGCCGCAGCCGGGTTGTAATAGCAGCTATCTGGCTGGGTGTCCTGAGGCGACCGATCAGGCCCTTGACCACGTGCTTGGGGCAAAGGTAGGACACGACCTGTGCCCTGAAGAGCTTGTCGCGGTGGTTAGATAGCATGCCGATCGGCTGCGCTAGGATGGCTTGGACATATTCACATATCTCTGGCCAGACACCACCATCCCTGCCAACATTGACACGCTGGCTACAGAGCTTGGGCCAGTTGCTGACCTCATCAAGACGGGGCAGGAGTGGTCCGCACGCGGAGGCGTGGAGATGGCCCTTTTGCTACTCAAGTCCTGGTACCCGGGTGCGGATCTTCGGAGCCTTGCTCGAGGGTTCCGGCAGAGGACCAGCTATGACCAGCTTCGCGGCAAAATTCCTGAAATATGCTCCTATAGTATCAAGATCGTGAGTTGTGTCTAGCTGGACTAGGACTTCAGCGACCCGGCTGGGACAGAGGCATTCGGGTGGACCTCGGTGCTGACTCCATCGCAAACTGATGTTCCGCCTACACCAGCCTCGGACCCAGCCATCACCGACATCGCCTCTTGCAGCCAGCCTACCACAAACGCCTCCGATCCTTCTACTGAGCCCCAGGCTTGATCCTTGGAATGCCAAGAGTATTTGTATTCCTCAAACTTGTCTTCTATCCTTGGTTATATGCGTGAACAACTTGTAGTACTTTGAATTCTTATGGGAGCTTCGTCTCCCCTTTGTGTTATAGTATTCCACTGTGCTTTTGAGCTTGCACTTTCTGATTTCTTGATCTTTCTTTGCCTTTTGCGGGTTTTTGCCTGGGGCTTGGGAGCGCACCCATTGGGTGTAGTCCCCAAGGTTTCAGTCGGCTGGATAATTCAGCCGGGTCTAAGCTCTCTTCTATTGTGGTCGCTTCTAGGTTTTTGCGTGGGGGCACGGGAGCACACCCACTAGGGAGAATATCATTTTGCGGCCCGAAAGTTGGGGCGCCCAGGCAACGTGGTACCCAAGTTGATTTTAATCCCCATGATTCGAAAAGTTGGGGCGCCAATTGCTGAGAGGGGTGTTTCGAGTGAATGATGGCCAAACCCAATATTTTCAAATCGCGCCCGTTAAGTCAGGATATTCCTTTACACTAGTTCCTGTTCTGCCCCTTCTTCGCTGGTCACTCTTCTTAGCCACCCTACACGTGTCGTAGGGGCAAATCCATTATTGTACTTTCCTAACTCTCGACACTAAATCTTGTTGCAGCGGCGGCGGTCCCTTTTCTTCCCTTCCCTGACCCTAAATCTGTCGGTGGCGGGGGACCTTTTTTTCTCCCTCCCTCGACACTGAATCCGACGGAGGCGGCCCAACATGTCTTGCAAGGCGAAGGTTGTAGCTATGTCACCGACTGATTCGGGTCCGTCAGGGCCCAAGTCTGGGGCTCAACGTAACGCTATGTTGCGAGAGGCTTGTGTTCGGGCAAGACGTGCATCTACTTGTGAATTGCAAAGAGGTTGTGTCTGTTTCGCAGCTGGTAGATATGCTTGCTGCTAGAATTCCCTGGGGTTCTAGACAGAGGACAAAATTGGTGTGGCGCAACATGAATGATACCTATCAGCAAATTGAGCACTCCCATGAGCTTCAGATGGTTTGGGAGTGTTGTGCAGCTGATCGTAAGGTGAAAGTTGAAGCGATGATTGATGATATGTATGCACATGCTGGAGATCTTGCTTCCAGAGCTTCTGCTCCTAGAGAATACGGACCAATAGATGCTGATCTAGATAAGTTCAGTATACGCATAGAGGTGGATTCATACATGGAAAAACTTGATGAGGGAGTTAATAAGCCAGTTTCGTCATGTACTGTGGAGATCACTATCGATTCCAAAAACATAACTCTTGATGAAATGAGAGAGATGATCGGTAAGGAAATCAGTATTGGCCCTAAGCAGATGGCAAAAATCCGGTGGTGGCATCATAAGAAGCAGCAATTCATAGATGTTTTGGATACTAAAGATCTTATGCAGATTATGCGACAAAAGAAGCAAACCAGGAATGTGTTCTTCCTTGGTACCATTTTTGATGTTGTTGAACAGGTTATAGTGGATGTAGATGCCCCTGTAGTGGCTGAACAGAATGAGGTGTTCGACGTTGATGAGATCTGATGAGAGCTGCTACCCTAGGCTTGTCATATGGACCGCGGGGTTCCCCTGCCTGTATTTGTAATATTGACTGATGTTGCATTTAGAGCGTGTTTCTGTGATTATGTTTGTTGAGAGATTGCGATACAATGTTGTGCAAGCTATTGAAATTTTTGGACATGTCACTCACTGAAACCATCGTTGCTGTAATAAGACATAAGTACATTGTAGTTGACATGATTATGTTTCTTAAGATGACGTATCGTACTTGTTTCTGTTATTATGTTTGTTGGGACATTGTAATGTAATGTTTTGTGAAACCATGACTGGACAAGTGATGCATAAATACATTGTAGTTGACATGATTATGTTTCTTGAGATGATGTAATGTACTTGTTTCTGTTATTTTGTTTGTTGAGAGATTGTAATGTAATGTTTTGCGAAACCATGACAGGACAAGTGATCCGTAAGTACCTTGTAGTCGACATGATTTTGTTTCTTGAGTTGATGTAATATGCTTGTTTTTGTGATTATGTTTATTGAGAGATTGTAATGTGATGTTTTGTGAAACCATGAAGTGATTATGTTTGTTGAGAGATTGTAATGTAATGTTTTGTGAAACCATGACTGAAGAAATGATGCATAAGTACCTTGTAGTTGACATGATTTTGTTTCTTTAGATGATGTAATATACTGGTATATTTTCGTTAGGCAATGAAATTGGGATGGAGGGAGTACATGTTTAATATTTGAAATGAGAATGTATGTAGAAAATCCATATTAGGCAGGAGACGATAGTCCAGGGAAAGGGCATGGTATCCATTAAACTATTGTAACATGCCAATTTAGTCATTGTTGCAGTGGTAGATGGGCTACTCTCTCTCTCTCTCTCTCTCTCTCTCTCTCTCCGATGCCAACACCGTTGCCTGCGACGACGCATTCGCCATGCTGTCCTTGAACGGCGAGGACGACTAGTCGAGTAGCGATAGCCTTCTCTCTGACATCGAGTATTCCTCCCATGGTGTGAGTTCCTATGTTTTCTCGGGCTAGGGTTAGGCAATGGTAAATCTCTCGATCTGAGCTCCATATGTGCATGCAATCGTGTTCGATTTCAGCTTTGCATTTACATATAGGTACCACGGACGATCTACGACTCCGAATGGGAGGTCCTAGATCTCGATGGAGAAATTCCATGTGACCATGTGCTAAAACTGAGGAGATATGTTTCATTCGAAGGCAGTAACACTGGGAGAAGGTTTTTGGGGTGTACAAATCAGGTTTGTTTACATTATGTGCAACTGTGACATGAAGTAAAATGTATCGTGCATGTTCATAAGACTATAGTGTGTGTGTTTTTAGGTTGGTCTGGTGTGTAAAGCAGTAGAGTGGGTGGATCTTGAGTGGCCAGATGCACTTAAGAAATGTTTGGCGCAGTTATTGGAGATGTATGAGTTGGAAAGGTCGGGGAGATTTATTGATGTAAGTGATGCAGATGAAAAAATTCCAAGCTGTCGGTGCGAAATAAGGACCTGGAACAAGAAATCGAGAATTTGTAGTCAGAGCTAACTGACGGAATCGATGGGAGCTTGGTTGTTGGAACTACAAAGAAGCTTCAGGATAGTCACATGTTGCTGATTCATAATGCAAAAAAGGAGAGGGATTAGCTCAGGGAAGACAATAAGAAGCTAGAGTACTGCATTGCGGATCTGTTGAAGGAACTGAAGAAGGCGCGCGAGGGTGAACAAGGACAGACTATAGAGGATAAAGGAAATTCGAGATGAATAATTTATGTTGTTCCAATGCCTGAAACTAGTTAACTGTAAGACTTGCAGTTGCGCTTTCTTAACTGAGCCAAACTCAATCCTCGAGCAATCTAATTTCAGACGAACACACATATCGTGCATAGAGTTAAGTTCACGCTTACAAAATCACCACTGCAGAGGATAAACCAGGAAGTTCAGTACTAAATAGACATGTTGTGTTCAAGCAAGCCTGGCCCGGAGCTGCCTGTTTTCCTCCTTAAGATCGGGTAGCTCCTTCAGTACTATGTCGTGCTTCAGCTGTAGGTTCTAGCGCTTCGTCACGGATTGGAGAAGTTGGTCCGTAGCCATATGATTTTCCTTCAAGATCCCTTTCATGATCTCTGCCTACTTCCTAGCCGAGGTGCGACCTTCACTGTGTAGCTTTGCCCAGCCGGCGTTTAACTCCTTCAGTTTCTGGCACTTGTCAGAAAGGACCACGAGTTCAGCGCGCAGGTGGCCAAAGGCCAGTTTCTGGGAATCTTCTCCCTTTGGATTGCTATCTTGTCATTTAGCCAGGTCACCATCTCCTGGTCGATCTTTCGCCTCTTTCCCTGCAACAAAAATACATAGTATGGTTTGTTCAGTTCACCAAGACAAGCTGGTAAGTTTCCATAATTAACTGAATCGACTAGTGGCACTGTCATAATTTCAAGGAAGAAGCAATCTAGGACTAATCAACATTTTATGAATTGACTAGTGGCACTGTCATAATTTCAATTTCAAAGCCAAATAAGATTTATCAGCAGTTTAGTGTGCTATGGGTTTTTCCCAATATCACCAAATAGTAGTGGGAGAGTGGCAAACTCATAATGTAGAAACCCATGTCCAGATACATAATGGAAAGAGCACATGGTGTCTATTCATGAACATGAACAATAACACATGTCCAGATAGATAAGGAGATGCCCTAGGATTCTTATTGCACCCTATAATGGGAAACAGACTTGGGCATTGCTCCCTGAACCCTAAAAATTACAAAAGGAGTGGAGGACGAACTGATATTCGTGTCCCTGCTAACGGGAATCAGACTTGGGCATTGCTCCGATACGCCTCCTGACAAGCCCTTAGCTCCTTGTTCTCTTTCCGAACACCCTCGAGTATGATGATCCCTCCTCTCATGTCCTGCTTCATCTCCTTCACTGCATCCAGGCAACGGTTCCTGACGAGGGTTTAACTCATCAATGCCCATTGTTATGGACTTGGGTTTTGGAGAAGGAGGGAGCGCTGGAGACATCTATCGGCTAGCAAACAAGCACACGGGGGACAAAGGATTTACCCAGGTTCAGGCCTCGTAGAGGTCCCTACTCCTGCTTGTCTGCTCATGGAATTATCGAAAGTTACAATGGTGCGCAGATGCAATCTGGCGAGGGTTGTGGAAACTAGGGTTGCGTGTGTCCTCCTCGCCGCCCCCTCCTAGCCTTTATATAGATAGGCTAGGTCTCGGGTAGCAGCTCGAGTCAGTTACAAGTTAGGGTTTTCCCCTTCAAACTTTCTATCTTTAGCTTCTTCTTGTTCTTCAAGCAATCGAGAGTCCACAAGTCACTTGAATCCTTTCATCCGGGCCTTGGCGACACCATGGGCCTGTACGTATTTGGACCGTATATACCAACCTCGAGTACCTGTAAGGTATACCCATGTCAGTAGCCCCCGAGTGTCCAGTGCAATCGCAGATTCGACTGGGGACTTTCTGAAGTCTTCGAGTGCCCGAACGAGTGCATTTCGAATGCTTTTATTTGTGTCATAGGGATTGTTGATATACGTTCCTGATATAACCGTAGTATTGGTATCAGTTAACCACCTTAGGGTGAAACAACGCAATCTACTCAAACTCGAGTCCCCGGACTCGAATCCGGGAAAGTGCTGGTGTAATTTGACTCAGGCCGCGGAGGTCTTATAGGAGTCAAATTCCAGTCATATGGGTGTGAGCACTCGACGTGTCCGTCAAGGCATGTTCATCGTGCCTATAGGCACGGACATATTTCTGGTAGTGCGCAGCTAAATGTGTTGCCAGGCCTTATTCAGGTCTTACCTTCACGCTGTAAGCGCGGCATCCGATTTTTATAGTCGCGGAGACGATTCGGGCGACCCAAGAGACGTAGTCTCTTTGTAGGGAAAATTATGAGGCGGTGTCGCCATGAGCTGCGAGTGCAGATGTTATCAACACACAATTTTTGTGCAAATAATCATAGGGTGCGCGACCAGCGCTCCCTATGGGAGTAGTCCCCGAGTGCCTGGTTGAGTCGAAGACTCAGGCAGGGACTAAATAATGCTTGCGACTGCTGTCGTCCTTTGCTGGCTTGTTTCAGTCGAAATTGTTTCCGGCGCTCCCTATGGGAGTAACCCATGTCCGTAATCGAACCGTGTTTCGAGTGGTTGGGTTTGATTGTGATTGTCCTTGTTCCTGCAAAAAGAAAAGAAAATTTTAGGGTGCACGGCCAGCGCTCCCTATGGGAGTAGCCCCCGAGTGCTTAGTGGAGTCGAAGACTCCAGCAAGGACTAAAGTAGTCGAATTTTTCCACTGTGTAGCTTTGATGACATCAGTGCTTACGCTTGTATGACCTCAGTTGCCCACGTGAGCGAGTTTGACGGGACGTGACGAGCGGTCAGTCCCACTTCCTGACTTCATTTGACTGGGCGTGCGTAATCTTTATTTTAACTGCGCCTCCTTGATTTCCGCGCGTAATGGCAGTAGTGGAGGGACGGTTCGCGCTTCCCCTTCTCCACGTGTCCAACACGATGCGTACCACGCGTCCAATAGGGTTTTTGTGAGCCGTTGGATTGCATCTCCTAGGGGTTAAGTAGCGGCGCTACGGCTGTAATTTTCCATCCGCGCTCTTTCTTCCTCGCTGCCATCGCCATTCCTGCTGCTCTTCTACTTTTCCCTGCGCTTGGCTCCTCCACAGCGCTGGACCACCTCTGCTCGTTTCCGAGCTACTTTCTGCGCTCTCATCGCCGCGGCGCAATGGGGAAGAAGAAAGGAGGCGCTGCCGCTGATTCCACGTCCACCGTCGCCGTGGCGAAGAAGAAAGGTGGTTCCGCTGCTGCGGGCACCAGCAACGCCGCCGGCGGGAAGAAGAAGGTCGCGGGCACCCGCGTGACAAATGGTGCATGGCGCCCCTCCATCATCAAGGCGTCGGATCTCCGTCTTCTTCGCCAAGATGGAGTTATCTCCGCAGCAGTTGCCGATGCGCGCGTCCCCAGCGGTGAGACCATTCCTGCTCCTCCTGCTGGTTTTCGAGTGATGTTTCTTGCATTTGTCATTCACGGTCTTTCCTTTCCTCTCCACCCCTTTCTTAGGGTTCTTCTTTGTTTCTACGGGCTCCAGCTCCATCAGCTGTCCCCAAATTCTATCCTCCACATCACCTGCTTCATCACTCTTTGCGAGTGCTGGCTCGGAATTGAGCCACACTTTGGTCTTTTCAAGCGCTTATTTAAATTGAAGCGTCAGTCCACATCTGGCTCCTTATTTTATGACGTAGGTGGTTGCGGAATCCACGTCGACCCATCCGTAACCTACTTCGACATCAAGCTCACCAAGTCCGTCCAGGGATGGAGGGACAAATGGTTCTATATCCGCGATCAGAAGGCCAAAGATGAGCACTTTGGACTCGCGCCCTTCGATCCCGTGACTCCCTGCAAGAAGATGCATTCTTGGAAGAACGTAGTTATGCCTGCCGAACTTGCGGAGACAGACGTGTTGTATCAACGCGTCTGCGACCTCGAGAGTCGCATAGGCACAGAAGAGGGAGGCTGCGCCCTTATCAGAACTTGGCTACACCGTCGTGTCCAGCCTCTCCAAGCCAGAGTCCATCCCATGTTTCAATGGGGTCGCGCTGATGATGCCACTCGCGTGTCTGCCGATGGCATGTCCGCGAGTGAGGTGGACAAGAGGGTTCGACTGGTCACGAAGTACACTGGCAAGGATGTGCTTCCTAGTGAGCCAGTTGTTCCTCCTTTTGATGCTTCGAACCCCCCTCCTGAGGTACAGTTGTGCTATGCAGTAGCTTATTTTCACGATTATTTTTTTGTTGCTTACTTGTTCTTTTTGCTGATCTTCGCTGTCTGTATGCAGGATTAGGCGGTGTCGCCTTGTATGCCTCCTCTCCCTGAGGGGATTATTCCTGGTGAAGCTTTGGAAGAGGACAAGTCTGAGTCGACTGTCCCTTTTGATGTGGAAGAGGAAGCCCCCGAGTCCGAGAGCCCGGATACTCGCAAGTGTTCGCGCAGCGAGGATTCCGACGCGTTGAATCCTTCGACTCCAGAAGGCACGGCTGTTGGCACGGAGTCGCCAATTCCAGCCGTTCCTGTGAGAGCTATGGCACCATCTTCTCGCAAGAAGATGCAATTGCCTAAGGAGTCTTTGTCGGAGTCGGCGGAGGCCACGTTTGACTTTGACAAGTTTGACTGGTAAGTTTTCGGGTTCATTTGTTCTTCTCTGTTTTCTTCTTGTTGGCTTTACCCTGGAGTTTGCCCTTTCTCAATGTGGATTTGGTCTTGTAGTCAAGAGGCGTCGTCATCTTCTGGCGACGTCGAGTTTTTGAAGGAATCGGGAGTCGCGACCTCAAGGGCCAAGGAAGAGGTCGAGCGTGCTCCTTCCCCTCCGGTGGCGGCCCACTCCGGGCATAATTCTTCGAGCTCTCCTCACGTAGGGGAGCATTGAATGGTTGCTCGGATGACGGTACAGCAAACCTCTTCAGAGTCATTGGAGGACCATGTAAGTATATCTTTCCCTCTTTTTAGTGTGGCAGTCGACGTTCTCTGTTGCCTTCACGGATTCCTTGTTTGTGCAACAGCTCCTTGTAAAGGAAGCCACGCAACTGGCAGAGCAGGTGATGGCGATGGGTCGCCAGAATGCAATGCTGGAGACGTGTCACCGCATGGTCTAAAGTGAGTGTTCTACACTTATTCTTTTTCGTCTTCTCCTTTTTTGGTATAATCGACTGATAGTCAACTTTTGATTACCGTGTAGTTGAGCATAACGCTTTACTGCGTAACGTCGCCACCTTGGAGAAGACATTGGCCGCAGCTGTGAAGGGGCGCGACAAGGCAATCGTGGCTCGTGACGAGGCACAGAAACGCGAAGAGGATCTGCGTGCCTCCTTTGCGACCAGGCAAAAGTTGTTCGAAGAGCAACTGTTCTCAGTCGCCAAGGCCCTCTCAGGTACCTTCGCTAGTCGATATTTTATTGTTGTCTTTCTATGTATCTAGAGTTTTTGCTAGTGGCGCTAAAGGTTTGATCCATGTGTGGGTTTTCTGCGCAGATTCTGGTGATTTGAGCTTTGACCCGCAGGACCTTCGTCGTGATGACGCTCTGGCAGGCGCGGTGTCTGCAGTCGAGGACCGAAGCGCCGCCATCCAAGATACATTGTCCAAGGCCAAGGTCACCCTCAGTCGCCTCCAGGAGGAGTTGATGCCGAAGGCAGAGCTGATCGATAACATGGACGAGCTGGTGGAGTCACTCGCCGGTGGCGTGCCTTCCACCTACAAGAACTCCCTTCGCACGGCTAGCGCGTCCATGTCTCTCACCATGGTGCAGGCCCACGGATCCGAGATCGATCCTTCCGCGGTGTCGAAGGCGATGCATGTTGGCGCAGATGGTCAGCAGGTAGTCTTTGCTCCCTTCACGACTGCCTGTAGCAAATACGGGCATCAATTGATAAATACTGTTGCGAAGTATTCGGAAGAGCTCCATCATGCCAAGAAGGCGGCAAAAGCTTCGGCCTCAGGAGCCGGCAGAAAGTCAGTGGCGTCTGATACTGCCACGGACTTGATGAAGCCTCCGAAGCCGTCGAAGTCGAAGAAGGCAGCTGCTCCGTAGTTATCTTTTGTAATAGTTAATTAATTGTCCTTTTGGTCTTAAGAACATGCCTGCTGGTGAGTGTGTTTGTGGATACTTATGCTTATCTTGAATGCATCTATTCCCTTTGCCTTTGTGCTAATTTGTTCGCCTTATTTGCCTATGTCTTGACTTGTGGTAGGGTACATCAAGTGATCCCGTGGGGGGATCCCAGGACTCGCCATCTCTTGATGATACAGTGGCACCATCGCGCTCCAGGGTAGGGGAGCTATCCTTGCTTTCGCGACTTCGTGACCGCGTGAAGTAGCTGGAGCGTGAGTTGCCCCTGATCCGCGGTAGCGCAGACGTGTGGAAGTCGAAGGCGGAAAAAGCCGCCGCTCGCGAGCAATATCTACTTGGCGAGGTGACGCAGCTGGGCGACCAGTTTAAGTGTTAGTTTGCTTATTCTCATCTTTTCCTTTGTTGTTACCCGCAGCAGTACGTTGTACTCATGCTATTGATGCTGCTTCGTGTTTGAAGAACATTTATCTGGCGAGTGCTGCTCTTCCTGAAGAAGTCGCAGTCGTGTTTGAAGAACATTTATCGGGCGATGTTCCCGCTGGATGACGCTCCATCAAGCCTGCTGGCTCTCCTTGCCAAGTTTCAAGATTTGTCCGCGGTTCGCGAGTGCGTGACGCAGCAGTTGGTGGCTGGTGCCAAGGCTGCCCTCTCAATGGTGCGATTGCACAGGCCTGACGTGGATGTTGCTGCCATTCCCTCTAGGCCGCCGGCACCACCAGCAGGATCTGATTGGAATATGGTACCGCATTATCAGACGGTTGACCGTCCAGCAGAGGAGATCCTCGACTTCTTCGAGGAACAAACCAACGTTCTTCTGTTGCAATAGTAGCCAAATTTGTATCCTGCACATAAGTGTATTTGTGTTTGTAAAGTTCATATATATGTTGTAGATAACTTATTGTCGAATGTGTATAAACAACTTTGTTAGCGTGAGGTGCGTTACACTATGCGAGTCCTTTTCGTTAGCCTGGCCATCTTATTTCTTGGTCCCTTGTCAACCTGCCAGGTGTGTTGCAGCTAGGTTGAGTTTGTGTTAGGGGGTTCGATTGATGTGCCAGCTACTCAGGAGATCGCGTTATTGGTTCGAAGAACAGATGTATGTAGGGTGGCACAGCCCCCGAGTATAAAAATTGACAAAGTGAAAGAGAACACAGATTTTTGGGGCACTTAGCTTTTATTTATTCGAAGAACAGTGCGAGGTACAATGTGCGGCTAAGTAGCCTTATTTGCGATGTAAAAGTAAAACCGACTAGGGGTAGAAGCGTCGCAATTGTGCGACGTTCCAAGGGTTTGAGTATGCGACTCCTGTCTCTAAATCTTGAAGGCGATAGGCGCCACCTGGGATTACTTCTGTAATCACGTACGGTCCTTCCCAGGGGGACTCGAGCTTGAGATTCCCCTGCTGCTTTAGTCACAGGACCAGGTCACCTTCGACGAAGGATCTAGGGCGAAGCCTTCTACTGTGGTAGTTGCGCAGGTTCTGCTGGTAGATCGTGGATCTTTCTGCGGCGATTTCTCTTGCTTCGTCAAGGAGGTCGACGGAGTCTTCGAGTGCCAGGGATGACTCTTGTTCGCTGTAAGCGACAACGCGTGGCGCCTTGTACCATACTTCGGTGCATAGTACTGCTTCTGCTCCGTGCACCATAAAGAATGGCGTGTAGCCCATGGCGCTGTTTGGAGTTGTACGTATGCTCCCGAGTACGGATTGCAGCTAATCAGGCCAGCAACCCGCGGCTTGTTCGAGTGGTCGGAGGAGTCGTTTCTTGATGCCGCTGCAGACGAGCCCGTTTGCTTTTTCCACCTGACCGTTGGTCTGTGGATGTGCTACTGAGGTGTAGCTGATGTTGATCCCCAGGTTCTCGCAGAATTCTTGGAACTCCTTGGATGTGAAGTTCGTCCCGTTGTCGGTGATGATGCTGTGCGGCACGCCGAAGCGGTAGACGATGGACTCGAAGAACTTGACTCTGCTGTGCCCTGATTGGTTGGTCACCGGCATGGCCTTGATCCACTTGGTGAATTTGTCGACTGCAACCAAGAGGTAGACGTAACCTCCGCGCGAGGACCTTGGAAGCTTGCCAGCCATGTCGAGTCCCCACTATGCGAAGGGCCAGGCCAATGGAATAGGCCGTAGTTCTGCGCCTGGTGTGTGTGGCTTGTCCGCCAATCGCTGGCAAGCATTGAATTTTTGGACTATGTCTTTGGCGTCGTGCATGGCCATGGGCCAGTAAAATCCAGCTTGTAGAGCTTTGGCAACGAGGGCGCGACTGCCGGCGTGGTGCCCGTAGGTCCCTTCATGGATGTCGAGGAGAACTGCTCTTCCATCAGCCATGGAGACGCATCGTTGTAGCACTCCTGTGATGCTGCGTTTATATAGTTCGCCGTTGATGACGGCGAATGCCTTGGAGCGCCGCGCGATGTGCCGTGCATCTGTCGGGTCGTCCGGTAGTCTTTTGCTGAGGAGGTGCGTAATGTACGGCTGCGTCCAAGATTGCTCGATCATCATGACGCTCATTGGTCCCTCGAGTCTTGCGTCCAGCTCCAAGTCATCGAGTGCCATTGGCTCAATGGGTGGCGTAGCCCCCGAGTCCGTTGCTGCGTTTGTTTTCTTTTCTGCGGCCTTTGTCTTGATGGAGCGTTCGCATATGCGCTCGAGAAATACCCCAGGTGGTATGGGGGCACAGGTAGAGCCTATGGTTGCGAGTGCGTCCGCCTCCTCGTTGCTTTCACGACCTACATGTCGCAACTCGCAACCATCGAAGTCTCCTTCGAGTGTATCGTAGAGGTCGCAGTACGCGATCATGTTGTTGTTCCGTGCGTCGCACTCGTGCATTGTTTGGTTGACGACCAACTTGGAGTCGCCATATATGATGAGCCCCTTGGCGCCGCAAGCTTTTGCCATCCTCATCCCGTGCAATAGGGCCTCGTATTCAGCCTCGTTGTTTGAGGCTGTGAACTGCATTCGCAGGATATACTTCAGCTTGTCCCCTTGAGGTGATGTCAGTATGACACCTGCACCTGCTCCGTCTTTCCGCTTGGACCCATCGAAGTGTATTGTCCAGAGGTAGGACATATCTGGCTTGTCCGGGAGCTGGTTCTCCATCCAGTGCACGAGAAAGTCAGGGAGCACTTGCGACTTGATTGCGTCGCGTTTTTCATATGTGATGTCTCGTGGAGACAGCTCTATTCCCCAAAGCGCGACTCGCCCCGTGGCGTCGAGGTTATTGAGGATATGTCCCAACGGGGCATCGTTGACTACCACGATTGGGTGTTCCTGGAAGTAGTGGCGTAGTCGCCGGGCGGTCATAAAGACGCCGTACGCTAGCTTCTGGTAGTGCGGGTACCACTGTTTTGTTGGCGTGAGGACCTCACTGAGGTAGTATACCGGGCGTTATACGCCGTGGACCTTGTTTTCCTCAGCCCGCTCGACGACGAGCACTGTGCTGACCACCTGGTTGGTGGCGGAGATGTACAGCAATAGTGGTTCCCTTTCTCGTGGAGTCACCGGCACTGGCGAAGTGGATAGCAGGCGCTTGAGATCTTCGAATGCTTCTTGCGCTTCATTGGTCCACTCGAATTTTTCCGCTTTGTGGAGGAGCTGGTAGAAGGGCAGTGCTTTTTCACCCATCCGACTGATAAATGGACTGAGGGCTGCGATTCGTCCGGCCAGTTGCTAGACGCCTCTTATGTTCTTCGGCTTCTCCATGGCCAGTATGGCTTTTATCTTCTTTGGGTTCGCCTCGATTCCCCTCGCGGAGATGAGATATCCGAGTAGCTGCCCAGATGGTACGCCGAAGGCGCATTTGTCCGGATTGAGCTTGATCCGGTAGCGGTCGAGGTTGGCGAAGGTTTCGCGCAAATCATCGATTAGAGAGGCTTCCTCCTAGGTCTTGATTACTATGTCGTCGACATAGACTTGGATGTTGCGACCCAATTGTTCCTTGAGGCAAGCCTGCATGCACCGCTGGTAGGTGGCTCCCGCGTTTTTTAGCCCGAAGGGCATTGTGTTGTAGCAGAACACACCAAAAGGCGTTGTAAACGCTGTCTTCTCCTGGTCTTCCTCCTTCATTCGAATTTGATTATAGCCTGAGTAGGCGTCGAGGAAGCAGAGGCACTCGCATCCAGCGGTGGAGTCGATGATCTGGTCGATCCGTGGCACCGGGAAGTGATCTTTTGGGCAGTGCTTGTTTAAAGAAGTGAAGTCCACGCACATCCATAGGATGTCCATGTCCTTTTTTGGTACCAGCACCGTATTGGCGAGCCAAGTGATTTCCTTGATCTCGCGTATGAACTTAGCCTTGAGGAGTCTGTTAATCTCCATTCCGACTGCCTACGCTCGTGGCTCAGACAGTCGCCTGATTGTTTGCTTGACTGGCCTTGCGTCAGGGTTCACGTTGAGTGCGTGCTTGATGAATTCCCTGGGAACTCCTAGCATGTCCGCAGGACACCAGGCAAAAATTTCCCAGTGCTCACGGAGGAATTCAACGAGCGCAAGTTCCTCTGCGGGACTCAAGTTGTTGCCGATGAGGGCCATCTTGGCGGGATCCGATGGATGGACCTGCACCTTCTTTGTGTGCACAGATGAGTCGAAGGAGAGGTCAGGTGAGCTTGGCCTACTCAGGGGAGGCAGACTATTGTCTGTCGTCTCTTTCAATCTTGTGAGTTCCTCCTGCATGCGGAAGGACTGGGAGATTCTGTTGAATTCCCTGTCACAACTGTCAGATCACTCAAAGCTCCCGTTGATCGTTATGACGCCGTTGGGACCTAGCATTTTCATCTGCAGGTAGGCGTAGTGGGGTACTGCCATGAACCTGGCGAATGCGACGCGCCCGAGGATGCAATGGTATTGTGAGGGCCAGTCGACGACCTCAAAATCAATGCGCTCGCGCCGGAAGTTCTTCGGCGTGCCGAAGATGACATCGAGGTTGATTTTGCCCGCGGGTATACGCCTTTCCCTGGGACGATGCCATGGAACGTTGTGTCCGACGCCTCCAGGCAGGTTAGAAGGATCCTCATTGCTCGCAAGGTACTCGCGAATATGAGGTTGATGCCGCTTCGGCCATCCATGAAGACGCGACTCATCTCGAAACCTCCAATTTGTGCCTCGAGTACAAGGGGGCAATGACCTGGGCGAGGTGTCTGAGGCGGGTGGTCACATTTGTCGAAAGTGATGCACTACTGGCTGCCACTGAGGTACTCAGTGGTGGATGGTGGCGAGTGCGTGGCTAAGTTGACTTGGCGAGTGATGGCCTTCTGCACCCTGTTGGAGGGGCGCCCCTTCTGGATCATCATGGTACCCATGGCCCGTGGGTACGGTTCGCCCCCGTGGTGTTGATCCGGTGCGGCTCCGTTCGGGGGTGTTCCAGGTGGTGGTGGTGGTGCGCCATGTGCCACGGTGCCTGGAGCGGCTTCGTAGCCTCTTTCGACTGCATTACGGTTCATCCGAACCAATCCCTCGTGCAGCTTGAGGAACTCGCGGCAGTCTTTGAGGAGGTGGCTGGACTTTCTCTTGCCGTCATGCTTGTCGATGTAGAAGTGTACCGTGCATGGCCCGGATAGTTTGTCCTCGATGGAGGTCGCGGGTGCCTCGTCGCGAGTGCGGCGTTGCCATACTTGCGTGGTTTTCCCGGAGTCACAGTATCCACCGCTGTGGTATCCGCTTTTGTGGTTATCATCGCGTCTATCGGCCTAGCCGGCTGCGACCATGTTGACATCGTCGCGGTCATCGTAGATGCGCATGCGGCGCTTGCCTCGGCGGTCGCGTCTGCGTTCGAGTTCTGCCTCCTCGTCAGAGTGAGCGCGATTTTTTACTGAATCTTCTCCATCAGCCCACCGATTCGCGATCTCCATCAGGTGGTCGATGGTCTAGGGCTTTGAGAGGCCCAGCTCCTCCCTGAGCTCTAGGTGGCGGACGCCACCGTTGAATGCGTCAATCGTGCGGTCTTCCGAGATGTTTTCCGCGGAATTCTTGATGATGGACCACCTTTGGATGTAGGAGCGCAGTGATTCGCCAGATCTTTGTGGGCAGCATCTCAGCTCTTCGATTGATGCGGGCCATTTGTATGTGCCACTAAAGTTGCGCATGAAGTTGTACACCAGCTCGTCCCAACTGCGAATGGATCCGCGTGGGAGGTTATTGAGCCATGCCCGAGCGGCGCCCTGCAGCTATAGCTGCAAGCATTGCATGGCAGTACTTCGACCGCCTCCGTGGAGCCTGACGGAGGAGACGTGGTCCTCCAGCCAGATCTTGGGGTCCTGCAGACCGTCTAATTTCAGGTTCTCTGATGGGAGTTTAAACCCTTTAGGCATTCGCTTCTGCCTAATGGATCTGCTGAAGCATCGGGCGCCGCAGAGCTCCCCATCTTCTTCTTCCGTGTCAGTCGACCGAGCACGTCGTGCCCTTGATTTGTCGATCTTGCGCTGCGTGAGGTCGTCGTACGCATCATAGTCACGGTCATGCCGTCGTGAGCGGCGGTGTCGAGACAGGTCGTGACTGTCATCGCTGGATGAGGGCGAGGAGTGGCGCTTTGCTAGCGCTTTCCCCTTTTTGGGTCTGGTACTGGCTCTTTGTCGAGGGCAGCCTCGATTAACCCCAAACCCGTGATCGTAGATCGGTGCATGGCAGTTCGAGGATCTCCAGCTGGCGGTTGGTTATTGAGGAGGTACATGGTGGCTGCCTTCACCGCAGCCTGCGGCGTCCTGGGAACCACGTTGCCTCTCGTGTCGACTGTCATAGAGCCGAAGTCGAGGACTTTCGCGGCCTCTATGCGCTCTTGTTCTGTGAGGTGAGCCATCTGTGACTGCCTCTTCTAGGCGAGGTATTCGTTGCCTCTTGAGGAGGATCCTCCGTAGGAGGAGAGCCCACCACGACGAAGGCTCAATTCGTCCGCTGCCTTTTTACGCGCCTCAAGTTGCGCGATTGTTTGCAGTTGGCGCTTGAATTCTTCCTTCGGGAGCCAATGATAGCCCATCAGCAGTTCCTGCGGGGACCCAAAGGGTAGAGGTGTGCCCCGTAGGGCTTCGCGGCAGCGATCCCACTCCTGCTCGTTGAGCTTGATTACGACGCGTTCGCCGGTTTGCTCATTGATTATGCTGGGAGGTTCGACTGCTCCTCCATTGTTGACGGGAGCGCGATTGCCGCCATTACCGCTGTTGCCACCGTTGCTGGCGTTGGGTGGATCGGTGCCGTTACCGGTGTTACCAATGTTGTCGCGATTGGCGAAGGTGTCGCATGCGTTGATGATAGCGCACATGAAGTGATTGGGGAAGCTGTTGCTTCCACAACTTTCAGATCCGGAACCGTAGGTTCCATCTTCAGTGGCCAGATTGCTCAGATCGGAATCGCGACTGCTATCGCTGATCGTGTTCTCGACTACCACCGGGGCGTTGAGCTCGCGGAGGGTGCCTATCGATGGAGGGAACCATGATGCCGGGGCATTTGCCAGTGCTGTCGGCTGATCAGGCATGCAAAGCGTGCCCATCTGACCAACTTGGAAGCGGAAGCTCCCAATCGCCAGGCTGATTCCGTCGCCCACGGACTTGAAAGTCGGGCGGGTGGCCGACGTGTGGACGGTGAAGTCGAAGGCGCCGAAGAGCTAGCGAATCTCCGCTGTTGCGGAGTTGTAGATCGCACTTGATGGGGCCGAAGAAGCCGCAACATCAGCACTCCCACTTCCCACAGACGGTGCCAATTGACGAGGGTTTAACTCATCAATGCCCATTGTTATGGACTTGGGTTTTGGAGAAGGAGGGAGCGCTGGAGACATCTATCGGCTAGCAAACAAGCACACAGGGGACAAAGGATTTACCCAGGTGCAGGCCTCGTAGAGGTCCCTACTCCTGCTTGTCTGCTCGTGGAATTATCGAAGGAGTCGAAAGTTACAATGGTGCGCAGATGCAATCTGGTGAGGGTTGTGGAAACTAGGGTTGCGTGTGTCCTCCTCGCCGCCCCCTCCTAGCCTTTATATAGATAGGCTAGGTCTCGAGTAGCAGGTCGAGTCAGTTACAAGTTAGGGTTTTCCCCTTCAAACTTTCTATCTTTAGCTTCTTCTTGTTCTTCAAGCAATCGAGAGTCCGCAAGTCACTCGAATCCTTTCATCCGGGCCTTGGCGACACCGTGGGCCTGTACGTATTTGGACCGTATATACCAAGCTCGAGTACCTGTAAGGTATACCCATGTCAGTTCCTGTCATGGTAGGCTCGGATGGTAGCCTTAGTTTCGTCGAGGCGTCCTCTGAGTGCCTCGGTGACTTCGTCCTGCAGGAGAGTGCACGTTTCCACAAGATTCTTCTTCTCCTCCATGAGCTTGTTGATTATCTTGATGGCCTATTCTTGCATGTTCAAGTTAAGGTCAAGCACTTTCTGCAGCCTCACGACGTCACATGCAGAATCTAGGGAGATCTCCTTCTGCACAGATAATTACTTGCGTAGGCTCTCATTAGCTTGGGTGAGGGAGCGTGCAAGCCCATGTTGGTTGTCAATCTTGGCACTGATCGCGACCACCTTTTCACGGTACTGGCCCTTTGATCGCTGCATTGTTCATGTTAATTGAAATATGAATTCTATAATTACACCCCAGGTTCTAGGTGAATACTGATATAGATAAAAAAATCCCGTTGAATTTATTGACCGGAGTGATAAAAAATGGACCTAGAGATCTATTGATGACCATGATAAACTAATCCTAATCACAAAAATCCATAGTGAATCTATGAACAGAGGTATTAAGGAAAGACCAAGAGATCCAGTCATATTCATGAAAACTAATTCAACTCACAAAAGAAGAAGAAACCCTAATGCAGGGCGGACACGATCTAAGGAATCCACATCACAACTCGGAGAAATAACAGTGTGGAGATTTGCTACCTCGCTGAGACATGGAACAGGGCCGAATGGGTCCTACAACGCCTCCGTCGTGGTGGATTTTGGCTCCAGGGCCGGCCTGTAATACGTAGAAGAGGAAGAGCAAGAAGAAGAAGAAAAACAAGAAGAAGCTGAATAAGATCATGATGGAGAGGGAGATGGAGAAGAAGTAGAACAAGAAGACCGTAGCGGGAGGAGCCCTCGCCTGCTAGAACATTTGGCGCCATTGTCGAGGGAGATTGGGCCTCGATGAGAGGGGGGCTTGAGCGGCTGGTAGAGCAAGAAGTGCCTCGCGGCGATTTCTCTCCCTTTTCTCCGCAAGGATCGTCGACCGGCCTCTCCCCCTCCTCAGGGGAGCCATGGCTTGCAGGGTGAGGGTGGCGGTGGCAGGAGGAAGAAGATAGTGATTAGTGTGGGAGAAGAGTCAAAGAGTACAGGCCATGGTCCAGTAGTACTAGTACTATTATACAAGACCACCGTGTACGGTTTACCTTCTCAAAAAAGCCAGGGGCAGGGGTAGGGAATCGATGGGACTTGTCTTTATTGCGATGGACACTTCAATGGTCTTCGGCGCCGCCCAAAATACAGTATATAATAAGGGGAGTGCGAGCTGGGTGGTCATCACGGGCATCGGCGCACACGTTTCGCGTGCGTGTGTCACATGTTGATGGGGCAATGATGCGTGCAACTACTGCATGATCACGTCGGCATGTCGAACTCCACGTCGACAGGCACGCACGGGATATTTACGAGTCTTATATATGTTGTGCCACTTTCGTTGTGATCAAATTATGTTCAGTACGCGAGATATTACTTTTTTTATAATCGACAAATGCATGTGTGGACACGACGCACGAAACCACTACTCATCCTTGATCAGATCGGCACCCCACTCTGTGTACCCGCCATCGACCATTTGGAGCAACTACCTCGAGCACGATGCCCCCTTGCCGTGGCAATGGCAGGTCCAAGCCGTCCACTGACCGTCCTATGTCCCCGGCTCTTCGTTGCATCGTTCGCGCTCACGAGTCGCCTGCTGAAGCAGCACGTCGTGTCCGACCACGCCAGGTTCCATCGACATCGCTACTCGAGGAAACCGCGACGTCGAAGCTCGTACCGGCCATGTAGGAGGAGCGTGGGGTACCTGTAGCGTGGGCGAGCGCAAAGCAGCAGCCAGGACGGGGGCGCGTGTTGCACCGGTGAGTACGGACAAGAAGAGGAACGAGAAGAAGACCAGGAAGAAGAGAGGAGATGGCTATTTAGACGAGTCCGACTCAGCCAATAAGGAGGCGGTCATCGATCAGTTGGAGGCAGAAGCGGAGGAGAGTGACGTGGACCCGTGGGACTACGAAGAGGAGGAGGACTCCGACGAGGAGATAACGCTCTTATTCGAGAAGGGGGTGGTGTCGAGCCATCAGAGGAGGACACCGACGGCGGCGATGGCAGGGACCATGGCGTTGACGAAGACAAGGACGAACCGGAAGACGAAGACGATGGCTTCTTTGAAATATGATCATTTATTTTATTTATTTTAGTTAGATAGATGGATTTTCATTCGTTTATGGAGGTAAAGTATCAGTGGCACGGATAGAGACATGGCACGGGTTGACCATGCATAAAAAAGTTGAGAAGGGAGGGGTTATCTTGCCCATTGGATCACATAGTATCAACGGTTGGTGGAGATGATCTGTGGGACATCTGTGTCAGCCAATCAGGGCGTAGCACCCAGAGTGAGCACACGTTTGGGATCTCCACACGTTTGGGCTTTTGTGAGATTTGTGACCGAGAGAGAGGGTAAATCTCTTTTCACAATCCGCCTATGGATCCACCAGTGTCATTGCATGTATGTTCTTCTCATTAACCACAGCTAGAGTCATTGCATGTGTGTTCTTTTCACATACCACATATGGAACCACCATTGTCCTTGAAATGTGTATTCTTTCAGTAACCACAACCGGAGTCATTTCATGATTGTTCTTTTCACATACCACATATGGATCCACCAGTGTCATTGAAATGTGTGCTCTTTTTACTAACAACAACCAGAGTCATTACATGTGTGTTCTCTTCAGAGACCACACATGGATCCACCAGTGTCATTGCATGTGTGTTCTTTTTACTAACAACAACTGGAGTCATTGCATGTGTGTTCTTTTCACATACCACATATGGATCCACCGGTGTCATTGGAATGTGTGTTCTCTTCAGAGACCACACATGGATCCACCAGTGTCATTCCATGTGTGTTCTTTTTACTAACAACAACTAGAGTCATTTCATGACTATTCTTTTCACAAACCACATATGGATCCACCAGTGTCATTGAAATGTGTGTTCTTCTCATTAACCACAGCTAGTGTCATTGCATGTCTGTTCTCTTCAGAGACCACACATGGATCCACCAGTGTCATTGCATGTGTGTTCTTTTTACTAACAACAACTAGAGTCATTGCATGTGTGTTCTTTTCACATACCACATATGGATCCACCAGTGTCAATGAAATGTGTGTTCTTCTCATTAACCACAGCTAGTGGCATTGCATGTGTGTTCTCTTTAGAAACCACACATGGATCCACCAGCGTCATTGCATGTGTGTTCTTTTTACTAACAACAACTAGAGTCATTGCATGTGTGTTCTTTTCACATACCACATATGGATCCACCAGTGTCATTGAAATGTGTGTTCTCTTCAGAGACCACACATGGATCCACCAGTGTCATTGCATGCGTGTTCATTTTACTAACAACAACCAGTGTCATTACATGTGCGCTCTTTTCACATACCACAACCAGAGTCATTGCATGTGTGTTCTCTTCAGAGACCACACATGGATCCGCCAGTGTTATTGCATGTGTGTTCTTTTTACTAACAACAACTGGAGTCATTCAAATGTGTGTTCTCTTCATAGACCACACATGGATCCACCAGTGTCATTGCATGTGTGCTCTTTTTAGTAACAACAACCAAAGTCATTGCATGTGTGCTCTTTTTACTAACAACAACCAGAGTCATTGAAATGTGTGTTCTCTTCAGAGACCACACATGGACCCACTAGTGTCATTGGATGTGTGTTCTTTTTACTAACAACAACTGGTGTCATTGCATGTGTGCTATTTTCACATACCACATATGGATCCACCAGAGTCATTGCATGTGTGTTCTCTTCACAGACCACACATGGATCCACCAGTGTCATTGCATGTGTGTTCTTTTTACTAACAACAACTGGAGTCATGGCATGTGTGTTCTTTTCACAAACCACATATGGATCCACCAGTGTCATTACATGTGTGTTCTTCTCATTAACCTTAGCTAGAGTCATTGCATGTGTGTTCTCTTTAGAGACCACACATGGATCCACAAGTGTCATTGCATGTGTGTTCTTTTTACTAACAACAACTGGAGTCATTGCATGTGTGTTATTTTCACATACCACATATGGATCCACCAGTGTCATTGAAATGTGTGTTCTCTTCAGAGACCACACATGGATCCACCAGTGTTATTGCATGTGTGTTATTTTTACTAACAACAACTTGAGTCATTGCATGTGTGCTCTTTTTACTAACAACAACTAGAGTCATTGCATGTGTGCTCTTTTTATTAACAACAACCAGAGTCATTGAAATGTGTGTTCTCTTCAGAGACCACACATGGATCCACCAGTGTCATTGCATGTGTGCTCTTTTTACTAACAACAACCAGTGTCATTCAATGTGTGCTCTTTTCACATACCACATATGGATCCACCAGTGTCATTGCATATGTTTTCTCTTCAGAGACCACACATGGATCCACCTGTGTCATTGCATGTGTGTTCTTTTTACTAACAACAACTAGAGTCATTTCATGACTATTCTTTTCACATACCACATATGGATCCACCAGTGTCATTGAAATGTGTGTTCTTCTCATTAACCACAGCTAGTATCATTGCATGTGTGTTCTCTTCAGAGACCACACATGGATCCACCAGTGTCATTGCATGTGTGTACTTTTTACTAACAACAACTGGAGTCATTGCATGGGTGTTCTTTTCACATACCACATATGGATCCACCAGTGTCATTGAAATGTGTGTTCTCTTCAAAGACCACACATGGATCCACCAGTGTCATTGCATCTGTGTTCTTTTTACTAACAACAACTAGTGTCATTGCATGTGTGTTCTTTTCACATACCACATATGGATCCACCAGTGTCATTGAAATGCGTGTTCTTCTCATTAACCACTGCTAGAGTCATTGCATGTGTGTTCTCTTCAGAGACCACACATGGATCTACCAGTGTCATTGCATGTGTGTTCTTTTTAGTAATAACAACTGGAGTTACTGCATGTCTGTTCTTTTCACATACCACATATGGATCCTCTAGTGTCATTGAAATGTGTGTTCTCTTCAAAGACAACACATGGATCCACCAGTCTCATTGCGTGTGTGCTCTTTTTACTAACAACAACTGGATTCATTGCATGTGTGCTCTTTTCACATACCATATATGGATCCACCAGTGTCATTGCATGTGTGTTCTCTTCACAGACAACACATGGATCCACCAGTGTCATTGCATGTGTGTTCTTTTTACTAACAACAACTGGAGTCATTGCATGTGTGTTCTTTTCACATACCACATATGGATCCACCAGTGTCATCCAAATGTGTGTTCTCTTCAGAGACCACACATGGATCCACCAGTGTCATTGCAAGTGTGTTCTTTTTACTAACAACAACTAGAGTCATCGCATGTGTGTTCTTTTCACAAACCACATATGGATCCACCAGTGTGATTGAAATGTGTGTTCTTCTCATTAACCACAACTAGAGTCATTGCATGTGTGTTCTCTTCATTGCATGTGTGTTCTTTTTACTAACAACAACCAGAGTCATTGCATGTGTGTTCTTTTCACAATCCACGTATGGATCCACCAGTGTCATTGCATGTGTGCTCTTTTTACTAACAACAACCAGAGTCATTGCATGTGTGTTCTCTTCAGAGACCACACATGGATCCACCAGTGTCATTGCATGTGTGTTCTTTTTACTAACAACAACTGGAGTCATTTCATGACTATTCTTTTCACATACCACATATGGATCCACTAGTGTCATTGCATGCGTGTTCTCTTCAAAGACCTCACATGGATCCACCAGTGTCATTGCATGTGTGCTCTTTTTACTAACAACAACCAGAGTCATTTCATGTGTGTTCTTTTCACATACCACATATGGATCCACCAGTGTCATTACATGTGTGTTCTTCTCATTAACCACAGATAGAGTCATTGCATGTGTGTTCTCTTCAGAGACCACATATGGATCCACCAGTGTCATTGAAATGTGTATTATTTTCAACTACAGCCGTTGGCCACAAACAATCGGGACACAAAGCTAACCAGCAACCGCTCTGGGCTTCTAGAAGACCCGATCCCTGATTGTTAGGCATCGTTGGATCAGGGTGCATGGACGATAAGGATGTCCTTCGCGAGGGCGATCCGCGAGAAGTCTGTTCTGCGAACTGATTGGTAGTGGTAACAACGCTGGGCCTACGTCCTTGCCCTTATCCCCTTAACCTCGGGGCCGAAGCTCAGGTCGTGTTCCTTCATCGCCATGGAGAGGGAGAGGCCCAAACTCAGCTTGCACGAGGCTCAGATGTTCGCCCACACGACATACTCGCGCCGCCGTTCGCGAGGCTTCCAGCCGGCTTCGAGCTCAGCTACGTCGGGGTTCCTATCGCGACAATGCGTTGGCGACGCAGATCGAGGAGCGCCGCCACCAGCTGTCGGAGCAGAACAGGGCAATGGCAAGGTACTCGTGCACGAGCACGTACTAGCGAAAGTTGTTCAAGAAGGAGCGGGCTGCGTTGATTGAGTTATGCGGAACCCACCGGCGGGAGATCCACCCGGATCTGCGCAACCCCGAAGGGAGGCAGCGCTTTTGGGCAGTGCCTGGGTGTATGACCACCACCGTTATCAATGCAGCGCGCCGTGAAGAATCCATGAGGAGGAGGAACGCTGCCGGGAACGTCAGCAGCGATTCCGATGTGGAGGAGGCTGGCAGCGACGCAGACAACATCGTCAATGATGGACACTGGGGGAGCGTCACAGTCGATTAGGGCCACTTAAGCATAAATTAAATATATGTACGGTATCTTAAATCCCTCTTTGGATCTGGGTCACTTGAGTTATGGTCGATTATCATCATAATCTATATATGCTGGCCATGTTTTAGTTGTCTTTGTCTTTGAAACTAGTCGATCGAAACTCACCGGATCCTGAAAATAAAGTCCGCGCGTTCCTGGCATATCTGATGGGACAATACGTTGACTCTGCTCCTAGCACTTGATGGCACAGCCATAATTTGGAGTGTGCTAGAGGAGAAGGGGTCAAGCGTGTTGTAATAGTGTACTACTCCTGTCCAGATATAACTGACTCGTTTTTTTAGATATTTAATAAATGTGTCTATACCCAAAACATGTCTAGATACATGTTTTAGGTTTCTCTGTCTTTCAAACTAATCAAAACTCGTCAAATTCTGAACAGACAAAGTCATTGCGTTCACATTTGATGGGACAATACGCTGACTCTGCTACTTGATGGCACAGCCACAATTCTGGAGTGCGACAGAGGAGATGGGAATGCAAGGGAGATGGGAACTAGTAGCCGCGTCCAAATGCAGGTAAAAAGTTAATGTAATAATATTTAAAAAATTGTAATCTGATCCACATGACCCCATTACAGACACGTTGCGTGCGCCAGATATAAATATAGACGACACAACTAGTTTAGTTTCAATGATATAATTCAACACACAACATTACTGTGCCCGCATCTTTCTGCTCCTCTTATTAGTCTGCTAGCCCACGTTGCATTAAGAATCAGTTGATGAGGATAAAAAAATGATAAAATGGAAAATAAAACAATTTTTAAGCTTACCTTTTATCCGGAAAAATAGTACAAAGATGAAATTGGCAGGGATTTATTATTTCTCCTGCAGTTAGCCAAAAGATCCTCAAGAACATCCTCAATCACCCCTGCAACTTCTTCATATTCTAATACACCTCTATTATTTGCCCTTTCCTCCCCGTTCCGCTTACCCTTTTGTTTCTTTTCACACCCTTTTCTTGCCGGCACCTCCACTTCTTCATAAATTGGCTGCTTACGTATGTTTTCTCCCGAGTGCTCATCACCGTCTTCGCGCTGCTCTTCCTCTAGTTCTGGCTAAGAAGCCTCATTTTCTGCCACCGGGGTGTGAACAAGGACAATATCATGTGTAACTGGGTTTTTGCACAACCTCTTGATATGGACGAATTCTCCACAACGTTTGCATTTCCTTTTCCTAGCTCCCAGTCTTGAACCTTTATCGGTGGAGGCTTCGATCCTTAGCTTTCTAGGCTTCCTAGGTGGCCTCCTAAGAACTGGTGGTTGAAGTTTGAACCGTGGATCGACAATATCCCAATCATTTTCATCGGCCATAGGTGGTACGTTTTTTGCATAAGTTGCAGCAAACTTGTCAACGGAGAAATAGTTGTCGAGATAGTTCTCTATTTCAGCTCTGCTACCTCTAAGCTTTAAGATGAAGTAAATTGCATGGTGACATGGCAGACTAGTAATCTGCCACTGCCTGCATGAACAAGTCTTGTTTCCAATGTCTACAGTGTACCTCCGTTCACTTCCATGCTTGTATTCTGCATAAACCTCAGCCAATGTTCTAGAACTTCTAACCATCCTCATATTTATCGTTCCCATTGCCCTAGTTCTTGCATTCAGTAACATAACCACCTTTGGAACTATTTTATGGCTTAAAAAATTTCTTGCACAAATTATTTGCCTTAAATCTATCTTCACCATTATGCACTGTCTTATTGCATCCAACAAAATAACAATTCCAAGTGTCTTCATGCCCGAAACCTTATCATTGAAACTCTCTGCCAAATTATTGCAAACAAAATCCACCTTGCTTAACTCACCAAACTTGCTTCTGGCCCATAGCTTGGTGAGATGTTCTTCAAGGTATTTTTTTCACCTTTGGCACTACATACATGTATTGCAAGTAAGTAGCATGCGTGCTTGGGGTGTATGTGTATGCTAATCGCCACAAGTCCTCTTCAAAGATCTTTCCTTTGAACTCCTTCGTGAAGTTAGTAGTGAGGTGCTGCATGCATTCCCTATGCTCAACCCCAGGAAACACAACATCAACAGCATTATCAAGACCCTCGCATGCACCGGTGTGTATCACCAAGCTTTCAAGGTGACCAATTACTTCCCGTAGTCTATGCATGAACCATGTCCAGCTTTCATTTGATTCACCCTCAAGAATAGCATAAGCTACGGGTAGAAGCCAATTATGTGTGTCCAAAGTACAAGCAGAAGCAACATGTCCCATGAACTTCCCTGTTAAAGAAGTTCCGCCTATGGCCAAGTATGGCCTGCAACCGTCTAGGAACCCCTGCCAGCATGCCTTCAGGAAGACAAAACATCTCCTGAAGCATATCTTATCTGCCTTCTTATACCTGACCCAACTCGAGACCTTTTCTCTTCCTTTCACAACCTCGTAATCCATGTCAACAACACTACCAGGTGATGTTTTCTCTACCTGCGCTTTGAAACTATACAACATATGAAAACGTTCATTCCACTAGCCTTGAATGAAGTCTAGAGACATCTCCTTCCCATCAAAGACTCTGTGGTAAGGAATCAGAATGTTAAAGTTTTTGATAATCTTTGCTCTGAGTTCAGCAGGTCCAATGTTATGATCCTGCCTCACCCATTCAAGTACAGTAGCAGCAATACAGTTGGTAGTCGCCGGTCTAATTTTATCACTTAAAGAAGTATTAGGGTAGTTTTGTTTCTTCGTGTTTACTTTGATCTACATTCGATAAGAATCCAAATAATTCAGAGCTAGTTATCAGCAGAATAAATATGAGAAATACTAAAACTAAATGTAGATATTGCAACCTGAAATGGGTGTCCACCCCGCATTGGAGATGCATGTAATCTCCATTTACACACATTATTTTCCCTACAGTGCACCCTAAATCTCTTTTGGTCGCTTTTTTCAATGATAAATTCGAACCCAACTCTGATTGCATAGGTTGCAACTGCATATCTGCAGTCCTCCACATTATCAAAGACAGTCCCCTCAACAATTGTAGGATTGTCCCCGTCAAAGTGTATCACTGGCCTGTCCTTGTCTTTGTCGTCGTATCTATATCCCATTTCCACATCTTCACATTCCTCTTCCTCATCAGTCCCATAGTCAGGCTCAAAGTTCGAATCAACCAAATATTCCCTACTCTCCATCCTATCATGGTCAGCAGCCATGTCTGGATATGCTTTCTCATCATCATCCGCACCGCCACACATTTCAGTGTCTTCATGCTCGCTTGACAAAACATCATGCTCAAGGACAAGCTGTACAGACGTCCTGCGGTTACCAACACATATCCTTGCCATCACTACAGGACTAGAAATGCTAATTGGGGTATGCAGAAAAGGAATCACAGTTCTTACCCTTCAATGTGGACGCACGGCACCTTCTCTAGGATCCATACCTCCAAAGCTCTGCACCCTGCTTCCTCTTCCCCTGTTTCGTTGTCCTCTGTGCTCTCTAGACTTGAAGGAGATTCCGTGCTCTCCAGCCGCGCAGGACCCATCTCCGTGTTCTCAAGCCTCGCATGATCCATCTCTGAGCGGGATCTAGATCATCAGCATCGTTGGACCCCTAACCCAACGGCTGACTCTCGGTTTTCGTTTCTAGACGCGCTTGGGCGGTGGATGGCGGCAAGGAGATAGGGCAGGGAGGGGATGGGAGGGGACGTGAGGGGATGGCAGGGAGGGGAGGGCGGGAGGACGATGGACCAAGGGGACGACGAGAGCGGTGCACAACTGAGCGGAGTGGCGGTGGCAGGAGCAGAGGAGCGGAGGGGAGCGGAGCTGGTTGCGACAAAGCATGGAAAATTGCACAATAATGTGTTCATGGGCCGCACCAGCCCTCGAACCTAGGATGCGTGCCATCGAAGGTGGAGGAGGCCGGCCCACCAGTCAGAAAACATGCCACCTATCAGCGCACTATGCACGGTAGCACTTCAAGGAATTTTTTAGCAGGTCCCACATGTCAGTCTGTTTGATCAAAACTTGCATGTAGTGCATGGCTGGTTCACGCGCTAGTTCCGAAAAAAAGCCCGTTGATCCAAACTTGAAGTGGCAGTTCCGCTTCTTCTCCCTCGTCTCCTCGTCTCATCACAGTGGTAGTTCCGCTTCGTCTCCCTCGTCTTTTCTCCTTTTTTTCTTCTCCTCGCAGTGGTAGTTCTCCTTTCTTCCTTGATCAAAACATTCCTGCATGTAAGCCATGGCCAGTAGCCGAATGAAGAGGAACTGGTCCGATCTCCCGGCCGACCCACTTCGCAAGATCGCAGACTACTTGCTGGAGAAAGAGGAGTACGTCGACACCTATGCTGCTTGTCAGGAAGTCTGCACCGATTGGCGCCACAATTTAAAGGTGCTCGAATTCCATCTCAACAACAGGATCATGATAGATCACACACTTCCAGACGTTGGCGACTTCACCTTCCTCAAACTCGCCACTGGTCGTTGCTTCAGGACAAATCTAATGGACATCCATCGCATGTTCACATTCACATCCGATATTTATTGGTATTTTCCATTGTAAACATCTTAGTGCTAACTGATGCCCTCTTCTTCCAAAATATTCTACTTCGTCGGTGTTTCTCGTGGCATCATCGTGCTTGCTCAGAGGGTGGAGCCGTACCAGATTCGGCTTCTGAACCCAATCACTCATAAGTACAACACTGAGTTTCAAGCACACATACCATCTGATCTTCTGCAATCTGTCATCGTGACGAAGTCCGCGACGATGGTGTTTGTTTGCACTGATTATCAAGATCATATTGCATGGACTGATCAGAGCACCTCAATGGGGCAAATCAATGAATCATTTGGAGAAGGATTGTATTCGCCACCTCCTGGTACGCTTCTGGACTGCATGACGGCATTCTGAGGGGAAGTACATGCATTACTTGAGAATGGAGACATCTTGTCAACCAACATCCAGTTAGAGCAGCGCGCGAGCACTGTCACGATGGCCAAAATAATTTCAGCCCCAGTCTTTGAACATGTACATAGAACTTGCAAATTTTACCTTGTGGAGTCAGATGGTGATCTGCTTCTTGTGTTGAACGGGGATTTCGCCAAAGGGCAACCGGTGTTGTACCGGGTGGACACGGAGAACCGCTCTCTCGAGGCCGTCGGTGACATTGGCAGTCGTGCCCTCTTTGTTGATTACAATCGGTCTATCTCCATTGACACCAGGTTACACCCCACAGTTAAACTCGGTTGCATATACTACAGGAATTATATCATACTGTATGATCATGAGGTTCAAGCCTGGAAAGAGGAACCAACAATGGTAATGCATAGCTTAAGTCTAGAACATACACCGAGGCCTTACCCTCTGGACAAGATACTGGAAGCACATTGTAGACGGAGAGAGTTCTCTGAATATGTATCCTAGCACGCGGGAGCCGCCGACGACGAAATATATAGGGGAGAATGAATCCTATATTCATCCTAGGTTATTTGCTAGCATTTTTAGGTCTATTTTTTGAAGTAGAAATTTGTACTGTATTTATATTATTTCGATCAGCAGTATGCATATTACCTTTCATACAAAATTGTAATGTATTTAATTTTAGTACTTTCAGAATTCAAAGTATTTATTTTTAGTAGCTTCGTTTAGAATTCTCTGTGTTCGACATGGGCATCAGCTCAGCGCCGGAATTCAGGTTCCACATGGAAAATTGCACAATAATGTGTTGGTGGGCGGCACCAGCCCTCGAACCTGAGATGCACACTCTCGAAGGTGGAGGAGGCGGGCCTGCCAGTCAGAAAACATGCCACGTCTGCATCCCCTGTTTTTGATGCCCTTTAAAAAAAGAAAACACGCCACATCGTTATCCCTCGTTTCTGATGGTGTTGCCACAATCGACAGTATATGGTGGCATAGAAATAATATTGTATAAACATAAGGGCACAGTCGTCAACATTTCTAAAATGAAACCCGGTCTCCTACCTATCCTGGTACATTGCCCGATGAGGTGGATAGATACGACCAATCTTTTTAATACGTTCGCACTCTTATGCTGAGAAGGGAAATAAAGATTGAGCAGTTAATGCAACGAGTGTCGAATTATTACCCTCTAAGGAAATGGGAGATGGTTATTTTCATGCGTGCCTGTAGTCCAAACCTACTGTCAGTCTTTCACTCCACTTCTCCGACCAACCACAGTTCATCTTGCGTAGCTCCTCTGCGCCGCACCACCTAGGGTAACATGGCCCCGCCTAAGCAGCCACCGCCACCACAGCCGCCGCGACAACCGCCAAAACTGAGGTATTTAGCCCCTCTAAGGTAGGCCATGAAGCTCTACTTTAAGGCTGGTCTCCCATTGCCCTGCCAGGCGGATGATTTCTCCGAATATGCCGAATCAGCCGTGACGGTGACGGCGACGGCGACAACGACATCGTCGGCGCCAGATGCGGCAAGCAGGGCCAAGAGAGCCATGTGGAGAAATCGCGCGGCGGCATTACGGCATTCTCTAGGAAGTGGGAACGAGGTACGTATCAAATCGTTCATGAGAGCATGCTACCGAGGGTACACACCCTCGAATAGGGCAGCGCCAAGGTCTAGGAACTCTCGCGTCCACGCTTCAGCGCGGGCTACCTTACCGCAGTGGGGGAGGCTGGGAACACGCCGTCTGCGGCAAAGACGCTCCATCCTACGCACCGCCGGAGGCCGTACCATGGCAGTGACCAAGTGTCTACACTCAGCATGCTGGATTGTTCGACAGCCGGAGCCGGCGGCGGGCATTAGTTCAGCGCCGGAATTCAGGTTCGAGTTCACATGGACCTACGACCCTGAGAAGGAGATGCCGAATTTCAGTTTCGAAGAAATCGTTGCGGCGGCATGGATGGTCCAACTAAACCATGACTAGCGCACGCAAATCGCTCATGCATGAACGATGCAGTTTTCTTGTAGTTTGGCGGGAAGGCAATAGATCAGTTTGGGTTAAATGATCAAAAAATTATGTCCTCTCAAGGCAATTGGCTAGCCAACTTTTCTGGTGGAGATCTGTAGTTTCTTCAGTGTAGAATAGTTAAGTTCAGACTAAAGAATGGCTTTTGTAGATGAAATGCTGACGAATTGTTCTATAAACTAGTAGGAAGTTTAGCCCACTTTTGTGCAGGTATAAGACCCCTTTGTATGGAAGTACTACTATTGTAAGCAAATACTATCAAGTATCTATTTCCTTCAATTACTAGTCGTGGTTAAATCCAGTTAACTGGCATTTTTTATCCCAGACTACGGATTTTGCATTTGTTGTCTGTGTTGTAAACCATTTTTCCTTTGTCTTGTGTTGTCAGCAAAATGGTCCTGCAGTTCAACGTGTTACAAATATAGCTACCTTGCATTTGAAGAGGAGATGGACTACATTTTCCTGGCATCCACAGATTTGACATTGCTCATTGCCAGACCACCCTCTTTTCATGAGCTTGTCCTTGGTTATTCACAGAAATTATAAAGCACGGTGTTTGACAACATCGATTCAAACTATTACACACACACTACATCAAATTCATTACCCACACATACTACATCGATTCAAACTATTACGCACACATACTACTTCAAACTATTACACACACGTACTACATCGATTCAAACTATTACACATTTTTAGTCGATGCTAACTTCCTGCTACGCTCTCCATACTGCAAATTCATTAGCCACACATACCACGGCAATTCACTAGAGCTCTGTCTTCACTCGAGGGAGATCAGAACCACCAACTCGTCCAAGCCCAGTTCCCCCACCAAAACTGTGTGCGCCGTCACGAAACGGTGGTGGTCCTGTTCCATCGATCCTTCTAGGCCAACACTGCGGGCGACGAGGACGCTTTCTGGCAGCCTCTTCGGGGCCCTGAATGCCATGTACTGATTTGAAAACCTCCTCCAGGTGGATGATGACCGGGTGCTTCTAGCAAAGTTGTCGCCCTGCCCTGCTTGGAATCTGCACCTCGTACATCTTAGGAACATCATCAAGATCATCAAGCCACGCCTTTACCTCGATGACCCATCTGTCGCTCGATGGCACGATTTCCACCAGCTCGCCGCCAAGGCTACTAACGACCTGCTTGAGGGCCTGTGGCTCCCAAGCATCCAATGGGAGGCCGTCAAAGCCGAGTTTGGAGAAGATTCGAAGCTGCCCCAAGCAATCATCCCACCCACATGCGCGATGCCAACGCATGAAGCTCATTTTCTCCCCGTAGCACTGGAAATAACTGGAAGAATGCAGAACACGCTCGGTGTCTGTGCTGTGCTCAAACCGGACGAAAAAATTGAATGGCGGTGCACATACCTCAATCTTGACCTCATTTCGTCCGATCCCAAATTGAGACCTGAAAGCCGACAGCAACTCTGCTGGTGACACGGCGGGACGGACGCCCAGCATGGTGGCCATGAAAACATGGTCGTCGAATTGTTGTGCCAGGGCTACCATGACTAGGGTGTGTGGCAGCACACAACTTCCCGAGGCCAGTCGCCGGCCTGGATTGCCCGATGGGACGCGCTCCACCATGCGAGAAGGACTAGCCAGAGGCGAGATATTAGTTCGAGGACGCGAAGCTCCGATACGGCGGATGATGCGACGGTGACGGCTGCAAGCTTCGATTAGAGGCGTGGGAGGTTGACCGGACATGGCGGGGACACAAATTAGAGCAAGTGCGAGCTCCGATCTGAGACGAGCAGCCAGAGCTGAGCAAATTTTATGGGGAGGGGAGCAGGGGAGAAGACCAGAACAGAGCAAAGAAATAGATCTGGTCCACGCAGGGGTAAGCTAGTCCACGACCGCAAAAGATAACAGGGAATACTGATAGGGCGGACCAAGAAGAGTTGACCTGATGGCGGTATTTGAGTTCAACCGTTTTTCGTCTGGTTCAAACGATCGTTTGGCCGTTAGATTTGTATTCACCCCCATTTGGCCCTTCTGAACAATTGAACATTCTACTATGGCCCCTCCGTGCGATTGATGACAACTCGGGTACCGCGGTGCACTCACCCGGGAAATTTGGTACCGCAAATGAACAATCCCCCCACTAGGTGTTGTCCCCGAGGTTCAGGTCGGCTGGAGAATCCAGCTGGGTCGAAGCTCTCTTCTGCCTTCTGCCATCTGCGAGGGGTGATCAGCACCCAGCCCTAGTACTTGGTGGGGTTTTGAATCACAAAAACAAACATAAACGGTAGTTTCTGCGTTAGTTATGTATGAGGAGAATGTAGTTTACAGTTCATTTGTTAAGGTGGGAAAATATGCCGTTTCGTGCTAGGCCAACAACTTTGTCCTTTTCTCAGTGAGCATTGGCCATTAAGCTGTGTCCTTGTCGGCCGTGAGCCGGGTTGCGTTCTGCAGCCGGAACCGAAGGGGTAGCTAGTAAGCATACTACATGGTACTTTAGATTTCTGTTATCGGTGTCGAGCGAGCGAGCGCAACCGGAACATCCAGATGTTTTTGTCTTCCTTGTGACTTTTCGTGTAGGGGTCCTCGGGTTTGTGATCTTGCCGAACTGGCAGTCGGGTTGCATTTTACCACCAGAACCGAAGAGTGATCCCTTAGAGCCGCATACAGTACTTCACCATTTGGAATGCGCAGCTGTCTAGGCCAGCCGGTGAGTCCTAGAGAGATCGCTGAAGCCAGGGTAAAAAATAATGCAGCAAGAAATGCCAAATGCAGCATGAAATGCCAAATGATTATGGAGTCCCTGAGACTGTGTCGAGACTCCTCAGCTTGTTCATTACATAAAAGTAAGATACATACACTTCTTGTTTAAGTGTAAAATGGGCGAAGCAGGTTCACATTCCATGGACGCTCAGTTTCTTCGTTAGAATGTTCCATCTTGTTCTTGCCGGTTGTTGGGTGTCGATGAGGTAGTATCAGTTGTTCTGCAGCGCCCGGCTGATGATGAATTTCCCTTCCCAAGGGGGAGATAGCTTGTGCATCCCCTAGGTGTTTTGTACCAATCGCAACACCAGGTCACCCTCCTGGAACATGACATGGTGGATCCAGCTAACGTTAAGGGTGAAAATGGTAAGGATTATTTCCGACCGACCGACCGACCGTAGGCTTATGGAAGGAAAATATGGATTCGGTCAGATAGTTGCCAGATATGGTCACGGATATGGCTAGTGATTAACTGATACGAAAAGAATGTGGTTTTACTAATATCCGTCCGTATCTGAAAATATACCATATTTGATGGTAATATCTGGCAAAATATCCGACAACTAGTACCTCAATCTTCAGGCCCACTAATATATAAAATTGCATCCCATCCCAAACTTGGTAATCCCTTTATCAATGGATCGTCGATCATTAACTATTGCAATTATAATGAATTTTCGCCATACATATTTTGTTATGTCATATGATCAATGGATCATGCAGCATTAACTATTGCAATTATATAATTTGTCGGACCTATTTTGAATCATGATCCGACAAAATGTCTATCCGCGGCCGAACCTTATCCGCCCCGTATTCGATCCATATTCATAACCGGCATGCTCCGATTTCGTATTCGTATCCGCACACTATCCGCTCCGACTCCGTATCCGGGGAAAATATGGATACGAATATGGTTCCACTACTATTCGACCGTATCCGCTCCATTTTCACCCATAGCTAGCATGGTAGCGGCGCAGGTTTTGCTGGTAGATGGCGGATCTGGACAAGGCCAGCTTGCTCGCCTCTTCGAGGAGGTCGATGCTATCCTTACGCGCTTCCTTGTCCTGTTTCTCTGTGTATAATAGCTTGGGAGGTGCATCGAACTCGATGTTAGTTGGCAGGACCGCCTCTTCTCCGTAGAAGAGGAAGAAGGGTGTGTAGCCGATGGAGCGGTTTGGCTTAGTGCCCAGGCTCCATAGCATAGCCGACATCTCTTCTATCCAGCATCCTGGGGATGTCATCAGTGGTTCGATCGGCCGGGGCTTGATTCCGGCTAGGACCAGGCCGTTTGCTCTTTCACACTTCCCATTTGACTGGGGGTGCACGACGGAAGCGAGGTCAAGTCAGATGCCCTTTTCTCTGCAGAAGCGCGCGAAAGCCCCTTTAGCGAAGTTCCATGGACACTTATTTAAAATCCAATAACCCTAGAGGGTATGATATTAACCCCATGCTTTTGGATCTTTTGCATGCTAAAATTTTTGGAGGGGATGGTACGGAAGATCCATATGAACATGTAGGGTTCTTTGAAGATACATGTGGGACTTTTCATCTTAATATACTCACCAAGGATGAGGTTAAATCTTCTCTTTTTATTCAAACTCTTATTGATGAGGCCCGTTCTTGGTATATTTAAAGTCATAAAAAATTACTAACTCCTAAGAGAGTTTAGCCTCTTTGTTCCTAGTTGATGTGTGTCAACGTATGAGTAACATTGGCAAAAGACAAGAAATTTCTATGAAATATAATCTCATAATAGAGCTATTTGATGTTTGGGGAATGGATTTTTATGGGACCTTTCGTCCCCTCTAACTATTATGCTCATATTATTGGTGTTGTTAACTATGTTACCAAGTCGGTAGAAGTTATACCCACTTCCCATGCAGATGCAGCCACCTGCATCAAGATGATTAAAGACATCATTTTTCCCAGGTTCAGAGTACCTCGATTTTTAATTACTGATGGTGGAACTCATTTTTATGAAGGGTACTTTCGGCAAAATACTTCAGAAGTATGGAGTCAACCATCGAGTAGCCTCGCCTTATCACCCACAAACTAGTGGGCAAGTGGAACTTTCTAATAGGGAGATTAAAGTCATACTCCAGAAGACGGTGAATAAATCAAGAGAGGATTGGGCTATGAAGCTTAACGCTGCATTATGGGCGTATCGCACAGCATTCAAAAACCCAATAGGAATGACACCATATAAGATGGTGAAAGATCACGGATTCCGCCTAGAGGGTGAATATGCGGTTAAAAACTTCTACGAGATGGGCTTAACAAAGGCGGAATAAAACTATCGTTTTCTTTTGTTAAGCACAAAGCCTAGATATACTAAGGTTCACATATGTGCACCAACAACTTATGCTAAGCAAGACAAGCAACAATACAATAGCAAGATAATTACTTCAAGCATGATGTCTATCACAATGTAAAGTGCATAAGTAAAGAGCTCGGATATAGAGATAACCGAGGCACGTGGGGACAACGATATTTTACCGAGTTCCTCCCAACAAGGGAGTACGTCTTGTTGGAGGGGTAGGCGGTACTAAGACCACCAATGCCACAAAGGCCTCACCCTATTCTCCCGAGCACCCACTATGCGGGGAAGCACCCGTTCCACTATGGGACACTTGAGGGTGGTCATCAAACCCGTACAAGATTGGAACTATCTCCACAATTTAATTGGAGGCTCCCAATAAACACCACCAAGGCCACAATCTTCGGGGAGCTTCACAACTTAATTGAACACCCCAAGAACACACCACAACGTCCACACAACCGTAATAGGGTTCCAAAACCCAAGAGGGACAAGCTTCAATGAATATCACCGAACAAATTCTCTGGAGAGAACACAAACTGATGCACCTAATGCAAATGGCAAGAACACCACAAAGATGCCCCAGACCTTCACTCTCAAGTTCCAACAAGGCTACTAAAGCAATTGGGGAACAAGAGAGGAAGAACAAAGGGGAACACAAAATGCCCCAAAGATCTAGATCCCAAAAATCACTCACAAAGAAATGATTTGGTTTGGTAAAATTGTAGATCTAGATCTCCTCTAACTTTCCCTCAAATATTGGCAAGAATCATTAGAGGGGGAGAGAAAAATCAAGCACAAGAGATATGAGCAAAATGAGGCAAAAGTCTTGAGAAAAATAAAGGAGAAGAACCAAGTAGACAAAAAGAATAAAGGAGGCTATTTATATGGGGCCAACGAAATCTGGCCGTTGGGGGCCAAATCGGCCTGGGCCGGTAGTATAGGATCGAGTTGGTACTACCACACCGACCCAGGCGAGCGGACACCGCAGCATCAATAGCGACAATGCGGGCGAGCCAGAGGTGCAGTGACCAGGGCGAGCGAGCGCTAGCGAGGCAGCTGCGAGCGTGCAAGGGCGAGTGCAGCGCGGTGATGGGCTGGTGCGGCGAGGCGGCCCAGCTAGCGGCAGCAGCAGGGGGAGCGGCGCTGGGATCTGGCGAGCTGGGCCGGCCGATGCGGCCCACGGGCGAGCGAGCAGGGGCGCGGGAAGGGGATTGGGGGATCGTTGCGGGGCGAGGGGAGCGGGGCCGTTGTGCCAGATCGAGCACATGTGGGGCTTCCGGTGGTAGCAAGCGGCGGGAGCTGCTGGGAGTTGGGCCGGCCCGCCTGGTACTACCGGCCCGCCCAGGCGGTAGTGCCGCGCTGGGCGGGTAGCACCGGCTGGGCCTACCGGACGGCATAGAGGAGAGGGGCGCGCGCGACAGGGGCGGCCGGTAGCGGCCTGCGGTACTATCGCCTGACCCACAACAGATTTTTTATTTTTCATTTTCAAACCAAATAAAGGCAAACTTCAAGTATTCATAACTTGGGCTAGGAGACTCCGATTGACCTGAAACCAATTTTTGTTGGAAATAGGACAACAAGAGCTACCCAACTAAAAGTGAGAATATTGGATATCACCAAGTGAGAGCATCCGGAAAACCTCAAAAATCAAAATCACAACAAGATATAAAAGGGAGATCCGATTTTGATGAACAAGAGCTTGTTATGAAGATTACCACAAGCTCTATATCCTCACATGGATAATACAAATAAACAACCAAATATGATGATGCAAGTATGCAAAGGTTTGAGCTCTCTCCGAACGATATGATCGAGTTACTCACTCAAGAGCCCCTTTTGATAGTACGGCTATCTATCCTAAGCCCGATATCTCAACTACCAACACAAGACCGGCAAAAGGGAAAACCTATCAAGAGTACCTTTGCCTTGAGGATACTTTGACCTTGTCTTCATCGATCCATAAACACCGAGGATGGCAAAGCATCAAACATGAGATCTTCTAGGGATGGCGTATTTTGAGCTTGCACAACATATCTTCTTCTTCATATCTTCCACTTTGGAGCCAACGGATACTCCAAGCAATGCCAATGGACAATTTCTACTAGTGTAACATGCATTAGTTCATAAAGATTGTCATTAATTACCAAAATCATACATGGGGGCCCACATGCTCTTTCAGATGGTCTATGATAAAGCTTGTCATCTCCCATTAGAGTTAGAGCATAAGGCTCACTGGGCTATTAAAACTATGAACTTTGACTTTAAAACTATAGGAGAGAAACGTCTCTTTGATATTTATGCTTTAGATGAACTCAGGAATGAGACATATGAGAATGCAAGGATATTTAAGGAAAAAGTAAAGAAATGGCATGATAGAAAATTAGAGAATAAAGAATTTAAATCTGGAGATAAGGTTTTGCTCTACAACTCTAGGCTTTAGTATTTTGCAGGTAAGATAAAATCCAAGTGGGAAGGACCTTATGAGGTTGAGTAGGCATACCCCTCGGGAGCGGTAAAATTGAAAAATACTACTCCCTCTTCTTTATCCTGTATTGTTCATGGGCGGCGCTTAAAACAATATAGAGTTGGGAAAGTCAGCACGGTGGACCTGAACTCCATAATCTCGGCCGAGGAATATATCAAACAAAGTGAGTTAACAAGGTCTTAGATGCTTAATTTTGCAATTTCAGAAGCTTTTTACTTTGTTTTGTCATGTTCTTTGCATCCCCTTTGATTTTCTGATTTTTCAGAGCTACTTTTGGACCTGGTACAGGCGGGCTGTATGGGCAGACGCGCATGTACCTGTGGTCGTTAAGTAGATAGAAGCTGACATTTGTTTTCTTGAGATTCGGTACGACCGGTTCATACTGGCAGACACGCCCGCACCAATGTTCGTTAACTAGTCAATATATCTTTTGGATTTCTCGCATTTTGGTACGGCCAGGCCGTACAGGCAGACGCACACGTACCCATGGTCTCTACCAACTTTGCTCTCCCTTGTTTATTCTTGTGATCTTTTCTTAAAAAAATGATGAAGGTCAGCAAGACTCCTGTACGGGCGCACGGTATGGACGGGGCCTGCCCATACCATTACCCGTGACCAACTCCAGCCCCTTCCCATCTAAATATATTTTTCACTTTTGATTGCTCATTTTCCCCTTTTCTGTCTTTCACCATCATCCATTAGATCTAGGGTTTTTCTTCTTTGTCATCTATTATGATACCTCAGGTCTCACTTGATCGTTCAAGAACTATATGCAGCATTTTCATATCAAGCATATCTGGACCAAGAAGGAAGATATTGCTACAGCACAAGCCAAGAGAAGGGAATTCGAGAGGGATTCTTCGTCTTACTCAACTAAAGAGTCTACTCAAGTGGTTCCACTCCCCAACTAGGAGGATATGTTTCTACGCAAGTTGGAGATACTCGAGCACGTGGAACAAAGGAAGAACAAAGGGGAATCCCCACTCAATCCTTACTGGTACAACCTTCGTGGATATTCTCTCAAATCTCTTCCACGATCCTCTTCTCATAAAGAGGAAAAACAAGATAATATTAGGGAAAAGATCAAGAACCTCGAAAAGATTTCCAAATCTTGTGTTAAAACTATTGGGGAAGGAGTTGACTCTTACTGGATGATGGGCAAAGAACTCGAATATAAAGTAGATGACATCAACAATAGAGTTCAACTCCTAACCAAGATTATCATGGAGATGGCTGACGACAGAAAGACGCTAAACAAAAAAATCAAGGAACATGTTAGCATCACAGAGTTGTCCACTCGATTCGCATGTATTTCTCATGCCTGCAGCCTCAAGGCGGAAGAAGGAGAAGAATATGATGACTTCTTCGCTCCCAAGAAACAGTAGGTACTCACAAGGATTTTTGGGATCCTCCCCGCCTTGATTACAAGCTTGGGAGGATCTGTGGAGACCTTGTAATTTATCTTACAATTTTAGCATGTCTACTTTACTGCACGCATGTTAGGTTTCAATTCCAGAGTTTGCATTAGTTGCATCATCTTCAAGCTCCCTTTTGTTCAAGAAAATAATTATATTCATTGAGTTTCGAGACTTTATGATATTTGAAGTTATCTTTTGATTCATGATTATTTTATTAGATGATTGAATTAGGTTGAGTGTTATGATACTTGTATAGCTTTCATGATTTTAGGGACTTCCACACCAATACAAGTATTGATTAAACTATGAGAATAAGAATTTTAGTAGCATATTATAGTCATGGGTTTTAAAGCCATTAAAAGTAGTGAGCATGATCTAGTGGCTGTACTAAAAATAAGAGATAAAAGAATAGCTATCAAAATAATTACAAGGCAAAAGAAAAGAGAAAGAGAAAAATAATGATCATGAATCTTCATTACTGAAATGAAGTGCTCAACTAATTTAACTTTATGATTACATAATATGTTTAATCACTAAAAACTTATATAGCTTCATTGATCTAAAAAGGTGTGGAAGCCTCTAAGTCATATGATGTGTAAGGGTGTGATAATACCCCTGAGGTAACTTTACATCTAATATTGTATTCCTGTTTCAATTTTTATCATTTATTATAATGACTCGTGCCTCATGAACATAATGATCTTGTCCATAAGCCACCATCTTGCTCGAGGACGAGCAAGAGTCTAGCTTGGGGGAGTTGATGAGTCCAAAATTGAAGCATATTTACCTTACGTTTTTACATAAGTAGAATAGAGATTTTTGTATTTTACTATGTTTGCGCGCATATTTTGTCCATGTTTCAATAGGATCTCGAATTATTGAGTCTCTTATGAACATACAATTGGAACTATCATAATATGTAATAATATGATGTTTTTAAGTGATAAAAGTCATTTAATTGATATACCTTTGCACCTGGGAGAATAGCAAACATGAGGAAGGCTTCTGTAGTGATAACGACCAGTGGTAAGGGCAGAGTCCGCATGTACTGTCCACCCGTACCACGCGGCAGCGCGTCCTCCTCGTCAAATACTTTCTTCTAGCGAAGACGGATCACATATCCGACATTCACGACAACCTTGAACCACGAAAAACCACACCAGAAAGGGATCTGAAGGAGGAACTTGGAGAAGCGAAAATCCCTGCTGCTTCATGGATCATTGGAGGACATCACATCATCCCCTTCATCATCAACCGCTGCATCACTATCACCACTATTACCCCCATCTTTCATTCATTATATCTTGTTGTAATTCTAGATTCTGTTGTGGTTTGCACTAGATTTATCCCCATACTTTTATCCATCCATTTGATTATGATGATGTCGTTAATTGCTTCCATGTGTGAGTAGTTTACCCTCATTCTTGGGGAGATGGAGAAACCCAGGAACTATTATGAAATTGGAATAAAGATGATCTATTCTTGTGTCCATATGACTTACTGGTCTATGATAGATTTATGATGTGTGTTTGATATCTCTCCTTAGATGGTATGTGTAGTCGGCCACATATCTTTTTCCTTCGAGACTAAAAAATAGGGTGAAATCCTTGGGACGTGTTTGGAAGCGTGCCTCGAAAGCTATCATGACAAATTGGCACCGGCTAGCAACCTACACGGTCAAAGGAGGACAAAGAGAGATTCCCTAAGCTAATTACGATATCCATGGGGAGAACCTTAATTGCGATGGTTTGTACGAGTGATTTCTCTAAGACATCGTGGTGGTTATTTTGAGGTGACCTCATTCTTAGCTGAACAAAGTGACTGCCTATGAGCCTTGTAGTGAATATCTTATTATGGAGCTCTCTCCACACATATCCTGACACAAGAAGTAGGTTATCCTAATTATGAATAATAACATCATGCTAAAGGTGTATCCTACATCCCCGGGAACGCTTTAGCCCTATTGAGTCCAACCACGTTTCACACACTCTTGTTACTTGCTTTCTTTTACTTGTTTTAATTACTATTCTGCATTCAACCAAAAACCTTTCAAACACCCTTTACTTGAAATCAAAGGAAACTTATAAGTATCCTTTGGTAAACAGTGATGAGGGGCATAAAGAACTCAACCAAATAGCTCTTTGTGGGTTCGATACTCTTATTTTGAAACTAGCTACAATTGATCTGTGCACTTGCAGTCATCACTACCCAGGCCCTAGCCAGCGATGGAGGACACCGCCACCATCTAAGGCCAAGTCCCTGCTCAAGCCAAAGAAAGAGGTGATGGTGGATGAGTGAGCTATTGAGACGAGGAAGCGCGCCAGCAAAAGAGACAAGGCCATGGCATGGTTGGCTGAAGCCAAAGCCATCGCCGAATGAGTGAAAGAGCCTGAGCTCATCGTGGCCTTTCAGGCTAAGGCCAACGCCGGAATCATCGCCTTCCAACTTGCCACACAGGCCATTATCGTGATGAATCAAGAGGCACTCACCGCCACCATAACCCAGGTAGAGATGGTGGGATGTAGAGCACGACGCTGACTGTGCCTCGCGGCATGAACCCTAGCGAGAGATCGTCGGGAGGGGAATAGAAGGGAGATGAAGAAGTGGGGTTGCGGTCAAGTGCGAGGCGCATGACGTGCACAGAGATCATTTCGTTGGGCTGGACATTGAATCTGAGTCGTCAGATCGGGTGGCGGACCATCTAAGCGACGTGGGCACTTAGATTTCACTAAACGGATTCTATCAGAGGGTCCTCAATATCCTTTTGTGGTGTGGCTTTAGGATAGTTCAGGAATGTTTGTTTCTAATGCTCGCCTAGCCTTCCTGGATGTAAATTGCCAAAAAACCTTGCCATAGAGAGCGAGCCAAATCAGCTCTCCTAGCTCAGGGACATTTTCCTTGCCCATCAAGGGAAATTGACAAAATTGTCCCAAGTGAAAGGGCATGTATGCCCCCATGTGTGGTTTTGGTAATTAATGACAATCCCTATGGACTAATGTGAAAATTGAGTTTCACTTGTAGGTTTGTCCATTTGCATTGCTTGGACCATCTGTTGGTTTCAAGGATGAAGAAGAAGAAGCAATGTCCAAGGGCTTTGTGCCTATTCGAATCAAGTAGAAGAAGAATAATAAGAAGAAGAAGATCAAGTATGTCTTGAAGAAGAAGAAGATGGAGTTCCTCATGGCTATCTTCAAGACATCGTCAAGAATTGAAGTGCAAGCTCAAGATGCGTCATCTCTAGAAGATCTCATTCTTGAAGCTTGCCATCCTCGGAAATCATGGAATGATGAAGACAAGTTCGAAGAAGAGGCTTCCCCCATGGAGTATGGGGGGGCATTTCTCAAGTCTTCATCAAGCAAGAGCAAGAAAGAGCAATCAAGAAAGGTGTTCCATCTTGAAGGTGACAAGATCGTCTACATCACGCTCAAGTGGGATTCTCAAGGCAAAGTTACGATCTTGATAGGGTTTCTATTTTACCGGTCTTTTGTAGTGTTGGGAGACCGGGTTTAGGATAGGTAGCCGTACTATCAAGAGGGGCTCTCGAGTGGGTGACTTGTTCGTATCTTTCGGAGAGAGCTCAAACATTTGCATTCATAGCATCGTCTTTCTTGGTTGTTGTTTGGTTCTTGCCTATGTGAGGATCTAGAGCTTGTGGTTATCTTCATAACAAGCTCTAGTTCATCAAAAAAAAGGATTTCCCTTCCATATCTTATTGCGTTTTTTGATCTTGTGGGTTGCCCGGCTTCACACCTTGGGAGGTATCTCACATATATATTCATGGTATTTTCTCCCTTGGTGATACCCAATATTTCGAACAAAATTGGATTCTACACGTCGTTATCTTTCCAACAAAATTGGTTTCATCTCATTTGGAGTTCAGATGCAAAAGTTGTGGCAGTTCTGGTTCTGAAGTTTTTGCCTGACCGGTAGTTCCGGCGGGCCACCGGTAGTACCGCCAGGGCAGTTTGCCGCCGGTAGTACCGGTGTTAATTCCGGCCCAACTTCTGGCAACCCCAATTTTGGTTATGTACCCTCTCTGTCTTGGTGTGCGTATTTGTCGGAACTTCGATCAGAATCTTGGGCGGTAGTACCGGCCCAGGCGGTAGTACCGGTGACCCGTCGGTAGTACCGGCCGGCCTCGTTTTTTTGGTCGTTTGCACCTTGTTTTTGGACCGTTGGCTGAGTGCCACCGGTAGTACCGACCACCCACCGGTACTACCGGCCGTGCGCGATTCTGTGGGTAACGGGCAGTTCAGGGAGCCCTTTAAAAGGAGCTCCCCTTTCCCCTTCGGCTCTAACACTAGTTCTTCTCGGTTTTGGCTTTCTCTCTCCTCCATTATTGACTTTGAAGAGCTTGCCCTCTCCCTTTCCCCCTCCTATGATTCTTGCATCTTTTTGAGGGATTTGAGAGAGGAGATCTAGATCTACAAGCCCCACCAAGCAAAATCCCTTCTTTGTGAAGGAATCCTTGGGATCTAGATCTTGGAGAGTTTTGTGTTCTCCTCTTGTGTTCTTCCTCCCTTATTCCCGCAATAGCTTTTGTAGCTTTGGTGAAATTTGAGAGAGAAGGACTTGCCTCTTGCATTTGGTGCATAGATTTGAGTTATCCTCGGAGATTCGGCGAGTTCAAACCCTTGGGCTTGTTTCTCTTGGGTTCTTGGAACCCTAGACGGTTGTGTGGTTGGATTGTTGACCTATTGTGGTCTTGTAGCCTTTTGTGGCCTTGTTGCCTTTTGTGGCTTTATAGCCTTTGTGGCATTGTTGATGGGAGCCTCCAATTGAGTTGTGGAGATTGCCCCAACCTTGTACGGGTTCGGTGACCGCCCTCAAGTGTCCCATAGTGGAACGTGAGTAGGCCTTTGTGGCGAGCTCATGGGAGAATAGGGTGAGCCTGTTGTGGCGTTGGTAGGTTGCGTGCTTTCGCATCTTGGGGTGAGGCCTTGTGTGGTGTTGGGTGAGCATCGAGCCACCACACCTCGAGGTGAGTCACTTGTGGCATTCGAAGTACATTGCGCCCCCGCACCTCTCCAACGGAGACGTAGCTTCTTTAGAAGTGAACTTCGGAAAACAAATCACCGTCTCCGCGTCCATCGGTTATCTCTCAACCGAGCCCTTTACTTATGCAATTTACATTGTGATAGCCTTCGTGCTTGAAGTATTTTATCTTGCTATCACCTTGTTCCTTGTCTTGCTTAGCATAGGTTGTTGGTGCACTTAGTGAACCTAGTGGATATAGGTTTTGGCTTGATAAATTAAACGTTAAGTTTTATTCCGCATTTATTAGAGCCTAAACCGTAATATTTTTAAAACGCCTATTCATCCCCCCTCTAGGCGACGTCCATTTCCCTTTCACCAAGTTTGAAAGAAATTTACAAATTGAACTCGTGGCTAACCAGTCTAACCTTTTTGAGTAGCGTCTAACACAAATACACTATGCTCAACAGAGTAGCACCTAAGGCACTACACGCCTTGCCAGCATGGCATACGGGTCCTAGAGACCATTTCGGTAGCGCCTTAGAGCGGAGCATTATAGTACGTGGTGTAGCGACTAATTGAAAGACGCTGCACTACTTATTGTATAAAGTGTCTATCTATTCTAGACAAAACATTGTCTTGGCTGAGTTGTTTTAAGACATCGGTTCACCTAGATTGATCATGGTTTCCGCTCCCCACTCCACCAATTTTTGTTTTTATTTTTCTGAGCTCCCCACTCCGGTGCTAGCACACAAGTTTCATAGGAATATGCTGACATGGATTGAAGAGAAATTTCCATCATTGGTATTTCTAAGTGTGCGCTCGAATTTGTTCTCATTCTTTGACACCTATCGGTTCGGCCAGATAGGTCACGGAGATCAGAAAATTTGGTCAGGTGGAGATTCACGTCCTTGACATATGAGGTTCAAACAAAGGCCTCAGCCAACTAAGCTAAGGTTATGTTCTGGCCGGCCCTACTTTTAGACGCTAGACGCTACACCACGTACTATAACGTCCTACTCTTAGACGCTACTGAAACGGTCCCTAATACCCGCGTGCCACATTGACAAGGTGTGTAGCATCTTTCGAAGAGGCAATATCCTATTCAGCATTACACATTTGCGTTAGACGCTACTCAAAAGGGATAGACGTTGCGAGTTTATTTCGTGAATTTATTTGATGTTTGGGTTAATTTTGTGCTTCTGCCGCTCATCGAGGACAGTTTGCCTGAAAGGTAGGTTTGTTTTCCTCTACCAAAAGGCTAAGACTAAGTTTCCTCTTTTATACAAATCGACAATATAATCCCGTATTCCCGCTGACCGCTGTATGTACGTATTTGTGGTGGGCTTATCCAAATCGATGTCCCTGCACAAAAGGCTAGAGAGTGCACAAACCTGGCCATCGGGTAGGCCCGTGGCACACGGGCTTAAGCCCGCTAGAAGCCCGACACGGCACGTGGCAGACGGGCCTGTGTCGGCCCGTGGCCCGGCTGGGGCCGTGCCTGTGTCGCGGCCTCGGGCACGCGGGCTGGCCCGGCACGGCCCGTCAAGCTCGCATGCTTCGATTTTTAGGAAATACTAGTTGAATACCTATACGTTGCTACGGTCTATTAATAGTAACTTTTTATCACTAATATAAATATGTTAAAATTTGCTTGAAGACAGCCACATGATATTTTAAAACAAATACCGTCCGGATTAGTTCAAGGCAATTAGTCTGTCGTGGCCGACGAAAGTTTTGGCAATCGACGAACGACGCCAATCTTATTAATGCTCCATCCCATCCATATTACTTATCACAGAAATGGATGTATTTAGACATGTTTTAGTGCTAGATACATCCAATCCAGTGACAATTAATATAGATCGAAGAGAGTAGTATAGATTAGACCGTAAATAAATCCAATAATCGATTTCATACGATATAATTAAATTAAAATTAGATGTTCTGCTCATAGGCATGTCAGATTTCTGCTCGAACGGAATTTTTTTCCATGGAGAGCACGGACAGTTCCAAATTCACCGAAGAGGGACAAATCAGCACAACCAACGACAATGCGAGGCAATTCTAAAACTGGTAACACATATTCAATTAAACTTCTGCCCAAGGCTTAGCTAAAACTTAAACATTGCAAATTGACAAAACACAAGAAATTTTGCAAACACCGGTTAGCACCTAGCAGCAAACAACGTCAGCAAGCTAGCAAATTGCAAATGACTAAAGCAGTTGTACGACGGGCCTTAGAGCCGGCGCACATAAACAACAAGGCCGCGGCCACGACCAGCAGCAAGTCGCGTAGGTCAGGCCGGCACACGCGGAGGCAGTGGTAGAGGCCGCTCCGGCAGCCGGACAAGGATGACTCGGCTACAAAGTTAGGCACCGAGCTCCGTTCCTCTCCACGTCTTGTCCCAAATCCTGTAATCTAGTCGATTCCTTACACAAAATTCCATATTAGCCTTCAAATTCATCCGCGAATCCGGGTAATCTGCTATTCCTAATCTCAAATCCTCAAATCGAGCATGAGCGCGTCTGTTGACTCCTGTCCTTGCGCCTCCTCCGGCCATGTCTGGCACCCCCACTCCCTACTGATGGGTCGGGTGGCCTACCCTGACGACAGGAGCCTCCTCAGCTCCCGCCGCCATCTTCTCTGTTCGTCACCCGCAGACATGAGGGTCAAAGCTCCAGGGGATAGCCGCCAGGGACCAGCGCGTGCTCGACTTCGCCCTACACCACGACACCTCGCCGCTTCAGATGGTGAGGGAGAAGAGGGAGGCCGGATAGTGGGGCAGAGGAGAAGGTAGAGGGATAGGAATGCCTGCCCTGTCCATGCCCTCGCAGAGGAGAAGGTACATTGACTTATAGGTGGCACGGTGGGTAAATAACTCACCCTCGACCTAGCCCTCGGAACCAGCCGCCCCAACCACCGGGACAAAGAATTCCTGTTGTTATAAGTCTGACTCGGTCCTTTTTTTATATTTATTGGACGTGCCAGCAAAAAAGAAGGACAGACCCGCGTGCTTAACGTGCCACGGGCCGGCCCGTCTAGCTCTGGTATCATGCTCGGGCCTCGGAGGCAGGCCTCCATACCGACCCGGCACGGCACGTGAGCTAGACGGGCTGAGGTTTGGGAGTGCGGGCCGGCCATGGAGGAGTACGGCCGAAGAGGCACACTGTGCGCAAATCCTGCGCTGGTACTGGGACAGGGAGCTGCAGGCTGCCCCCCGCCGGCCAGGAGATAGGCGACGTGGGATCGGGTACTCGCGTCCCCATCGTCCTTCCCGAGGTGCGGATGTGCGTCCTCCTCGCCATGGCCAAGAGCAGGAGCCGGCAGGGGCTTGCGGGTCCCCATCTTCCTTCCCCGCGCCGCCGCGGGCCGTGCACTTCCTCGCTGGCAGGGACGGGGAGGAGGCGGCGGGGCCCTGCATTGGCCTAGACGGGTAAGTTGCGGCGGAACCATGCGCTGGCCGGGATCGGAATGAAGCGTCGGCAGCCTGCGCTGGGACGCACGGGGAGGAGGGGCGCCGCCGTTTTCTGGCCGGCACGGGGAGGAGGCGGCAGCGATGTGCTCGAGCGTACAGTGATGGAAGAACAGGAAGGACAAAGGAAGAGGAAATCGTGGCCTGTTCTGTTCGGGTTGGACCTAGTTCACGTGACCACGTCTGAAGCTAATTTGGGTGGAGGCCAGCATGTATAGGTATGTACGACGGTAAATACCAATGCATATCGACAGATATTTGTGTTTTGGTGAGCATAATAGCATTATCAATTGTATAGGGAATTGCAGTGGCTTTTTTAAAAGATAAACTAGTGATGTTTCTCAAATAGCTAGCAATTACAGTGGCATATATCTAATTAACCCCAAGAACAAAGCTGCCATCACAACCAACCTGTGACAATTCATAAGAGAAAACAAGATTGCACAAGTCGTGTGGTTATGCTTTGAGTGCTTAGGGAGATTGTTTAAGGTTGATAATGCACCGTTTTAGAGCTTTGTTCCTACAACTCTTAGCAGATAATAATTTGGTTTTGGTGACTAGACTCTATGTCCCGATGTATATCCTCTTTTATATGTTCGCATGTCGCCTCCTAATAATAATTTCCAGTGCTTTGATTTGGTAATCTAGAATCTCAAGCTTGTTGTTGTCCATAAATTCTAGGCAACTCATTTTCATTAAATTCTCATGTCTTTTTTTTTTGAGAAAACGCAAAAAGCTCTTCGCGTTTCATTTCATTGAAAAGATAGAGTTGTTGTTACACGCCTCCTAAGAGGTTCTCGAACCATCAGCTATTACACATTCCTAGTGTACACCCTGGGTCGTGGGTATTACATCCCGAAGCCCTTTTGCCCCAGCTAGGACCCAGACTACTGCCTCATCCTTGATCTTTGCAATCAGACCTGAGATGGAAGGCCTGGCTCTGTCGAATACACAGTCGTTTTGATGTTTCCAGATCATCCATGGTATCAGCAGAGCGGCAGAAACGAGTCCCTTATGCATGGCCGTTGGTGTGTCAAGCTTTGCTTTTTTCCACCATTCGAATAATGATGCCTCGTTTTCAGGTGGTCTACAGGTCATGCGCAGCCTAGCTAGAGCCTGGTGCCAGACCTGGCGGGATGTAGCACCCCAATTGTCTAACAATTGTAATGCTACTTGTCCTAGTAAGATATTGGCTACCTTATATATATTATTGTTGCATCATAATTATATCATGCTCATGTCATCATGCCACCTTGCATTTGAGCGTCATATAAAACCCCTTTTCTTTTAGCTCTTCTCTCACATGTATTATTAATTGTATTTGCCTCTTGATATTGTATTGGCTTTTGATATATTGTTCAATGCCCAAGTTAAGTTGGGGGCATATCTTTTATTTCCATTCCACCACCTTTCTCTTCCACCACTTTATAATCCCACCATCCCATTAACCATGAGCTTGTTTTTCTTTCTTTTGCTATTTTGTTCTAGCTCATGTGGGTTGGGGTGGATCTAGTCCTTTAAAAAATTCCTTTGCTTGGCTTTATTCCATTTCTTAGAAATGCATAAGAATAATGCCATCATTTTATTATTGTTGTCACAAAATAATTAATGGCATTATTATTTTTGCATGGGCCATGCAAGCTTCTCCACCACCTTTTCCCTCCATTGGTTTTTCTTTGGATTTAGTGGATCCTATCTAGGAAAGACCATCTCCTACCATCCCACCTCTCCATAGTCTCAACCATATCTTCTCTTTTATTTATTTCTTCAAGCATGATCACATGTGGCCTTTTCCATCTATTTCTTTTCTTCCTCTTTCTTTCTTGTTTCTCCTCCACATTGTCTCAAGCAAGATCAAGCTTCATGCTCCTTCTTGGTTTGGCCTCATAATCAAATTGAAAATATAAATGCCTAATAAAACCTAACCTAACTTTTCCCTCTCTCTCTACTTTTTCTCCTAAACCCTAAGTCTCTCTCTCTCTCTCTCTAAATTCTCTTAAACCCTAACTCCACTTACCTCTCTCTCTCACACCCCTTTCTCTCTACCATGGGCACCACCCTGGTCCCCTCTCTTCCCTCAGCCAAAGCACCAAGAAAGAGAGAAGAAGAAGTCACCGAGACATTTTCCTTTACATTGCCAAAAGTGGAACACCCCATGTGCTTTCCCTCTCTCCCTTCTCACGCCCACCCCAGCACCACCTCAGGTCGAGGCCAGGAGCCCCAGACTCCCCACTTTCCTCCCTCCTTCCTCCACCTGACGCCCATAGCCACCGCCGGACAGAAACCCTAGCCACCTCGGCCAGATCAGAGACCTGCGCGTCCTGGGGTTCTCCAAGCCAGCCAGGAGCTCCTTCAGGGTCTTCTGCTTCCTCTTCGTCTCCTCGTACCAGCCCTGAGCCAACGCCTCGCCGGAGCAAGCCTGGCGCCGCCGTGCACCGCCGCAGCCCGAGGCCACCGTTCACGAGCCCCGCGCCATATCCCCTCCACCTCCGCACGAACGGCCACGCCAGCGACACCACGGTGAGCTCCTGCACCTCCCAGACAAGGCCTTACCCTCCCTCCTGCGCCGTAGCCCCGCTGCGCTCCGTCGAGCAGCCTGCGTGCACCGCCGCGCGCCGCGCTCTGGCAGTCAGCCGCAGCAGTAGCTGTAGAAGCTACGATCCGCCTCTGTTCCCCGCCGTGTTCCGCGCGCCATGGTCCTCCTCCAGCGACGCCGCCTGAACGAAACTTGTAGACCGATGTCCCCTCTTTGTTTTTCGTTTTTGTGGCGACACGTTTCTTCCACCGTAGGCGTCGCCACCGTCGTCGGAAGCCGGCCAGATCCGCCGCCGGCAGCACCGCGTCTGTCAGCGCGTCGCGACAGCCGATGTCGTTTTGCGCATGACCCCCTCCCCTTTTTCCCGCCTAAACCCACAGTCCTTGGGACCCCACCCGTCAGTCCCGGTAACAATCTTGCAAGAAAACCCCCGCGCTCTGGAGATTCCCCGCCCGCGCAGCCCCGGACCGCCCTCGTGTCATGCCCCTGCTGGGTGACGCGCGCGCGTGGCCCCGCTAAGCGCGACCCCACCTGTCAGCGATTGCGGCTGGGAGAGGCCCCAGTGAGAAAAGTTGTCGGCGCGTCTCTTCCGCGCGCTCAGCGTTGGCCCACCCGTCAGTGACTGGGTTTGGTTCCGCCTGAGTAACAAAAGTTTTTCCCTGAGTCTGTTTTTATTCAAATCTTTTCAAATTGATTTAAACTCAAATTCTTTTCAGATTTAAATAATTTTTAAAATACAAATCCAAATAATACAAGTAATATATGTTTTGGAATCAGAAAAATGTGAGGAATTCAAATATGCCTTCAAAATATGTTTTGAACACTTTAAATTTTCGAGATGATTAAAATTACAATAAAATGCCCTTTTCCTTATTTAATTAATAACTTTTGTTTATAACTCCAAATTTGACAAATAATATGTCTAAATCGATCAGCGCGACGAGCCCGTTCTATCTATGCAGTCCTTGTTCTGAATTGAAGCATGCATCATGTTGCAACCTGAACTGTTTATGACAATAAAACTTGGTCAAATAAATAATAAAGTGCTTTATTTCTTGTATCCACACCTCACCTTTGCCATGCTACTTTAACGCCATGTAAATTGTGCATCATTCATCATGGCATGCTTGGTTGCTTGTTGCATTTTAATTCATATGCTTGTGCACTTTATTTATGTTGGCCCTTGTTTGTTTGGTTCTTCTTCGAATAGACGCCCAGCAGGAGAATTACCAGGAGTCATAGGAGTATTACCCAGATCCATCTCTCGCTTCAACTGAGCTGCCAGGCAAGCACTACCACATGCTTGCATACATACAGTACCTATTGCCTCTATCTTATTCTTGCATCATCGAGTCGCGATTGCATTAAATTGAATCCCAAGTACTGCATAGCCTTTACTTTTAAACCACACTAAGCTTGTTCCGGTCCCATGAGCCATTACTACAGGAGTTGTTTGAGCCATGCGAGTCGTAGAAAAGTATGAGTAGGGTATGTGAGTGTCTGATGGATAATGAGGTACCTAAACAACCTAACCTGAGTAGTAATGGGATAACTAATGAAAGAGGCACCGGTGAGCAATATCTGTTATTTGGTTTTTCATGCTCACTTGTGTCCCGTAGGACCCCGAGTACTTGATTCCTGTTCCTTGTTTATTCGCACTATCCACATCCGGGAGGCCTTATGGACCCCCCTGAGCTAGAGCTTGATTCATTCTTATTTCTTGGGGCCACAATTAGTTTGGGGCTTTATTACTATTCTGTACTTATGCCATGTTAATGCTTTATTTAAGATTGTGCGAGGAGCACCTGTACTGTTTTGGATCGTGACACGTTTTCGCTGTATCGACAAGCCCAGTCACATTTTCGGGTTCCCAGTCGTTTACCGCCGTCCACACAAACCTTGGGTCCGTCTCGGAGTCGGCCAACTTCGTTGCGGGTAGCTTAATGGGGTGGCCCCCTGAAATATTTCTAAATCCTGTGATTGCTTTGTCGTGAATGCCTCGTTGGGTTTTGATTTGGTTCTTCCGAGGTTGATCGAGTGTGTGTTGCTATTCGTGCACCCCTGCAGGGTAAATCTTTCTGAAAGCCGTGTCCACGGTTATGGACGACTTGAAGCACAGTTTCTCGATCATAGACAAGTATAACTAAAGTACCGCTTTTAATTTGACTAAGTACTTGACTAGTAAATAGTGCAATACTCATGGAATGGTTAATAAAACTGCCAACGGATGATGAGGGATGTTCGTCCGCTTCCTCGTTGGTAAGCGAGGAGGAGGATGGATCTGTTAATTATACTGTTATAACTGTTGTTCTTAATTCACGGACTTCCGTCTGTCATTGGTTAGGCAGAAGGTTAGCGAGTATCTGTAGAATTTTTAGGTATTATCTTTTGCTGCAATTGCATCACCCCAGGTTGTGTCCCCTTTAGTGGCATAAAGACTTGCTGAGTACCCCTAGGGTCTCACACGATAAATTGTTTGATTCAGATGAACAGGTGTACCCGCAAGATGGATACTGGTTGGAAGAGACAGATGATGTTGGCAACGATCATTCGGTGTAGAGATTCCGGGAACGGGGATCCGTGTGATCTGTGGGCGGGATGTGTTTATTTATGGGGCATCTCATGCCAACTTGCTTCTTATCCGTACTCGGATCTTGTTTTCCGCTTCCGCCTGATACTCTGATGTGTGATGTATGACGAGCTATCCTAAATTATTATATCTATCTAGGACATTTGGATCTTGCCGTATGGCGTTGCAATATTTCTATTTCTTTTAGATGGAATGGCTCTGAGGACTGTTGTATGTGGCTTGCATACATACTCATTTGTGTATGTAGTTGATCCCTTCGCCTGCCGATTACGCCGCTCGTTCTTGTCCCGTTGTCTGAAAGTGGTTAGGACGGCCGAAAGGTCTACCATGAGTGGCCCTGGGCTCCACCGTACTATTTTAACCACTTTCGTTCATCCAGGCATTAACTAAGAGCGTAATTCACCGAGGTAGTTACAATTGGTATCAGAGCCATCCCAACCTTCAGGGTCTCAGCCAAAATGGTCGTTGTCAGGCTAGCAAATATTTTGGTAGTTATGTATACTAGGGAAAAACAAACGTGAGAGTAGGACTGCTTCCATTTTTCTTCTTACCCACCCACCCACCCTTTTCTGGTAAGAAAGTGTAACGTTTTCAATCCTCTTCTAAACTTCAAACTAGGATTCACGTGTTCTGGGTTCCGTAGTACCATAGGTTATGTTTGTGTTTGTGTGTGTGTGTGAATTCCTTGTCTATCTGTTGCATCCATATGTTATCACTATCTGCCTTTTGGTTATCAACTGTTGGTACATTCCATACCGACAGTCCTTTGTAAACTGACGCGACCTATTCTGATTCGTTGTACACCGATGCGATCTATCTTACTCTTTGTTATCCGACGTTATCTTGTTTGGCGTGTTCGTTTCCGTAGTTACCAATCTCTAGGTTCATCTTAAGAAGTTGTTGGGATATGTGTTTTACTGATTCATGTGCGGAGTAATGATTTGAGTGCGGGATGGAGTCGCGACCATACCACTACTTTTGTCATTTGCTTTTGTATATTGAACTAGTAGAGTTACTAATCTTGATTCGTTAAGCGGTTTTGCGCATATAGTGGTATTTTAATGCCGAAATTTGCGGAAAATTTTCTTTGTTAGTTGTATACCACACTCCTTGTTCAGTCATGTGCGTTATGCTTAATATCTTCTAGTTGCCTTGAACTTTGTTGATATTTTCATATCATCTCAGTGAATTGCATTCTTTAATCTTGATTAATTCCATTTTGGTACTATTTTGGATTATTATCATTCTCCATTATAGTACTGACTTGTGTTTTATATCAATCACAGGATGGCACCACCACGCCGTTCTGAGGAGGATATACCACCTGAACTTGGAGCTGCTTTGGCAAGTATTGCAAATGCTTTGGGCACTATGCAGCAGAACCAGCAGCTCTCCGAGGAAAGAGTGAGGAGGAATGAGTTTGCTCCGCTACCTCCACCTCCCAAGCGAGGAGACATCAAGAGTTTTCTCAAGTTCAACCCACGTCAATTTGAAGTGTCTGATCAACCACTTGATGCGGATGATTGGCTTCGTGAAGTGTCAAGGTTGCTGATGACTGCGGATGTTCCCGAGCGAATGGGTCAAATGTGCCACTCACCTTCTGAAGGGAGATGCAGCTCTGTGGTGGGAAAATTACCTCAATGCAGATCTTTCTGGTTTTCAGCCTACTTGGGAGCGGTTCACTACTGCTTTCAAAGAGCAATATCTGTCAGAAATTGTCATGGAAAGGATGAAGGAAGTGTTTCTCAACCTCAAGCAGGGCACTGACAATGTCAACACCTACATCAGGAACTTCATGAACCTTTCTCGTTATGGTGGCGATGAGATCTCTGATGACAAGAAGAAGCAAAAGAGGTTTCGGCAAGGCATCAATGCTTCCATCAAATATGCAATCACTCATGCAAGGCCGACATCTTTCCTGGAACTTTAACACACAGCTCTGCAGGAAGAAGCAAGTAGGCAAGTGTTTGAGGAGTCAAAGAAACACAGCCGAGATACAGCAAGCTCTTCTGCTATGACAGCTCCTTCTAAGCGTCGTGTCTGGGTTCCTAACACCCCACCGTCGCTACCTGCTCCACCAAGACCGTCAAGCTACGCACCAAGGCCATCAAACTCCTTCACTACGGCTCCCAGGGGCTACAACCACAACTACCCTGGAGCGCCTGGCGGAGTCCCTGGCTACGTTGCTCCACGTCCACCTGGTGCTTGCTATACTTGTGGAAACACTGGGCATCAGCACTGGAATTGTCCAATGAACAACAAAGCTCTTCCACCACCACCTCCAAGACCCGCGGCAAGTGCTCCTATGATTCGTGCACCTCCACCTCGGGTTCTCAACATCAACACTAAGCCGGGGTCTACGGTTGCTCGTGCCAACTGTGTCAACGCCGCTCAAGCTGAGCATGCACCTGGAGTTGTCATGGGTATGCTTCCTGTTAACTCAGTTCCTGCACGAGTTTTGTTTGATTCTGGTGCTTCGCATTCTTTTGTTTCTCACAAGTTTGCTCATGAGCAAGATCTGGCTATGGTTCCTTTATTACACCGTCTTGTGGTACAATCTCCTGGGTCAAACATGAGGGCTGCTCATATCAGCCATGGCAATCAAATTGAGATTGGTGGTTCTTCGTTTCCGGCTTCCTTAATTATTCTGGGCAATTCTGATATTGATGTTATCTTGGGCATGGATTGGTTGACAGCAAATGCAGCTGTGATTGATTGTGCTGAACGTTCGGTTACTCTGAAAATTCCTGAAGGCCATATAGTCTATTCTCCAAGTCTGACTCCTGCAATTCAGCTTTATTCTTTGGCGGCTCTGAATGATGATGCTATGGAAGGTATTCAGAGTGTTCCTGTAGTTTGTGAATTTCCAGATGTCTTTCCTGAAGAGTTGCCAGGTATGCCTCCGGATCTTGAGGTTGAGTTTGTCATTGAACTTGAACCTGGTACCGCTCCTATCTCCAAGCGGCCTTATAAAATGGGTCTTGCTGAGTTGGCGGAACTTAAGCGTCAGTTGGATGAACAAGAGAAGTTGGCTTTCATTCAACACAATACTTCTTCTTGGGGTAGTCCAACCATCTTTGTGAAGAAGCGAGACAAGACTGATAGACTTTGTGTTGACTATCGGGCACTCAATGCTAAAACAATCAAGAATAAATATCCCCTTCCGCGGATTAATGATCTCTTCGATCAGCTAGCTGGAGCTGTGGTATTCTCTAAGCTTGATTTGAGAAGTGGTTATCATCAAATCAAGATCCACAAGGAAGATGTTCCCAAAACAGCTTTCACCACCCGTTATGGCCTGTATGAGTACACGGTCATGTCTTTCGGTCTCACCAATGCACCTGCCACCTTCTCGAGGCTGATGAACTCGGTTTTCATGGAGTATCTTGATAAGTTCATTGTGGTCTATCTGGATGACATTCTAGTCTATTCTAAGTCAAAAGAAGAACATGAAGAACGCCTTCGGTGTGTCCTAAACAAGCTTCATGAGAACTGCCTGTATGCAAAGTTCTCCAAGTGTGAGTTTTGGCTGCCTCAAGTCACCTACCTTGGTCACGTCATCTCTGCCAAGGGCATCGCCGTCAACCCAGAAACTATTAAGACAATTATGAACTGGCTTCCACCCTTAAATGTCAAAGAAGTCCGGAGTTTCCTTGGTTTGGCCAGTTACTGTCGTCGCTTCGTCCAAAATTTCTCCAAGATTGCGAAGCCTCTTACCGATCTCCTCAAGAAAGGCAAGAAATACCTTTGGAATCCTGCATGTCAAGCAAGCTTTGAAACACTCAAAGAGAAGCTCACTTCCACACCAGTCTTGGTTCCTCCAGATACATCAAAGCCTTTCCAGATTTTCTGTGATGCTTCATTGCAAGGATTGGGTGAGGTCCTTATGCAAGAAAAGCAAGTTGTTGCTTATGCATCTCGTCAGTTGAAGACGCATGAGATCAAATATCCTACACATGACCTCGAACTCGCAGCAGTTGTCTTTGCTTTGAAAGTATGGAGGCATTACTTGCTTGGCAACCGTTGTGAGATTTTTTCTGATCACAAGAGTCTGAAGTATATCTTCACACAGCCTGATCTCAACCTTCGTCAGAGGAGGTGGATTGAAACAATCAATGATTTTGATTTGACCATCAACTACACCCCGGGCAAAGCTAATGTCATGGCAGATGCTCTCAGTCGAAAATTTTATGTCAACAACCTCATGGTGGAAGAACAACAGCCTCTCTTGTGCGAGGAATTCTGCAAGCTTAACCTTGAAATTGTGGATCAAGGTTATCTTCTGAATCTTCTAGCAACACCTCTCTTGGAAGAAAAGGTCCGTTCCATTCATCTTGGTGATCCTTACACTAAAAAGATCATTTCCAACATTCAGCTTCTGAAGTATGAGTCTTTCCACGTAGATGACCAAGGCACTCTTTTCTTTGAACACCGGATGTTTGTTCCGAACTACCCGGGTTTAAGAGAGCAAGTTCTCAAGGAGGCGCATGATTCTATTCTTTCAATTCACCCTAGAAGCACTAAGATGTACATGGACTTGAAAACACAATATTAGTGGCCTGGTTTGAAACGATATTGTGCCAAGTATGTCTCAGAGTGCGATGTTTGTCGCAGAGTTAAAGCTGTTCATCAGAAACCTTCCGGTCTTCTACAGCCATTGAAGCCTCCGGAATGGAATTGGGAGAAAGTAGAGATGGACTTCATCACTGGTTTTCCAAGGTCGCAGAAAGGCAACAATGCAATCTTTGGTGTCATTGACAGGCTTTCCAAAGTAGCCCACTTCTTTCCAGTCAAGGAAACAATTTCTGCAATTCAGTTGGCTGAGCTCTATATCAACAGAATTGTCTCTCTGTATGGAGTTCCTCTTGAGATCAGTTCAGACCGTGGAAGCATATTCACTTCCAAGTTCTGGGGAAGTTTTCAAAATGCTTTGGGAACAAAGCTAAACTTCAGCACAGCTTACCACCCTCAGTCGCAAGGACAAGTTTAAAGGATCAATCAGATTCTAGAAGATATGCTCCGTGCTTGCGTTATCTCTTTCGGCATGAAGTGGGAAGAATGTCTTCCTTATGCTGAATTCTCTTACAACAACAGTTTCCAGAAAAGTCTAAAGATGGCACCATTTGAGGCTCTCTATGGTCGCAAATGCAGAACTCCGATTGGTTGGTCAGGCGCAGGTGAAAGATTATTGTTTGGCCCTGACATTGTAACTCAAGCGGAGGAGAAAGTTCACATCATTCTTGAAAATCTGAAGATTGCTCAAAGTCGCCAGAAGAGCAATTATGACAGAAAGCACACAGACATGGAGTATGTCCCTGGTGATCTCGTTTACCTTCGTGTCACTCCCATGAGAGGCACGCATCGCTTTGGTATCAAAGGGAAGCTGGCTCCTAGATACATCGGTCCTTTCAAAATTCGTGGAAGAAGAGGAGAAGTTGCTTATGCTCTTGAACTCCCTGAACAACTCAAAGTCCATGATGTTTTTCACATCTCTCAACTCAAGAAGTGCTTCAAGGATCCTGGCAGGACCGTGGACCATGAACTCATCAATCTCCAAGAAGATCTGTCTTATCAAGAACACCCCACAAATTTTTTTGAAGTCGCAGAAAGAAGGACTCGCAACAAGTCCATCAAGTTCTGCAAGGTGCAGTGGTCGCACCATTCCGTTGATGAAGCAACCTGGGAACGTGAAGATGAGCTCCGTGCCAAGTATCCTACCCTCTTTGAGTCTTCTTCTTCCTAGAATCTCGGGGCGAGATTCCTGTTTAGTGGGGGAGAGTTGTAGCACCCCAATTGTCTAACAATTGTAATGCTACTTGTCCTAGTAAGATATTGGCTACCTTATATATATTATTGTTGCATCATAATTATATCATGCTCATGTCATCATGCCACCTTGCATTTGAGCGTCATATAAAACCCCTTTTCTTTTGGCTCTTCTCTCACATGCATTATTAATTGTATTTGCCTCTTGATATTGTATTTGGCTTTTGATATATTGTTCAATGCCCAAGTTAAGTTGGGGGCATATCTTTTATTTCCATTCCACCACCTTTCTCTTCCACCACTTTATAATCCCACCATCCCATTAACCATGAGCTTGTTTTTCTTTCTTTTGCTATTTTGTTCTAGCTCATGTGGGTTGGGGTGGATCTAGTCCTTTAAAAAATTCCTTTGCTTGGCTTTATTCCATTTCTTAGAAATGCATAAGAATAATGCCATCATTTTATTATTGTTGTCACAAAATAATTAATGGCATTATTATTTTTGCATGGGCCATGCAAGCTTCTCCACCACCTTTTCCCTCCATTGGTTTTTCTTTGGATTTAGTGGATCCTATCTAGGAAAGACCATCTCCTACCATCCCACCTCTCCATAGTCTCAACCATATCTTCTATTTCTTCAAGCATGATCACATGTGGCCTTTTCCATCTATTTCTTTTCTTCCTCTTTCTTTCTTGTTTCTCCTCCACATTGTCTCAAGCAAGATCAAGCTTCATGCTCCTTCTTGGTTTGGCCTCATAATCAAATTGAAAATATAAATGCCTAATAAAACCTAACCTAACTTTTCCCTCTCTCTCTACTTTTTCTCCTAAACCCTAAGTCTCTCTCTCTCTCTCTCTCTAAATTCTCTTAAACCCTAACTCCACTTACCTCTCTCTCTCACACCCCTTTCTCTCTACCATGGGCACCACCCTGGTCCCCTTTCTTCCCTCAGCCAAAGCACCAAGAAAGAGAGAAGAAGAAGTCACCGAGACATTTTCCTTTACATTGCCAAAAGTGGAACACCCCATGTGCTTTCCCTCTCTCCCTTCTCACGCCCACCCCAGCACCACCTCAGGTCGAGGCCAGGAGCCCCAGACTCCCCACTTTCCTCCCTCCTTCCTCCACCTGACGCCCATAGCCACCGCCGGACAGAAACCCTAGCCACCTCGGCCAGATCAGAGACCTGCGCGTCCTGGGGTTCTCCAAGCCAGCCAGGAGCTCCTTCAGGGTCTTCTGCTTCCTCTTCGTCTCCTCGTACCAGCCCTGAGCCAACGCCTCGCCGGAGCAAGCCTGGCGCCGCCGTGCACCGCCGCAGCCCGAGGCCACCGTTCACGAGCCCCGCGCCAGATCCCCTCCACCTCCGCACGAACGGCCACGCCAGCGACACCACGGTGAGCTCCTGCACCTCCCAGACAAGGCCTTACCCTCCCTCCTGCGCCGTAGCCCCGCTGCGCTCCGTCGAGCAGCCTGCGTGCACCGTCGCGCGCCGCGCTCTGGCAGTCAGCCGCAGCAGCAGCTGTAGAAGCTACGATCCGCCTCTGTTCCCCGCCGTGTTCCGCGCGCCATGGTCCTCCTCCAGCGACACCGCCTGAACGAAACTTGTAGACCGATGTCCCCTCTTTGTTTTTCGTTTTTGTGGCGACACGTTTCTTCCACCGTAGGCGTCGCCACCGTCGTCGGAAGACGGCCAGATCCGCCGCCGGCAGCACCGCGTCTGTCAGCGCGTCGCGACAGCCGATGTCGTTTTGCGCATGACCCCCTCCCCTTTTTCCCGCCTAAACCCACAGTCCTTGGGACCCCACCCGTCAGTCCCGGTAACAATCTTGCAAGAAACCCCCCGCGCTCTGGAGATTCCCCGCCCGCGCAGCCCCGGACCGCCCTCGTGTCATGCCCCTGCTGGGTGACGCGCGCGCGTGGCCCCGCTAAGCGCGACCCCACCTGTCAGCGATTGCGGCTGGGAGAGGCCCCAGTGAGAAAAGTTGTCGGCGCGTCTCTTCCGCGCGCTCAGCGTTGGCCCACCCGTCAGTGACTGGGTTTGGTTCCGCCTGAGTAACAAAAGTTTTTCCCTGAGTCTGTTTTTATTCAAATCTTTTCAAATTGATTTAAACTCAAATTCTTTTCAGATTTAAATAATTTTTAAAATACAAATCCAAATAATACAAGTAATATATGTTTTGGAATCAGAAAAATGTGAGGAATTCAAATATGAACACTTTAAATTTTCGAGATGATTAAAATTACAATAAAATGCTCTTTTCCTTATTTAATTAATAACTTTTGTTTATAACTCCAAATTTGACAAATAATATGTCTAAATCGATCAGCGCGACGAGCCCGTTCTATCTATGCAGTCCTTGTTCTGAATTGAAGCATGCATCATGTTGCAACCTGAACTGTTTATGACAATAAAACTTGGTCAAATAAATAATAAAGTGCTTTATTTCTTGTATCCACACCTCACCTTTGCCATGCTACTTTAACGCCATGTAAATTGTGCATCATTCATCATGGCATGCTTGGTTGCTTGTTGCATTTTAATTCATATGCTTGTGCACTTTATTTATGTTGGCCCTTGTTTGTTTGGTTCTTCTTCGAATAGACGCCCAGCAGGAGAATTACCAGGAATCACAGGAGTATTACCCAGATCCATCTCTCGCTTCAACTGAGCTGCCAGGCAAGCACTACCACATGCTTGCATACATACAGTACCTATTGCCTCTATCTTATTCTTGCATCATCGAGTCGCGATTGCATTAAATTGAATCCCAAGTACTGCATAGCCTTTACTTTTAAACCACACTAAGCTTGTTCCGGTCCCATGAGCCATTACTACAGGAGTTGTTTGAGCCATGCGAGTCGTAGAAAAGCATGAGTAGGGTATGTGAGTGTCTGATGGATAATGAGGTACCTAAACAACCTAACCTGAGTAGTAATGGGATAACTAATGAAAGAGGCACCGGTGAGCAATATCTGCTATTTGGTTTTTCATGCTCACTTGTGTCCCGTAGGACCCCGAGTATTTGATTCCTGTTCCTTGTTTATTCGCACTATCCACATCCGGGAGGCCTTATGGACCCCCCTGAGCCAGAGCTTGATTCATTCTTATTTCTTGGGGCCACAATTAGTTTGGGGCTTTATTACTATTCTGTACTTATGCCATGTTAATGCTTTATTTAAGATTGTGCGAGGAGCACCTGTACTGTTTTGGATCGTGACACGTTTTCGCTGTATCGACAAGCCCAGTCACATTTTCGGGTTCCCAGTCGTTTACCGCCGTCCACACAAACCTTGGGTCCGTCTCGGAGTCGGCCAACTTCGTTGCGGGTAGCTTAATGGGGTGGCCCCCTGAAATATTTCTGAATCCTGTGATTGCTTTGTCGTGAATGCCTCGTTGGGTTTTGATTTGGTTCTTCCGAGGTTGATCGAGTGTGTGTTGCTATTCGTGCACCCCTGCAGGGTAAATCTTTCTGAAAGCCGTGTCCACGGTTATGGACGACTTGGAGCACAGTTTCTCGATCATAGACAAGTATAACTAAAGTACCGCTTTTAATTTGACTAAGTACTCATGAATGGTTAATACAACTGCCAACGGATGATGGGGGATGTTCGTCCGCGTCCTCGTTGGTAAGCGAGGAGGAGGATGGATCTGTTAATTATACTGTTATAACTGTTGTTCTTAATTCACGGACTTCCGTCTGTCATTGGTTAGGCGGAAGGTTAGCGAGTATCTGTAGAATTGTTAGGTATTATCTTTTGCTGCAATTGCGTCACCCCAGGTTGTGTCCCCTTTAGTGGCATAAAGACTTGCTGAGTACCCCTAGGGTCTCACACGATAAATTGTTTGATTCAGATGAACAGGTGTACCCGCAAGATGGATACTGGTTGGAAGAGACAGATGATGTCGGCAACGATCATTCGGTGTAGAGATTCTGGGAACGGGGATCCATGTGATCTATGGGCGGGATGTGTTTATTTATGGGGCATCTCATGCCAACTTGCTTCTTATCCGTACTCGGATCTTGTTTTCCGCTTCCGCCTGATACTCTGATGTGTGATGTATGAGGAGCTATCCTAAATTATTATATCTATCTAGGACATTTGGATCTTGCTGTATGGCGTTGCAATATTTCTATTTCTTTTAGATGGAATGGCTCTGAGGACTGTTGTATGTGGCTTGCATACATACTCATTTGTGTATGTAGTTGATCCCTTCGCCTGCCGATTACGCCGCTCGTTCTTGTCCCGTTGTCTGAAAGTGGTTAGGACGGCCGAAAGGTCTACCGTGAGTGGCCCTGGGCCCCACCGTACTATTTTAACCACTTTCGTTCATCCAGGCATTAACTAAGAGCGTAATTCACCGAGGTAGTTACACGGGAGAAGGGGCAAGTGATGGTCAGGTGTAGCATGGTCTCTTGGGCCTGATCGCAGAGTAGGCATCTGGGGTGGTGCTGCAGGTGGTGTCGCTCCAACCTCTCCGCGGTCCAACACCTATCCATGTCAGCTAGCCAATGGAAGAATTTGACGTGGTTGGGCGCCCAGGACTTCCAGATGAGCTTCCATGACTTTGAACTGGTGGATCCATGGAAGGAGGCGCGGTATGCCGACTTGGCTGTGTATTCCCCATCTGCAGTCCACTTCCAAACCAATTTGTCTGGCACCATGGACAGCGTTGTGGGTATGATGAGCTGCCAGATATGCAGGTACTGCCCTACCTCCTGTATCCCGAGCACGCCTGTATGTCATGTGCCCAGCGGTTGCCAGTGAGACCATCCGCTATTGTTAGCGTCCTGCGTCGACGCTTGGGTACGCAGTCGTAAAGTAATGGTGCTATTTCGCGGATAGCTCGTCCCTGGATCCATCTGTCCTCCCAGAAGCTTGCTGTCTGGCCATCTCCCAGCGCAAGGTAGGTAGAGGCAAAGAACAGACTGCGTTCTTCATCACTCAGCTGCAGATCAAGGCCACTCCAGGCCCTATTGGTGTCTGTCCGGCTAAGCCACTGCCATCGTAGGCGCAGGGATGTACCGGTGTCAGCCAAGTCGTGCACGCCTAGGCCCCCAAGAGATGTGGGTCTGTAGACGCGTCGCCAATTCACATGGCAACTTCCACCTTTGGCCTCCTCTCTTCCTTCCCAGAGGAACCCTTTCTGAATGCGTTCCAGCGCTTTGATGGATTTCTTGGGTGGTGCTAGGGCGAGCAATTGGTGGGTTGTGACAGCGCCAAGAACTGATTTCACCACGCGAGCCTCTCGGGCTTTTGCATTAGTCTTGCTTTCCAGGTTGGTAACTTCCCCCCTCTCGATTAGCGGTTGCATCTGGGCTAATGTAGGCTTGCGAAGCGTGAGAGGCATCCCCAAGTATGGGAGGGGGAAATCGGTGATTGGGCAGCCGAGGGGGAGCAGTATAGGATCGACCATCTGATGAGCGTGGCTGAGCTTTTGCTGTAGTTGACTTGAGAAGATATCTAGTGATACCGGTGTCTATATGGTACCCTGATACAATTTCTCAAAAATACATTTTCAAGTTCCAGAAAAATTCGAAAAATATATAATTATACACAATATGTATGGTATTCATAATCCCTAAGATCTGTAAAACCGAATATGAAACACACGTGGAGGAACGAAAAAAACAACTTAACATGTGAATAGTGACTATTGTGGTTTTGTCATTTTGTGCACTATTCATGTTGGATTTGTCATTTTCGTTTCTCCGTGTGTTTCTCAACTTTGGAGCTGAAAGTTTTAGGGATTGTGTACGTATATCTTGTGAACACTCACAATTTTTTAATTTTTTTCTGAAACTTTGAAATATATTTTTCAGCAATGGTATCATATAGACACCGGTATCACTAGATATTTTCCCGACTTGACTTGTAGCCCGAGGCATGTTGAAAGGTTCATGTATCATACTATCATATATTTATATAAATTCCTATGAACTCTACCGGAGCAATAGACGGGCGCGATAACTTGTGCCATGATGATCTAGTTTGTACAAAAACTACAATATGTAGGAAACCGCAGAAATTATGTGCATCCCTGCAAAAGAAAAACAGAAATCATACGCAAAAAACCACAGCCGAACGTGTGGGCTATAGAAAATCTCAACAGGTCAGGATGGTTTAGAGTTGCCCACGGCAGTACACGATGGGGAAAAACTGTAAAGTTACACATTGACATTTGGTTTGGCAAGACTGGATCAATCAAGTAGTATAAAAATATAACGAGGGTAACAGGGACAATGGTCTTCAAAGAAATAGCAACCATGTATCAGAAGTTCGACTCCTCATGGTGCTTCAACAGATTTTTCTTTGGATGGTCGGCGAGCTGGCTCTTGAGGTGTTGCTTCAGGGTTTCATCATAGGAACCCTTAAGAAAGATTTCCTTCAGTTCTGACAGATTAGCCAGGCCAGCGAACTGCAGTGACGACCCACTGCAGCAGTCAACCTTGAGCAACTCAAGATGTTTCATTGTTTTAGATCCGAAAGCCACATGTAACCTGGAGCTGCAAGCAATCTCCAGGATCTTCACGTTCTCATATGAGGGACACTCATCTCCATTTATGATGACACAAAAATGGAGCTTGCCATCTTGCTGCTGCTTGATATGAAGGCGCAGAATACAAAGTTTTGGTAGCTCGCCAAGCAACCTCATATCATCTTTGTCGGCAAAAAACCTTATGTCATCTGTTCTTAATGTCTCCATCTCCAAATCTAGCTTGGTCAGCTTTGTAAGCCGGTCGCTCCATTTTGGCAATTTGTCTGCAAGCCCATACAGTTTAAGGCTATGCAGGCTGTCCAAAGGGAGTGTGATGTCATCCAAACAACTTTCACTGTCCTTCTCGAGCTGCACTGACAAGGATTCCAAACGGGCATGACCTGAAATTGCAGAGAAAAACTTGTCGCTGTTCTTCCTGTTGATGCCAGCCACTCCGAGCTTGTGCAACTGGGTGAGCTTGTTGAGCTCTTTCAGGATGACCTTTGAACCTGAAGCACCAATATTGACAACACCAAGCGTGTGCAAAGCTATCAGCTTCCCAATTCCGTCGGGCGCATTAACACCAACTGGTGGTCGACGCCAGCGTGATACTGAAAGATGTTCAGCTGGCGATTCGTCTGCTGGGATTGTACTGCCAGCACGAATATACTGCAACTTGTGTAACTTTGTGATGCTTAATGGAAGGGAGACGATGGAGGTGTGTCTGACATCCAAAGTCTGAAGCTGCCTCAGACCACCCAATGCATTAGTCAGACGGGAGACCTGACAACATCCTCGTAGGGAGAGGAACTTGAGACGAGGTAGCATCTTAACAATCTGTTCAAGATCAACATCTGAAACACCTGATGCATTCTCCAAATCCAGGGCTCGAAAATGCATCATGCTTTCAGAGATGAAGAATGGTGCCCACATTCCAAACACTGTCATTGAACGTAGTCGTCTGAAGTCCATGCTCTTGAACACATCCGGGTGTCTGTGCCAGCTTTCTCTTATGATAAGGTGACGCCCTGTGCATTTGGTGGACGTGCTGCTGCTGTCCCTCAGCTCACACACAAGATTCTCATCTGTTCGCCTTGATATGATATACTCGCGGTAGAAACCATCAACTTGGCACGAGACCATCCTTGTGTCAGTGTCAGTGAATGCGGTGGTGACTAACTGTGGCGGCTGATGGATTATGCCCATCTTGATGAGCTTGGAGAAAAATAGTTCACCATTCTCCTCCGCATTTCTGTCATTACTGTCCGTAGAGTAGCCCTCGGCGATCCACCGCCTTACTAGGCGCCTCCGCCTAATGCTGCGGTCTCGAGGGAAAATTGACAGATAGAAGATATATGGCTTGAGGGAATCTGGGGAATCACGTAAGGTGGAATGCATCCGATCAAATAGACCCTGCAGGCCGGCAAACGCCGGATTGGTCTCGAGATGGTGCATAAATTTGTCGTTGATAGAACGTGCTGTCTCGATCCATGTAGCTGTCTTGGTGGTCAATAAGCCAGATATAGCAACTAATATTTTGGGAAGACCCCCGCACTTCAAAATAAGTTCTCGTAGCTCTGCAGCTTCTTGACCAGAAAATGAAGGGGGTATGTTATTCTCCACTGATACCTATAGTTCAAAATCATTAAGAGTGTATGTTAACGAGTGTGGTAGACAATTTCCACCTTCTTTGATGGTTCGGTTGCAAAGTACATGAACAGTAAATTCCTTTTGCCTAGCAGTAAGTACCGACAGATTGAAGGACTTTACAAGTTTAAAAGTACTGAAAGCCTGTTTACTATGTTTACAAGAGAAAATAGTGATACACTCTGCATTTCAAGAATCATATTAACAGAGCAGTGCAAAGTAGTGATGGCCATGATGCGATGGGATGTCACCGTACATGACTTCACAGCTGCAAGGGGTGTGTTGCAACATGCAATAGAGATACCGATCCAAATTTAGGTCTAAAGTTTAAACAAGAAATGTAAGTGGGATCTCGTTAGAATTTCACTTCTAGTTCATTTTGTGATTTCTAGTTTAAATTTTAGGTCCAAATTTTGAACTAGAAATCTGACACCTCATGTTGGGGGCTTTAGACATTACAACATGTAGGAAAAATGTACTAAGCAGTTCTTCACTGATGGGACACTTTGTCCATGCCATCCCATAGTTGGGCTACGACTCTCCCCACGGAGATGTGTTGGTAGCCCAACTTTAGCGCACGAAGTTTAAAATGCGTTAATCGAGTTGCATCAGCTGAGGTGCTTCCTTGACAAAAGAGACATGGGCGTAGCTAGAAATTAGGATTGGGGAGTGCTGGTGGTGGTGGCGGGTGGGGCTGGGGGGGTGGGGGGGGGGGGGGGGGGGGAGTAAACAATGCAATATTAGTCATAACAATGGCCAAACTATGGAAATATAGACATTTTTCCAAAACATAGTGAGCTCTCATCACATAAATATGCACACATCAGATCATATGTGGGTGGGTGGGTGTGTGTGTGTGGGGGGGGGGGTGGGGGGGGGTGGGGGGGTCATGCCCCTATCGGCCCCTCTTACATCCGCCCTTAAAAAGGAGCAAAAGAATTCCCCAGCCACCACTCAGTGCCCGCATGAGAGGGTGGTTAGAATGTGGTGAGAGAACATACAAGAACACCATAACAATGTCCTGATCGATTTCTTCAAACTAGTGCTAGAAGGATCAAACATTCTTGGATTGGCTTCACACTTGGTGCATCTTGTTCTTTGCTCTGAGTACTTTGATCTGGTTTGGTGTTGGGTCAGTGGGGCAACAGATTTGTGAGCGGTTTTTAGGTTACCGCAGTTCTGACATAGAGCGGTTTCAATAGGTGAACAACTTGGACATAAAAACATTGTTCGACTTAACTTAGGTTTGGTCATTATGTTTGTAAAGCGTTGAATATTTGTCTACCAAATTTGGTGCATTCTGGATCAGTACTTTGTGAAATTAACAAGATAATAGAATGGGGCATAAAATGTGATATCTCTTCTTTGTTGTTTACTTCTCTCTCGTGGTTTGCTGTTTTTTGCCGGTTGGCAACGTATTAAAGTGTATTCTTAAATATCTATGAGGTCAAGAATATACTTAATAATCAAGTTCTCACAGTGGAACTTGTCGTGGACCAGTCGTTCAACAACCCTGATATCTTACCCCACAAGTAGAGGACATTTTTCCCACTTAAGTCCTTGTGTGACATATGCATGTGTTTGTCTTTTTGGTTGAAGGTAAGATCAAAGTTATGATATGCCACTAATGTTGTTGGTTCTATCTCCATCCCTAGTAAAATGTTATCAAAGCCGATGTTCATTCGTACCAACGTTTCAGAGCATGGCTTGTTTTGAGTTGCATGCATTTTGCTTGTGGAGAAAAAGTGAATACCCAAGTGAAAGGGCATTTCCCTCGTAAATGATTTTGGTGTAGATGACAACATATGTGTTGGACTAATACGTGTGCTAAGTGGTGTTAGGTTCTATTCAAAATGCACAAGCCGATCTGTTGCCCGTGCTGCTAGTCACATCTCGAAGATGAATTAAGACCCGTGCTGCTAGTTGTCTCATTACTTGACACAAGGGGGAAATTCATGGTCATTGTTTGTAATTCAACAACTACTAGATTTGTCACTTGGAACCTTGTGAAGAACAAGGTACTAAATGAATGACCTAGAAATATTACTGATAAGGAGAACTCTTCCTCACATTCGAGTAGAGTGACTAAGTCACATGAGAGAAGTAAGAGCTTAGGTCTGACCAAAGTAGCATAAAGAGGTAGAGGAAAATCTAGACAAAAAGGTGTGGCAATCTTGTATGCCATCACTACTATGAGAAGGGCCACATCGAGTTCGGGTGTCACCGGTGGAAGAAAAATAAAAATAAGAAGCAAGTTCAGAGACAAGCAAAAGAATGATAATGATAGCGATGGAACCACTCCACTATAGTTGAGGAGATCAAGTTTCTAATGCACAAAGAACATGATGGCAAAAAGTACTTCGGCAAGTTCAAAATAGATAATGCAAAGCTTGTGAGATGCCCACTAGCATATCATTTCAAGTTGAGCACCAAGCAATGTTCCATTGTCAATCTCAAGCACGCCAACCTTCCCTCCTCCTCATATCTCAAAATAATCCGCCTAAAAAATCTAGCATCTTGGCTGATGTTGGAGGTTGCCAGGGTTCAAAATGGGTTCTTTCCGCTAAGAAGGCTATCAAGAGAGAAATTTCAAGATGATGCTCTGCCCGACTAGGAATTTTGGAAAAAAGTGGAAACTAGAGGTCCACTCATGGTAGCCACGAACTGCAAAATTTGCAGGTTGTGCATATGGTTCTTGGCAACCATGGAATTTGGCGGGGCGAGACCGACCTGCTCTAACAAGGCTATATAAGATGGGACCAGTGGTTTTGAGAGATGGAAAGGATAAAGTGAAGTAGAGGGACTGAGGCTAGAGTGTCATGCCATACTAGGATATGCCATTGCGGCTGTCCGTCTTATGTTGAGCTCATCATGGTGGTGACTGGCTCTCCCTTTGAAGCAGCGGTGCACGAGAAGGATGGGAGGGCAGCATCGAGGTCCGGTCGTCTTAGACAACAAACCTCCTTTGTGTGACTTCCATGTGAACTGGGTGTTATATAAAAATGGTTATACTGTAAGTCTGTAATACGCACACTCCTCTGTAATTAAGCTGTCCCATCGGACTCTATCCTAGCTGGTACAGATTAGACACAATCATAGTGATCACATTTAGGTGGTATCATGCACTAGTATTATGTGCATTGTAGTAGTGTATGAAACTCCGCTCTTGACATAGAAATTCATTACCGGACATACACAAGACACTAATTTTGCAAAAAAAAATACTCATGATGAACATTAGATTAAGAGCAAGGCAAAATGAAAAGTTATTTGGGAGAAAACGTACCTTCTTTATGAATAGTTTAAAGGCTGCATCAGCTTCTAAACCTTTAACATTAAACATAAGCTCTTCATTACAATGTCTCGCGATGCTTTCTTCGGTTGTAATGACAATGATAATGCTTTTAGAGGTTCTGGACACCAACAAAGCAGATTTTATGAGGTCCCATTCTTTCGTGGACCGTAGCCCATCGATAACAATGAGGCACCGATTTTGTTCCAGGAGCTGGCTACACTCTTTAATGGAAACATCTTTTGGGTGCATATCTAATAGCAAGCTCCGACAGAAGTCGGGCAACTTGAAAGAATGAGATATGTCAACCCATGCGAACTTCTCGAATTTCTCCTCAGAAAACAATGTATAATACAAGTGTCTGATGAGAGTTGATTTCCCAACACCAGCTATCCCCCACACCGGCATAACTTGCAGAGGTTTGGTATCAGTTATGTATTGACGAAGTTCACTGATCTCTGACTCACGTCCAAGGGGATACTCCTCCATCATCCATTCACGGGCTGCACTTGGGCTCATATGACGCACCTCTCGTTTGTCGTCTTGAGAACCCTGAGTATATGTGGTGAGAAAATGAGCATGCAAGTACTAGAAGAAAGGCAAGCTACACTCATATAGGAGAACACCGAAAATAAGATAGACAGATAATAAGGAGAGAGGGGTTAACACTGACCTACTGCCGGGCATACGCTTGGATCAGTATAGAGATGCGAGATTCTCAGATTTGGAAACATTGAAGTAATGCATGTAATGTGGGTTGTGGATACAGATTCTCACGAATTGCAGAGGCAGCGAGATGTATGTTCATTCCTATCTTAAAAAGATTGTTACCAATTGGACTATTATTGCTTGCATCTACCGGCACTAGTACAGTAGTTCCATGGTACGGTCAGGGGAAGCCTTTCTTATATATTGTCTAGTCTTATGAGGTTGTATGTGTAATCCATCGTTGAGAATATCAACAAAAATAACAATTAGCATAACTCATCAAGACCAATATTCAATATAGGTGAAAATTAAGGAGTAAAAAAACCAGAGATTCTTGTTTGTACTGTAAGTACTTGATGACGATGATCGGGCTAGGCTAACCTCTCTGAAGTAAGCGTAAACTGTGGACTTGTTCAGCTCCGCTACTTGGTATGGATGTCCGGCGCACAATTCTGCAATTTCTGATTGTTGCGTGGACATGATGATCCTGCTGCCATTCTTCCTATCGGGAAGGAGCGTCCTGATAGCATCCACACTACCATGGTGGGAAGGTTTTCCAAGACGACGAGGTACTTGTTCTTCATTTTCTGAGCGAAGTCTTTTAGGAGATCGTATTTTGGGTGCTCCATCGTCTTGAGGACATTGACACCTATGATTGCATCATCCTGCTCTTGAGAAGAATTTGCGTAGAACTGAGCCATCACGCAGGTGATGAAGTCGCGGGGATTGAAAGTATGTGGGAGCTTCACCCAGGCACGGCAGGCGAAGTCTTGGCAGACTGCGGGGTCATTGTAGGCCTCCCTGAGAAGGGTTGCCATCCCAAAATCATCGCCGGTCCACAACACCGAGATCACTTGAAGGTCACGGCCTTTGTTAGTGATCAGCCGGGAGAGATCCTGAACGCCCAGCTGCCTCTTGGAGCCAGGGTGAGGCGCCGGCTGTTGCGGCACGAGGGCCCTGGAGCCAGCATCGGCGATGATGTTGTAGCGCTTGTTCCTCCCGCTCAACTCCTCGACTCTGTCCCTGAGCTCCTCAATCTCGTATACCGCCTCGTCCAGTGGCAGCGCGCCGGCCATGCACGAAGGGACCAAGCGGCGCCACCAGGCGTACTCCATGTCCAAGTGGACAACGAACTCGATGCCGTCCTCGAGGTCGCTGGCTAGCTCGCGGATCTGCCTCACCCAGGTCATCACCACCTTGTTCTTGGCACGCTCATCATCTGCGGCGTCCAGGAAGGACTGCATCAGCTCGAATTCGCTGGTGATGAACCTGAGGTTAGTGCGAGCGCTCTTCCGCAGCCACTTGTCCTCGTCGATCGCGGTCTTGGTCTTGGTGATCAAACCCTCGACCACCGTCTTGGCCAAGCCAACTACGAGGTCCCCCATTGTTTTGCACTTGCGTTCCCTTGATTGATCTCTAGTTGGGTACTTGCTGTAACGGTGGTCTAGGTGGAGGACCGGAGTGGAGATGGGACTTTAAAGGGGAGCTGTGAATGTGAGATGAGATGAGCTGTTTGTGCTCTCATTTCTTTATCCTACGGTTGAAGGGTATGCACGTCTAGCATGGTGGGTAGCCAGCTATTTTCGATAAATATATTACGATAAAACTACTAGGTTGCGCTACGGGTTCCAACGTACATACAAGCATGACTATTTTGGATCGATCCGTTCAAACCAAGTAAGAGCCATTCACCTATGGTTATTCTAAGGGGTTAAAAATTTCCGAGGCCCTAGCAAGCAAACAATATCTCTGTGCACAATGTAGATCGTTTTAGAATCCTTATCTATATCAAAGTTTCTTAGATTTGATGGATAAACACTACAAGAAAACTTTACCAAAATTAAACTCACATACTAATCAATATGGAATACATCTATATGGTGTAAGCTCATACTTATTTGACATAATTTCCTCTAAGAACTTAATGCTAATATAAATTAATTTTATATAAGATAACCGGTTTGGCGATCAACACTAAATGAAAATTTACCAAAATTAAACTCACATAGTAAACATTATGGATGTATATTTATGGTCTACGCTCATACTTATTTGACATCTCTTGAAAAACCTTAATGGTAATAGAGATTAATTTAAAGAACATATCAGTACTTAAAGGGGTGTGAGCTATGCAAATGCCTCTTCATTTATCCATCTATGACTATGTATGTGACACAAGAGAAGTACTATGCACTATAAAGAGTAGTTACAACCCACACTAACTTCACATAATTAAAGTCTAAGATGAAGGCAATCGTCTAGTTATTATATAGAGGAGCATCTTTCTAGACCTCGGTTCAATTGATCTACACACCCCACAATATTTGAATGATCGATAAGAGACAAATTCATTGGTGGTTGAATAGGTCATGGGGTTGACTGGACAAGAAAATAATGCATTGAGCAGGCCACTACTTAAACATAATTAAGTAGAAGCTAATATCTTAAGAGTTCCATATAACTAGTTTGTTGTCAAGCCAATTGTGAACTAGTAAAACAGCTACCGTAGTTATTGGACGGGATTGGGCACGTGCCAGTTGGTGCTCTGATAGGATGTCTTTGGGGCCTTATATCAAATCATAAAGAGGCTCATAGTGCCATAAACTTATAAATATGAAATGATGTTTATAGTTGTCACTAGATCCAGAATAGAAAATCCATGTCAAAAATTTATTTTCAATAAATATATTATGATAAAACTAATAGGTTGCGCTACGAGTCCCAACGTACAAGCATGACTGTATATTTTGGGTCGATCCGTTCAAACCAAGCAAGAGCCATTCACCTATGGTTATTCTAAGGGATTAAAACTTCCGAGGCCCTAGCAAGCAAACAATATCTCTGTGCACAATGTAGATCGTTTTCGAAACCTTATCTATATCAAAGTTTCTTAGGTTTGATGTATAAACACTACAAGAAAACCTTACCAAAATTAAACTCACATACTAATCATTATGGAATGTATATTTTTTGGTGTATGCTCATGCTTATTTGACACAACTTTCCCAAAGAACTTAACACCAATATATATTAATTTTAAAGAACATAACAGGTTTGATGATCAACACTACACGAAAAAATTTACCGAAATTAAACTCACATAGTAAACATTATGGATGTATATTTATGGTCTACGCTCATACTTATTTGACATCGCTTGAAAAATCTTAATACTAACAGAGATTAATTTAAAGAACATATCAGTACTTAAAGGGGTGTGATCTATGCAAATGCATCTTCATTTATCCATCTACGACTATGTATGTGACACAAGAGAAGTAATATGCACTATAAAGAGTAGTTACAACCCACACTAACTTCACATAATTAAAGTCTAAGATGACAGAAATCGACGAGTTATTATATTGACGAGCATCTTTCTAGACCTCGGTTCAATTGATCTACACCTCCCATAGTATTTGAATGATCGATAAGAGACAAATGCATTGGTGGTTGAATAGGTCATGGGGTTGGCTAGACAACAAAATAATGCACTGAGCAGGCTACTACTTAAACATAATTAAGTAGAAGCTAATATCTTAAGAGTTCCATATAACTAGTTTGTTGTCAAGCCAGTTGTGAACTAGTAAAACAGCTATTGTAGTTGTTGGACAGGCTTGGGCACGTGCCGGTTGGTGCTCTAATAGGATGTGTATGGGGCCTTAGATCAAACCATAAAGAGGCTCATAGTGCCATAAACTTACAAATATGAAATGATGTTTATAGTTGTCACTAGATCCAAAATAGAAAATCCAACAAAATCCTTATCAAACATGCCACAAATTTATTTTCGTTATTATGATAAAACTAATAGGTTGTGCTACAAGTACCAACGTACAAGCATGACTATATATTTTGGATCGATCCGTTCAAACCAAGCAAGAGCCATTCACCTATGGTTATTCTAAGGGATTAAAACTTCCGAGGCCCTAGCAAGCAAACAATATCTCTATGCACAATGTAGATCGTTTTCGAATCCCTATCTATATCAAAGTTTCTTAGGTTTGATGTATAAACACTACAAGAAAACCTTACCAAAATTAAACTCACATACTTATCATTATGGAATGTATATTTTTTGGTGTATGCTCATGCTTATTTGACACAATTTTCCAAAGAACTTAATGCCAATATATTTTAAAGAACATAACAGGTTTGATGATCAACACTACATGAAAAATATACCGAAATTAAACTCACATAGTAAACATTATGGATGTATATTTATGGTCCACGCTCATACTTATTTGACATCTCTTGAAAAACCTTAATGATAACAAAGATTAATTTAAAGATCATATCAATACTTAAAGGGGTGTGATCTATGCAAATGCCTCTTAATTTATCCATCTACAACTATGTATGTGACACAAGAGAAGTACTATGCACTATAAAGAGTAGTTACAACCCACACCAACTTCACATAATTAAAGTCTAAGATGACGACAATCGACAATTTATTATATAGTGGAGCATCTTTCTAGATGTTAGCTCAATTAATCTACGCCTCCCATAGTATTTGAATGTTTGATAAGAGACAAATGCATTGGTGGTTGAATAGGTCATGGGGTTGGCTGGACAAGAAAATAATGCATTGAGCATACCACTAGTTAAACATAATTAAGTAAAAACTAATATCTTAAGAGTTCTATATAACTAGTTTGTTGTCAAGCCAGCTATGAACTAGTAAAACATCTATCGTAGTTGTTGGACGGGCTTGGGCACGTGCCAGTTGGTGCTCTGATAGGATTTCTATGGAGCCTGAGATCAAATCATAAAGAGGCTCAAAGTGCCATAAACTTATAAATATGAAATAATGTTTATAGTTGTCACAAGATCCAGAATATGAAATCCGACAAAATCCTTATAAAACATGCCACAAATTTATTTTCAATAAATATGTTATGATAAAACTACTAGGTTGCGTTGTGATTCCCAATATACAAGCATGACTCTATATTTTGGATCGATCCGTTCAAACCAAGCAAGAGCCCTTCACCTATGGTTATTCTAAGGGATTAAAATTTCCAAGACCCTAGCAAGCAAACAATATCTTTGTGCACAATGTAGATCGTTTTCGAATCCTTATCTATATCAAAGTTTCTTAGGTTTGATGTATAAACACTACAAGAAAACCTTAGAAAATTAAAATCGCATACTAATCATTATGGAATGTATCTTTTTTGGTGTGTGCTCATACTTATTTGACACAATTTTCCAAAGAACTTAACTCCGATATACATTAATTTTAATGAACATAACAGGTTTAATGATCAACACTACACGAAAAATTTACCAAAATTAAACTCACATAGTAAGAATTATGGATGTATATTTAACGCTCATACTTATTTGACATCTATTGTAAAACTTTAATGATAACAAAGATTAATTTAAAGAACATATCAGTACTTAAAGGGGTGTGATCTATGCAAATGCCACTTCATTTATCCATCTATGACTATGTATGTGACACAAGAGAAGTACTATGCACTATAAAGAGTAGTTACAACCCACACTAACTTCACATAATTAAAGTCTAATATGATGGAAATCGACGAGTTATTATATAGAGGAGCATCTTTCTAGACCTCGACTCAATTGATCTACACCTCCCATAGTATTTGAATGATCGATATATGCATTGGTGGTTGAATAGGTCATGGGGTTGGCTGGACAAGAAAATAATGCATTGAGCAGGCCACTACTTAAACATAATTAAATAGAAGCTAATATCTTATAAGTTCCATATAACTAGTTTGTTGTCAAGCCAGTTGTGAAGTAGTAAAACAGCTACAAGAGTTGTTGGACAGGATTGGGCACGTGCCAGTTGGTGCTCTGATAGGATGTCTGTGGGGCCTTAGATCAAACCATAAAGAGAATCGTAGTGCCATAAACTTATAAATATGAAATGATGTTTATAGTTGTCACTAGATCATGAATAGAGAATCCGACAAAATCCTAATCAAACATGCCACAAATTTATTTTTGACAAATATATTATGATAAACTAATAGGTTGCGCTATGAGTCCCAACATACAAGCATGACTGTATATTCTGGGTCAATCCGTTCAAACCAAGCAAGAGCCATTCACCTATGGTTATTCTAAGGGATTAAAATTTCTAAGGCCCTAGCAAGCAAACAGTATCTCTGTGCACAATGTAGATCGTTTTTGAAACCTTATCTATATCAAGGTTTCTTAGGTTTGATGTATAAACACTACAATAAAACCTTACCAAAATTAAACTCACCTACTTATCATTATGGAAAGTATATTTTTTGGTGTATACTCATGCTTATAGACACAATTTTCCCAAAGGACTTAACGCCAATATAAATTAATTTTAAAGAACATAACAGGTTTGATAATCAACACTACACGAAAAATTTACCGAAATTAAACTCACATAGTAAACATTACGGATGTATATTTATGGTCTATACTCATACTTATTTGACATCTCTTGAAAAAGCTTAATGATAATAGAGATTAATTTAAAGAACATATCAGTACTTAAAGGGGTGTGATATATGAAAATTCCTCTTCATTTACTACAAGGGAAGTTGACTTTTACAACAGACGATTTTCGTGGTTGAAGGTCCATTTTTCATGGCTAAAAAGTCTTTCACGACGGATGGCCTTTGTGGTAAAAGCCCTGTCACCAATGAATTAACCACGGTTTTTTCCGACCATGGTGGATCGCACCCTTCGGCCATGAAAACTTGTTCCATCGTAGATCTGTTTACCAGCCACACTGACTGCTGACATCACGCAACCTGCCACGTGGCAGCCGCCGTTAATGTCCGGTTACGATCATTAACAATCGCAGAAACCGTGGTAAAAACCAGGCCCAGCCAAGACCTGCTAATAATTAAATGGGCCAGCCCATGTGGAGAGCCCAATAGGAAACCCTTTACTATTTCGTCATGCACTGTCCGGAATCGACCCAGTACTGCAGCTAGCAGCGGCCTGTACACTTTCGGGCCCGACACTATTTCGGCCTATTTAAGGCCCAAGTTAGCCTAACACTGTGCTGTCAATTGAGGCCTGCACCAAGACGGCCCGACACTATTCAAGCCTATCACCAATCTTGCCTTTTACTGTTCAGTTATGTTACTGTTCTAGCCTTTTAGGAATATCTCCTTTTACTGTTTAGGCCCGTTAGAGTTTGGGCTTTTACCCATTCAGGCCGGTACTGTTCGTCATGTTACTGTACTAGCCTTCCACCGTACTGGCCTTTTACTATACTGGCCTTCCACCGTTCTGGCCTTTTACTGTTCTAGCCATTTACTGCTGTGACCTTTCACGGTTTCAGCTTTTTTCTGCTCTGGCCTTCTACTATTCTGGCCTTTCGTTGTTCTGGCCTTTCGCTGTTCTGGCCTTTCGCTGTTCTGGCCTTTTACTTTTCTGGCCTTTTACTATTATGTCATTTTACTGTTCTGGCATTTTACCGTCCTGGCCATCTGTCGTTATGGCCTTTTACTGTTCTGGTCGTTTTGGGCCATCCATGCGCACGTTGTTTCAACGTTCGGCATGCTACTGCTCCAGCCTGTTACTGTTTCGTTCTTTTTTGCTAGCGCCTACTTTTGGCAGAACAGGTGAATATCAAGACATCAATTAATAGACACACACAAATTAAAACTACTTATTACACAAAAGTTTGTTACAATAGGTTATACAACAAGATCGAAATTCTAAAAGATTGCAATGTGTTAGTATCATCAATAAGAGAACGGTACATGGTGATTCGCTTCAATGTATAATATGTCCTCTTGAACATTTCAGCTACAGATCTAAGAGTAGCTACACCCTTTTGTTCTGCATGCAATACAACCTTTATATATTTATCACTTGCAGGAGTTGTTCTAGGTGGACTGTTAAGTAAGTGTAACACCCCAAAACTTTAATCAATATTATCAAATCCTAATCACCCAATTTAGGGTTAACAAAAACTTTTATTAATAAAAAGCATATGAATGCATGTGTATTTGCATTAGTGTAGAATTGAGTTTATATACCATGCTTGATTGTTCTAAAGGTTATGAAATGGTTTAAAATTGAATGCCACATCCTCTAGACCATTTACAAACAAAATCAAAAGAGAAAGAAATCAAATAAGAATAAATAAACCAAATGGTCATTTTGACCATTTTAAACCACTAGGTCACTTGGTGTGTTCCTAGAAGACAATTCTTAACAGAAACAATTCTATTTCTTTTCACCCCATGCTAGACCAAGTAAAAGTATATTAAGGCCCACTTTACAAACTTACAAAAACATCTAGCAAATCAATTTAATGGATATTTGAAAATTGAATCAAGTGTATGTGCTAAGATCACACTTTTCCAAAAACCCATCAAATGAATTCACCTTGACCTATCCAGACAAACCTAGTCTCTCAAGTTTAATCTAAGATCACTCAAAAAAATTGAATAAAAAATTCAAAAAAAAAAATTCATGCAGCCATTTCATCAAACACTTGGCATGCACAGAATAATCCCTAGCCTAGCTTCACTATTTGGTATAGTGATCATCGACCAAATGGTTCCCTCTTAACTCCCCTGTTCCCTCTAAGCCTAACCTAGCCCCAGACCAGCTCCCCCTTCATCGCTGGCACAGTGGAGCGCCGCCCGAATGTGGTCATCACCGGCCGACCACGGCCAGCTCGCACCAGACCGCCCCGCACACATCCAGCATGTCCACTAGCATCGCCACAGCCTACCGCCACCCCTGTCCAGGCCACAGCCCCAGCCGAGCCGTGGACCACCCTAGTCGCGTCGCGCATCGCCTCTCTGCGCCGTGTCCAGAGTGCACTAGTGCGCCGTGCCCGACCAGCCCCGCTAGCTCGCGCCTTGCTCTCACCGCGCACGCGCAACTTTGCCATGATCACGTCACCTCATAGCGCCCGTTCACCGCTGCGCGACCCGTAGCGCCCGCATGCCATCGCAAACACCACCGATCCCGCTTAGAGCACCGCACGCGCCAGACCAAACCAAGCCGCCCCACGCCGCGCCATTAAGTCCGTGAGAACCGCCAAGAGACACCCCACCATCCTACGCCCTCTCCCATGCCATTAGCTGCCTATAGCGACACCACCGTCGAAGCTCACCCCCGCACCGCTCGGTCCCCTCGCCGAGCTATAAAAGGAGGCCACCCCGCCTCCATTCTCCACACCAAGCCACTCCCCACTCCTCACTGACCTTCCACACCTCTCCCCGGAGCAAGGCGAGCACCACCATACTGGAATTGCACCGGAGTCTGCCGCTGCTGGAGGAGAAGCGCGCCGTCGATTCCAGCCACCCCAAGCTCCACCGTGACCGCGCCTTGCCTCGCCGTCATCTACATCGTCGTTTGCCCCATCGCCACGCCTAGTTGGAGCCCAAGTGAGCCCCGAGAGACCCCCACCACCGCGTTAGGTTTAGCTCGTCGCCGGAGCTGTTCGTCGTTGTCGACGACCCTCAGCCGTCGATCTTGCTTCTAACCATAGGGCTCATGTTAAACGATACCGCTTCGCGTTAGATGAGTCACTGACCCGTGGACCCCCTCTATCAGCCGCGCGCTACGCCGTGCAGCTGGGCTGGCCCGTTAGCTTTCCCGCGCAGGCCTGGAAATTCAAATAGATGTTTTTCCATCTTAGTTAAAACCCTATTCTATGCCTAGATTCAAAAATCAATTCAGAGAGTTTCACTGAACCAAATGACATGATTCAAATTATTTTAGAAAGATAATTAAAATATCTATCCAAGCCCATTGGATTTAAATCAATTGGGGTTAGAGATAATCTATAGTAAAAATAACAAGACAGAGACTTTTGCAACTTCAAACATTTTTCAAAAATCAACCATAATAGCTTTTGAGTCGATTCCAACTCTCAAAAATGACATTTGATAATACCTACCTAAATACGTAAAAATATTTAGGTCTGCATGCAGTGACATTGGACTAGTACCAAATAATGCTATTAGGGCATTTCTAGTCACTTTAAATCTATTAAATAATAAACTTAAACTTTATAAAATGTGATCAACCTTTTTAAATCACATTCCCATGTATTAGAATATGTGGCGATGCCATGTGTCCACATGATCCCATATTCTATTTGGAGAATATTAAATCTTAATTAATTTCAATGAGTAGAAATTACTTTTCTCAAAATAAAATAAATGAAACTAGTTCTTTAAGGCATGTGATGTTGGTGATGATGCTAGATCATCAAGTGTGAGCCTTAGTGTGCTAAATAGAAGTACATAAGTATTGTTTGGTGATTTTGTACCCCGTATTCCTTTATAGACGATAGTACCGACCAAGTCTATGAGGAGGGGGAGTTCTACCCCGAAGAAGATGAAGAAAACTTCAATCACTGCACCAACCAAGGCAATCTAGCATTATACAAGTTAACCATGCAAGCCATCATTAACAATGCAAGCTTGAGAACCTAAGAAAAATTCATTAGGCATGCTTTGGTTATACCATTTTGATTATACCAATCCCAAGTTTTACTTGCAAGCTTTATTCCTTTTACTTTACCAAATTTCTTTACTTTTAGTATAAGTAGCATAAAGAGTATAAAACTTGGCCTATCTCGTTATACTTAGATATCATTCTGTGGCATGAGATTGAAGATTAGCAGCCCTCATTACTGAACACTCTTAACCTTAGTGGCTAGTGCTAAGCATAAACCTTGATCACTTTATATGGGAATACTTGGTGAAAATGATTATGAAAACCTTGGAATGATGCTTCATTCTATTGAGATGTTTTTACATGTGTTGAGAAACACAATGGTTTGATGATGAAAATGTTGAGGCATGAGCCTTAGCCCTTTTACAAAAACTGATGGTTGGGTTCGGATGCGATACCATTCCAATTTTACCGTACAACCACAGTACCTGAATTGGGTAAGGCTTAGCCGAAAGTTTATATGCATTAGCATGGGTTCCCTCGTAGGAGAGGTTTGAGCTGAGGCTACCTCTTGATGTGTGTCCACCTATGAAGTGCCCAGGATGGCAGATGGCCATGGCTGGGAGGCCAAGCTCATAGGGGAGGTGCCTATACTAGAGTGTGTAATTGAAAGGTTATGATTGATTATCCGCATACTAAGTATGATTGATTCAGGGTTATCCTTGACAGATGTATCGAATTTTGTGTAGAAAGTGTACCACCTCTGCAGAGTGTCAAACTATTCGAATAGCCGCGTCCACGGTCATGGACAGTTGGAGTGGCCATACTGTTCCGTCATCAGATGTTTTCAAAATGACTTGTAAAATGAATTGTGAATTTGACTTAACCACAATAGGGTTGTGGATATGAAAACTAGTTTCCCATTTAGGAGATTTTAGAACATTAAATTAGTTTTCTTTACTTCTAAACTCAGCTTAATAAAAATCTAGCTTTTGCAAATAAACCTTGAGCTTAGTATTCCTACTAGAACCACCTTACTTGTTAGTGATAATTTGCGAGTACTTAAAGAGTACTCATGGCTTTGTCCCTGGCTATTCCCGTGCCAGACTATGAGGAGGACTATCTGGAAGATGGACAGTAGGACGGCTACGACAACTAGGATCATTTCCTATCGTCAGCATTGCCTGTGACCCTAAAGATGGAGCCCACGACTACGCTTTATTATTCTGCTGCTTGCTTGTATTAAGACTGGATCATGAGATCCTTTATTTGTGTAAAACCTTATTATGGTTTGTAATTGATGATGTACTATGATATCCAATCTGTTATGTCTCGCAAAAATGGTAATCCTAGGATTGCGAGGTATGACATAACAGGCATCTGGGATTAAAAATGCGGGTGTTGACAGTAAGTTGTTTGCTTCAGAAATGCAATGGGAGGATGAGTGGGAAGAGGGATCACAACTTTTAGTCCTACCTTCCAAGGACTCCCGCTGGGTTTTAACTATAGTCTGCTAAAATATGGTGAAAGAGGTTAAAACAAAGAACAAGGGAAACAAGTAGTATTATACAAAGTAGAGATCATTTAAAGTAGGGATTTCTATTTTCATACCGTTAGTTCGTTAGTTGTACGCGGTTTTTCCTAGCCACTTAGTTTTTTCTCACTTTTTCCCATCTCCTTGTACGAAACTCTCACATGGTCTGAAACTCGCCATCCGTTAGCCTTGCCATTACGTGCTGACAAGTGGGGCCGCGTTCAGTTGGGTCCCATAGCGGACTCTCACCGTTACGTGCGAGTAGGGCCGTGTTATGTCAGGTCCCATAGTGTAACCTTGCCGTTACATACTGACAACTGGGGCCGCGTTTAGTCGATTCCCGTAGTGGATACCTCTCTCAACTTATCCAAATCAACATCGGACCCACAGCTTATCCACGTGATATACATTTCTTATGGTGGCAGGTCACATAATAAGACTCCCTGGGTAGATGCCACTATGTTTTGCTCTTTTTGAATTTGTTGTGCATAAAATGACTCAATTAGCTAGCTAAAACCTATTTGTTGACTCTCTGTTGAGCAGCCACCGGAGGGTAAAGCTGAGTATATTACACACGGCAGTGTTAGTACTGGAGGGAACAAAACTGAGTACAACCAAACTGCCAGTGTTACACTCGAGGGCAAAACTGAGCACAACTAGGTCGTCAGGGTTAGACACGAGGGAAAAAACGTGACTCATGGTACGTGTATGCGGTGCACGGGGCGGTAGCCGACACGTGTGGCCGTGCACGGTGTAGTAGCATACACGGTTATGCAGTGCACGGTGGTGCAACGAAACATCGCGTCCCTTCTCCTTTAATAGAGGCCTCCTCACTCTCACTCATCACTCACTCGCTCACTCAACCGTCTCACTGTTCCATCACCTTTTGCAAACCCCCAAGAAAACTCCAACCACGCTGGCGATGGAGAAGAACGGCACGGTGGCCATCAGCGCCTCCAAGGCCGCCGGCGAGGAGGACCCTGTCCCCATACAGGCCCCCGTCCAAGCATCGAAGGAAGTCACCGTCCCTATCCCCGCATCCGCCGTAACCACCGGCGAGGAGGCCCCCACCGGTCTCGAGAAGATGCCGCTCAGCTGGGACCCCTATGAGGAGGTTGATTACATAAGGCCGGAGAACCCCTACGACACCAGCATCGCCGACCTATAGTCGGAGGTACCCAGGGTTTTCTCCCCTTCCCTTGTTCTTCCACCGTTCCCATCGTTGGATGCTAAAATGTATGTTATTAGGGCTCGGTTGTTCGTATTTTTACAGTAGCTAATCCTCTTGTGTTAGATCTCGTATTTTGATGAATACTCATGTTCGTATTTGAACCCCCTATTTGTAGTTGGGATCAGTATTCGATTTGGGGAATAATCAGGAGAGCTCAGTCGGTTAATTTATGCAAATAATCAATCCTGATAATCAAAGTATCTCAATCATGTCCTTATTGCACTCTACCATTTTTCCAACAGGAGGACAACAACGACGTCCGCAGCGACGACGAGTCCAAGGACACCAAGACTCGTCATGTGCTGAGGAGGCTGAAGTCTAGCCAGTATAACAACTTCTTCGCCGACGACGTGTATAGGTTTCTGCCCCACCAAAAGGCTCCACGCCACGGACTTCAACTCCCTCGTGAAGCATGTCGAGGACGTGAGGACCTGTGGCGAGTCCGTCAACGTCCACGGCTTCATAGCCAAGAATCAGGCGCTCGGTCTTCACCTCCGCAACCTCTAGAAGGTGGCTATTGAGGATGGTCGCATGCCCCCGATCAAGCCCAAGGCGCCCAAGGTCAAGGGACTGGGCAGCAAGAAGTGGAGGAGGCTCTAGAGGGAGGAGGCGGAGGCCCTCCTGGCAGAGGCCATGAGGGGCCACTGATCTTGTTCTACTGCTGCTGCTGTAAAGAAGGTTCTTTTTTCTTGTCTGTGTTGAACTTGGCCGCTGCTGCTGCTGAGCGGCCTAATTGTTGAACCTCGTTAAGTACCATACTATATGACCTATATTAGCTGCTTTACATCTGCTATGTTTACTGAATTTATTTATGGTGCTGGTTAGATTTGCTGCTCTAGATTTGCTACCACATTGGGGAAAAACGAGGGCCAAAAGGAATAATGATTGAAGAGACAAGCTGCTCTAGATTCGCTACCTTTTTGGAAAAAACACAACTATTAGCGAGAGAGGGGAAAATGCGCCCTTAAAAAGGCCAATCATAAAAATAACAAAAAAGAAAACTTCCAATTTAGGCGATAGGGCGCACGTAACCACCAAACGCGCCCACATGGTCCCACACCACGTCCCCCATAATCAGTGAGAGTTGGATGGCTAGTTCGCTGTGTATCCTGGCCCCACCTGTCAGCATGTAATAGTTGAGGCGACGTAACGTAACGTAACGCTCAATGCACGACCCGCCCCAACGCGGTCCCACCGATCAGCATCTAATGGTCAAACCTTTGACCTGAGAGCATCCCCCTGTCGAGTGCATGTGAGGGTTTCAGAATGGAGGGAGGGCAAAAGTGAGGAAAAACTAAGCGGCTGAGAAAAACTGAGTACAATTAACGAACCGAGGGCACAAAAATAGAAATCCCTTTAAAGTAAATATGAGCTTACAATAGCACATTCAGGCTGACAGTAGCTCCTCGAGCGGGTGAGACTCCTGGTCAATATGCCAGAAGAATCCGAGCCAAATAGTCGGAACTCTGGTCCTTGTACTCCATTGTATTACGCAATTAGGCCTAACTTAGTCTTACACACATAGTGTTAACTTGTTCTTACATAAATAAGCAAAGCTTAGTCTTACACAAATAAGAGGTAACTGAGTCTTGACCAACGAAGCATTTACTTAGTAGCACTAGGGGGAAACCAAAGATAAAGATAAACATAAATGGTTCATAGTATCTGCTAGTTGAGCACTAGGTATCTAGAGTTGGTGTTATTGTTGGAACCAACCAGAATGCTGTGTTTGGCCGTATTTCATTCTATATCAAATCGTACAACCCCATTAATGTAGCACCCCGGTAAAACCACTACTAGAAAATCGCTTGCTTTTTTTATTTTTTGTCCATCATCATGATAGCATGCTCATGTCATCATGCCACATTGCATTTGAGCATCATCATGACATCATGCATGGTTTGCTAAAAATATTTTCCTAAAGCCTATGTTGTTTTCTAATTAGCCCCTCCTTTAAATTCAAAATCAAAGCCCTGGTCCTCTCGGATCTTTTAATTGTCTAAAACCTATTTGCAAATGTTTTGTTTTAAAAGAAATAAAATAAATGAATAATAACACAGTTTTATGAAACCTTGGGAAGGCTGCCAGCCTGCCAGGACAAAAGCCCAACAGGCCGGCAACCTACTACCCTAGCCCAAACTAGACAAACTCTACCCTAAACCTAAATCCACCTAACACAAACCCTAAATCCTGACCACACAACAAACAGCGTGGCCTTCACCGCTGCACTTGTACACACACCCAGCACCGACCCACACTCACACTCACACTCACACCACACGCCGACTACACCACCCTGGACCCGACGCAGCCCCACATGAAACCACCCCACATATGACACTCACGTACACAACACGCACACATGCTTCCTTGCCACAACACACCCCGCTCGCGACCGACACACCCACGCGACCAAGGCCCAACCCCTGCCCCGCTCGCCGGCCCCACCCCACCAACCCTATTCCTTCCCCATGATCCCGCCTCCAACCCCGCCGCCAGCGACCTCCCTCCTCAAGCTCCGCCACCTTGGACGGCCTCCCCCTTCTCAGCGCTCCCTCCTACGTCTAGTGCTGCCGCCTCCCTGCGTCATGACTGCCGCCTCCGAGAGGTTCCGACCACCCTTGCTTCAACGTGCCCTACATCCATTATTGTTTTCTGGCCCGGTTGCAAACTCGCCCTTCCCCAAGATTGTCACCCCTCCCTCTCTTGGCGCTCGCATTCGTGGCCGTCCATCTCGACCTTCTCAGCCTGGCATCTCCTCCCTCCTCTCCGGTCACCGCCTCCCATCTCAGACGTTGCTGCTCCAAGTCGGACGAGCTCCTCCTCTACCATATCCTCTCTGGAAAGCACCACCAATCCTCATCCTCGAGCCTTGCACCTCCCCGTCGTCCTCCTCCCTGGCCTGGCGTAGCCCTCTTGATCTCCCTGCATCCCCTGCTCTTCCTCGACTTGGCGCTCCTCACCGAGTCCTATAGAAACGCCCTTCGTGCCTTTGTCGGCTCATCAGTAACCCGCCCTGCTAACCCAACCATGCGCGTGATGCTCATGACGAGGCGATGCTTGCCCGTGTGTCTACATATGCAGCTGCGTAACACGCCTTATAGACTTTTGCGCGTGTCCGCGATGGCTAAGCCATGCTACTCTGTGTTCCAGCCATATTGGTGCCCCTGGTGTCCCGTGCTGTTGTCCAATAGCAAGAGTGTGCCCTGCTCGTGTGCATATGTTTTGTCTCTGGAAAACCGCAAGTTCTCCTAAGGTTTTGTATGCCAAGATCTTCCAAATATTGGAGTTCACCACTAGCAAATGAAGCCAACACCACAAGTTCGCCAACACGGAACCAAAGACCGCCGAACCCAAAAGGCAACGATGTTGAAACCAAAGAACTCTGTCATGCCACTCAAGCACTCCTACATGGATCTGAAGACCCTCGAAGCCCAATCCAAGATCGCCACTGACAATTGAAGCCGAACACCCAAGTTCTTCTTCACGTATGACAAGTTCACCAACAATGGACCAAAAGACCCAAGATCCTTCATGGAATCACTTGAACCCCTTGGAACCCTGAGTTCTCCCTCATGGAGCCAAGGAGCCCCGATCCTGAGGATCCGAAGACAGAACCCTCTAGACCATGGTCCCAGATCCGAAGACCGAACCCGAACCCCTTCGTTCCAAGATTTTCGACCCTAGATGTGTGACCTCTTCCGAAGCCCTATTTTATAAATTGCCATCTATATACTTGTTGCCTATAAATTGTTCATACTTGCATACATATTTTGTGAGTTGCGAGCATTTAGTTGATTCAACTAATAATCACATATGGAGTCTATATGCGGGCTATTCTTGTCTTATATCGCCTCCATTTAAATTTTTGTAGCCAACTGGTGCCATGTTTTGCCTTGTTAAGCCAACATTTAAATTGCGGGGTAGCTAAATAACATGAACCCCCTAATTAATTGTCGGGACCTCGATTCCGCTTAATATTGCCTAGTTGCATCACATATTTGCCATGCCATACATCATACATGCATCATGCTTGATATTTTGCCATAGTATTAAATAGTGCATCCAGTGTTTCTTTTAGTGCTTTGATTCTACGTGGATTGGGCCATTGAGTTGATGCGAGCTTCGACCCGATCTTCGCATGTATCTTCGGTAGTGTTTTTAGGCGAGCATTCTCCCCCTTTCTACCTATTTTACATTTATAGTATTTACTTCCTCCTATTGATCTTTTGCTATCTGTGTTGCGATGCTTTAGATTTTGTACCACTTATATCCCTGTAATCTATATTGCCTTGGGCACCTCCTATTGCTTGTTATTTGGTAGACAGTTGGCCTTGCGAGTCATAGTTGCTTGCTGAGGTGTCACTTCGTGTCGTCGATGTTCCACCGTTGTTGGGGGGTGGCACATGCTTAATGGTGCAGATAATCATGGTTCCATTTATCACTTAATGATTAATTGTTGAAAGTAGATATAATTAACAAAGAGGCACCAGTGGGTAATAGTTGAGATCTAGTTTTTAGCCGACTACTTGTATCCACCTAGGACCCAAGTTCTTGACACCTATTCCGAGACTGAGCATGCTAACCACATGTGGGATGTGTGGGCACCCCTATCAGCTTACTACCTGATTTCAAAGTACTATGCTAGGGGCCACAAACTAGTTTGGGGCGTTATTACTATCCTATACTTATGCCATGATTTACTACTTTATTTACTATTGTGTGTGGAGTGCTTGTACTATTTAGGAACCACGTGCCACGTTTTCACTGTACCGACAAGCCCAGTCATGCTTTCAGATTCCCAATTGTTTACAGCCATCACTACAAACCCTGGGTTCGTCTCGAAGCTGACCGACTTCATTGCAGGTAGCTTAGTGGGGTGGCCCCCATGTGCTTGCTTTGGGTCTAGGAAACGTCATGTCTGAATCCCAGCCGACATACCATTGGGTGTATGTTTCATGATCCTGCACCTACCTGATCTGGCAACAAGGGTTGAAGTGCGTGTGGATACTTTGGTTATGGATGACTTGGAGCACAGTTTCTCGATCGTAGACAATTATAACTAAAGAATTACTATTATAATTTGGCATGGATCTTATATGACTAGTATGTTGGACAACCACCATGGAATGAATGAATAAAACTGCCAACTGTGTGAGTTCCTCGGAATGACTTCCTCGTTTGGTCTCGAGGGGGAAATACCAGGATGGGTATGTTTGGTGTTAGTATCAGGTTGGTTTCGAATATGTCTTCTTATCCCTCTTTGATAGCCAACAGTTGTATCGAGTCTCTATAGGTTGATTAGTGCATGCTTCGTTGCCGCTTCAGTCCGCCATACCTATTTAGGCGAGAGCCACTAAATTCTAGACTCGCTGTATACTAGCCTTAGTACTGACCGCTCCCTTTTTCATTCGCCCTTTGTCGGCACCCCTTTTGCTTGATAGGTATGAGTTCGATGACGTTAGCAAGGTTACCCTTCTGGCTTGGCCTGGGAAGGGTAATGGACGCCATTGATTATTCTTCAAGACTCTTAGTCCAATTTGCATCTTGTCTGTACTCAGATGTACGATCGTTTTCAAGGTGACTTGGATCTTTGTATTGTATATATGTATTCTTGACTCGTTGAGTCGTTGATGTGGGTGTATATATAGGGTGGAATATTCTATCATCATGTATATAATAATATTCTATACATGATACACCACATATAGGGTTACACCAAACCCATCAACACCGGATCCTGTACCGACCAGGTACCTCGACACCATCGCTCTCCCCCGCCCCGCACAAACCTTCCTCCCGACTAGGTGCTAGACAATGACGCGCACCACCTTCGTGCGGACCGAGGTAAGGAGCACCGGCGGGCTCACCGGCGCGAGGGAGCGAGGTCTGCCAACCTCCGGCGAGCTTCCCCTGAAGAGGACCTTCTTCGCTAGCCGCCACAGACAGAGCGAGTGAGCGCTGGCTGGGATACCGGCTCGAGGGAGAGAGGTCCGCTCACCTCCGGCGAGCTCCCTCTATAGAGAACCTTCTTCGTCGGCAGCCGTAGAAGGAACGAGAAAGCACCGGCGTCGAGGTCTGCCCCAACTCCGGCGAGCTCCACCTATAGAAATTTGTTTCCTACTCACTGGTGAGCTCTCCCTGAAGGATACCTTATCTTCATCACCTTAAAGCTTCTTCTTCTTCTCTAATCTGCTTCGTCATTGTGTAATCCAATAATTCTTCAACAACACAAAAAAGGAGCTCCTTCAAGTTAACAATGGCGCCTGCAAAGAATTTGGTACTTGTCAGATGGAAGACAAGAAATCAAGAACTCGTGGTGACAAGGTCATCTCCAAGATTCAGTCATCCCCCAGATCTTGTTAAGATAGTAGCAGCTAAAAACATGGTGACAAGGTCATTTCCTAGATTGAAAATCGTCCTCCATCTCCTGTGCAAATCCAGTCAATAGAGCAAGCTAAAATTAATGTGAAGAGGCCATCTGCTCGATTCAATCATCCTCCAACACCTGTAGAAAATGATTTAGCAGAGATTGATGAAGAGAGGGAACATTCTTCTACGTTTGCTACTATACTTCACCATGACGGCAACATTTCATCTCTGAAAAGATAAGAAACTTTTGGTACAAAGGTATGATATGTTCTGATATTAGGGAGTATTTTAAAAAATAAACTAGGTTACATCTAAGAAGTATGGATGAATAAAAATGAACTGGGAGTACAAAATAAATAGGTGTAGAGAGAAGTACAATAGAAAAAAATTCCTAGCACCAAAAGAGGTATAGAACTGTTTGATAAAACGAAGTATGGCTATTTGTTACGAGAAGTATGGGTATATGTAATAGGGAGTATAGTTTTGTGATAAAATGAAGTGTAGGTCTGTTGCTGGAAGTATATGAGTCTTGTTTCATGAAGTATGTACTATTGGTAAAGAGGAAGTATGGGTGTTTGTAATATGAAGTATATTTGTGCGATAAAATGAAGTATAGGTCTCTTACAAGAAGTATTGGAGCCTTGTTTCATGAAGTTTATAATATTGATAAAAAGAAGTATAAATGTTTGATAAAATGAAGTATGACAGTTTGTTAGGGGAAGTATAGGTGTTTGAGAAAATAGAAGTATGGTGATTAGTTGTAGATAATTATAAGTAATTTTTTTAAAAGGAACGAGTACAAGTACAATGTTAAAAATTTCAAATTTAAGATAAGTAGTAAAGGAAACTCAGACTAGGAAGTATCATTATTGATATTTAGGAAGTATGATTCTGAAACAAACTAAAGTATCATTTTAATGCGCATGGAAGTACAACTAATAATTTCCCGTAAATATCAGGATGGTTTGATTTAGCAGAGAACTACGTTGCAACAGGAATTGCTACTGAATTTTGTAATCGGTGATCACGTATGGAAAACACCTGAGATTCCCAAAAACTTTCTTGTCACTGGTTACTCACCAGATAACGGAGACTGGGATTCTTCGATGTTTCCACTAGAGGAAAACGCAGATATTGAATCACTACTGCTGGTTGACCCAGGTCCACTAGAACGTCAGTTCTTTGAAAGGGAGAATTATGGTCCTGTAGTATCAACTCGCATGTGCACAACAGGAACCACCACCGCATGTTCATAGCAAAAAAATGGCAGCTGAGGTACAAGGTATAATACCACCGTCAATTTTTCGTTCAGCGAGGACTACTCATGGGGTTGAAGCAACACAACCTCCACCTAGTTTTCGTTCAGCAAGAACAACACCTGTGATTGGGTCTACAAAACTTCCACCAAGTCCTGTAGTAACAACACCTAAGATTGGGTCTACAAAACTTCCACCAAGTCGTGCAGTAACAACACCTAAGATTGGGCTACAAAACCTCCAAAAAGTCGTGGAGTAACAACACCTCGAGTTGGGGCTACACATCCACCAAACAAGGAGTATATGCAGGCTTTTGCGGCTGGAAAATAAATACTGAAACAAGAGTAGGGAGTAAACACATCTTCTGGACTCCCCCCGCGTGCACCAAAACAGATGAAAAACCCTTCTGACCCACTGCTACACACCTCTATTGTTACGCCTCCTTGCCCAATACTACAAGAAGATGAATATACTCCTGTGGAACATCGCAGTTACTCTCATGTAAGTTGCCAGAATGTCTCTGTATTTATGGAAAAACAAAAAATGCTATAATTCCATTGCATTAAACAAAGATCAAAACTTATTTTATGAAATGCTAATGTGTCCTTTTAAATTTGTAGACGGTTGATGTACCAGACTACCTTATATCTAAAGTGGGTATGAGTTTCCTTGACTGGAAGGAAGAACATGATTATTACAACAGATACGCAAGACACGCAGGATTTGGTATGAAAATAGGACATCATAGTGGTTACAACCGATACTGTAGTTGCCAAGGAAAGAATAAAGCAACTATTTCTAAAGATGAGAGACAGCGTGACAAAACATCTAAGCGGTTTGGCTGCAATGTAAGGATGCGATTGAAAGATCAGGTAGATGGCTCGAGCATCATTGTTGATATCAACTACGAACACAACCATCATCTGATACAAAGCCCCAGCATGATGGTGTTCCTCCACTCTCACAAGTCCTTGGACCCATCACTCCTAGAGTATGTTAACTTTCTGCAATTACAGAATGTCCCTCATCAAAGCATTATGTCTATCCTATATGGTTCGTTTGGAGGGGGCAGTACTTGCCAGTACATGGCCGCGACTTACTAAACATGTATAACCTACTAAACTGGCTCCGCAAATAAGTATATGAATTTCTTGCATATTTTAACATTTGTAGCAAAAATATAACCATGCATTTGAAAAAAGAAGTATAGCTACATGCTTTAGGGGAAGTATACATGTTTTAAGGGGAGTATAGATGTGTAGTGGAAAATGAAGTATAGATGTTTGATAAAATGGAATATCACTGTTTGTTAGGGGTAATATGGCTATCTGTAATATGAAGTATTGCTGTGTGATAAAATGAAGTATGTTTCTGTTACAGGAAGTATAGGAGTCTTGTTAAATGAAGTATATAATATTGGTAAAAATGAAGTATAGTTGTTTGATAAAACAAAGTATTACTATTTGTTATGGGAAGTATGGGTATATGTAATAGGGAGTATAGTTTTGTGATAAAATGAAGTATAGGTCTGTTGCAGGAAGTATATGAGTCTTGTTTCATGAAGTATGTAGTATTGGTAAAATGAAGTATGGGTGTCTGTAATATGAAGTATAGTTGTGGGATAAAATGAAGTATATGTCTGTTACAAGAAGTATTGGAGTCTTGTTTCATGAACTTTATACTATTGGTAGAAAGGAAATATAGTTCATTGATAAAATGAAGTATGACTGTTTGTTAGGGGTAGTATGGTTGTTTGTAATAAGAAGTATAGTTGTGGGATAAAAATGAAGTATGTTTCTATTACAGGAAGTATAGATGTATATTAAATGAAGTATAAGAGTATTGTATCAGTGAGTATGTGTAAAAAACAAGTAAGGGCAATGTTTACGGGATGAAAAAGGGTGTTAATATAAAGTGAGGTATAGCTAATTTAGGGAAGATGTATTTAGCAGCATAAAAAGTATTTAAAAAACCTTGTATAAAAGTATGAGTTAAAATAAACATGAAATACAATGTTTGCAGAAAAGCAATGAACTCGAAAAAGGATAACTGTGATGACAGAAGCTTCTATCATTCTTTGGCGAGATGAAGGTAGTGAACAAAGAGTTCTTTGACTTTAAGATTGCTGATGGCAACCATATAAAGAATATTTTCTGGGAAAATGCTAGCTGTAGGGGAGCATACCAGGATTTCAGAGACTACATAACTTTTGACACAACATACAAAACAAATATGTATGATATGCCTCTTGGGGTTTTTGTAGGTGTGAATAACCACCTATAGTCAACAATTTTTGCTTGTGCTCTAGTAAGGGACGAAAGTGAAGAATCATTTGCATGGCTGTTTAGAACATTCTTGAGATGCATGAATCAAAAGCATCCGACTATAATTTTAACTGGTTAGTTGCACGAACGATAAATCATTGCTTCTAGATATATATTTTTCTCTAACACCGACCAAAACTTTCCATTAAACATAGCCCTTTCATGGCAGCCACAATCTTCAGTGTGTTTATTTATACACTTCACAAGTGGTGAAGATGGCATGTCACAAGGAAGTACCACATCCACCTATCAATGCCATAGAAGAAGTTTCCAAACTTTAAGGAAAAGTTCACAGGACTTCTGAACTAGCCACTTATGCCTGTAGAATTTGAAGAAGCATGGGAAAAACTTGTTGCAAAGTACAACCTGCATAACGACATCATGATTCAGACGATGTGGGAGGATATGAAGGAGTGGGTTTCAGTTTATTTCAAGAATGTCTTCTGCGCAACAATGACGTCGACACAAAGGAGTGAAAGTATGAACTATGTCATGAAGAGAGAACTTGTGAATGCACATAAGAATCTTCACCAATTCGTAGAGCAAGTCAATAACTGCATATTTACCAGGGCCAAACAGAAAAATCACAAACATTGGCATCGATGGTAATTGTTTGTTACCATGCATGTACTAATTAATATCTTAATAAAGTGTGCAAACTACAAAGAAAGCATGAGCCTAACTGTGTTAAACCGACATTTTGCAGACTGATCCTGAAACAAGAACGTGGTATGGTTTGGAACATCAATTCAGCGAGGAGTACACAAGAGTTGTTTTCAAAGATATGAAAAGAAGTTTTAAGAAGATCACCCTTTATAGGGTAAAGTCAAACCCAGATCCAAAACTTGATGAACATAACTATTTTGTGACATATCATGGACCAACCGAAGCGTTTGCATGGTCTAGCCACAATTTCAAGGTGGTTGCTAACCCTGTTAAGGGAGAATACTCCTGCGAGTGCCTACTTTGGGAGCATACAGGTGAAAACTTTCTAAAAAGAAAGTATAAACTATTTACTTAGATTTGAACTTGGCATGACACTTTAAAAAGTTCTGTTAAAAAATGAATGAAGTCTAGCTGTTTGATACATGGTAGTATATCTGTTTATCAAACTGAAGTATAGTTGATTGTTACAGGAAGTATAGGAGTTTATTAAAATGAAGTATAGTTAATTGTTATATGAAGTATAAGTGTTTGATTACAAAATGTTGGAACTAACAAACATTTACTTTTTTTAAATAGGTTTGTTCTGCCTACATGTGATTTGCATGCTAGAACACCTGAGGGTGCAAAGAGTTCCTAATAAGTACATACTAAAGAGGTACACGAAAAAGGATAAAACAAGGGAGACATTCGACAGGAGAGAATACAAAACAGTGTCATTCAATGGGACATCATTCTTATACTAGCATAATGAGGTGCTACAATTGGCAATGAAAGTATCTAGGACAGCTACAAAGTCCGACGAGTAGCGATCTCATGCAAAACAATGATTGCTGGACTTGGTGGAGCAACTGGAAGCATTGGGTTGCTCAAAAGTTGATGATCATGATGAAGGAAACCCTTATCCAGATCTAAAACAACTTGAACCAGACATGACACAGTTCTCCAATGGGAATTGAAAACCTGATCCGGATGAACAGAGCACTGCAAAGAAGGTATACAAAGAACCTCCAAAGTCAAAAACTAAGGGCAGTGGAAAACATGTCAAAAAGACAGTAGACTACAAAATAATGGGGCCTGGTAAGAAGAGGAAGATCAAACAAGGGAAGAATGAAGCTGAATTAGAATTTGATGAATATGAAAATCTTGTCAATGACGACGAGGGTGTGTGAAAATGTGGCATTTGCGGCGAATACAAGAAGCACAATGCTCGTACTTGCCCACTACGTCCTGAATTGCTTGCTCTTGAGTCTAACGCTCCAACTAAATGAGTTGGGAAAATAAAAGAAAAAGGATTTGCCAGTGGTGTAACATGATGGCACAGCACAATGTTTTGACATGTCCAGTGCTAAAAAATGCATTGACAATAGCGAGGACAATGGAAGTGGCTAAGACACAGAAGACAAAAAAGAACACACAGAAAGGGAAGAACGAAAACAGTGATGAAGATGACGAGGACGATGAAGAAAAATATGAAGAATCTGATGAAAAGCGAGGAAAATGAAGGTGTGGATGACACAGAAGATGATGAACAAGAAGAGGGTCCCTCTCCACAACCACCGGAAAAAAAGAAGAGAGGAAGCTCAAGATTTAAATGATATATGTAGTTGTTTAAAAAAAATGATAGATACGATTAATTAAAGGGAGTATAGATGTTTGTTTCACGTGAATGAATATGTTTGTTTCTGGGGGAGTATACATGTGTGTTTAAATGAAGTATACCTGTGTTTTAAACGAAGTATGCATGCGTGTTTAAAATGAAGTATAAAGGTTTGTTATAGAAAGTATAGCTGTTCGAATAATGCAGTATATGAGAGTATATGTTTGTTTCTGGGGGATTATAAAATGTTTTAAGAGAGTATACCTGTGTGTTTAAAATGAAAGTATACATGCGTATTTTAAAAGTAGTGTAAATGTTTGTTACATAAAGTATACATGTCTGAATAATGAAGTATATGAAAGTATATGTTAGTTTCTGGGGAAGTATAAATGTTTCAGGAGAGTATACCCGTGTGTTTAAATGAAGTATAAAGGTTTGTTACAGTAAGTATAGCTGTATGAATAATAAAGTATATGAACGTATATGTACAGTTCACATGAAGTATAGGTACAGTTTATATGAACTATATGTGTTTACTGACAGCGAGTATAGGGGTAGTTGTGGCAAGGAGTATAAGTGTTTATAAATTGGAAAGTATGACATGATGTGTAGGACTTTCATAAAAACATCAAAAACGGCTTACCTTGAGCCTAAAGAGAGAAGCATGACGAGGCATAAAGGAGAAGTACATTGTAGGTATATGGAGAAGTATAAAAAAGTACAGACAAATAACTAACCACGAAAAAAAAATAAGTAGAAAAAATGACAGTAAGTATACGTCTCCCACAATTTTATGAAGTACGGGTGTTTATTTTACATGAAAAATATGTGCGTTCCTAGTGGCTAAGATAGAAGTATGACGTAGAATACATGAGAAGTATAATGGAATTAAAGTAAGAAGTATAACAATGTAAGTGATGAACTAATCACGAAAAATAAGTAGAAAAAAAATGACAGGAGGTATAAGTCTTCCACAACTTTATGAAGTACAGGGGTATTTGTATAAGGAAGTATAGGTGTTTATTTTACATGAAGTACATGTACGATCCTCTAGGCTGAGACAGAAATATGAAGAGGCATAAAAGAGAAGTACAATGGAGGCAAATTAAGAAGTATAACAAAGTACAGATGAACAATTAAGCCAGAAAATAAGTAGAAAACGAGAGGTAGTATAAGTCTTCAACAACATCAGCAAAAAAGGAGTTATATCATAGATTCCAGATAATAGAAGTATAGTGGTACCCATAAAAGGAAGTTACGAGACAACTAATGGGGAAGTAAAGGAATATTTTGACCTTGTATAATCCATAAAAACCTTGTCAAAAACATTAAATATCATTTGACAAAATCCAAATAAGCATTTTTCAAACAAGATACTAAACATGTTCAATCTTAGTTACATAAAACTACATATCAGTTGAATGAAAAATAATTACACACATAACAACATTGTATCAATTGAATGTACATTAGGAATGGTCCTAATTCATCTGAGTTAACATCGCCAGCAAGTCTTCTCCTTCTTTTGACAGATAAGTGTGAGGAGATAAGGGTTGGATCTCCTCTGGAAGATCATCGAGCGGAACCCTGTTGTCTAGATGAAAAAATATCTTGCAAAAGTTTTCTTCCTGGCATTCTCTTACGTGCACCTGAAAACAATCAAGAGTATAAGAAAAGTAAAAAACTAAAGAACACACACTAAAATAGAAGAAAAAAAGATGATCTGCAAAAGAGCATACATCCTATGAGAGAATGTTCTCAACAAATTTGACACCATCGTATGTGGCAGCAAATTTGAGATAGTAAAACCGCATTGGTTGGGTCCCTGTTGAGGAACATTAACATAATTAGGCCTGTTTGCAAGAGTATTCCAGTTTGGATGAAGGATTTTCTTGTACTCTTGTTTGCCATAGACGGCTTCCATGACAATGGTCATCCTACGAGCCTGTTAATAAGTGAAAAACACCAAAAAAGCAATTAAGCCAATGAAAAAAGCATTATATAAAACACTAAAAATACCAAAAGGTAAGTAACAAAATGAAAATAAAAAAAGTTCTAATTAATAAGTGCTCACAATCTCCTTGATATCAGCTTTGTGAAACTGGCTCCTAGTGACTTTTCTCTTACTTCTAATATCTCATTCATACGAGCCCAACACATCAATCGAATCACTATATCGATTGAACACATATAGAACATGATGATGATTTGATGTTGACCCAGAGATTTTTTACAATATGGGATAAAAATCTATTAAAACAACAAAGCAAATCTTGATTAAAAACAACATACAAAACATTGCATAAAAATACTACATAAAACAAAAAGAACTTATATGAATGAGGTTGTACTACACTAAACTAAAGGAAGTATATGAAACATATAAACAGAAGTAAAGACAGTGACTACATTAAGTAGGAAAACTTAAAAATGACTAACCAGATTCGCGTTGAGAAGGTTCTCTTCTGGTTTCATTATTCGGTGGAAAGTAGCCATCGCATTGACAAGAACGAACTTGTTTGTTTTCGTCATGTTATCCATCCCAAGGACATACAATAACAAGAAACATAGGAAAAATATAGAACATAAACCAAAAAATAAAGTATATGGATAAACTTAAAATGTAGACAAAAGATCATTGAGGTTTGGATTTTACCGGGGCAAAAAATGGGCTCATTACAACTCGTTTCCAGAATCGAAAACATGATTCATTTATGTCAACACCCAGTTTTTTAATCCCAGATGCCTGTTATGCCATACATCGCAATCCCAAGATTACCATTTTTGCGAGACATAACAGATTGGATATCACAGTACATCATCCATTACAAAACATAATAAGGTCTTACACAAATAAATAATCTCATGATCCCGTCTTAATACAACAAGTAGCAGAATAAATAATAAGCGTAGTGGTGGGGCCCACCTTTAGTCTCACAGGCAATGCTGATGATGGGAGATAGTCCTAGTTGTCGTAGCCGTCCTGCTATCCTTCCTCTTGGTAGTCCTCTTCATAGTCTGGCCACGGGAATAGCCAGGGACAAAGCCATAAGTTCTCTTTAAGTACTCGCAAACTATTACTAACAAGTAAGGTAGTTCTAGTAGGAAATGCTAAACGCTAAGTTTATTTGCAAGGTTAAGTTTGAAACCTAAGTTGAGTTCAGAAGTAAAGAAAGATAAAATAAAGTTCTAAATCACCTAAGTGGGAACTTAGTTTTCATAGTCACAACTCTGTTGTGGTCAAGTCAAAGTCATCATTCATTTCATAAGTCATTTTGAAAACATCTGACGATGAAATGGTATGGCCACTCCAACTGTCCATGACCGCGGACGCGGCTATTCGAATAGGTTGACACTCTGCAGAGGCGGTACACTTTCACCACAAAATTCGATACATTCGTCAGGGATAACCCTGAATCAATCATACTTAGCATGTGGATAATCAATCATAACCTTTCAATTACACACCCTAGTACACACACCTCTCCTTTGAGCTTGGCCTCCCAGCCATGGCCATCTGCCATCCTGGGCACTACATAGGTGGACAACATTGAGAGGTAGCCTCAGCTCAGACCTCTCCCGCGAGGGAACTCATACTAATGCATATAAACTTCTGGCTAAGCCTTACCCAATTGAGGTATTGTGGTTGTACGGTAAATTTGGAATGGTATCGCATCCGAACCCAACCATTAGTTTTTATAAAGGGCTAAGGCTCATGCCTCCACATTTTCATCATCATAAACCATTTATGTTTCTCAACACATGTCAAAACATCTCAATAGAATGACACATCGTTTCAAGGTTTTCATAATCATTTTCACCAAGTAATCCCATCTAAAGTGATCAAGTTTTTGGTTTAGCTCTAAACACTAAGTTAAGAGTGTTCACTAAGGTGGGATGCTAATATCAATCTCATGCCATAGAATGACATCTAAGTCTAACTAGATAGGACAAGTTTTATACTCTTTATGCTATCTATAAACAAGGTAAAGAACTTTGGTAAAGTAAAAGAAAGTAAAGCTTGTAAGTAAAACTTGGGGTAGGTATAAGTTAAAATGTATAACCAAGCAGGCCTATTGCATCTTTCTTGAGTTAACTTGCATCTAGCGATGGCTTGCCTTGGTTGGTGCAGTGGTTGAAATTCTCCTTGTCTTCTTTGGGGTAGAGCTCCTCCTCTTCGTAGACTTGGTCCGTACTATCATCTATAAATACATACAGGATACACAATCACCAAAAAATACTTAACTAGTCTACTTAGCACACTAAGGCACACACTTGATGATCTAGCATCATCAAAACATCACAAGATTTAATGAACTAGTTTCATTTATTTTATTTGAGAAAAGTAATTTCTACTCATTGAAAATAACTAAGATTTAATATTCTCCAATTAAAATATGGGATCATGTGGACACATGTCATCACCACATATTCTAATACATGGGAATGTGATTTAAATGTTTGATCATATTTCAATAAGTTTAAGTTTATCCTTTTAATGATTTAAAGTGACTAGAAATGCCTATATAGCATTATTTTGGTACTAGTCCAAAGTCACTGCATGCAAACCTCAATATTATTACATATAGGTATGGTCGAATGTGATTTTTGAGAGTTAGAATCAACTCAAAATCTATTATGGTTGATTTTTGAAAAATGTTCGAATGTGAAAAAGTCGATGTCTTGTTATTTTTTCTAAGACAGATCTATAACTCTAATTGATTTAAATCCAACGGGCTTGGATAGATATTTTAATTATCTTTCCAAAAAAATTGGAATCATTCAATTTGGATTTGTCAAACTCCCTGAATTGATTTTCAAACTAGTGGACATAAACTAGATTTAATTTAAATAGAAAAACCTAAGTTTGAATTCTAGGGCCAACGTGGGAAACTAATTGGGCCGGCCCAGTGGCACTCCGCGGCGCAGCTGGCAACTGACAGGGGTGGTCCACATGTCAGCGACACTACTCAACACGAAGCGGTATGGGGCGATGTGGGTCGTGCGATTAGAACCTAGATCAACGGCTCACGTTCATCGTCGGCGAATTGGTCGCCGGCGAGATGGAACCCTAGCGGCTCGATGGGGGTGCAATGGGGGCATACCAGGGCTCTAGCTAGTGTGGCGATGGGGGCGATCGAACAAGGCGACGACAGCGGGCTCAGGCGAGGTCGCGGCGCTCCTGGGGTGAAATCGACAAGGGCTTATCCTCCTCTGCTGCGGTGATCTCTGGCGCAATTCTGGCGAACTGCTGCTCGAGCGGCTCCGGCGAGAGGTGGGGAAGGATCAGTGGTGAGAGGGGAGTGTGGGAGTGTGTCGAATTGGTGCTGGGGAGGGCTCCTTATATAGGCTCGACGAGGGGACAGTGAGGGCGATGGTGAGCTCGTTAGTGACGATACTACAGGGCGGTAGAGGCATGGGCGGTGTAGGCGGACGGTGGTTTGCCTCCTGGCGGTGAGGTACGACTTAAAGGCGTCTCTAGGGGCGGTGGCTTGCGGTCGGTAAAGGCTGGCACTCTGCGCGGTAGAGGCGGTGCTCGACGCGCTTCACGACGGCTGCTGGTCGTGTGGCGGGAAAAGGGCATGTCCGTGGGTGTGCTGGGGTTATGGCAGAGCAGCGCACGCAAGCTGGGGTCGAGGTCCAGCTTGTGCGGGCCTGTCGAGGATGGCGCTCTGGTGTGAGCTGGGCACGACGCAGAGGCGGTGGGCGCGAGCTATCCATTGTGGTCTAGGTGTTGGCTGTGTCCGTGGGGTGGACAGGGGGTCGCGGTAGAGTGTGGCGGAGCTAGTGGCGGTGCTGGATTGGCGCGACGCTGTCTGTGGCGTGTTGCCCACGCTCGGCCAGTGGCGACCAAGATCGGGCGGCATGGTACTGCTGCTCTAGGCTAATTGGTAGCTTGGTTACAGGCTGGTTAGAGCTAGGGGAGACAAGGGAACAAGATTGAGCCCAAATACTCGACAAAGCATTGATCCACAAATAGTGTTAGTTAGGCAGTTTTTTTTGCATGCCACTTGTTCGACACAATGGCCGCATGAAACAATGTTTTGAATTTTGGAAATATTTTTGGTGGAGTTGTTGATCTTATGCTTGAGTATCTGTGGTTGCTTGGGATTGTCAAATTGAATTCATTTGAGTGGTTTTTGAAAAAGTGGGATCTAGGTACGTACACATGATTTCATTTTCAAATGCCATTTAAATTTAGGGTTTGAATGTTTTTGTAAGATCACAAAGTGGGCCTTGGTAAATCTTTACTTGTACTAGCAAGGGGTGCAAGGAGTTAGAATTGTTTCTGTTTGAATTTGAGTGCTAGGAATACCTGAAGTGCCGTAGTGGATTAAAATGGCCAAAATGACCATTTCCATTTATTAATTCTATTTAATTTCTTTTTATTTGGATTTTGCTTGGGAATGATCTAGATGATGTGGAATTCATCTTGGAATTATTTTACAACCATTAGAACAAACAAACATGGCAATTTCAAACAATTCCATATTAATGCAACACACTTATGCATGCTTAATTTTTTTAATGATAAAAAGTGTTTGTTAACCCTAAATTGGGTGATTAGGATCTTGATAGCCGTGATTAAAGATTTGGGATGTTACAATTTCAGGATCAACCTTCCAACTAGAAATGATACAATCCATTATATCCCCTGACAATTCACCATAGTCTTCAAATGCATCTACCAACTCTTTTCTAGTAAAAGATGTAAAAATCTCAAAGCCATCGCAAAATTGCCTGTGTATAAATTTTTAGGTTTCTTTCCTGATAAAATAAAATTCAAGAAACAGATCATGTAAATGGTAAAAAATAGAACAGAAAATGTATGAAAAAATCAACTTGAAAAGAGGACAACTCACTCTTTGTACTTTTCCCTGAAACTTTTGCTAACATGTAATCTCTAAGCATCCGTGCACTGCAACCATGCGGGAAGACACAAGCGTTTAGGATATCAACAGGTTCAGATAATTTCTTGGCTTTCTTTGTTCTTCTCTTGTTGGACAATTCATTCTGCGATAGAACTGCAGGATCCTTCTTCTTGTTGACAGGAGGAGTCCTCCTCCTCAAACCGGACCTTAATTTAAGAGGAAGGTCAACAAAGTCATCGGTGTCTGATGAATCAGAATGAATGTTCTCCATAGGAACAGGCTTATTCTCAATACTGATATGCCCCTTATCAATAGGCTTCTTCATAGTGGAATTTATCAATCCTGGGATTTCTTCTTGGCTACTGATATCGATAGCTTCATGCCTAGGCTCGACGACTTGAGTATCAAAGAGGGAAAAACCTTCTTCCCCCCTTTGCATTGTATCAACTACATAAATGCTTGTTATTAAAAAAGGTGCTAAACTACAAATTACAAATAATTCCACAAATTAAAACATATTTGAATATTTGTAGCAAAAATATTCAAGTATACATGTTTTGATAAAAGCAAAGTATACATGTTTCAGGGGAAAGTGTGCATGTTACAACCATGCATTTTAGAAAAAGAAAGTATATCTACATATTCAAGAGGAAGTAAAAATATTTTCAAGGGCAGTATGGCTATATAGTTATAAAGAAGTATAGCTCTTTAATAAATGAAGTACTGGTCTGTTACAAAAAATATAGTTGTATGTTAAAATGAAGTATAGGATTCTTGTTTCAGGTGGTATATACTATCAATGAAAAAGAAGTATACTTGTCTAATAAATGATGTATAATTCTTTGTTACAGGAAGTATGGATGTCTGATGATTTACATACAAAATACAACAATTAAAACACATATGAAGAAAAGTAGTAAAACAAAACAAATACTCCCTCCGTCCCAAAATATAAGGCATCTAAGGTTTAGTCCAAAGTCAACACTTTCTAAGTTTGACCAATATTTTACACAAAAATATAAATATTTACAATACAATATCAATATCAATAGATTTATCATGAAGTATATTTTCTTAATGTGTCCTTTCTATAATGTAGATTTACATATTATTTCCTAAATATTTGGTCAAAGTTAGTAAGATTTGACTTTTGATCAGTCCTTAGACACCTTATATTTTGGGACGGAGGGAGTATATATGAAGTACTAAAAAATTAATCGAAAGCTAAAAAAATATGAGTGATTATATTGAATGTGAAGTATGAATCTAGGAACAGATGAAGAAAAGGACAGAAAACAAAAGCTGAAGTCTTAACAAACATATCTATGTCAACCAGAAAAGTATAGATTTTGCAATGCAAAAGAAGTACACTATAGCTAAAAAATAGATAAGTACATTTTGTCGCAAAGGTAAAAAATGCAATCATGTAAACTGTTTGGTCCGCAGCATAGAAAACAAAAAAATTCCTACGATGTGAACTAGACGCCAAGATCTATCTACTAGGTACAGAGCAACGAGTGGACATACATCCAACGAGAACTTACCCTCGAAGACAACGAGTTTTGTTAACGAGTAGGAACACGTGGTTGATGTAGTCGTACACTTGCCGATCTCAAGATCGTGAGGAAGTCCGAGAGCCGCAACTCAGCAACGCATCCGTACTCGCACACACGTTCAAGCCACCGGACAACCTCCACCTTCTCGCTCCAGCGATCGAGCGGAAGCAGCAACTCCTTCCAAACGAAATGCCACCGGGAACATGTATCTCACTAATCCGAGACCATGAGGGAATAATTCTAGAGGGGGAGAGAGATCCTTCACAAGGAGGTGTGTGGAAGGAGGGAGGGGCTGGCCTTTTATAGGAGGAGGGGGGTGCCCCTCCACCATGGTCGGCGCCCAAGGGGTGCCCCTTCACCTCCTCCATTCATGTGGTGGTAACCCCTCCACATTAAAATGCCTCTTCACATTCCCTTTTAAAGTCTCCACTTTAAATGCATTAAATTTCTCCAAATTTAATGCTCTCTCATTTAATAAAACTCTTTTATTATTTTTATTCAGAATTCTGTTAATTACTTTAATTAACAAACATTCACATATAACCCCTTGCAATATTTCAATATCACATGCAGAACCACTTTCTACAATTTCACCCGAAGCAATTTCCGGTTTCTATCGAAACAATTCCTGCGCTTTGCAATTCTTTCGTCTGAAACATATGTGCTCCAAAATGGTGTCCGGTAATTCTTAAGTGTGTCACCCCGCGGTTCACGAATAATGCAGACATGATCGAGACCCCTCTCCGATCAATAATCAGCAGCGGGACCTGGAGATCCGTACTGACTCCTACACATTCAACGATGACTTCTGTGATCGTGAGAACCTTTAACGCTTGTAACTAAATCCCTTTGTCTCGCGATATATTACATGTCCGAGATTCGATCATCGGTATCTCCATACCTAGTTTGATCTCGTTACCGACATGCACTCTTTTCTCGTTCCCATGATATATCATTCTAGTGATCACATCACTTGCTTGCAAGCTATTTCAATGTGATATCACCGAGAGGGCCCAGAGTATATCTATCCGTCATCGGGATTGACAAATTCCACACTTGATCCATGAGCCTCAACATAACACCTTAGTAGCACTGAACCCATATTTATAGTCACCCTGTTACGGTGTGACGTTTGATGTTATCAAGATACTCTTCCGGTGTTAGCAATTAACATGATCGCATGGTCTAAGGATAAAGATTACTTCGTACGATGTTATAGCAATATAAACATAATGACTTTGATCGTAATGCTATACTTCGGATGAATGTTCATCACATCATTCATATAATGTTGTGACCTTGTTATTAACAACATCCAATGTCTATGATCAGGAAACCTTGATCATCTTGTTAATCAACAAGCTAGTCTATAAGAGAGGCATAACTAGCAACCCTTTTTGTTTATTAAACACACATGTATTGATGTTTCCGGTCAATACAATTATAGCATGAAAAATAAACAGTTATCATAAACATGGAATAAGATAATAACCACTTTATTATTGCCTCTCGGGCATATTCCCTTCAGTCTCCCACTTGCACTAGAGTCAATAATCTAGTTTGAAAAACTTTGCGTATTGAACACCTATGGCTTTCTGGTGTTGCATATACGCTATTACCAGTGGTTAACATAATCTCCGGATCAGACAGTTTCAGGTCCGTGTGTTTTTGCATGTCTTTGCGTCTCTACGCATCACTCATTCTCAAATGAGATGGCATTGTATAAATTTGGTCCTTTGGTGAGACCTTTATTTCGTTTGGATTCAAATATGTTGATATTATTGTCACACAATATATCTTCATAGTATTAGCCCACTTTGAACCACACCTAGTTTGATAACAAACTACTTAACACAAATGCCCTCCTATGCTGCTACTATAGCAGTCATATACTTAGCCTTTTGTTGTAGTATCCGTCACAATGTCTCAACTTTGGAACTCATCCAAATGCATCATGGAACATCCTTTCCATTACACTGTGCCACCCATAGTCTAAATTGAGATAAATTTAATTTGTATCTTGTGACAAAACTAGTATTACTGTAACACTTTACAATGAACTACCTTTAACTATTTGTCACTTATACATGATATATTCTTAGTTCTTCCAAAGCTCATAAGAATATCTTTAATATTGTCCAATGATCATCTTATGAATCATTCTGGTATATGCTCATAACATTTAGAGCATAGGACATTCTGGATATATACATATAATGGTATAATCGATCAAAATCTTCATGTGATTTTACTCAGCAAGTGTTGAAACACTTGAATTTTGATACAATCCTTTACATGCAGCAAGAACCTTTCTTGTTGTTTCCATATTGAACCCTTTCAATATCTCATATATGTATGTATGGCATAACCATATTAGTGCCTCAATCTATCCATATAGATATTGATGCCAAATATTCCGGTTTTGCCCAAGTCTTTCATCGAAATCTAATTTTAATGAAATTCTTAACTTGTGTCAATACAAGATACATCATTTCCAATCAACAATACGTCATCTACATAATGTATTAGAAATATGTCTCAGCGCTCCCACTTAATTTCTTGCAAATGCAAGCATCTTCATCATCTCCGATGAATTTAACATCTTTTAACAGTTTCATCATGGTGAAGATTCCAACTCCGCTATGCTTACTTCAACTATTGGAGTTTGCATGCCCTTGTAGCACCCTTTGAATTAACAAAACCCTTCGGACCATGTCATGTACACGTCCTAGGTAACCGTTCTATTAGAAGAACCTTGTTTTGTTTATTCAACTACCATATACCAAATTATATGTAGTGGTTGCTACATTAATCCGTCAAGACTATATATCGCTATGAAAGATCAAATCTTGTCATAGTCAACTCCTTGAACATTGTCGTAAACTTCTTTCTGACATGTCGACTATTTCATAGATGTTAATCATCCATGTCTTATTTCTTTATAGATCCAAACACGACCGATAGGCTTCATGCCTTTCCGGAGGGTCTTCCATGTTCAGAAACTTGATTTCTCGTGCATGGATACTATCATGGATTCTATGACTTCTAGTCATTTTATGGAGTCAGGGCCCATCATCGCTTCTTTGCATGTAGTCGGTTCATCATTGTCAAAACAATAACGACTTGCTTATCAAATCACACTATTTGATTCTTACCGACCCACATGGTTCAATAGGAACTCTAATCGTCGAGATCACACCCTTTGCAATCACGGGAACCATGAGCATTGTGGCCGCCACCGGGACACTTTCCGGCGCTGCGCTACTTAGCACATATAGCTAAGGTTCAACAACCTTATCAAAGTTCTATTGTCCTCCCACTTAACTTTTCACGAAAAATTCCTTCTCAAGAAACTGCGTTCCAAGTAACAAACTCTTTTGTCCTCGGTGTTATGGAGAAATTCCCAACAAATTCTTTGGGATAACCTACAAAGACGTACTTTATCCAACTTTGGTTGTAAACATTTTACTTATGCATAGCATACCAAAATTTAAGAAAAGACAATTCGGGTTTTATCCCAAACCATAATTTATATGGTGTCATTTCAACAGATCACGATGGTGCTCTTTTCAGTGTAAAAGCGGTAGTCTCTAAAGCTTCAATCCTTGAAACATAATGGCAGTTTTATAAATGACACCTTTGATCTTACCATGTCAAACATGGTTTGATTTCATCTCTCGAATATGCCATACTCCTATGGTTTATTGGGAAACACAAATCATGGAACACTTCCTCAAATCTTAGGTGTTTTTGCTAAGCATGTAACTCAAATATCTTCCTTTATGATCGAATCATAAACTCTTTATTTTCTTGTTACAATGATTTTCCACTTCATCTTGAAAGTCTTTGAACAACTTTAAAATGTTTCATACTTCTTCCTTATTAAGTAAATATATAGATATATTCACTTAAATTTCTGGAGAAAGCATATGAAGCAAAAAGATTCATCGCATATGGCTACACATAATGGACTATGCACATCAGCATGTAAAATTTCCAATAAGCTAGTCATCCGTTCCTCTTTGGCCTATGAACGTAGTTTCAATTATCTCGAGGAAAGTTTCACAAGCATCAATTGATCAAAATCAAAGACTCCAAAAATCCATCAACATGGATTTTCTTCATGTTTTCTTTCCAATATAATTTAAATAGCGATGTCACTTCATAAGTGACCTTTCAATCATTTGTCTTGCAACATTTTAGCAATAGTGTTTATGGATGTGATTTCTCCCACTAGACTTGTAAAAGTTCATCCATCCTTTATGGAATACGGTAATTATTTGAACAACCATTGTTCTCATAATATCGGAACGAAATAACAATTATTTAAACAAATCTTGAAGGCTAGGTTTTGATGACAACGAAAAAACACAATAACACTTTATTTGTTTTCGATGAACATCATCACTTATTCTCTTGCTAGTTACTTAGGCCATTGCAGTTCATGAATTGCGTTGTCCTGTATGACACTTCATACCAACCAATTCGGTATCCATTACCGGTATCCAATACCTAAGAACCACATTGTTTAACAAGCAAGGAATACAACCATAACATGTATATCTTATATATACCTAAGCTGGACATTTCCAACTTTTTCTTTTCTGCCAAATATTTTATAGATACTCTTTCAGCAATTCCTTTTCCTTTTAAAAGAATCTATCAACATCAATTGTGGTGTCATTCACATGACATAGTGCAAAGCGTATATAGTCAAATACTAATAACTTTGGACTTGCACTTTGAAGTGGATCACCATCATCAAATGTTTGGTGTTCTTTCAAAAATCCATTCTTTAGTAATCTATTAGTATAGTAAACATTTTACTTACATCTTCTACTCATCCTTATCATGACAACTTTCATGATCAAGCTACTATAGCCTATAAGGAAGAATCGCGAGTATAATATCAGTTCCCAAAACCTTTTTGGTAGATTTGAATGCCTAGCATCTCCATCCTTCACAAATTCTCATACAATATGAGAACATGTATTTTGCTAAATTATACTCTATCATAATGCAACCAAAAACATTGTTTCAGATATCACAATATCTTTCACACATGATGGTTTCTGAAACAATTTTTCAGCTCCTAGATAATCTTGATATTAAAACAACTTTTGAATATCAAAAATCATGGAGGCAAACATGATACTTTAGATACTAACATTGGAATTCTTACTCTTGATTTAATACTACTTATTAAACTTCATGGAGTAAATAGAGTTTGCTGAAAGTTTGTAATAGGACTTCTAAACTTTAAATTGACATTCAAAACAATACGATACCAGTTCGTAAAGTAAATATCTAGAATTATATAGTTCTATTATCTCAATTAAAACTAAGCATAAGGTAGTGAACAGATGCCAATGCCTACAACAAATTATGCAAATTCACTTCGATTTAGTTTATGACAAATTGAGTTCGACTAATCCAAATTACAAATAAACTCCCACTCAAAAAACGACATCCCTCGTGCCTTTTTGGTGATTACATGAACCAAATCCACTACACCAAGTCCGATCATCACGTGAGTCGGTGAAGCTTCAAAGGCGAGCATCTATATGGGCATCATATCAACTATATGACTCATGCTTAACCTTTCGGTCCGTGTTCCGAGGCCATGTCTGTACATGCTAGGCTCGCCAAGTAAGAACCTTAGTACTCATGTGTGTAAAACTGTCTTACACCCGTTGTATGAAAGCGTAGAGTCGAGTACACCTGATCATCACGTGATGTCTCAAAACACGATCCATAGAGCGGTGCATACTTAAGGAAGAACACATTTTTATCTTGATATCTAAATAAGGGATCATCTTAAAATACTACTAAAACGCCAAACTAGCAATATAAGATGCGAACATCATATGTGTAAAGTGGAAAGATATGGTCCATGCATTTGATCACCATCATATGCATCGTGGTATGATCTCTATCATTCCTTTGTGTGTAAGGCCAAGGTCTATGGAACTTACACGTTTGAGTGTGTTGTAAGAGTATCTATCATACATCTACTTACAATAATACCATATCAAGACACTTGCCCAACAACGATCTAAACTAGACGCCTCTAATTTATCAATTGCAAGTTTTACGTGGCTTAGGGCTTTCGAAGATAGAACCGTTCTTACCTACGAACATGAACCACAACGATGACAACCAAGTTATTAGTAACTCGCTGTAAATTAGATATTGACTATAGTAGGAGAGACAGACACCCGCCAGCCACTTATGCAAAACAAGTTGCATGTCAATCGTGGAACCGGTCTCATGTACGATGACATGTAAGGTTGGTCCGGGCCGCTTCATCCCACTATGCCACCAATATCCAAAATACATAGAAGATGCAATAACATGATCATCATCGCCCACATATAAACATATATGTACTACCTGTGCAAAGCACCTACGCATAGATCAGGCTCTGATACCACTGTGGGGTCCGCAGCATAGAAAACAAATTTTTTCCTATGATGTGAACTACACGCCAAGATCTATCTACTAGGTACAGAGCAACGAGTGGACATACATCCAACGAGAACTTACCCTCAAAGACAACGAGTTTTGTTAACGAGTAGGAACTCGTGGTTGATGTAGTCGTACACTTGCCGATCTCAAGATCGTGAGGAAGTCCGAGCGCCGCAACTCAGCAGCGCATCCATACTCGCACACACGTTCAAGCGACCAGACAACCTCCACCTCCTCGCTCCAGCGATCCAGCGGAAGCAGCAACTCCTTCTAGACGAAATGCCACCGAAAACATGTATCTCGCTAATCCGAGACCATGGGAGAATAATTATAGAGGGGGAGAGAGATCCTTCAGAAGGAGGTGTGTGGAAGAAGGAGGGAGGGGGTGGCCTTTTATAGGAGGAGGGGGTGCCCCTTCACCTCCTCCATTCATGTGGTGGTAACCCCTCCACATTAAAATGCCTCTTCACATTCCCTTTTAAAATCTCCACTTTAAATGCATTAAATTTCTCCAAATTTAATGCTCTCTCATTTAATAAAACTCTTTTATTATTTTTATTCAGAATTTTGTTAATTACTTTAATTAACAAACATTCACATATAACCCCTTGCAATATTTCAATATCACATGCAGAACCACTTTCTGCAATTTCACCCGAAACAATTTCCGATTTCTATCGAAACAATTCCTGCGCTTTGCAATTCTTTCGTCTGAAACATATGTGCTCCAAAATGGTGTCCAGTAACTCTTAAGTGTGTGACCCTACGGTTTGCGAATAATGCAGACATGATCGAGAACCCTCTCCGATCAATAATCAGCAGCGGGACCTGGAGATCCGTACTGACTCCTACACATTCAACGATGACTTCTGTGATCGTGAGAACCTTTAACGCTTGTAACTAAATCCCTTTGTCTCGCGATATATTACATGTCCGAGATTCGATCATCGGTATCTCCATACCTAGTTTGATCTCGTTACCGACATGCACTCTTTTCTCGTTCCCGTGATATAACATTCTAGTGATCACATCACTTGCTTGCAAGCTATTTCAATGTGATATCACCGAGAGGGCCCAGAGTATATCTATCCGTCATCGGGATTGACAAATTCCACTCTTGATCCATGAGCCTCAATATAACACCTTAGTAGCACTGAACCCATCTTTATAGTCACCTTGTTACGGTGTGACATTTGATGTTATCAAGATACTCTTCCGGTGTTAGCAATTAACATGATCTCATGGTCTAAGGATAAAGATTACTTCGTATGATGTTATAGCAATATAAACATAATGACTTTGATCGTAATGTTATACTTCGGATGAATGTTTATCACATCATTCAACTAATGTTGTGACCTTGTTATTAACAACATCCAATGTCTATGATCAGGAAACCTTGATCATCTTGTTAATTAACAAGCTAGTCTATAAGAGAGGCCTAACTAGGAACCCTTTTTGTTTATTAAACACACATGTATTGATGTTTCCGATCAATACAATTATAGCATGCAAAATAAACATTTATCATCAACATGGAATAACATAATAACCACTTTATTATTGCCTCTCGGGCATATTCCCTTCATAAACTATATAAAAAAGGTACTTGGATGGAAGCCAAATAACTTCACGAAATCAATTTTAAATTTACCAGACATAGCCTAGCTAAAAAGCATAGTTTTCTTCAGATTTGGGATATCCTTCATAAAGAACTTGGTCATGAATTTTCCATCCCAAGACAACAGAGTCTGTAGCATGAAAAAACCACAACTCCGCCTGTGAATGAAAAAAGAATAAAAACATCAAAAATACAATAAAAACACTATAATCGTAGAAAATATCTTAACATGAAACACTATATAAATTTAGACAAATAAACTCATGTATTGGTTTTCTTAATGGTATGCATATAGTTTGTCTTGAAGTGATCAATGTTAATAGGAGTGAGTGGCGGATCGGAATCTTTGGAAGTATAGGCCCAAATCTGCTTTATACTATCAATCATTTTTTTCAACACAATCCAGCCAGTGGTAGAATCTGAACTATACAAGGAATCAATATACTGGAAGCATTGATCTTTGATGTTGAGTGCAACAACAACCCAGTGCCCAATACCATATTTAATTTTAGGATCAGGGGGTCAAAAGTAAGGAACAGAATCTGCAAAAAAATATAATAAAAGAAACAGACACAAAAACAAATTACTAAGAAAATCAACAAATGGTCGTCTTGTGGACAATATGGAAGAGCAAAACAATAACTAAAGAAAAAACACGTAAAAGAAATAAACACAAGAAGAACTAACTTACAATTTCCTTGTTGATAAGACAACCATTTGTTCTAAACCACTTTCTCACATTTGGATCTAATTTTCCATCAAATAACTTAAGCTACAAAATAGACACAAAAACAATAACATGAGGAATGCATGACAAAAAAGAAAGTTGAAGAGATGGCAAATAACTTATTAAAATTAAAAAATCAGAATCTTACACAAATCCATAATGGGACAACAAGCTTTTCAGAACTAGCATATCTATCCGCAATAACATTGACACCAACAGTTGTAGCCTCGGAACCAAGCAACCTAGTAGGTCGAAAAGCACTTGCAATATGGTCAATTTTTGCACGACATGTGTCATCTTAAAACAAGACTTCACCGCTGCACGAATAAAATAAGAAAAAAAAATAAAGAGATCAATAACAATATAAAAACATAACATTTAAAAAAAGAGGAAGAAAGAAGATACAACTTACTATAAAGGATCACTTCCTTTTACCCGCGTCACAGCATGATAAAATCTTTGCACACAATGAGGAATAATGTCTTTCAGCTTAAACAAATCATAATCTGCGGGAAAAAAATCAATAATTAGACTGTGAGAAAAAACTACAAAGGAAAATTAAAAACTAGTACAGATATTCTTGCATATAAATATGAAAGTCTATACATGACAAACACAATAACAATTTCAGGTGTGCTCAAAAAAAGGAAGTATGAATAATAGTAAGCACAAAGTATGCAAAGCAGAGAAGTATAAGAGTAAGCTGTAAATAAGTATGAACAATAAAAAAGAAGTATGTGTACATGGTGTAAGGAAGTATAAGGTATGGAAGATGAGACGTATGTGTGTATGATGTAAGGAGGTATGACGGAAGTGATAACAACATTACTAATGGGAGTATATAAACTCATAGCACAGCAGTATGTAATAACATTATAATAGAAAATACACCTATTAATTCTCACAAAAGAAGTATGAATAGTACATACATCATACAACTATGATGCACTATACATAGCAAGTACAGACACGCATTGAAGGATGAATATTATAAAGGGTTATATTGAATTAACTTACATGTTTCACAGGAGCCCAAATTAAATTTACATAAATTCACACAACACTACACAAACTCGATTGCATTTTCATTTTACAAAAAAGATTTACATCCATGATCAACACCGAAATAGAACACATCACATAAATACACATGTTTTCCTTATTAGACAATCCCCCAGCACACATAGTCTTCATAAAACATCACTGGTCTAAAAAGAGAAAGACAAACATAAATATTTTTATAGGGGTGGGTAGGATGGGAGGTGGACTTTATGGGGTCTTGCCTTCCATCGAGGAAGAGCTTGGATCCACATTGGAAACATCAGTAGCAACAGGAGACGAATGGCTCTTCGCCGTGACTTCAGCATCTACCTCAATCTCTTCAGCAACCTCATGAGATGAAATGTTCTTTGATGCGACTCCAGCTTCTGCAGCAACCTCTTCAATAATGGGAGGAGGTGAAGTCCTCTTCGCTGCGCCAACAACAACTAAACAAAATATATTCAAAATCTATATTGAAAAATCTTCAGCATAATGAAACTCACAAAAATTCTCACCTTCAACCGAATGCCCAGATGCCGCCATTTCTCCAGAAACATGTGCAGCATTACATGCAAACCCTAGAGCAGGAATGTCAACAGAATAATTTTCATTTTAGCATCAACTTGTTGAGCAGAGTGATCATGCTCAGATTCAGAAACATTAATATCTCCATCATGATCCATGTCATCCACGGATATAGTCTTTTCGCTATTAGTTTCAGTTGAATCTTCTTATGGGTAAGTAGCCGGGTCAGGAGCCGGGGCAGACTTTTCTTGTTGAACTGCAGAGGTAGCAGTTCCATCCTTATTCACTTGCACCTAGAAAAAGAAGAAGTAAGTAAGGGATCACAACAATGAGAAGTATGAAAAAAATGATATACATAAGTAGTATTAGATAAAAAATGACTAAGCGGAAACAACAAATGGGTAAAAACTAAACAAAATAAACTTACATTTCCATCAGAATTTAAAACATTGGAAATTCTCCCCTCAAAACCGTCACGCACATCGTCATTAGAAAGCTGTTGTTGTTGAACTAGAGAGGCACTAGTTCCCTGGAAATCCACTTTGGCTCCTACGTGTAGATGCACCCACTGCCAAAAAGACATACTTAAAAATGTTGGAAAATTTGCAAAAAAATATTCAGGTGTACATGTTGATATTCTATGTTCGTACACCAAGTTTCACAAAGAAAAGACATTTTATGTGGATTGTGTAAAAAAGACAATTTTTGGTGTTGCAAAATAGTTTTTCACAAGACATTTTTTTGTCTTTTTTGTACTGATCTCAAAAAATGTCTTCTCACTACAAAAATTTGTGTGATGACATAGCATGTCCGGATGCACACCCAGATTTTGTTTCGAAATTTTTCAACATTTTGAAATTCATATAAAATGGATTTTACATAATAGGTGCATTTAGACCTGGGAGCCAAATTGCCATGTCCTTCCTAGTACCCTCCTTATTCACCTACAGCAAAAGAACATGAAGAAGTAAGGGATCACAACAAATAAGACGTATATATCAAAATGAAGTACAGAAGAAGTATGACCTAAAAAAACTAAAGGGAACAAAAAGTGGGTACAAAAAAACCAGACAAAAATAAACTTACATGTTCTTCCGAATCATGTTTTTGTTAAACTGCAGAGGCAACAGTTCCCTCATTATTAACCTAAAACAAAAAAAGTAGAGAAAAAAGAAGAAGTAAGGTATCACTAAACAAGAAGTATGAAATGATGTAATGAAGAAGTATGGTCTAAGAAACAACTAAGCATGCAAAAAATGGTACAAACTAAAAAAAATCGTCCTTGAAAAACCTGTTCCTGTTGAACTGCAGATGCAGCAGTTCCCTCAATATTCACCTAAATCATACAAAGTTAGACAAACAAGAAGAACAAAGGTATCACTATGATCGGAAGTATGAAAATAAGGTACACAAGAAGTATGAACTAACAAACAACTATGAATGGGTAAAAACTGAAAAAAAATAAACAACAAAAATAAACATCGTCTTTCAAAAACATGTTCCTGTTGAATTGTAGAGGCAGCAGTACCATCCTTATTAACCTACAATAAAAAAGTACACACAAAAAATAATTAAGGAACCACAATTCTGAAAAGTATGACAAGAGTATAGTAGGAAGTATGAGATAAAAACAACATAGAGAGCGTAGAAAAAATACAATGAGCTTACATTTTCATCTGAACGTGAAACATTAGCACGACTTCCATCAAAACCGCCACATGCATCATCCTTTGATATCTTCTTCATGAAAAGGCTAGTAGCATCTTCATACTTCCTACATCGAGCATCCTTCAAGCTCTTGAACAACACAAAACTATCATGAATGCGTGCAACGCTTTTCTCTAGGAACTGAAGATTGGAAGCCTCAGCAGTAAGAGTTTCTTTTTCAGCTTCATCGTCGAAACCTTGACTAGGTTGCAAGAAGCCGGCAATGAGGCAAAGCCTAGCAGAAGTACCAGACAGCTAGAGGGACATCTAACAAGCCAAAGAAAGGGCTTCATCTAACTGACGGTACGTAGTTTCAAATGTATTCTTAGTTATTCCTTTAGAGTTGCTAGCAGCAGCGCTACTACTGCATACAAATAGGCGCTTTGGAAATGAAGCATAGCCATGAGACGAGCTGACAGACCTCTTCAGGGTCGACACTCAAGGAATAAAACAATTCTTTGCAACGGGCTCCTCAAAATAAATGATATCATTAGGGGACTTCCACTACAATAACAACATATAATATTAGAATAGATAATGAGGATATAAAAATGAAAAAATAATTAAAATTTAAAAATGTATTTTGACATCATGGGGGGAAGATGGCTCACCGGTAGCTTCCCGTATATCCAGCTTTCAGGTTTATCATTCCCTTTTTTGATCAAATCAAGGTTGATAACTTTGTTGATTACTTTGGGATCCATGTAACAAACATGCGGAGTGCGCATATCAGCATTCATTAGAAGGCGTTGATGCAGGAAATCAACATAAATAAGAAGACGAGTGATGCAGCAACCAGGTATGTCTTTCCAATCAGCAACAACTCCTTGCCAAGCATAAACAACACTCCACAACTCATCCCAAAGAAGCTGACAGAGATCCACATGCTTCAACTTTGATAAATCAAAATCTTCTAGCCTCCCACTTGATAACTATACCATATCCTGATGATTTGATGGCAACGAGTAAATTATAATGTATAGCATGAGAGAAATATGAAAAAAATACATGGTATACAATAATGAAAAGCATGACGTTTTATGACAAAGAAGTATGGATGTACAAAGAAACCAAAAGGAAGTATAGCAATGAGGGAATGAAGTATGATGTTTTTTAGTACATAATTACAATATATGCAAAAGAGGGAGCATAGTATACTAAAGAATAAAGATGTAAAAACAATGTGACAACAAATAGATATAATTATATTAAAAATAAAAGAGGACAAAGTAAATGTTATAGTTACAAAAAAATGATATGTCATATTAAAAGTATGGATGTACACAAAATGGAAGTATGTGTACCATTACCACATAAGTACAAAAAGTATGCAAGAAGAAAGTATGGATGAAAATTAAAACAATAATAAAAAAGGATGGACGAATATGTTAAGGAATTAAGGATTAAAAGGAGTGACCTGGACAGATGAATTTGTTATATAAAATGAGACCAAATACCTTCACAGCCAGTGCATCTTTTGCTGGGTCACAAACAAGATTCTCAAGCATTCTGTGCAGATCATCAATTTTTATATCTTCGTTCCTTGGAATTCCCAGCTCGTCCTTCAAATTCTTCAATGCCTCAGAATAACTATCATCTGAAGGCCTCGGGGGGGAGAAACCACTAGATGGCAGCCCATACAGCTTACGTATTCTTTCAGGAGTAATCTTTAACACCTTGTTACCAGCACCAAGATCAAGCGTCATTGTATCGGCATCAATACGATACATGAGAAAACAAATGAGCCACTTGTTGATATTAGATTTAATCCTGAAATCCTTTAGATGCCCTAGATCTGCCGATCTAAGAACACTAAGGTGCCGATCTTTCAGCAAAGAAATGCAGCTGGCAAGTTCCTTGAGGGAACACCTTGTCATCGTGTTGAAACGAGTTTTGATCTTAGGTCTCTTCTTGCATGGATCAAAAGTGGAATCATCTAGAGGGAATTCAGCTGACATCTTCCTCTTCCCGGAAACTTTCACTAACTCATACTTCGAAAAAAGAAAAGGAAGTACACAACAGGTAAATTAAGAAGTATAGAAAACACTGTACAATGAAGTATAGCATCAGTAAAGTACAATGAAGTAGGCATATAACACACAAAAAAGTAGTAGAGATAAAAAAACAAAATGGAACTAAAGAATAGAAATGTACTAAAGACATATGTAGATTGAACAAAGTAAAAACAGTGAAGTACACATCTTGCAAAAAAAAGAGAAGTACATTAAAAATAAATAGAAGTACGGATTTCAAAAAAGAAGTACATAATTGAAAAAACAACAAAATAGTAATACTTCAAAGATATGAGTACAACTTGAAAACAAAAAAATGAAAGAAGTACAAGAACTAGCTAACTGGGAAGTATAGCTTATCAATGTAGGGGAGTATACATATGTACGTGAGACCATAATGCAAAGTAGTACAGGAAAAAAGACAGAGAAAAGAATATAAACTAACCTTAGACACATCTGAATTGTCACCAGATTGACACTCCTCATCCTCAATAGCATCATTAGATATCAACCCGGTAATCAACATCTTTATCAAAACGGACATACTTCTTCACATGACGAGAAGCAGTAGAAGTCTGTTTAACCTTAGCAGCACCCTTCCCCTTAGAAGCCTGATTTTTCTTGGTAGAGGATTTCTTGATAGCACGAGCAACATTATCACTTGTAGCCCTAGAATGCGCAACTTTCTTCCCCTTTTTAACAGGATTCTTGACTTGCTTACTCACTCCAGGTTTAACAACAGAAGGGCTTGCACGTGAACTTTGGCATGTTCTACCAACACCAGGAGATGAGGCAGCTGCAACCCACAGACTTCTATGTGGAGTGCATGTGTTTGATTGAACAACCTTCCTAACAGAAACCCTATCTTTATTCACCTTCCCAACCAGGCTACTAGATACCGGGTCACCGATAGGAGCACTACCCTTAGCTATGTCGTATTGAAGTGCTTTAGCACTACGTTCAAGTGCAACTTTTAACTTCGCATCCTTCCTTTTTTTATTATCAAGTAACTACGCAGGAAAATCTTCTATTTGAATCACAGGCTCATCACCATCAACAGACTGTGACTGTGTCTCCGGCAACTGCAAAGAACCAAGATCATCATCATCCTCGAGGGCAGTTGTACCTCTAAAATCATGATCGACAGAGCTAAGAACATCATTGATGCTCTTCTGAATATCAATTTCTGCAAAAAAAAGAGTAATAATTAGTGCAGACTCAAAAATAAAAACAAAATAATGCTGAAAATGAGAAATAACAAAGTATAGCTATTTGATAAAAATGAAGTATAACGCTTTGTTAAGGGAAGTATAGGTGTCTATAATATGAAGTATAGTTGTGCGATAAAATAAAGTATAGGTCTGTTACAAGATGTATATGATTCTTGTTTCTTGAAGTATATACTACTGATAAAAGGAAGTATGGGTGTTTGTAATATGAAGTATAGCTGTGAAAAAAAATTAAGTACAGGACTGTGGGATAAAAAACAATGCGCAAAATATTAGGGCAGAGTCAAAAACAAAACATTTTTTTTGCTGAAAACATATTAAAAAGTAATAAAATAAACAAACCTTGAGATTCTAGGACACCAGTGGTAACAGAAACAACATCGACATTGCACACAATACTTGCATTCCCACTAGATGCATTTAAATGGGAAGGCTCAGAAGGTTTCGAGCCTCCATCACCAACAAAAGTATCTATTGCTGGTTGAACATTAGAGACGGGAACAACAAAGATAAAAAACAAAAAATTATACTACATACTGAATCTGTGCACAAAATGAACAAAAAACAGAGTGTAAAAGCAGTACAGTTGTGCAATAGGCAGAAGTATACAGTACATATTGTGAATCAGTACAAGGAAACACAATTGGGTAGTATAAAAAAGAAAATACATAGAAGTATAAGTAACAAAAAATGAAGTATGACTCTTTGTTAAGGGAAGTATAGTTGAGTGATAAAATGAAGTATAGGTCTGTTACAAGATGTATAGGAGTCTTGTTTCTTGAAGTATATACTATTGATAAAAGGAAGTGTGGTGTCTATAATTTAAAGTATAGCTGATGATAAATATTAAGTACAGGTCTATGCGATAAAAACAATGAGCAAAATAATTATTGAAGAGTCAAAAACAAAACACAAAAAAATATTGTTGAAAACATATTAAAAAATAACTAAAAGAAGACATTGCACGCAATACTAAAAAGAAATTATACTAAAAGAAACAAACCTTGAGATTATAGGATACCAGTGATAACAGAAACAACATCGACATTGCACACAATACTTGCATTACCACCAGATGTATCTAAATGGGGAGGCTCAGAAGTTTTCGAGCCTGCATCACCAACATATGTATCTGTTGTTGCTTGAACATCAGATACATGAACTACAAAGATATAAAAACAAATTATACTAGATATTGAATATGTGCACAAAATGAACAAAAAAAGAGTGTAAAATAAGCACAGTGTGCAATAAGCATAAGTATATAGTAAGTATTGTGAATCAGTACAAAAAAACACATAAAAAGGAAACATACCAGAGAAGTACAAGAACAACATAATTGGGAAGTATAAAAATAGCAAATAAACAGAAGTATAAGTAGCACAAAAAAGAAAAGTAACACTTGTTTTCTAGCATAAAAACTGGTTATAAAAAAGTCACAGTACCATGGCCATACTCTAATTTGAAACTAAAATGCTAAAAAATGAAAACTACCAGAGAAGTACAAGAACACAAAAACTGTGAGTACATAAAATGGAAAAACGGAAGTATAACACATGAGACAAAATAATAACACTTATATTATCATATGAGAACAACTTAGAAAGTCAACTTAGCACCACCATATATGTAATACAAAAAATAAAACGCAACAAAAATGACATCACGGTATATGTACTTGAAAAGAGAAGTACAATAAATAAACAACAAATAAGTATGTAATGAACAAGATTTGCTCTAAAAATACCAAAAATATGTATTCCAGCAAGTATTAATATCATGAATTAAAAGAAAAATGGACATACAGAAATATATACTAGTAATTTTATACAACATAGCATATAACAGAAAAGGGGATTACCATCCGTGCTTTTTGAATCACAAGGTTTTGTCACTGGTTCCATGAATGACCGAACCAAAAATAAAAATTCCCCAGAGCGGAACCAACCACCTTCAACAAAGGAATAAAATCCTCACCGAAGCGGAAACCTAGATCCACCCGTCGATGAAGACGAGGACGGCAAACCTGTACAACAAAAACAAAATTTGAGAAAAAAGATGTGATTAAACCGAGAATGATCAAATGTATACAAAATAAATGCGTGAAAGAAAAGGTAAATAGATGAAATCAGATATTCGCCATGAACAATCACCTTGAACAGTGAAACGATAAGAAGAACATTAGAAGAAAGGAACTGGTGGAGGATGAGGAGAAACGAACTGGCAGATGATCGTGGGCTTATGAAGCAAAACCATTTACTACTTGCTTCTATTTCTACTAGGCAGAAGGGACGAAATCAACCTCATGGGCGGAGAAAAAGGGAAGAACCGCTCACGGACGCGCGTGGGTCGGAACAGGTCGTTTCAGGGAGTAAAAAGTGGGGGGAGAGAAGGAAATAAGCACAAAAAGGTGGGAGGAGTGGTGGGTCCAGCATGTAAGAACCACTAATATCTCTCACATTAAATTAAAGAAGGTCTAAAGGCATATTATGATGGAAAAAAAGAAACTGTGAAAACTAATAATATATGTGTAGTTAAAAGATAAGTACAATAATAAAATAATAAAACTTAATTTTATGCGGGCAAAAATAATATTAAAAACTTATAAGTTGTCAAAAAATTATGACATATAACAAAAAAAGATTTAAAATAATTTAAGAAATATATTCTGAAAGTATAGGAGAATATACTCATGAAGTATACTGAAAGTATAGGAGAATATACGCATGAAGTATTCTGGAAGTATGACAATTAGTACAAGAAAATTATGTATGTAGAACTATAGAAAGTATGACAATTGATAAAATTTAAGTATGAATAAAAGTTAGAAACAATATAGAAAAGTATGTAATAACAAAAAAGTTGCCTATGACATACATATAGTTGTCCCCAAATTACAACAAGTATAAATATTCTTACGGAAGAAGTATCATATGTGAAAAAAAGTATGAACATATATATACAGGAAGTATGAATGAATAGAAACTAAAACTTTCCGGGTTTATATCCCAAATTACCACATAAATCCAAAAAATTAAATCAATTACAAGAAAAGCAAATATGAGAGAAGTATGACTACTTATACAAGTATATTTTATTCATTTTAAGAACTATGGGGGTCCCCCAACCCCTTCCCAACCCCCCAAACCCACTTCCACTACACATAATTTTTCATAACAAAAACTATTAACCACAACCATTCCCGATATAAAACAGGATGAATGGAGCAGGTCATCAGGGAAGTACGTGAACTCTAAAATTGGACGTATGTAACATCACATATGGGAAGTATGGATGATGAACTCTATGAAGTATGGATAAATAACAAGTATGCATTATTGAATTCAGTAAGTATGGCGGGACCCCCTAACCCCTTATACAGCAAGTATGAATGTATGAAAACTATAATTTTATGCGGGAAAATATAATATTAAAAACTTATAAGTTTTCAAAAAATTACAACATATAACAGAAAAAGGTTTAAAATAATTTAAGAATATATTCTGGAAGTATAGGTGAATATACCCATGAAGTATACTGAATACTATAGGAAGTATGGAAATTAGTACAGGAAAAGTATGTATGTAGAACTATAGGAAGTATGACAATTGATAAAATTTAAGTATGAATAAAAGTTAGAAAGAATATAGAAAAGTACGGAATAATAAAAAAGTTGCCCGTGATATACATATAGTTGTCCCCAAATTAGAGGAAGTATGAATATTCTGTCCCCAAATTACAGGATGTATGAATATTCTTATGGAAGAAGTATCATCATATTTACAGGATGTATGAATATTCTTATGGAAGAAGTATCATCATATGTTAAAAAAGGTATGAACGTATATATATATATAGGAAGTATGAATGAATAGAAACTGAAACTTTCCAGGTTTATATCCCAAATTACAACATAAATCCAAAAAATCAAATCAATTAGAAGAAAACCAAACATGAGAGAAGTATCACTACTTATACAAGTATATATTATTCATTTCAAGAACTGTGAGGGGGGGTCCCCCAACCCCCAAACCCCAAACCTCCTTCCACTACACGTAATTTTCCATAACTAAAGTTGTTAACCACAAGCATTCCCGATACGAAACAGGATAAATGGAGGTTATCATGGAAGTACATAAACTCTAAATTGGACGTATGTAACATCACATATGGGAAGTATGGATGATGAACTCTAGGAAGTATGGATAAAAAACAAGTATGCATTATTGAATTCAGTAAGTATGGCGGGACCCCCTAACCCACTCATACAACAAGTATGAATGTATGAAAACTATAATTTTGCCGGTTTATAGCCCAAAAGTAAACAACAAATCCAAAAATAAAATCAAGTACAACAAATCAATACATAGAAGTATCACTACTTATAAGAAAGAAGTATGAATATATGACAACAGAAAATAATTAGTAAAAAAATAGTAGGACAGCAACCGAAGATAGAAAACTAGCACTCAATATTGAATAAACACATATACAATAATGCGAGCAAAATTAGTACCGATAGAAATACGTACGAAAGTTCAAATAAGAATAATACAAAAAAACGATGAGATCTAGGTCTGCCATTTAACCAAGATCACCCTCGATCCAAAACAACATCCCCGATATCGAAAATTGAGCAACATCCTGATCCAAAAACAGCATCCCAGATTTACATACAACTATTGTGAAGTGTAATGCATCTTCAGTTTTACAAAATATACAACAAATTCACCCCGTTCATCCGGGCGGACGAGAACTGGAACGACCGCCATTGATACAAGAACATTGATACCAGTTTAATACAAAAAGAACGATTATTAAATATGCAATTTAGGTTCAGAGAGAGGCGTACGAACTATAATCGACACATAATATATCTCCAAATTATATAATCAACTCTAGTTAAAATGGATGGAAAAAATCAACAATCCGAACAAATTACTGATTACACGTGAAGTTAATTTCTAAAAAGGGCATTCCGCATGGGCGACGGACGATTTAGATCACAAAAATGTAAACACGATCATCAATTGATTGTGAAAACAGTAAAATAATCACACAAAAATGTGCGCGTTGATAGAAGTATATCCGCCCACAACAGGAAGTATGAAACAACTCAAAGCAGAAGTATGGTTATCAAGTTTTGGGCCAATTATTGATGATAGAATATATGTTCTTGTGGGTTCCATCATGAACTTTGTGTAATGATATTAGTTCGTTTGCCACCCGCACGTAAGTGCCTGGTGGGCATCCTTGAATCGTTGCGGGTTTGGCGGGAATCGCTAAAATCTGCATAGGGCTGATTCGAGGGTGTTACAATTGATGAGCCAATGACAGCTCCCCTTGACGTGCATTCGGCTCTAGGTCAACATAATAGGCGTGTGAGTATGCAGCAAACACATAGTCTGCTATCAACACTATAAGTGGCACCTCAACAAAAACACAATCCTGTTCTTCCTGGACTCCGGCAGCAATATTGGCAAGTATTTCGTCGGCTTCATCAGCAACAGTATTAGCAAGGATTTCATCAGCTTCACCAGCAGCATCATCAGCAAGTATTTCGTCAACTTCACTAGAAGCAACATTAGCTAGTTCTTCGTTAGCTTCACCAGCACCACCACCAGCAGCAGTAGGAGCGGGAGCCGGGGCTACGTGAGCAATTATAGTTTCAACAGCTCCAGGGGCTCCATGGAAGAAAGGGTAGTTGATTCCAAGAAACACATATTGTCCCTTCATATTGTTGACTCTTCTCCAGACTTGTTCTACTGGGTCTTTGGATGGACATGCAGGGGCGGAGCTAGAGCTCGAGTTACCCTGATGCACCACTTACTATAGCCGGAGATTTTGGAGCAACAATCTACTATATATAAGTATGTTTTGTAGCTTCTAACATAGATAATATGACATACTGGAAGACAACGTGCAAATACAAAGAAACTGAAGTAAACATGCCGACAATATTGATGAAATAAAAGACAAAATTACTTGGAAAATATGTCTCACATTTCCAAACCATCAAACACAAGGCTAGTAACCTGCAATATACAAAGTAGACTTAATTTTCAAGTGCAAAATAATAGGATGATAGAAATCATAGTACTCATGTAGATAAAATGTTCACATTACCTTTTAATCTTTTAGTACATTCGTTCTCTCAAAGCCATGAAATACTCAGCCACTTGATCATTAGTGACTTTCTTCATTTCTTCTTTCTCCACATAACAAATAACATCATCACTTAAGCTATCATCATTGAGGCGATTGCGCAAAAACGTTTTCACCAGTTTCATGGCTGAAAAGCACCTCTCAACTGTAGCAGTGGCAACAGGCAACACAATAACTAGCTTCAACAACCGATAAAACAAAGGATACATAAGATGCCTCCTTGGCTCCACCATTTTCTTAGAAAGCTCAGTGATTGTTTCTATGTTGGAAAAGCTAACATCTGAGCATACATCAGCAATATAGAGGCGTAGGTCCTTATCAAGATCCCTCAGTTCTCCAGAATCAAAATCTTGAGGATATAGTTTGGCCAGATTTACCAAACTCTCCAAATTAAAATCATGAAATGAGTCTCTTGGACTCAAAGCTGCTGAATAAACAAGAAGATTGGAGGATGTCTCACTGAACCGACCATCAAGCTCTTGAACTAGCCAATCAAAAACATCATTGAAACAATCAACTTGATAGTGATGTTTGTTGATAATTCCAGTTACTTGTCTTCTCTTTTTTGGATTAACATAGGCTTGTTCCATGTCAAACTCTTCAATATCATGTTTCTCACAAAAAACATGAACTTCACCTAGCAGAGATTCCTATCCATGTTCTCTAAGTTCATTCAGAACAATTCTAGTTGATTTCACACATTTCATAGCATTTACTATGTCTTGATCCTTCCGCTGCAATGCTAATGACAATGTGTTTGTAGTTGTAAGAACTGTCAACATCAGATGCAAATAGAAGACAAAGTCAAAAGACTGAAAGTATACTAGAAGACCATTTGCTTGGTCTCTATTTGTTCTGTTAGTGTCTTCTTCTCCCACATATTCTAGAACTTTAATAACTGACCGAAACAAGTCAACCAAGCTTTTAAGTGTTTTACCATGTGAACCCCAACGAGTGTCTCCAGGTCTTTGAAGGCATTGCTCTTGATTTAGTGCCGTGCCTGTCGTAAGCTGCCCACATCCTGAAGCTTTGCTCATTTCTTCAAGATTGATATCTCTAATCATGTCCCTATGCTTGGCTGATCCACCCACCACATTTAACAAGGTAGTAATCATACTAAAGAAATTGCTAACTTCTTTATGCTTTCTTACCACAGCCACAACAACTAACTGAAGTTGGTGAGCAAAGCAATGGACATAATAAGCTGTACTATTTTCTCTCATTATTAGTGATTTGAGGCCATTGAACCGGCCTGACATATTACTAGCACCATCATATCCTTGTCCTCTAACTTGATTGTAACTCAGCTTATATTTTGCAAATAGAGAATCAATTGCAGTCTTGAGGTATGCAGACGTTGTTTCTTTCACATGAACAAGACCAACAAAACTTTCTTTAGAATCTCCAGAACTATCAACATACCTCAAGGCCACTGCCATCTGTTCTTTGCAAGAGACATCCCTAGATTCATCAACAAGCAAACAAAACACATTATTGCCAACTTCTTTTAGAATAGATTGCACTATCACATGTGCAAAACCTTCAGCGATATCTTTCTGGACCTGCGGAGAACCCATCATAGCATTTTTTGCAGCATCTTTTCCCATAACCTTTCCTACAGCTGGATCATGCTCAGCTAAGAAGTCACGAACTTCCAAGAAATTACCTTTATTGTACGAGTTCTTCGACTCATCATGGCCTCGAAAAGGTAATCCTTGCTTGAGAAACAGTCTAGCTGTGTCCATTGAGGCATTTAGTCGAGCAAAATAAGCTTTCTTTGCAGCTTCACTTTGAATGTTAATGGTAACATCTATATGCTGATCTTTTTTTAGCAAATCAACACATTTTTTCATTGCTTGATTATGGACACTACCAACACCACCAACATGATCTTTTAGCCTCACCTTCATATGCCAGCTATCCTAACCATTCAAAACAAATGCGTCGAATCCAGCTTCCTTTTTGCCGCCCCGGTCCCTAAATAAGAAACAACAAAAACAATATGCTTTGTCCTTCTCTTCAGTGTATTCAAGCCAGCTTCCAAATTCATCAAACCAATCAGGATTGAACTTTCTTCTTTTTCCCCCCAAACATAGAACATGGAAAAGAAATTTCTCTTGGCTGGCAAGGTCCATTAACCAAATATTTTCTTCTTACCAGTTCTTTCAAATTAGGATGATACTTTTCTATCAATTTTCTCTTGCCTGGATCATATTGAATCTCCTCTTTCCAATCAATCTCTTCCGGGACATCTTGTGATGTTGCTTTTATTTTGATAACGAATCTGTCCATTATGATTCAGCCTACGTTCATAAACAAATATTTTATATGAGACTTGAAAATTTGGGTAATACTAAAATACTAATACATATACTGATATAACCTGCACAAACCTAACCTTATGCCTGCAATTTTGACAAAATTCATCTAGATCCGATCCAACTAGGGCCTACAATCTTCTCAATAATGAAAGCCTACAATTTTCATGAAATTCATCTATATCCGATCCAAGTAGGGAGTTTTTCAGCACAATTACTAGTTGCCGAGAGTTTAACAAGACAGCGATCACGGCGGGATGAACTCGTCTGCTCCGACAGTCCGACAGTCCGACGGGCTACTGGAGTTGGCCGGCCGGCGACGGCGGCGATGTCTTGTTTCGATCACGGATTCACGGGTGGGCGGAGCCGCGGAGGTCGCCTGATTCAGATTCAATCGCCTGCGCTTCGTGGGCTCGTTGTGGCTAGATGCGATATTTTTTCTAAATCAATCAATACAAGCAAAGAGTCCAGCTGTGCAGTCCAGGGATCCCACGTACGACCACAGAATGGTCTGTGGTAGGTCGAGCGTGAGCGCTCCTCGCTAGGCTCGCGAGTCGCGTGCCTACCCGCTCGGGTCGCTAGGCCCAGGAAGCACGTAAATGGGCCAACGCGCCAGACCCTGATGCACTAGACTGAGCCCACCCTGATGCACCAGCCTATTATACATGGTAAGTAGTACTGAAAAATTATTTTGACCCGTATTCCTGTGCATCGGGGAAGGTCCATTAGGCTCCGCCCCTGTGGACATGCGGACCTTAAGAAAACATGACACCTTAGTGATGGGTATGAAGAAAGCAGTGTCCCCATATGCTCTATTGTATCACCAACATTGTTTAGTGCTCCCCTGATATGAATCCACATGAGTTCAGCATCCTGTTTCGTGTCTCCTTTGAGAGGTGCCAGGAACCAGCGACGTGATCCAAGATCAGCATCTACTACTGCATCTTCGATCACCAGACCTAGAATGACGCGCGGGGCTGTGTGTGTACCTGCGTGTTACGTACAGTCAGTAAGCAGAATTTTGAATGAGATTTTACACGCTATATCAGAACATGACTCACCCAGGTGAACGACTCCCAAACACGCACGTCACCACTAGGTTCAGTGACCGCGTAAATGCGTCATGGTGTGTCGTAATAGGAGTCACAAGTGAAGACGGTGTCGACATACTTCTCAGGCCACAATTAGCCGTCACACAATACTGTCCATTCTTTGTCATCTGGGCATCTAATGAATGTAATTACCTTGTTAAACACCGCTAAGAGGTCGTAATGCCAATCCCCACACCCAGCAAGGCCTCTGTGGGAGTTGTACCTTCATGAGCTCAAGTTTTGTCATGTTGAACCTGTAAGCAAATTCGGAGTTGGGCGACGGCCACCCGTAGTTCAATGTAGTAATGCCGACACCCTACAAAGATGGCAGTGTAAATCTCATCGATCTATAGGCATTTTTGAGAGTCCAAGTACTCCTATCTTGGGATAAAAGAACTAGCCACTCGTCATTGCCACTCACGTAGTTCTGGTCATCTCGCATTTCCCTCTCTTCTTCCTCCTTGTTATTCACCACTACTGATTCTGACCACTTATCCAGTAGCATCAGTTTTGCATAAATATTCTGCGAAGTTTGTTGTCAATTGGTAGAAACACCTAGCATGGATTCCATTACAAATACAAATTGACAGATAAACCCTTAGATTGAAGTAATATTTACGACTGTCTCCTCAGCTCTCGCCTAAATTGTGCCTGTGTCACTATGAAATACCCAAAATATCAAGTAGGAGTAGAGCTTCCCACATACAAACTCCTAACGGTGATCATAAACAACTAGGTACATGATAGTCTTAAATCGTCCAATTTGTTTAATTCTTTAGAAAATAGAATATCACCTTGTAGGCATTCCATTGCAAATCCAAATAGACACCTCAGCTATCGCGTAAATTAAGACTGTATAACTACGAAAATACCAGAATATCAAGTACGAGAAGAGCTTCCGTTGTACAGAATAATCTTAAATGGTTCAGTTTGTTCAAAATGCGCGTGCACACAACACGTTTGACGGAAGGAACATAATATTTCGATGAAAGTTCAGCAAATATGAATCAATGATATGACTGGATCAATAAGCAAGATATTGGAACTCACGTGGCTATCACAGTCGTTTGGCCATTTTCTATTATCGGGGTAAAGAAGGCCTGGCATGTCGAACAAGTGGTTGCCCATGTCTCGGATTGGGACGCGGTAGCCAGGGACACAGCGAGCGACACGACCGGCGGAAATGATGTCCATCCCCGCAACGATCTTCTCCATGTTCGCAGCACAGAACCAATTTCAGAAAACGCTAGCATCGCCATGTAAAACCTTCGTTTTCCTCCACCTCCACCCCCACTACGAATGGTTGTGCACTATTCCACATTTTTGGAAGGGTGGTTGCAATCTTGCAGTAAGTAGTTTCACTTCTTCGTCTCCTTTCCTCCTCCACGGCCTCATCGTCTTCCTCCTCCTCGGCCTCATCCATTTCCTCCGCCACGGCATCACCCTCTTCCTCCTTCTCCTTTCCCTCTTTCCTACAGTCATGGACCGGTGGTATGTGCGAAACAATGGCATGATAGCGACTGCGAGATTCCACATAGAAGTCTATGGCGGGAAGAAGATCAATGTCGTACACCACTGACCCTGTGACGGTGCAGCGCACTCTAGCCATACACGAGAATTGGTTGCGGTTCAAAGACCGCAAGAGTAACACCCCATCCACTGGGCCTCGGGGGTGTCACTCCTGGCAGCTTAATAGGATATCTAGACTGGCCCCATAGACCAACACAAGTCTTTTCTGCGCACTTTGTCCTCACTCATGTGCACCCAGTATCCACCTCCTGGTCGGTCACCCATCCTAGAATTTCTCCAGGCCAAGCACGCTTAACCTTAGAGTTCTTTTCGAATGAGCTTCCGGAAAAAAAGTTGCAACTTTTTGGTATGAGTATCCTATCAATCCTACTAAGCCATGTGCCTGGATCTCACATACACCCACCTTTTAGAAAATCTATGCCCTCATCGACCAAGAACACCCCAGGAATGTTCCCTCTTGGCACACGTCTGTGCATCCAGTGCTGGCACATGTGCCATGACGTGTCCACTCTTGGCCACATGTGCCATGCTCCACATGTCTCACCACTGACACTACTAGAAAATAGCTAATCTGTGGCGCACCTGTTTTGATCATCTGTGGCACACTAGGGGTGCGCCACGAGGCACGCGCTATGGGTAAAAGTTAGCCGTGGCGCACTAGGTGGTGCGCCACGAGTATGAAAAGTTAGCCGTGGCGCACTAGGTGGTGCGCCACGAGTATGATTTCAAATTTCAAAAAAAATGCGGGATTTGATCTAGATCTAGATCTAGATCGACCCGCCGGCCACCGTCGTCGTCGTCGGAGGGTGCAGTCAGAGGAGGCCACGGTTGGAGTATGGTGGAGGAGATTGCGGCCGGAGGTGCACGGGGAAGGGCGCCATCACAGGATGGTCGGGGAGGGTGTAGCCGGAGGTGGTCGGAGGAGGGCGCCGTTGGAGGATGGTCGGAGGGTGGAGGAGTGAGAAGAAGAAGAAGGTAGGAGAGGTGGAGGAGTGAGGAGAAGAAGAAGAAGGTAGGAGAGGTGGAGGAGAAGGAGAAGGTGGAGAAGGGAGGAGAAGTGGAGAAGGAGAAGTGGAAGTGGAGGAGATAAGGGGTGGGTGGGGAAGATATATATGGAGGGTTAGGTCGTCAGGTGGTGATTCGAATTTCGAATCCCGCCCAACTTACTCGTGGCGCACTAGGGGTGGTGCGCTACAAGTAAGTGGCCTCCATTTTTTTCTGCAGGAAAAAACGATCTTTTGATCATAACTTTTTATTCTTTTCGAATTTTGAAAATCTAAAAAATCGCCAAACGACCAAAGGTCGTTGCGAGCGGATGCGAAATCTCGTTCTTGTCATTTTGGTATATTAAACATTTTTTTTGAATTCGTATGCAAAAGTTACGGCTATTTTACCGTGGCATTATCTTTTTTTGCATAAAAAGTCGAAATTCATGTTTGTTAATTTTCCTACACACTAGACCACATTTCCTACATACATGTGAAAGGATTTTATTTTTTGAATTGTTTATCATTTTCTTTTATTTTTTGCAAGGCTAAAAAGGCGATCCACGTGGGGGGGGGGAGGGAGGGGTTGGTGCAGGAAACTTACCTGTGGCGCACTAGGCTAGGGTGCCCTACGGGTAAGTTCGCCCAGCTACACAGCAGGCCGCAACCCACATACCCGTAGCGCACTATGTCAGAGTGCGCTATAACTAAGTTTCACACCCGTAGCGCACCGCGCGCAGGTGCGCTACGGCTAGGTTGTCTGCGGCCACCTATGCCCTGCCCCACAAGTAGCCGTGACGCACCACCCCGATGTGCGCCACGCTTACGGCAGTTAGCCGTAGGGCACCTATAGGCAGTGCGCCACGCCTATTTTACCCGTGGCGCACCACTAGCACGTGCGTCACGGATGTGTGGATTACCTATAGCCGTTTTCCTAGTAGTTTGACCCGCACACACCCGTTTAACCGCGAGGATCATCTCTGATATGACTTTGTAACACCCCGTCCACTGGGCCCTGGGGGTGTCACTCCTGGCAACTTAATAGGATATCTAGATTAGCCCCACAGACTAACACTAGTCTTTTCTATGCACTTTGTCCTCACTCAAGCGCACCCGGTACCCACTTCCCGGTCAGTCACTAACATAGGTAAGATTACTCGGGTGCTTATGATTTGCTACCCTAGCTGTATAAAGGCTCATTGCCCATGAAGATTCAAGATGATGGCCCAAGAAGCATCCGATGGAAGCCTTAGTTGTATTAGATAAGGAAATAGGAACCGACATTGTATTCGTGTTGTAATCATAAATATGTAACCTATCTGTATACGACTCTAGGACCTGGCCTATTATATATAGGCCGGGAGAAGCCAAAGGAGAGGTACTAAAAAACTCCCAAGCGATCTGTAATAGCTTTGTTCATCAATAATCAGGCGACTTCGACTCCCTTGTTTGCCTGACATCCGACGAAATCCCCAGCGTTCTCTTTTCCATGAAACCCTAAGTCCATAACAATGGGCATTGCCGAAGTTACCCCTCATAAATTGGCGCCGTCTGTGGGAAACCTGAATGCTGGAGTCATGGATTTGGCGGACCCCTTTTCATCAATCAATAATCCAACAGAAGCAGCACCACGCTCGCCCACCCCTGTTTTGGTACCCGCTGATTTCAACGGTGGATCTGAACTCATCATTGGAAGTTTCCACTTTCAAGAGGAGGATCCTGAAGCACCGCACCTTTTGGCCCCGATCTCATCGGGACCTTCGATAGAAAAATCTGCGCCTACGGTGATAACTGCATCATCCGTCGGATCATCCGCAGAAGCCATGCTGCAGACGGGGAAAGCTGAAGAAAACAATGAAAACACAACAGATCTAGGGGATCTTGATGGTCTTTACGACGATCTCTCCTCTGGGTCAGACCTCCAGCCAACTACGTCACGTGGATCAAGTTCGATAAACGCGGAACCCAAAGAAAGTAGCAAAACTATCGACTTCGGAATTAGGATGGCCAAAATTTACACAGAGCAGAAACTACTGGACTTCGCTAATCCCCTAGACAAAGAAGGTGTTGTTTCCAACTTGGAATCCTGCACAACACAAAGAAGGTGTTGTTTCCAAAATTTACCCAAAGCAGAAACTACTGGACTTCGCTGATCAATGACAAAGAAGGTGTTGTTTCCAACTTGGAATCCTGCCTAACACAACCACAGAACTTTGTCCCCAACTTACAGTGAGGTCGTCAATCTCACCGGTTTTGGTGAAAACAAAAGATTAAACGTATTGTGTGGAAGAAAGTAATAGCTTGCAGAAAGTAAACAGAAAACAATAAATATTTGTAGATTGATGGTAAAAGAGAGGACTGGGGTCCATAGTTCACTAGTGGTGATTCTCCTTAAGATAGATGACATGTTGGGTGAGCAAATTGATGGGTTCGTAGCATGGAAAACAAAAAATTTCTACCGCAAGAACGAACAAAACCTAGATCTAATCTAGATAAAAGCCAAGATCTAATCTATTAGACATGAGCAACGAGATAGATGGGAACTCACCCTCATAGATCCGAAAGCGTTAACGAGATTAGATCTCGTGGTTGATGTAGTCGATCACTTGCTGATCTCAAGATCGTGTGGACGATCCTTCCGGCGTCGCGTTCCAGCAGCGCTTCCGCCTTCGGTCAAGTAGACGATCCTTCCGGCGTCGCGTTCCAGCAGCGCTTCCGCCCTTGGTCAAGTAGACGATCCTTCCGGTGCCACGATTCGGTAGCGCTTCCGCAGTCAGTCACACGTGCGGAGTCGAAGCAGACCTTCCTCTCCCCGTTCCAGCGAGCAGCGGAGGTAGTAGATCTTCTCCACGGTATCCCAGCAGCATGACGGTGTGGTGGTGGTGGTGGAGTAGAGAATTCTGCAGGGCTTCGCCTATGCCTGTGCAGAATATGGTGGAGGAGAGAGGCGGCAGAGATTGGACGTTATGAGAGCGTAGGAGGAGGGGGCGCCCCTGCCCCTCTATTTAAAGAGGGGAGGCGCCTAGGGAGGGGGAGTCCTTGTAGGACTCCCCTCCCTCTCTATGGCCGGCGGATTGGAGGTGGGGGGAGGAGTCCTCCTCCCCCACGAACCCGTATCTTGACCCACCAGGACTCCTTGATCCCTATCTTGATTTTCAAGCAAACTCCAAGATATCTTCTAGAACCTTCCGGAACATTCCGAAACCTTCTAGAATCCTCATACAAACACTCCGGAACATTTCCTATCTCATAAAATGATCTCCTATATATGAATCTTATTCTCCGGACCATTCCGGATCTCCTCGTGATGTCCCGAATCCAATCCGAGACTCCGAACAACATTCGGTCTCCAACGCACATTCCATATCTAATTAAAACAACTTCGAACCTTAAGTGTGTCACCCTAGGTTCGTGAATATGAAGACATGATAGAGACAGATCTCCTATCAATAACCATCAGCGGGACCTGGAGATCCATAATGGCTCCCACATACTCAACGATGACTTTGCGATCGATTGAACCATTTACATACGAAACTAATTCCCTTTGTCTTGCGATACTATACTTATCTGAGGTTTGATCGTCGGTATCTCCATACCTAGTTCTACCTCGTTACTGATAAGTACACTTTACTCGTTCCGTGATATGTCATCCCTTGTGACCTAGTCACACGCTTGCAAGCTAACTAGATGACATTCCACCGAGAGGGCCCAGAGCATATCTATCCGTCATATGGATGGACAAATCCCAATCTTGGTTCATGCGCTTCAACACATACTTTCAGAATACCCAATGACACTTTTATAACCACCCAGTTAGGAAGCGGCGTTTGATGTCATCAAAGTATCCATCCGGTGATGGTGATTAACATAACCTCATGGTCGAAGGAATAGGTTACTATGTATTTGAAAGCTTACAGCAATACGAACTTAATGACTTGATCTTATGCTACGCTTACTATGGGTGTGTGTCCATCACAGCATTCTCCTAATGATATAACCTTGTTATTAATCACATCCAATGTCCATGATCAGGAAACCATGATCATCAATTAATCAACAAGCTAGTTCAACAAGAGGCTTACTAGGGACTCTTATATGTTTACAAAACACACATGTATTAGTGTTTCCTTATAATACAATTATACAATTATAGCATGGGATGTAAACATTCATCATAAACACAAAGATATAATAATAATCACTTTTATTATTGCCTCTTGGGCATATCTCCAACAGTCTCCCACTTGCACTAGAGTCAATAATCTAGATTACATGGTAATATACCGAACACCCATGGCGTTCTGGTGTTGGTCATGCTTTGCCCTAGGGAGAGGTTTAGTCAACGGATCTGCCACATTCAGATCAGTGTGTACTTTGCAAATCTTTATGTCACCATCTCGGACATACTCGCGAATAGCGTGGAAACGTAGCTTGATGTGCTTCAGCTTGCTATGTGACCTTGGCTCCTGCGCATTAGCTATGGCACCTGTGTTGTCACAGTAGATGGCCATCGGATCCAACGCACTGGGAACCCTGCCAAGTTCAGTAATGAATTCCTTCATCCAAACGGCTTCTTGTGCAGCCTCCGAAGCAGCTATGTATTCCGATTCAGTTGAAGATTTCGCCACAACGCTTTGCTTCGCACTCCTCCAGCTCACTGCAGCACCATTCAAAATAAATATGTAACCCGACTGTGACTTCGAGTCATCCGGATCGGTGTTCCAACTAGCATCGGTGTAACCGTTTACAACAAGCTGTTCATCACCTCCATAAGAAAGAACCATATCCTTAGTCCTATTTAGGTACTTTAGGATATTCTTGACCGCTGTCCAGTGTTCCATTCCTGGATCACTTTGATATCTGCTAGTCAAACTAACAGCATGTGCTATATCTGGTCTAGTACACAACATGGCATACATGATAGAACCTATGGCTGAGGCATAGGGAATATTATTCATTTTCTCTCTATCTTCTGCCGTAGCTGGACTTTGAGTTTTACTCAAGGTCTTACCTGACAACATGGGCACGAACCCTTTCTTGCTATCTTCCATTCTAAACTTCTTTAGAACTTTTTCCAAGTATGTACTTTGTGAAAGCCCTATTAGGCGTCTTGATTTATCTCTATAAATCTTGATACCTAGAATGTATGCCGCTTCGCCAAGATCCTTTATTGAAAAACTATTATTCAAATAGGTTTTGACGCTATCAAGAAGTTCTATATCATTCCCAATCAACAATATGTCATCTACATACAGTACTAGGAATGCTACAGAGCTCCCACTCACTTTCTTGTAAATACAAGCTTCTCCATAAGTTTGTATAAATCCAAAGTTTTTGATTACTTTATCAAAACGTTGATTCCAACTCCGGGATGCTTGCTTCAGTCCATAAATAGAGCGCTGAAGCTTGCATACCTTGTCAGCATCTTTAGGATCGACAAAAACCCTTGGGTTGTACCATATACAACTCTTCCTCAATGTCACCATTAAGGAACGCTGTTTTGACATCCATCTGCCAAATCTCATAATCAAAATATGCAGCAATTGCTAACAAAATCCTCATAGACTTTAGCTTCGCTACTGGTGAGAATGTCTCATCATAGTCAACTACTTGAATTTGTCGGAACCCTTTCACGACAAGTCGAGCTTTATAGACGGTAACATTACCATCAGCATCTGTTTTTCTCTTGAAAATCCATTTGTTCTCGACAGCCTTACGGCCATCCGGTAAGTCCACCAAAGTCCACACTTGGTTTTCGTACATGGATCCCATTTCGGATTTCATGGCTTCTAGCCATTTGTCGGAATCTGGGCTCACCATAGCTTCTTCATACGTCGCAGGGTCATCAGCGTTGTCCACCAACATGACGTTCAAGGCAGAGTCATACCAATCAGGAGTGGTACGAACCCTCGTTGACCTGCGAGGTTCAGTTGTAACTTCGTTCGAAGTTTCATGATTATTATCATTAGCTTCCTCTTCAATTGGTGTAGGCGGCACCAAAAACATCTTCCGGTGCTGCGCTACTCTCAAATCCGAGAGAAGGTTCAACAACCTCATCGAGTTCTACTTTCCTTCTAGTCACCTCTTTCGAGAGAAATTCCTTCTCAAGAAAGGATCCATTCTTTGCAACGAAAACTTTGCCTTCGGATCTATGATAGAAGGTATACCCAATCGTTTCTTTAGGGTATCCTATGAAGACGCATTTCTCCGCTTTGGGTTCTAGCTTATCAGGTTGTAACTTCTTTACATATGCTTCGCAACCCCAAACTTTAAGGAACGACAACTTAGGTTTCTTACCAAACCACAATTCGTACGGTGTCGTTTCAACGGATTTAGATGGTGCCCTATTTAAAGTGAATGCGCCTGTCTCTAATGCATAGCCCCAAAATGATAACGGTAAATCTGTAAGAGACATCATAGGTCGAACCATATCTAAGAGAGTTCGATTACGATGTTCGGATACACCATTACGCTGTGGTGTTCCCGGCGGTGTCAACTGTGAAAGTATTCCACATTTCTTTAAATGCATGCCAAACTCGTAACTTAGATATTCACCCCCGCGATCAGAACGCAGAAACTTAATCTTCTTGTTACGATGATTTTCCACTTCACTTTGAAATTCCTTAAACTTCTCGAAAGTTTCGGACTTATGCTTCATAAAGTAGACATACCCATATCTACTCAAGTCATCCGTGAAAGTGAGAACATAACGATATCCACCACGCGATGCTACACTCATTGGACCGCACACATCGGTATGTATTATTTCCAATAAGTCTGTAGCTCGCTCCATTGTACCAGAGAATGGAGTCTTAGTCATTTTTCCCATTAGACATGCTTCGCATCTTTCAAGTGATTCAAAATCAAGTGATTCAAGAAGTCCATCTGAATGGATTTTCTTCATGCGCTTCACTCCAATGTGACCAAGACGACAGTGCCACATGTATGTAGAATTATCATTCAATTTAATTCGTTTAGCATCTATGTTGTGAACATGTGTATCACTACTATCGAGATTCAGTAAGAATAAACCATTCATCTCAGGTGCATTACCATAAAAGATATTACTCATATAAATCGAACAACCTTTATTCACAGACTTAAAAGAGTAACCGTCTCGCAATAAACAGGATCCAGATATAATGTTCATGCTTAACGCAGGCACCAAATAACAATTATTTAAATTTAAAACTAATCCCGAAGGTAGATGTAGAGGGAGCGTGCCGACGGCGATCACATCAACCTTGGAGCCATTTCCAACGCGCATCGTCACCTCGTCTCTTGCCAGTCTTCGTTTATTCCGCAGCTCCTGTTTCGAGTTACAAATATGAGCAACCGAACCAGTATCAAATACCCAGGCACTACTACGATTACTAGTAAGATACACATCTATAACACATATATCAAATATACCTTTCTTCTTGATGTTGCCATTCTTCAGATCCGCCAGGTACTTGGGGCAGTTACGCTTCCAGTGACCAGCACCCTTGCAGTAGAAACACTCGGTTTCAGGATTAGGACCAGCCTTAGGCTTCTTAGCAGGTGCGGCAGCTTTCTTGCCGTCCTTCTTGAAGTTGCCCTTGTTCTTAGGCTTGCCCCGTTTCTTGAAATTGGTGGTCTTATTGACCATCAACACTTGGTGCTCCTTCTTGATCTCCACTTCAGCAGTTTTCAGCATGGACGACAGTTCAGGCAACGTCTTGTTCATGCAGTGCATGTTGTAGTTCATCACAAAGTTCTTGTAACTTGGTGGCAGTGATTGAAGGAGACGGTGAATCCCCAATTCATTAGGAATCGATATTCCCAACTCTTGGAGCTTCTTTGCGTACCCAGACATGGTGAGCACGTGCTCGCTAACGGAGCTTCCTTCTTCCATCTTACAGTTAAAGAACTTTTTGGAGGCCTCATAGGTCTCCATGGCCGCGCGAGTCTCAAAAATTAGCCTGAGCTCCTTAATGATCTCGAACGGGTCGTGGTGCTCAAAACGCGGTTGGAGCTCCGCTTCTAAACCGTACAGGATGGCACACTGAACTGTGGAGTAATGATTCTTCCGAGTGGCGAAAACATTCTTTTCGTCATCGGTGGCATTATCTGCAGGTGGGTCACCTAGCGGTGCATCGAGCACATAGGTCAACTGACCAGCCCTGAGGACGATCTTCAGTCCATGGAACCAGTCCGTGAAATTGCTTCCATTGTTCTTAAGTTTTTCTTTCTCTAGGAACGCATTGAAATTGATGGAGGGGATCGCCATAATCTACAACAATTTGCAAGTAGTTTAGACTAAGTTTATGACAAATTGAGTTCAAATTTAATTATTAAACTAACTAGGTGAACTCCCACTTAAAACAACATCCCTCACATTGTCTTAGTGATTACACGAACCAAGTCCACTACACCAAGTCCGATCTTCACGAGAGAAGATGTAGTTTCATCAGCGAACAATCTTCATGTTCATCATATCAATTATATGACTCATGCTCTACCTTTTGGTATTCCGTGTTCCGAGACCATGTCTGTACATGCTAGGCTCGTCAAGACAACCTTAGTTTCCGCATGTGCAAATCTGGCTTGCACCCGTTGTATGCACACGTAGAATCTATCACATCTGATCATCACGAGATGCTTCGAAACGACGAGTCTTAGCAACTATGCCAACTAAGGGTGAACACTTTATTACTTGATATTTAGTGAGAGGGATCATCTTATAATGCTACCGTCGCGATCTAAGCAATACAAGATGCATAAAGGATTAACATCACAGGCAATTCATAATTTGTGTGATATGATATGGCCTTTTCTTCTTGCGCCTTTGATCTCCATCTCCAAAGCATGAACATGATATCCATCATCACCAGCAACTATTACAACTACTTGGAATAAAGCTATTACAAGATGAATAGACACGCAGGTCTTAACAGAATTAAAGACAACCATTAGGCTCCTGCCGGTTGCCATATTACAACAAGGATCATTGCATACATCAAATACAATCACAATCACATGTTGGCCATATCACATCACAAAACCCCTGCAAAAACAAGTTAGACGCCTCTAATTTTCTTTGCATGTTTTACTTGGTTTGGGGCTTTCGCATAAGACCGATCTTACCTACGAACAAGAACCACAATGTTGATACAAGTGTTGTCAAGATGCTCATTGTAAATTGAATCTTAACTATGGTGGGAGAGACAGACACCCGCAAAGCCACTTGTGCAAGGCAAGTTGCACGTCAAGCGTGGAGCAAGTCTCATGTGCGATCACATGTAATGTTAGCCCGAGCCGCTTCATCCCACCATGCCGCAAGATGCAAAGTACACGCTAAGACACCGACAACAAAAGCATCAACGCCCACAAAAACATTGTGTTCTACTCGTGCAACAGATCTACGCATAGATACGGCTCTGATACCACTGATGGGTTCGTAGCATGGAAAACAAAAAATATCTACCGCAAGAACGAACAAAACCTAGATCTAATCTAGATAAAAGCCAAGATCTAATCTATTAGACATGAGCAACGAGATAGATGGGAACTAACCCTCGTAGATCCGAAAGCGTTAACGAGATTAGATCTCGTGGTTGATGTAGTCGATCACTTGCCGATCTCAAGATCATGTGGACGATCCTTCCGGCGTCGCGTTCCAGCAGCGCTTCCGCCTTCGGTCAAGTAGACGATCCTTCTGGCGTCGCGTTCCAGCAGCGCTTCCGCCCTTGGTCAAGTAGACGATCCTTCCGGCGCCATGATTCGGCAGCGCTTCCGTAGTCGGTCACACGTGCGGAGTCGAAGCAGAACTTCCTCTCCCCGTTCCAGTGAGCAGCGGAGGTAGTAGATCTTCTCCACGGAATCCCAGCAGCACGACGGTGTGGTGGTGGAGTAGAGAATTCTGCAGGGCTTCGCCTATGCCTGTGCAGAATATGGTGGAGGAGAGAGGCGGCAGAGATTGGACGTTATGAGAGCGTAGGAGGAGGGGGCGCCCCTGCCCCTCTATTTAAAGAGGGGAGGCCTCTCTATGGCCGGCGGATTGGAGGTGGGGGGAGGAGTCCTCCTCCCCCACGAATCCGTATCTTGACCCACCAGGACTGCTTGATCCCTATCTTGATTTTCAAGCAAACTCCAATATATCTTCTAGAACCTTCCAGAACATTCCGAAACCTTCTAGAATCCTCATACAAACACTCCGGAACATTTCCTATCTCATAAAATGATCTCCTATATATGAATCTTATTCTCCGGACCATTCCGGATCTCCTCGTGATGTCCCGAATCCAATCCGAGACTCCGAACAACATTCGGTCTCCAACGCACATTCCATATCTACTTAAAACAACTTCGAACCTTAAGTGTGTCACCCTACGGTTCGTGAATATGAAGACATGATAGAGACACATCTCCTATCAATAACCATCAGCGGGACCTGGAGATCCATAATGGCTCCCACATACTCAACGATGACTTTGCGATCGATTGAACCATTTACATACGAAACTAATTCCCTTTGTCTTGCGATACTATACTTATCCGAGGTTTGATCGTCGGTATCTCCATACCTAGTTCTACCTTGTTACTGATAAGTACTCTTTACTCGTTCCGTGATATGTTATCCCTTGTGACCTAGTCACACGCTTGCAAGCTAACTAGATGACATTCCACCGAGAGGGCCCAGAGCATATCTATCCGTCATATGGATGGACAAATCGCAATCTTGGTTCATGCGCTTCAACACATACTTTCAGAATACCCAATGACACTTTTATAGCCACCCAGTTACGAAGCGGCGTTTGATGTCATCAAAGTATCCATCCGGTGATGGTTATTAACATAACCTCATGGTCGAAGGAATAGGTTACTATGTATTTGAAAGCTTACAGCAATACGAACTTAATGACTTGATCTTATGCTACGCTTACTATGGGTGTGTGTCCATCACATCATTCTCCTAATGATATAACCTTGTTATTAATCACATCCAATGTCCATGATCAGGAAACCATGATCATCAATTAATCAACAAGCTAGTTCAACAAGAGGCTTACTAGGGACTCTTATATGTTTACAAAACACACATGTATTAGTGTTTCCTTATAATACAATTATAGCATGGGATGTAAACATTCATCATAAACACAAAGATATAATAATAATCACTTTTATTATTGCCTCTTGGGCATATCTCCAACACAAATTACATCGTGGCAATTGACAAACATCGAGAAAGCATACATGCATATACTAATCATCTCGACTCCTTTGAGATTCGATTGGGCATTACAACATTATACATACACCGTAATCCAACTACATCTATGACTAATAATCCACCTTCAGGTTATCATCCGAACCCCCTCCAGTCTTAAGTTGCAAGCAAAAGATAATTGCATTAAGCATTACATGTAAAGTAAACAATACGATTGTTCTATGAATAAAGGATTGTTGTTTTCTCCCTAGTAGCAACAACACATCTAGTAGCTTAGAGATTTCTGTCACTTCCCCAGATTACTAGAGGCATGAACCCAGTATCGAGCATAAATGCTCCTTCTTGGAGTTGCTAGCATCTACTCGGCCAAGATAGCTACTAACAAAGGAGAGCATGCAAGTTCACAAATAACAAAGACATGATAGAATCAATAATCAATCTGAAATAGCATCTCAATATCCTTCGGATCCCCGCAAACACAAAATGTATGATTACAAATAGATGATCTTGATCATGAACGGAGCTCACAAGATCTAGACATGATAGCACAAAGGAGAAGAACCAATCATCTAGCTACTACATGGACCTATAGTACAAGGATGAACTACTCACGCATCACACCGGAGGCTTGCATGGTGATGAAGAAGGCCTCCAGGGTGAATTCTCCCCTCTGGCAGGGTGCCGGGTAGAGCTTCAGATCCCTCCTGATCTAGGGATGGAGATGACAGCGGCTACAGTCTCTTTCGTGGAATTTTGATCGGGTACTTAAGGTTTCTGTATCGGAGGCAATATATAGGCGAAAGGGGAGGCCGAGGGGGTGCCCTAGGGGGCCACACCACCCCCTGGCAGGGGCACAGCCTGGCCGTGTGGCCAGGTGGTTTGGCCGGCCTCTGTCCCTCTCCGTCTCGTCTTCTGGCTCTGTGTCCCCCTCAGTGAAATATTGACTTTGGCTTTTGTCCCATCCAATTCCGAGAATATTCATTTTCTGACTTTCCTTGAACCAAAAACAGCAGAACACAGGGAGCTGGCACTGTGGCATCTTGTTAATAGGTTAGTCCAAGAAAGTGTATAAAAATACTCCAAAGTGTGGACAAAACATAAGAAAGTAGATATGAAACAAGCATGGAACATCAAAAATTATAGATACGTTAGCAACGTATCAACATCCCCAAGCTTAACTCCTGCTCGTCCTCGAGTAGGTAAGTGATAAAAAGAAAGAATAATTTTTGAAGTGGCATGCACCATCGTAAATTTGATCAAATTATTTGTAAAACATTGATAGCTGGAATCATAGTACTTCAACATAGCATGAAAGATATAGTTATAACAATAAGACATAGCAACTATGTTGTTAACATGAAAAGGCATAAACAAAAGATTCATGAATAACAATGATTTGAAAGATGTTTGTTTATTTCAGATAAAGAAAGCATAATGAGAATAGTATTCAGCTTGTCCCTCATAGAGTAGCAAAACATAAATGCATAGGACACCTTCAAAGTTCATAAGGATGACTAGATACAAATAGTTTAAGAACAAGCAATATCAAAGTTATGCATCAATCAACAAGTCTTGGGACAATGCACATTAAACTAAGAATGGCCACTATGCTCTCTCAGTAGGTCCATAAAGATAGAAGATGGGGACTCAACATAAAAGTAAAAGAAAGGCCTTCATAGAAGGAAGCAGGGATTCAAGTCTCATAAAGAGCTTCCAAAAATTATGGTACTTATTAGCTTCCAGCTCTCATTGCCCCTATCATAAGCATATTTAGTTGATTAAGGTTAAAGTGACACAACTAAGAGGATATGCTTGACAAGTTATAAGTTGAAATCTCATGCCCCTTGCTTATGAGTACCAAACCTCATGCTACTCAACTTCGGTCACAAGTAAGCTCTTGTCATTGTAAGTACATATGTATCATACAGAACCACCAACAGGGTACCCCTTGCACAAGATACAGGAGCTATCCCATATTCAAAATGACAAGGCAAGCAAACAATGAGCATCTCAGTGATATTTTTATTTGCTATTTGCATAGGTTTTTATTGAGGATGCTTCATAGAGTGCTCATTATGGTTATGCTGCAAGTTCCCACCATGATTAGGCATGTCTTAGGCTAGCGGCCCAGGCGTTTCTCTAACACACATACAAACTCCATGATCTTATAAGTTCCACTTTTATTTCACGCTGCCGGGATCCATAAGAAAAAGAATCATGATATCAACGGAATAATAAGTGTAATGTTGAAATTGTTCCCCATGATACATGGTTCTGCTAACTTCAACTTATAAAGTGCAAGCACATACGCAACAAAGATGGACACAATGTTTCAAGTTTATTAAGTGCAAGAAAGTAAAGTGTGGCATCAAGTTCGTGAGAGCTTTAATCACTAATTTTCACATAACAAGTTTAATTCGGAAGGTAGATAAAAACATGAATATACTTGGAATAGCAAATGCTAATAGGTAGGTATGGTGGACTCTTTGGAATAACTTGGTTTTATTCGGAGTTGGATGCATGAGTGGAACTCATACTTGGTTATGGAGGCTAGCAAAAGACTGGGAGCGACCAACTAAGAGAGCAATAATGGCCATAATCATGCAAAGTGACAAAACATCATTAATTAAAGCATAAAGTGATATTACAAGTAGAAAAATAAAGGATCATAAAGTCTATGGTGACTTGGGATAGTCATAACATGGTTGGAGCATGCGCCAAGTCTGCCCAAATAAAGCATCAAAGTAGAATACCACAATACTATGCTTTAATATGCTAAAAAATGCATGATTATTTCAAGGCACATTCAGCAATATCAATTGTTTATAACATGTCATGCTACAGCAAAAATCACTAAGCATAAAGCCAAAACAATATCAAGCATGACATGACAAAGTCCAATTGACAGTCAAAAACAAGCTCTTTTTACCACTTAAGCATGAACTTTTGTACTCTTTCCAAATCAAACCAACTTATTTGAAAACTAATGTATGAATGAGGGGGTCCAACCAATTTATTCCAGAAAACAAAAACCAAAAACAAAAACAAAAACGAAGATGCTCCAAGAACAACACAACTGTGCATGAAAAAATAAAAATGAAGTAGTTGGAAGAAACCTGAGATTTTTTATTGATGAAGAAGGGTATGTCTTGGGCATCCCCAAGCTTTGACGCTTGTACTTCTTGGATATTTCTTGGGGTGGCACGCGTGGCATCCTCAAGCTTGAGATTTAGTCCATTCTTCATCTCATTACATCATTCCTTCCATACACCTAAAATTTTCCTTCGTACAAAACTTCACACAATCTTTATTAGCAACATTAGTACACTCAAGATAATAAGTATTGGGGTTCAGTTTCAACACCAATAAAACTTACATTAAAACACAAGCTACTGTAGAACTTCCCTCAAAAAGTTCAGTTCCCCAAAAAGAACCCAAAAAGGAATCAACAAGAAGCAAATGCAAATAATGGCAGAAATTTGTCAAAACAGACCAGCAGGTAAAAACCAATTTTTTAGAGGACCTTTTGTTGCTCAAATCGAAAATTGTTGAACTAACGAATGTTAGATAACAACCTGGGCAGAAGCACAAACATTTACAGCTCCAACCGACGTATAGAGATTTTACACGAATGTTTGCAGCGAAGCAAAAAAAATGTGTTTCGAGATAGCAACTTTCCCAAGTATTACTTCTCTCTCATTAGAGGTTACTCTTGGCACAAAAAGCAAATAAAAAGGATAGGGAGATGTTATTACAGAGGTAATAACTTCCGAGACTCATCTAAAACTTTTAGGTTATCTCCCAATAAGTACTTTTCTTTAACGCCTTTGAGCTACGCATGATAATTTCGATGATGCTCACATAAGAAATATGAATTGAAGTAAAATAGAGCATCAAGAAGAAAATTCAAAACACATTTAAGTCTAACCCACTTCCTATGCATAGGAATCTTATACGCAAATAAATTCACAAAGAACAAAGCGACATTCATAGGAAGATAAAACGAGAGTAACTTCAAAACATTCAGCAAATAGAGAGGTGTTTCGGTACCATGAAAACTTTTATAACCATATTTTCCTCTCTCATAATAATTTTCAGTAGCCTCATGAATAAACTTAACAATATAACTATCACATAAAGCATGCTTTTCATGATCTACAAACACATAATTTTTATCAAGCTCAAAAATAGTGGGATTAAAACCTTCAAACCCACTTTTAACAATTTTATAGCAAGATGACTAATCAATCTCATTTTCAATAGTAGCACAATTAATATTATCAACCAATATAGGACCATCATCTAGAGCTTTATTATAAAAAATTCAAAAGAATCCTTAGGAACATAACATTCATCCTCCTTTAGTAAGCATGGGGGACAATCAAATATTGTAAGGGGTAAAGAGTTACTCTCACTAGAAGGTAGGAATGGGTAGATCCATTCTTCCTCCTATTGATCATCACTCTCCTCCTTTTCATCCAACGAGCTTTCAGTTTCAGCAAATTCTTCTTCCATAGGCTCCTGCAAGGCATTAGTCTCTTCCGCTGGTGGAGAGCATCTATTAAGATATTCAAGAATATAGCCATTTTCTTCCTTGTAATTATGAAAGAAAATTTTAAGTATGTCATAAACCTCATATTTATAAGGTGCATCATCAGTATTTTAGAGAAAATAAGATAGTTCGAATGCACCCTTCCAAGCAATAAATTCTTCAATTTATTCCACATCATAAAAGTCATAATTTCCCTTAATATAAGAAGATATGGTAACATCATCATTATACTCACATTGAAAAGGGAGGTGTTTATACCTCTTGTAGCAACAAGATTTATCAAAGTAATAAGTAACTATAAGTAGAGCACACGTTTCTAGCAATGGTATACAATTTATCAATTTGTTCCCGTAAGTGTTTCCCTTTTTGTGACAAGCGGTGTTCCTTATAATAATATTTTTGTTCTTCCGTTAACCCACTTTGCCAATTAGATTAAGTTTCAAAGAAACCAACAATTGATAGAAAGCATGATAAAGCAAGACAATAACAGACCAACGAAAATAACAACTATAGTAGGAACTAATTTTTAAATTTTTTTGATAAAAAGAACAAGCAAACAAAGTAGAAATAAACTAAGCAAAACAAAAACAAAGTAAAGAGATTGGTTATGATGAGCACAACAGCAAGTTTTGCCTCAGTTGTGAAACCAAGGTTATCGAACCAGTAGGAGGAAGGAAACACCTCCAAGGTGTTGTTTCCAACTTGGAATCCTGCACAACACAACCACAGAACTTTGTCCCCAACTTACAGTGAGGTTGTCAATCTCACCGATTTTGCTGAAAACAAAGGATTAAACGTATTGTGTGGAAGAAAGTAATAGCTTCCAGAAAGTAAATAGAAAATAGTAAATAGTTGTAGATTGATGGTAAAAGAGAGGACCGGGGTCCATAGTTCACTAGTGGTGATTCTCCTTAAGATAGATGACATGTTGGGTGAACAAATTAAAGCGGGGCATTTGACAAACATCGAGAAAGCATACATGCATATACTAATCATCTTGACTCCTTTGAGATTCGATTGTGCATTACAACATTATACATAGACCGTAATCTAACTGCATCTATGACTAATAATCCACCTTCAGGTTATCATCCGAACCCCCTCCAATATTAAGTTGCAAGCAAAAGATAATTGCATTAAGCATTGCGTGTAAAGTAAACAATATGATTGTTCTATGAACAAAGTATCGTTGTTTTCTCCCTAGTAGCAACAACACATGTAGTAGCTTAGAGATTTCAGTCACTTCCCCAGATTACTAGAGGCATGAACCCACTATCGAGCATAAATGCTCCCTCTTGGAGTTGCTAGCATCTACTCGGCCAAGATAGCTACTAACAAAGGAGAGCATGCAAGTTCACAAATTACAAAGACAGGATAGAATCAATAATCAATCTGAAATAGCATCTCAATATCCTTCGGATCCCCGCAAACACAACATGTATGATTACAAATAGATGATCTTGATCATGAACGGAGCTCACAAGATCTAGACATGATAGCACAAAGGAGAAGAACCAATCATCTAGCTACTACATGGACCTATAGTACAAGGATGAACTACTCACGCATCACACCGGAGGCTTGCATGGTGATGAAGAAGGCCTCTAGGGTGAATTCTCCCCTCTGGCAGGGTGCCGGGTAGAGCTTCAGATCCCTCGTGATCTAGGGATGGACATGACGGCGGCTACAGTCTCTTTCGTAGAATTTTGATCGGGTACTTAGGGTTTCTGTATCGGAGGCAATATATATGCGAAAGGGGAGGCCGAGGGGGTGCCCTAGGCGGCCACACCACCCCCTGGCAGGGGCCAGGCCTGGCCGTGTGGCCAGGTGGTGTGGCCGGCCTCTGTCCCCTCTTTGTCTCGTCTTCTGGCTCCGTGTCCCCCTCAGTGAAATATTGACTTTGGCTTTTGTCCCATCCAATTCCGAGAATATTCATTTTCTGACTTTCCTGGAACCAAAAACAACCGAAAACGGGCAGCTGGCACTGTGGCATCTTGCTAATAGGTTAGTCCAAGAAAGTGTATAAAAATACTCCAAAGTGTGGACAAAATATAAGAAAGTAGATATAAAACAAGCATTGAACATCAAAAATTATAGATACGTTAGAAACGTATTAGTCACCATTTCATACATAAGTCAGCACCAAGTGTGCGTGATTATCGGGGATGCCTCAACTCAGCAGGACTCCAACGGTAATCCTTTTATTGACCCCAATGATATTTTGTCGAACTATAATGTAGGAGATCAGGGAAACGAAGGAGACCCGACGAATAACCACATAATCCTAGGAAGAGAAGAACCACATAGACTCGACTGACAATCTCTCCGGCTACTAGCCGAAGCATGGCAAAAAGCAAGGGCAGCATTTTCAGGCGTACTTCCAATAACAGCAGAACCCACGTGTGAAGATTTACTAGCATACCAATACCTACTTCATCACATAAAGAGAGCCTTGCTGAGGATGCAGAGGCATCTCAACGAAAGGAAAAGACTAGCTGATGAATCCATCCTTCGGCGAGCCTAGCTAAGCTCTACCCGAGGATCAGGAAGCGTAATCAGAGGAGCATAGCCAAGGAGAGGAACCTCACGGCTGCAGAACATCCCCAAAGCTGAAAGAAACGAATTGACGCGAGATGTTGATTTATCATTCATGCCAGTAGATCCAAAAGGACACATCAAATCAAAAACAGCCCAAGCCACAATTGCAGCTGCACAAACGTACCTGCTCACAACTCAACCCGCACCCGACAATCCTTGTGTGGCTATCCATCACTCTGCTCTAATGAACCTTCGCATGGTAGGAGAATCTCTCGCATAAGCAGAACAGGGAATTACATGACAACCTGATAGATCCCCATGCTATCGCAGCAACCCTTGGTAGGTGGGCACACCCAACGATCACGATCGCCACATTGAGTGCACTTTTCGGGCTCCGAGCCGCGGAACGACGCAAGAGACGACATTAGCAGCATAGGATTGATAGATCTAGAGAAGAGCGTAGCAACCGAAGATATTACGACAGTGAAAGAGAGGACGAATATGAGCTATGTGGAGCTAGTTGCTTTACCCGACGGGTTTGCAAAACTCTAGTACCAAAGGACTTCAAACTCCCCCACGATCATCAGAAGTACAATGGTCTCCAAGGCCACCGCAATGTAGAGCTTGCAGCTGCATCTAACTGGCGCTGCATGGTCATGGCTAAGACAGCTACCCGAAGATTCCATCAGCAACTGGAACGATCTTGAGGACAAATTCATCCAAAATTTCTACTCCATATTCAAGCTACCCATGTCTCTGGAACGATTGCGAGCATGCAAGCAAACACCAGGAGAACCTATATGGGCCTTCATCCAGCGGTGAAACATTATAAAAACTTGGCTAAAGCTATATCCGACGAAAGAGCAATCAACCCCTTCAATGATGGCCTTCATCAGGAAGAAAGAAATGGGACGGGTTAAGCCCAAGATGATCTCACAGCTCATGGACATGGCTAATCGCTCGACGGAGAAGACGGGGTACACAATAAGCGAGCTCGTTCACTCGAAGAAGGCGGGGATAGGCACAATAATGACAGAAGGTGATGAAGCAACGATGGATACAACGGACCAAGCTATTTCGCTGCTGGTTTCTCCGGAGGGGAAAACCGAAGAAGTGACGATTACAACAATGGGTATCGTAGTAGTAGGGACGATGTTTGTGGAACCCAGCCACAATAGCGATACCAGCCAAGAAATTGAGACCCACCAATGTCTGTAGGGCAAATGCTGGAAGGGCCCTACAATATGCACTTTTACATCGACTCAACGAGAAAAAGGCGATCCAGACATCTTATGAAGGATTGTCAGTCATTTTTAAAGATGCAGGAGCTATGCAATGCAAAGGCAACCAAAGCAACAAACCAAGGTTACACCACTGCTCCTATCGCTTTGGCCAAGCACGCTTAATCTTAGAGTTCTTTTTGAATGAGCTTCTGGAAAAGAAGTTGCAACTTGTTGGTATGAGTATCCTATCAATCCTATTAAGGTTCGCTCCATTCAACTTGGTGATTCTTACACTAAAAACATCATCTCCAAGATTCACCTTCCGAAGTATGAGCTTTTCCACCTTGACGACCAAGGCACTCTATTCTTTAAGCACCAGATGTTTGTCCCAAAGTATCTGGGTTTGAGAGAGCAAGTTCTTAAAGAGGCTCATGACTCTATACTTTGTATCCACCCTAGCAGCACTAAGATGTACATGGACCTTAAAACACAGTATTGGTGGCCTAGATTAAAATGGTAATGTGCCAAGTATGTATCAGAGTGCGACATCTACTATAGAGTGAAAGTCGTTCATCAAAAACCATCTGGTCTTCTTCAACCTTTGAAGCCTCCACAATGGAAACGGGAGAAAGTAGAGATGGACTTCATAACTGGCTTTCTAGGATCTCAGAAAGGCAATAATGCAATCTTTGTTGTCATTGACAGGCTCTCAAAAGTGGCTCACTTCTTTTCTGTGAAGGAAACAATCTCTAGTAGTCAGCTGACCGATCTCTATATCAACAAAATTGTCTCTCTGTATGGCTTTCCTCTTCTAATTAGCTCAGACCGTGGGAGTATCTTCACCTCCAAGTACTGGGAAATTTTCCAACAAGGCTTGGGAACAAAGCTAAACTTCAGCACAACTTACCATCCTCAATCGCAAGGGCAAGTTCAAAGGATCAATCAGATTCTCGAAGATATGCTTCGTGTTTGTGTCATTTCTTTCGGCTTGAAGTGAGAAGAGTGCCTCCCATATGCTGAATTCTCCTACAACAACAGCTTCCAGAAAAGTCTCAAGATGGCACCCTTTGAGGTCCTCTATGGTCGCAAGTGTCGAACTCTGATTGATTGGTCAGAGTAGGTGAAATAAAATTCTTTGGTCCCGACATTGTTACTCAAGCAGAAGAGAACGTTCTTATCATTCTTGAGAACTTGAAAATTGCTCAGAGTCGACAGAAAAGCACCTATCACAGAAAACACATGGATATGGAGTATGGCCCTGGTGATCTTGTTTACCTTCGTGTCACTCCCATGAGAGTCACTCATCGCTTTTGTATCAAAGGCAAGCTTGCGCCTAGATACGTCGGTCCTTTCAAAATCCGTGGAAGAAGAGGAGAAGTGGCTTATGCACTTGAGCTTCCTAAAAAACTCAAGGTTCATGATGTCTTCCATATCTCTCAACTCAAGAAGTGCTTCAAGGATCCCGGCAGGACCGTGGATCACGAGCTCATAAATCTCCAAGAAGATCTCTCCTACAAAGAACACCTCATCAAAATTCTTGAAGTCACAGAATGAAAGACTTGCAAAAAGTCTATTAAGTTCTGCAAGGTGCAGTTCTCGCACCATTCCATTGATGAAGCAACGTGGGAGCGCGAGGATGACCTTTGTTCCGAGTATCCTACCCTCTTTGTGTCTTCTTCTTCCTAGAATCTTGGGCGAGATTCCTGTTTAGTGGGGGAGAGTTGTAGCATCCCAATGCTCTAAACCTTGTAATTCTACATGGTCTAATAATAAAATGCTACTTCCTACATTATTATTGCATCCTCATTATATCATGATCATTGTAACATCCCAATTTCAGCAAACCTGATTAGTTGTCCAGAATGCAAAAATCAGGGGGAACAAAAACTTTTTCTCGTTAAGTGTTGCAGTGTTTGCTTGCTGATTCTCTGTGCTCATGCTTCTGATTGTATAGCTTATGATATACTCCTTACCTCAACTTCAGTTGTCAAAAAGTTATTGAACAAAACTATCCTGGCTCAATTTACATATTCTCAAATGTTCTGGCAATTCAAAACCTGAGCCAAGAAGCCCTTGCAAACCAACTGTTTTAGTAGCTTCTATTGATCAAACTATGGAGAGCTATATAACATAATCTCCTTATGTTTTCAAGACAGAACCTTCTACTATTCTTATCTCTAGATTTAACAAAACCTTTTTATGAAGCATTTGAATTCTACCCTCGGTAGAGATACCAAGAGACCCTCATCTTATTTCAAACTCCAACCTTTCAAAATTTCCCATCCTTACCTCAAGCTAAGCTTGATGGTAACCCTAGTAGTAGGTTTGCTTAGTTTATAAGATGAGTTGCCTTGATCTGCTGTCTGATGAATTGCCTTGATATGTTGTTTGACTTGATTGCTTAGGAAGTAGTATGAGCCACTCTAGGATCTCATCCTATAGGATAAAGATACTTTAAAATCACCACACCCTAAACAAGAATACAATCTGGATCTAATCTCTAGCCACCAGGTGATCATCTAAAACCCTTAACCACATCAATTATGCAGTGATCCATTCTAGAAGTTTCCAAGTCAATGAAGACCAATATCAAGCATGGATCCCTTCTACTCAATCTACTCTTCAACCACATCCACTTGATGATGCTTTGGTACCTTGCAACCCATCAAAATCATCACCGCCCACATTCTAGTAAAAAACCCTAAATCTGCCAAATTTGGCTAAGTCTGGAAATATGTTTCCAACATCACCTTTTTGAATGCCTCCCTTTCTCAACCCTTGTGCATTTTTGAAAATGCATCTGAACCATATTGTTAACCATACTAAGGACTACCACCCCACTCTTTCCTTTGGTTATATCATCCTCGAACCTACTTGTTCTTGATGGTTTTGCAAGCAAGAAAATAACTTTTCCTAGAAATCTAGGCAACATGCCTACTTTGACAGAAGCTCACACCACCATCCAACCTTCTATGGACCAACTATTTGCATGGTTGTGTTATACTCATATAGGTCTATCAATATCTACTTCACTTGTTCCAAGTGGATCTTTGTGCTTCTTAAACCCACATGGTTTATAAGGCATCATGACTCACTGGTATGGCAGCCTTATTTTCAACAAAGTTTTAGACCACCTCAAATGTAACCAATACAAAATCCTTATTCCATGATCATCTATATGGCTTGGTCTAACTATCCATCTATCCCTTGAATCAAGGTGAGCTATGAGCTCCAAGATCCAACAAGGTTTTGGTGATATGAAAACAATCTCACCCTAGATCCTTAATCTCTAGTTTCTCACCAAAATCACCTTTGATTCTCAAATCCCAAGGTTGCAAATGCTTTCTACACCTTTTATACATTATATACCTTGATCATCAAGATTTATCAAATATAATCCATAATTATTTTGGCTCCAAACGTAATTAATCTCTCTAATAGTCAAAATCTCCAAAACTCCTTTCCCAAAGGAAAGTTTGGTTTTTTCCAAAACACTTCCCCAACTCTTGGCTCATCTGAGTTCCATATATCATACCCTATCTTCCACCATCAAAAATAAATATTTTTGAAGAGCTTTACTAATTATTTTTGCCCTTTTTCCTAAATGGCAGAAACAACAAAATAAATGTTTTAAATACTTTTAAGCCCCAATAAATCTTGGGAAAATTCCCCTAAGTGTGTATTCCTATTTGAGACCATATCACATCAAAAACTCCACCTGTCCAATGTAAAATTTTCAAATGATCTTCTAGAAACTACTTCTGTACTTTTAGAATAAATGATTTTAAGTGGAATTAAAATCCTTTGAAAAATCCCAAATAATCCCTGGAGGTGTGTCTTGACCTCATCTACCCACTAGTACCATCTCTCCATCTTGTCCAATGCAGGTTTTTGGACTTTCTTCATAGCCATCTATTTGGTCAAAATTGCCAAGGAGACAAATCCTCATATCAAAAACCCACAAAACCTTACCAACCCGGTCAAGCAAGCTTTCTCGGCACAACTCACACCCTTCTGGTCGTGTGCACTGTAGCCAAGATACTGTAGCAGCCCCTCTCCCTTGTCCCATGTGCTTGGAACTGAGAAGGAGAGAGATAAAGACAAGTATGTGAGGCTAATTAGCTTGCAGCAGCCATCCCACCTCTCCTCTGCCCTCAGCACACACCACAAACCACTCTCCATGCCCACAACATCTCCCCCCTGGTTTCACACCTCCCTCCTTTCCCCTCAAATGGACCTAGTCCACCATGGACTACTCCCTCTCGGTATAAATGATCAGAGGCCACTCCACTCCCTCTTGCTCCCTCATTTCTCCCCCTCCCACTCCCACGCACCTTCCTCGAGCCCCTCTCCCTCTCCACTGCCCTGTGCTGCTCGAGAGAGAGACAACAGAGCCTCGGGCTCCTCCCCGAAAACGAGCTAAGCTCCCTCCTCCGCCCCTCTCCTCCCCTGCATTTCACTCCCTAGTGCTCCCATCCCCTCTCTTACTCCTCCCCTTCTGTTTTACTTGCCCAGGCGCAGCTCCCCGTGCACCACCAGCAAGCCCCGGCGAGGGCCTCTTTGTCGTCTTCGTGTGAGCCTAGATCTGGGAGAAAATCATCGATGCCGCCCATCGTCGAGGTTGCTGTCGTGCATCGCTTCCCCCTGTCGCCTCCCCGGCCGCCCCCAAGCCCTCTGGTAAGCGCCCCGTCCTCCTCCGACGACCTAGGGTTCCGCCGCCGCTGTGGTACTGTTCCCCGAAGGGAGATGGACCCTCGCAGTCGATCCCTCTTTTCGCCAACGGCCTAGATCTTCCCGTACCGGTTCGGCCTCCCTAGTCACTGACCGCTGGGTCCCGCATGTCGGGTTCAAAACCACCTCCTCCCACACGTGTTGTCACCCTGGTGGGCCAAAATCCCCGGCGCGGCCCAACTCCCTGGCAGATCCGGCCCACTGCATCATTTTCTCTTTTTCTTTTTAGCAGATCTAGTAATTCCAGAAACTACATGTTAGGATTAAATCCAAATAAAAATGGAAACTACACATTTTTGTCCAAATAAAATATTGACTAGGTTCATGTGTGTTTTGTGCAACATTCAGAACTGGTCTTTTGCCAAAAATAATTTTTATTATTGATTGGCAATTAATCTACTAAAGTGTGTATTTTGCACTAAATAAATTCCTCAAGGAGTTTTACATGCCCATTTGGGTTGAATCAAAACTCTCCTGCAAGGTAATTACTGTACCATTCAATTAGCATAGGCCTCATGCCAAGGTGAATAGTAGTTTTTCTATAGTAAAAACAACAAAAACTATTAGTTTCTGCCTTAGGTAATTTATCTGGGTCAAACCAACAGAGGTATTGGCACATTTCCAACTCCCAATAAAACTCCATATCAACATCTATCAAACCCCAGTTGCTCAAATTTTATGGAGCTATGGTTCAATTTTAATGATTTAAACATGTTTGTCCATAATGCTATCACTAGATAAATCACCCAGGTAGATCTGTAACCCCAAAAGGGCTGATTCCAATTTCTACAGAAAGGTATTCGAACTACCTACCATGTGTCCTTGGAATCAAATCAAAATCTACTGTAGATTTAACCTAGTGATAAAGACAAGTTGTGTACAAAACTGCCTTTGGGAATTTCCTGAGGGCATTCTGATAAATATTTTAGCATGAATCCAACTCTCAGTGAACAAGTACATCAAGCCCTACCTAACCAGCCAAGCAAATAATTTTGGAGCTCCAGAACTTTTCTGGTGATTTATCCCCTAAAACTAGAAGTTAATTCACTAGGAAAAATCATAACTATCTAAAGAAAAGTGGTAAATTAGTGAAACCACTCTTGTTGGTTTCATTTTATCAACATCTACCTATAGGTATCATTTTTATACAATGTTACCATACAGAATAAGTCTTTGGTCCAAAACCCTCTCATCCCTAGTTTCTAGACTATGAAACCCATATGGTTCCCTTCAGATGTTCCATAACATGCTCCCAATCCTTCTAATCCATGATCTCAACACAACTACTGATCTGTAGACTTATATTGTTCATTGTTTGTTGTATGTATTGGTGCTTGTATGACTTGTGATTGATTGTGGCTTTGTTTGCTTGCATGTGCTGTCTGGACGACGATAGTTGCGATGAAATCGGAGAGGAAAGGAAGTGGTATTTATTATTGGACAGTATGGTATTCTAAGAAGAAGTCCAGGGACATATTGCCATATTGCTGATATCAGGAAAGCCACCTTCTTGCTCATAAGCCTTGTCCTACTATTTTACTTATGCATGTTTTGTCTACTATTTGTGAAACTGCATTGTTTATTATATGTTGATATATTTATGGTAGTGGTTTGGCTCCTCCGAACCATTACACTTTTGTACTATTAAGTACAACCCCCTTGGTGACACCTACTTGTCCCTAGCAGAATAGATGGTGTATTACACCTTACCCCTTTGGAGACCCCGATTTACCCGAAGCAAAACGAAAGGATGGGAAGACCCCGAAAAAGTTTTATCAAATGCTTTATGTTAAAACCTTGGTGAGGTGGGACCTCCCAAGAGATGTTGAGAAAGAAAAAGGTTTTCATTTTACAAAATGCTGAAGAAGAGATGGAGGAAAAAGGTTTTACAAAAACGCACCCGGTTATTTGCAGTTTTGTTAGAACAATTAACCCGGTGCAACCACATTACTATGGAATGGGACAGGGCTAGATTTGATGTTTGTCTATTCGGGTATAAGCTGCCTCGCAACTACTACACGGGATCGGGGATCCCTGGAGGGTGGGCCTTCTATGATAAAGGTCCATGTGGGACATCGACCTAGAGAAGGAGTGAAGGGTGTGCTAGCCTCCACGCGTTACTATGAGCCCCTCATTGAAAGTGCACACTTGAGAAGTGGAAAAAGCACTCCGGTTGGTCCTCGGTACCCGACGTCCCGGTTTTGAGGGGAATAACACTCATAGGGTAGGCACTTATATTGGAGTGGGCATCCGGAGAGTCTTGATCGGTTACTCGACCCACGATCGGTGAAGATCAGGGTAGTGTACCCGGATGGTGTGGGTAAAGTGTACAACCTCTGCAGAGTGTAAATCTATTCGAATAGCCGCATCCGCGGTCATGGACGGTTGGGAAGGTTGCTGTAGAGCGGTGCTGGTTTTGTTTTCAAAAGGATTTCGGTATAGAAATGGCTTTGGAAATGTTTTGACCATGGGATGGTCGGAAAGGATCCCTGTTTTGATCATGGGATGGTCAGAAAGGGATGGAAGGAGTTTGGTCGTGGGACGACCAGAAGAAAAGAACAAATGGGTGACCCAGTCCTAAGGTTTTCCAAAAACTTTTCAAAACAGTTTCCAAAATGTTTACAAAACTTTTCAACAAAGATATGTAGATGTTATATCTACACGAGAAACTAATTGAGAAAAGGACCTCTCTTGGAGCCCTCCTACTACCACAACCATAATGCATATCCTCTTGTTATTCTTGTTATCTTAAGGTGGTTTACGAGTACATTCTAATTACTCACTGGCATTGTCCCTAGATATTAACTTGGTCAGATATCAAGAAGAGGTGAAGTGGACGACTATGCGAGCTAGGACGTTCTTCCAGTCAGTTGCCTATAGGCTGAGGCATGACTCGGGCTCTACGCTTAAGGAAGTTCCGCTGATGTTGATTGATGTAGCCTTAACGGCACCAATGTAAGTGTTGTAATTCGGTATGTTTCAGATGTTGTAATGATACTTGTCGGTTATGTGCCACGACTAACTGATCAGAGGATCGTGGTTGTATGCATAACAGGGATTCTTGGAGGATTAATCCAGGGTCCCCACAATCATGTCACCATGCCACCCTGCATTTGAGCATCATATAAAACCCCTCTATTTGACTCTTATCCCATAGGCATTATATGGTATCACTTATAGTTGCCTCTTGATATATTGTATTCGCTTCTTGATAAATTGTTTCATGCCCAAGTTAAGTTGGGGACATATCTTTTCTTGAATCCACCACCTTTCTTTGTCACCATCTTATAACTCCACCATCCAAACCATATATGAGCACTTGCATTTCTTTTGGCATTTGTCTAGCTCATATGTAATAAGATGGATTCACTTCTAATCTACATGCTCCCATATATGATCTCTATTGTTTTCACAATTTTAAGTATGTGGAGCCACATGGCCACCTTTGAATGTCATGTGAGTAGAAATACTTCCATTGAAATTCCATATCAATTTTATTTACTATATGCTCATGTGTGATGCTATAATTGGCTACAAGATGATCTAGTGGGAAATACACACTATAAGGGACATTTAGCTTCACATATGCGTATATGCTATCTATATTCATATGAATGCAAGCTTGTTGCTTTGGTAGGGCCATAATTTAAATATTTGAAATGCATGCATAAATATATGGCCATATGGGTATCTAGATGTTTTCACAACAAGTACTAGTGGTCAATTTGAACCATGCATGGCCCATGCAAAACTTCCACCCTTCTTCTTTCCATTTGAATTCTTTTGGTTTATTTTGAATGTTGAGAAGCTTTCTTGGTTTGAATTCAAACAAGAAGGTCACATTCAAATAAACCATCTATAGCCTCTACCTCATCTTGTTTCCCTTCTTGGATTTAAGCCTTGGTTTCTTTTTGGGAGATTGTTGAAAATATTGATTTAAATAAATAAAACCAACACACCTTTTTGAAAGAAAACTAAGCCCTAAACCACACCATCCCACCTAACCATGCCCTAACCCGAGGCACCCCTCTCTTGGTGGTTTAGTTGGACCCAAACCACACATGAACCTCACTCCTTCCCACCTAATCATCTAACCCGAGCCACCATGGAGACCATGGCACATGGCCACGGGACCATCTCAACCTCACCCCTCTCTAATCTAACCACCCCTCCTTATTTGCAAGCAAGAAGATTAGCACGCCACCCAAGTGTTACTGCCCCCTCCCTTAACCTGACCCTGGTCGCCCTGTTGTCCTGCCCGAGAGAGAGAGAGGAGAGAAGAGAGGGAAAGTAACCCAAGGTTACTTTGGACCTAACCTAACTCAATCTTGCCATCCACACCTCCCTTTCCTTATCTATATACCCTCCCTCTCTAGCTCGCTCGGATCCACCAGGGGCGCTACCTAGTTACCCTCTGTCCCCCATCTCTCCCTACTAGCCACTGACCACCAACGCTGTCATCTTTGGCTCTGACTTTGTCCGGCGAGGAGGAGAAGGAGGAGAGGAGTTTCTGGCGTCAAGGAAGACCTAGAGCCCCCTATACCTCCTTGAACATGGAGCCTTGGAAGGAGAAGGCTAGAACCAGCAAAACCTGATGAGGCCAAGCCAAAACCCTAATTCTCGATCTGCGAGCACCGTCCTAGATCATCGACGTGTCGGGCCCAACCATCTACATCACCAGCCCCGCGGTGAGCAGCCGAGTTCCCCAGATATGTCCCTCTACTGTGTTGCTTCTTGGATGCGCAGTTTGTTTTGTTGAACACCTGATGTGAGATGCCACTCGTCGCCACCCCGCTCGCATGCCACCGCTATGATTTCTGCCTCAGTTGCACGCGTGCACGGTCATATACGCGTCACTGTCCCGCATCGAGTGCCCATCCGCGCTTCCTAGAACTCAAGTTGGCCACGTTGCCGCTCTTGTCCATGCCGCTGCTGGCACCGCTAATGCGTGGTCGTCGGAGGCGAGCATTTGCACTTCACCTAGCGCTACTGCTGCTATCTAACACCAACCCTGCCACACAGCGGTGGTCCCGCACCGCGCACACTAGCCCCAGGTCCTAGGTTCGACCCCCGCACGCTATCGTTTTACTGCATCGCGTGACACCTTCAGTTTCATCAGAAACTCTAGTAAGAAAAACAGTGCCACGTCGTTGTTTTGCGTTAAGCCCTGCCTCTTTTGTGCCTCAACCCACGGTCAACCAGAGACCCCACCTGTTAGCCTCTCCCACGAACTGTCCAACAAGCTTTTACAAAAGGAACCGAAGGTTTTAAGTAATCTCAAAATTCCCTCGGCTCGCCCACGTGTCATTCCCCGTTGGGGCGCTCGCGTGTGGCCCCGCGGTTGTCGTGGCCCCACTTGTCTGTGATGGTGAGTAGTTGGCACCTGAGTGTGAAAAACCCCTGCGCAGCATTTTGGCCAGCACACCAGCTGAGTCAGCTCAGGCGCACATGTCATATGATGCGGCTAGAGTTTGTTCCGTGAGCAAACTTTTTCAGAGAATTAGCTAATGAAAATAAAATCCAGAAATTGCATATATCTAAAATAATTCATATCTTTTTATATAATTTGAATTTGACAAAAATTCCAAAATGAAATATGGTTCTAATTTATATACGAATTCAAACGTATTTTCAAATTTTCCCAGATTTGACTCTAACTAGTCAAACCTCTAACTTTTGACCCCATTTTAATTGTTTTGTAATTAAATATTGTTTTAAATTCATAAATTCCAATAATACTTGTAATATATGTTTTATGATCATAAATATGCTAGGAATTCAAATATTCCATCCAAAATAATTTTTGAGCAATTTAAAATTTCGAAATTATTTGAATGCCAATAAATGTCCTTTTCTTAAATAATTCATAACTTTAATTCCGTAATACCAAATTCGACAAATAATATGTCTAAATCGATTAGCGTGACGAGCCCATTCTAATTATGCATTCCATTATATAATTTGAAGCATGCATAACATAAATATTAAGAAAACATCAAGGAATATGCAAGTAAAACTTGGCTAAATAATTAATTAAATGCTTTAATATTGTTCCTACACCTCACCCATGACATGCTATCTTATACCATGTAATTGTCCATCATTCCATGGCATACGTTGTTTGCTTGTTGCATTTATTCATATGATTGCGCACTTTATTTATTATGGCCCTTTGTGTGTTTGGTTTTTATTCCGGACAAACACCGAGAAAGGGAATTATCAGGAGAACCAAGAGTACTACCCAGATCCCGGTTACCCTATTGCCGATCCGATAGGCAAGCAATTCCCCATGCTTGCATACATATAGCACCTATGCCTCTATCTTATTATTGCATCATTGAGTCACGATTGCATTAAATTTAATTCCAAGTATTGCATAGCATTTACTTTTAAACCCCACCAAAACTTGTACCCTCCATCCTATCAGCCATTACTACAGGATTTGTTTGAGCCATACGAGTCATAGAACTGGCTGTGTAGGGTTTGTGCGAGTCTTTGGATAATGAGGTACCTAAATAACTTAACCTGTGTAGTAATAGGATAACTAAAGAAAGAGGCATCGGTGGGCAATAGTTGTTATTTGGTTCTTCCACGCTCACTTGTGTCCCGTAGGACCCTGAGTACTTGATTCATGTTCCTTGAATATCGCGTTATCCGCATGTGGGATCATGAATCCCCTTCGTTTGAGCTTGATTCACATTTTATTTCTTAGGGCCACAAACTAGTTTGGGGTGTTATTACTATTATGTACTTATACCATGCTTTACTACTTTATTTATTATTGCATGTGGAGTGCCTGTACTGTTTAGGATCGTGGCACGATTTTGCGATAATGACAAGCCCAACCACACTTTCAGGTTCCCATTCGTTTACAGCCGTTCTCGCAAACCCTGGGTCCATCTCGGAGCCGACCAACTTTGTTGCGGGTAGCTTATTGGGGTGGCCCCCTCAAATTTTTTATGAATCCTATGAATGCATTGTCGTGAGACCTTGCTGCGTTTTATTTGGTTCTTCCCGAGGTTAATCATGCGTGTGTTGCTATTTGTGCACCCCTGTAGGGTAAATCTTTCTGAAAGCCGTGTTCGCGGTTATGGATGACTTGGAGCACAGTTTCTCGATCATAGACGAGCATAACTAAAGTTGCGCCTTTAATTTGACTAAGACATGACTAGTAAATAGCGTAACACTCATGGAATGGTTAGTAAAATTGCCAACATATGGGATGTTCTTCTGCCTTCTTGTCGGTAAGCGAGAAGGACGGAAAGCGATGTTATTATATTGCTTACATAACTGTTGTTACTAATTAACGAGCGTCCATCCATCTCTGGTTAGGCAGATGGTGTAGCGTGTCTCTATAGAACTATTTACTACAGTTCCAAGCACATGGCTTAATAGGATTGATAGGATACTCATACCAACAAGTCGCAACTTCTTTTCTGGAAGCTCATTCGAAAAGAACTCTAAAGTTAAGTGTGTTTGGCCTAGAGCAATTCTAGGATGGGTGACGAGACGATAAATGGGTACCGAGTGTGCATAAGTGAGGACAAAGTATGCAGAAAATACTAGTGTTGGTATGTGGGGCCAGTCTAGATATCCTATTAAGCTGATAGGAGTGACACCTCCGGGGCCCAGTGGACGGGGTGTTACAGGTGGTATCAGAGCCGATCATCATGGTTAAACAGGTTTGTGCGCGTCAGTGGCAGGACATGTGGAGCATGGTGCGTGTGGCCCGAAGTGGAATCTTCATGGCACATGTGTCGGCACTGGACGCACATACGTGTGCCAAGAGGGGACGGTCCTAGGATGTGCTTGATCGATGAGGGCATCGATCTTCTAAAGGGTGGGTGTATGTGAGATCCAAGCACATGGCTTAATACCATTGATAGGATACTCATATCAACAAGTTGTAACTTCTTTTTCGGAAGCTCATTGGAAAAGAAATCTAAAGTTAAGCATGCTTGGCCTAGAGAAATTTTAGGATGGGTGACCGACCAGGAAGTGGGTACTGGGTGCGCACGAGTGAGGACATAGTACGCAGAAAAGACTAGTGTTGGTTTATGGGGCCAGTCTAGATATCCTATTAAGCTGCTAGGAGTGACACCCATGGGGCCTAATGGACAGAATGTTACAGGTGGTATCAGAGCCGATCCTCGCGGTTAAACGGGTGTGTGCGAGTCAGTGGCAGGACATGTGGAGCATCGCACGTGTGGCCTGGAGTGGACACGACATGGCACATGTGCCGGCACTGGACACACATACGTGTGCCAAGATGGGATGGTCCTGGGGTGTGCTTGATCAATGAGGGCATCGATCTTCTAAAGGGTGGGTGTATGTGAGATCCAAGCAGATGGATTAATAGGATTGGTAGGATACTCATACCAACAAGTTGCAACTTCTTTTCTAGAAGCTCATTTGAAAATAACTCTAAGGTTAAGCGTGCTTGGCCTAGAGCAATTCTAGGATGGGTGACCGACCGGCAAGTGGGTACCGGGTGCACGAGTGAGGACAAAGTGCATAGAAAAGACTAGTGTTGGTCTGTGGGCCTAGTATAGATATCATATTAAGCTGCTAGGACTAACACCTCCGGGGCCTAGTGGACGGGGTGTTACAAGTGGTATGAGAGCCGTGATCTCGACCTAGAGTACAGCCACGACCATCAAAGGATCGTCGTGGTGCAATTCTCCATGAAGGGAACGTCCTAGTATACCAGCCTTATTGCAAGAAGGGGGTCAGGGGATCAGGTACATGTCGCTGTTCTTTTGTTCCCGAACCGTCTTTTTGCGAAAGTACTTGCTACATTATTTGTCTGAATTCATTTTCCTACAGGTAGGGCGAAAGGATTAGGTTGCTCTTTAATGAATTTCTCGTCAACAAGGAGATAAAATTTGCTAGTTTTGACACCAGAAGTGACACTCGCCTGCTTACTAGCCCGACTATCGGAATTTATATCCCACAAAAGTACATAGTGGACATCCAGGATCACTACTAGATCCCAGGGAAGAGCGGCAGGGCTAGGATGGCCGATCTTGCTGCTGAAGTCATCTACCCATGTTATGCTGACATGAAGGAAAAATTCCTGAAATGTCGGTGGAGGCGTTTAGGGCATGATTTCTAGGAGGATAAGCTGCTTTCTGATCCTAACCTGAAGTACGCTACAATTGACAGGTATGTAAGCCACGAGCTGTATCACAAGATCGAATTGTTTCATTCCAGGCAACGCCATCTTGAACCACCACCACCACTACCAAGGCAAGTGGTCTGCCCCATGTGCGAGAATGGAGAGGAATCTACAAGCTAGTTTAAGCGCCCGAGGTTAACCAGGGATCGGTCATCTTCTCCACCAGTCATTCCAATAGGCTGGGATTAGTATGTTAGTGCATGATTTTTGTATTTGTATGGGGCTTGTTCTGTTTAGGAAAACATGTTCTTTCACAAGTACTATGTGTGATAGCTACCTGTGAGAACTTTCGAACTATAATCTAGGGTTTGTTATGACTGTGTCCTTCGTTATAACAAAAATTATGTTTGTGCCACCATAGCCAAGGACGATGTGCCAAGTTGGCTAGCATCTTATTTTATGAATGTGTCCTTAGACCTGCATGTTCTTTCCTAAGTTCTATGTGTGATAGCTATCTATGAGCACTTTCGAACTATAATCTGATCTCATGGATCCCACCACAATCTCGGGTAGCTATATTCAGTAATAAACCCAAGCACTGCATGGAAGTTCTGGATTTTGCCACATGTAAAGGGCACATACATAATTTCTAAGTACGAATGTTGAGCATAAAAAAGGGGAAATGTAATTCATACTGGTTAATACTATAGCACAAGGATCATATGAGCTCTATTCTGACACACATAATGCTTACAAAATACAAGCGAGATAAACCAGGAACGGAATGCGAAAATAGTAGTGGTAAACATCACACACTCACTCACCCGCCAGATCCTGTTGAGCGTCTTGTAGCAGACATACACGTCCCTAGATGCATACCAGAATGCATCGTAATCCAGGTACCTCCACTCCCATCGATCGTGCAGGTGCTTTGGGAACCCGACCTTCATGCCAGTGTACTCGCGGTTGATGATGTTGGTAGAGAGTATATCCATGCCAGCTTTCCTCGTATCATCGTCCGGGTACCTCCACACACGCTAGAGATCGACGTGATGGACGATATGAACTAGGAGATCCCGCTCTAGCTTCGGAGTGTCATTCGTGATGTCGCTGCTGGAAAAGTAGATCTCCCTCCTGTGTAGGAACTCGCGAAGCTCTGGGCATACCCATTTGTCCCTGGATACGTGGTATAGGAGACAGTGGTTGCGCATGGATAGCTGCAAAAGTGTCGCCCTCTTCCTATCGCCAGTAACACGCTCTGAATGCCTCCAATGAAAGAGGCTCTAATTGGGGATTTGCTTCTTTAGGTGTAATTAGCCATAAATGATATTAGATCTTCCAAAAATGCTCATTTCCTGAAAACCATCACAAGAAACCAAGGATTCGCTGGTTGTAATGTTAACATTATTAAAAAGGGTAAACTTTAATGAAATCTGGTAATAAACAAGAGGAAAAATAATGATAAAAAGTATTAAATTTGGAGCTATCAACTTCCCCAAGCTAAGCTGTTACACTCCCACGAGTGAAAAAGATATAATGAGTAATAGCAAGAAATTGAATCAAGAAGAAAGACTCACAAGTTCAAGGTTGTATCATATTCCATTGTCTCAACTCCTGCAACCTTAAACATGAGCAAAATATATCTGAACAATTGCACTTAATTTCGCTTCCTAACTGCAAGTAACTCACTAGCTAATAGTTCTTAAACTCAAAAGAGACTGTCAAAAATTTGGCTAGGCTTGCGAATCAATTCTTTTTAGTGTCCCACTTTTATGAGAGTAAAAAAATTCAAGCGAGGACACTTTCAGTCAGAATTAAGGGTGCACAAGTAGATGTCAAAAGAAAGATAAACTTATAGCTTCCCACATCGATAATCATGGCTATCAAACACCCCATCTCTTCCTTGTTTTTCAAGAACTCTAGTTTCTTCATTTTAGGTGGTGGGGTGATACAAATGCTCTCATAAGTATTGAATATTTTCATCTCATATCTCGACGGTAGTTCTCTTTTTTTACTCGAGTACTTGGCCCATGGAACTAAAAACTCCCATCTCATCAGTGTTGTCAATGTCTAACCAATTCATAAACGAAATCTAAGATGAACTCAAGATCGTTCGTAGGCCATAGGAGTTGTTAGTTCCATGAAGTTTCGGTACTCTTATAATTCTTTTTCTCATGAAGTATCTCTTTTCAGCTAATCAAAAACAGGTTTGGCATCTCCCTCAACCACCGTACAAACTTCGTTCCATCAAACAATTCTTTTTAGAAGGTATTATCAAGTCAAATGATTAGGATGCGGGTTTGAGTACTACTAAGATTAAGCCCTTAAGATAAAAACATGGCACCAAAATTGTCAATAGACACTTTCTATTGCTCTCAAAATTTTGGAACTTAATCCAAAGGGTTGTTTTTCTAACCGATAGTAATTGTCAAAAGTCTAAACCAAAGTAGTGATATTAATCTTTGAGATCAAGTCCTAAAAGGTAATGAGCTAAGCTTGGAGTAGAACTCAAGTACAAATGAACAAACACAAAATGTTCATGAATAAACTTACAGGAAGAGGGAAAATAGGAATGTGGTACCTCCTCTTGCTTTCTCATCTCCCACTTGGGTCAACTCCTCACATTCGTCTCCATAGCTAAATTACTAGAAGTGAATAAACTGCATAAAAATCAATGAGAGCCGAGAGAACTTTGCACAAATCAAGATAAAAGCTAGTCCGATATTTTTGGGTTTTCTTTTGAAATGCAAACTGAAAGTAAACATGCACTGGAATGAAAACAAAATAAATCAAAAGAAGAATGAAAATATGAATGCAAAAGGTGGGGAGGAGTTCAACCTCCCCAAGTTAGGCTCTTGGCCTATGTAAAATCAAAAGTTACCACCATCACCAGGCAGCGGCTGCGGGTATGGGAAGTTCGGATAGCGGCTTGGAAAGTCATTCATGAAGGAGGTGAAGTCTTGGGTGATGTTGACTATGTTGGCGTTCACATTATGCAATGTATTTTATATGTTATCGATGCAATGCAGCATCTCATCAAAATCGCTCCTCGGGACATAGTCGAATCTCGGCTGCAGTGGAGGCATACCATGCTGCTGGTGCTAAGGGAATGGTTGTTGGTGATGATGCTGCTGACCATAGTCATCCCAGCCTGTTGTGTTCCAGTCCACTCCACCTTTCTCCTGCTGCTGTTAGCCTGCGGCTGCATCCTCCTAGTTGGGATGACCTTTTGGTGGTACAATCCTCCATGACGAGAACAATGTCTGCTAGAATTCCTCCTCATTGAGGACCCAATTCTATTTACCTGGAAAACCAAAAGCTTGGACAAAAGGAAGCAAAACTTAGTGGAGATCACCATTAGGCTCAAAATAAAATTGATAAGCATGGAGGGAGCGTTGGAGTCTATAGACTCCCATGAATTTGGTACTAGCCATGTGAATGTCATCCAGAATCATACTGCCAGCAATAGCTCTTTCCTGGGGCATGACAAACTCACTTGTGTAGGCGAACTATGTGATCAAGCCACCATAGAGGATGTCACCCGAGGAAGCCGGCCTTTGGTGGTGGAAGTGCTGGATGAGCAAAGAACCCAAGTTTACCTTGTGCTCAATCTCAGGATGTAGAGCCATATAAATTACACTTATCTCGGGGCCTGCCATTTCCCCGACATCTCCCTTCCCAAAAATAGAATTCACCAAGAAGGTAGCAAAGTAAGAGATAGTGGGATTCTGGATGGTGGTGCTCTTTTTGCGCAAATAATCAGTGTTTCTATGGACAGAAATCTATTCCCAAGCATGCATTGCCTCTATGTGGACATTATTATTAATATCAAGCTCCCCCTCATAAGAGAACAAGAAACAATCACAAAATTGATGGAAAGAGAGGCTATGTGGTTGCCCATTGAGCACAAAACTTACAGTGCAATTATGCTCCTAGGCCTCAAGGTCATCGTGCAACAATGACAGGAACTCGTACGTGGCGAGATGGTAGGTGTTAGTGGAGAGGTACGGGAAAGGGACCATGCCAGCTTGCACGTTCATCTGTTTGAAGTCTTCCAATAGACCTTGGTGGGAGAGAAACTCATGGCTTACCCACTTAGTGGGAAAAACCTTGCGTTGGCTCACCCTCTCATAGTCCTTGTTCATGGCAGCTCTCAAGTTGTCCGCCTCTGAATGCCTCTTTTTCAAACTGGGCGTCCTGGTGGAGCCTGAGGCCCCTGCCATTCCCGAGCCCTTGGCCGAGCAGAAAATCCTCCCAATGTTATGCATTGTGCTATGAAATTTTCAAAGAAAACTATAGGAATCAGGTTTCTATCATACAAACAAATGATTACATGCAGAAATTACAAATCCTAACGTGAGGAATCAAAAATAATCTCAAAATATGATGGACTCATCTAAATAGTCAATGTGAGGAATTCAACCATGGATTTTAGAAAATAAAGCATGGATCGAATGAGAAACTAACCGATGTGAAGATTCCCCTACTCAAAAACACGAAATCAATGAAGAATCAGAGGTTCTAGGGGATTAGGGTTTGGGATGGAGAGAGAAAGAGAGAGAAAGAATAAGGGAGGAAGAAGAAAGGGGTTGGCTGTGAGCCAGCGTCGTCCTTTACCTGGCGATGTAGTCGGTCCGGGCGGGTGGTACGGGCGCGTCCCACCCATACCGGTGGTTTTCACCGTTGGATCAAGATTAGGGTCCTGAGATCAAACCTGGTGGTATGGTATATGCGGGCGGTACGGGCACATCCTAGCCACACCAGTGCTCATTATCGTGGTAGTGAGTTTTGAAGCAAATCGTCAAAGTTCAGTACGGGCAGGCGGTACAGGTACCTCCGATCGTACTGGTGCTTGTTATGAGCACTTAATAAAATAAATTGGTGCGACTGATTTTTCTTCATCGGTAGGGGCGCGTGGTATGGGTACCTCCGGTCGTACTACTGCTTGTTGCACAATCTGAACCCTGTTTAATTCTTCCTTTCGCCTTTCTTTCGCTTTTTTTTAAACTTCACGAAAGTATAAATTCTCTACAATTCTAAAAGCTTGAACAGATTTATTAAGACACACAAAAATAAAATAAAATAAAATAAAATAAAACTTTTAATTATTAAGAATGGGTTTACTCCGATTAAGCATTTTATTAAGGAGAGTTAGCTTATCAACCAACCTCCATGTCATTAGCATTTACCTCAAGCTGCCCTTCATTGATGGCTTTCACCGCTTGGATACGCTTAGGTGGTGGAACATATTTGCCACTATACTCCTGTTTCTTTGGAGAATAATGAACAATCTGATCATCATAAATATTGAAAACAATCTTACCTCTAGAACAGTCAACTTTAGCTCCAGCAGTGCTAAGAAAAGGTCTTCCAAGGATGATTGGAAGTTTGTCATCTTCTAGAACATTTAGTATGATAAAATCAGTGGGTTTAACATGTTGGCAATTCTAAGTAAAACATCTTCGATCATACCGACAGCTTGTTAGTTGTCTTATCAGCCATTTGCAAAGTAATTGAAGTGGGAGAATACTCTCCAAGGTTCAACTTCTTAAAAAAGGAATAAGGCATGACACTAATACCTATCTAAATCACAAAGAGCATTAACGATATTATTTTTTCCAATTGCGCAAGAGATAGTTGGTATACCTGGGTCCCCAAGCTTAGCAGGTAGCTTATCACCAAAGCTTGTCATTACTGCTACAGTCTTAGTTACCTTCTTTTTCTATTAAGAATACTAGCATAAAATAAGTAGGAACTTGAATATCATCAGTTAAAGGAAGTTCTAAATGGAGGCTCCCTAGAGCTTTGGCAAAAGAATCATAAATGGCTTTATCTGCTTCATACTGAACTCTATTAGGATAAGGAATTTTGTTTTTAGTGGGTATTACCTTCTCCTTTACCTTTGATACTGGTTCAGCATCCTTTTTAGTTTTCTTCTTTGCTGATGGTTTTTGCTTATTGGAACGTTCTTCACGTGAGGTGATAACCCACTCTTCTTGTTCCTTTCTAAGATTGGCCTCTTCTCTTGAGTCGATTGTCTCAGCATCTGAATCATCTTGTTTATGTCCATATCCTACTTCTTCTTCTCTATTTTTAGAAGTCTCAAGTTCTCTTTTCTGACCTTCATAATCAATATCATCTTGAGGATCTACTAGGTACTCTTCTTCTCGACTCATATCTTGAGTCTCTCTTGCCTTGTGAGCATGTTCTTCTTGATACCAAGGTGGCCCTTGGGGTTCATGCGTATCTGTACCACATCTAGTGATAATGTTAGTATAAACAGTATTAAAATTACCTTGGTTTAAAATTGAAGTTTGAGTTTCAATTATTTGATCGCATTGTGTTCTAACCATACTCAAGTATCTATCCAAATGCTTTATGGCATGTCCTAAGTCATCAAAGACTTCAGTTAACTCTTTTATATTGTTTTCTTGAGTCATTAGACATTTATAATATTTCTCATGGAACTGTTTTTGTTGGTACCTAAACTTTTGCATTACAAGATTTATTTCATCTTCCATAACATAAGACTGAAGAATGTCTACTTTATTTTCTTCAATAAGTTCCGGAGCTATTCCTTTTTATTCCATGGACTTCTTAACTTTAGGCATAAGATCTTGGGTTATGTGAAACATACCTTTTCGCGGTTTAACATCCTCAACAAGATTTTATTGTTTATCATTGAAATATCTTACCTCGAAAAGCTTTATAAATTCTGCAAACGTCAAGTTGCAAATAGCCCCCTACAGATAAGTCAATCATTCCTTTTGTATCATCATTAATCCCATTATAAAAAATAATGAATAATTAAATGCTCATGGAAACCATCATTCGGGACTTCCATAATGATTGCATAAAATCTATTCCATGCTTGATAAAAGTTTTTCTCCAATTGTTTGAAGACAGTTTGTAATGCTACGTTTAATCTGCATGATTTTAGTAAACGAGCAATATTTATGCACAAACTCTCCGGTGCAATCTTCCCAGCTTTTTATAGTGTGGTTGGGTTATGATTGTAACCAAGTGACAACATTATCTTTTAGAGACTAGTGAAAAAGTTTAATTAGCACAAACTCTATTGGTAAACTTGCTAGTTTAAGAGTGGCACAAAGGTCATAGACCTTTGTCAAGTGATCACTAGGATCTTCCTCTTCTTTTCCTGGGAAATCAATTTCTTTCATCATATAAATTAGTTCATGATATATTTCAAATTCCTGGCCTTCAAGTTCAGGCCAAAGAATAGGCATTTTTCTTAAGTGCCTAGATGGAATCCCATATTCTCCCAATGGTAGCTCAGGCTCTTCGGGCCCCTAGGTGATGGTTAAGTCTGCCATCAAAGGAATCAAATTGTTCACGTCTATAGTACATGAGTTCGAAAATCTTTCAATAAATTGTAGGCATCTTTTAGTTGGAATACGGTCAATATACAGAGGTAAATAAGTTTTTCTAGATCGAGTGGTACCTTTGTCTTCAACGGAGATCACGGATAGTGTCAACAATAACTTATGTCAAGAAACAACACTTAGCGGTTAGCTCCCCAGCAACGGCGGCAGAAAATAGTTTGATGGTCTGCAAGTGCACAGGTTTGTTAGAGCATGTTTTCACGGAAGTACTAATTCCAGTTTTTATATCGATCCCAATAAGGAGCCTAGGTAAGTATTTTTATGCAGCGTTTCTGTCGCACTCAAGGTGTCACATGTCTTGAGTGAATTGACTTCAGTTGTTGAAGTTGGAAGGTGGGTGAGTGAATAATAGAGGTAACTTGCGTAAAGTAAAAAGGCGAGAATTAAATAACATAAAAGTAAAGATGAGAAAGGTGTTTGAGGTTTCTGCAGATGAGAAGTTGGGCACAAAGAGAAATGGTTCATGGTAATAGTAAAAGTGCCATATGAATAAGATGGAATAAGTGATTGTGATATTTATTATTTATAAGTGAGTAGGAAAGCAACCCAGGTACCGACTAGAAGTCCTCATGTCCAATTTTTCCCAATCTCAATAATCCATTTCTCTGTTACCACATCAATGGTCAGCACATTAATTAAGGTCTTCAGACCAGATCAAGGCTTTAGTCTTGATGGTTCCTTGTTGTCCTCGAGTAGTACTAGCTCCTCATTGATATCAGCCATGTCACTCAGGGGGTCACCAGTTCTCAAGCATACAAGTTCATACCTATGATATCTCTAGATCATGTTACCTAGGCCCTTAAATTGGATAACAAGCATTAGGCAAACATATATGTTCATTCTCACAATTTAATAAACACTACAACAATCACAAAGGGATGGAATTAAAGAAGGCACAACACTTCTCACCAATCCCTTACATCTCCCATGACTATGGGGATTTACTCAAACATGAGAGGAACATAAATCAAAGGAATAATTGTATTGCAAATGGAAATCATCTCAAAGTTATCGTACCAAGCCACAATACCGGTTGAAGATCGAATCAAATACAAACAAAGGTAGATCAAAGTATCAAACCCTAACCTTACAAGTTCCAATCTCTCTCTCTCTCTCTCTAAGTACAAATGGGGATGATGGTGGAGTAAATTGTTTCGAGGATAGAGATCGTCGAAGAATGAGACGGTTTTCTGCTCCTTCCCCAAATCTGATATACCCCCTTATGTATGAGTTTGCGGAGGCTGTGTTCTGTTTTTTATCGTCTCCCCTTCACGAAAGTTGCTGATATAATGGAGCTGGCAGCGGGCAGTAGGGGCGGACGGTATGGGCGCACCCCAACCATACCAATGGTCGTTACGCGCTCCAAACGCCTCCAATGAAAGAGGCTCCAATTGGGGATTTGCTTCTTTACGTGTAATTAGCCCATAAATGTTATTAAATCTTCCAAAAATGTTCATTGTCCGAAAACCATCACAAGAAACCAAGGATTTTCTAGTAGTGATGTTAACATTAGTAAAAAGGGTAAACTTTAGTGAAACCTGGCAATAAACAAGAGAAAAAACAATGATAAAAAGTGTTGAAATTTGGAGCTATAGTGCACATTGATGTAGCACTGTGGGAAAACCACTACTAGAAAACCCCTGTTTTTTTATTTTATGAATCATCGTGATACTTTCTCATGTCATCATGCCACATTACATTTGAGCATTATCATGACTGCATGTATATTATTTGCCTAAAACTATTTTGCTACAAGCCTATTTTGTTTTCTAATTATCCCCTTCTTCATTTCAACTGATAAAACTCTGGTGTTCCAGATATCATTGTTTGTCTAAAAATATTTTCAAAATGTTTTGCTTTATAAAGATAAAATGTTTTATCGGGGAGGCAGTCCAGCCGGTCAGGCCAAAGGCCCAACCGGCCAGACCACCTACTACTCGGCCCAAAACCACCAAGCCCTCCATACCAAACCCTAACCTAAAAATCTACCTAACCATAATCCTAGCTACTCCCTGTCGTGGCCTATCACGAGCCCGTGAGGTCCTACGAGCCCACGCTCTGCCGCAGCCTCTCCACTCATGTCGTCAGCAAGCCCGGCCGCCCTTGCATCCTCTCCCCCATCCCCGGCGTGACCTCCTCTATTTTTGTCCTATTATGTGGACCTTGAAGTCCCTCGATGGCCTCATATTCTAGGAACCCGGCCACTTTAACTTTGGTGTTGTTGAAAGACAACTACCTGTTGTATGGTTGTGCTAATGCTCGACTTGGTGTTTAAGCCCCTTGGTGATGTGATGCCCTTGTGGTGATGTACGATGTGGGTGAGTGACGTTCAGCTATTCCAACACCGCCGAGAACTCGTGGTACCCGAAGATCGACACCAGCATCCAACAAGTACACCCTCGACTGTGATGCCGGAATCTGGATAGTACCAATGCTCTATCCCTTCAAGTTCGCCATCGATGACCAGATCGCCCACACAAACCCGAAGAGCGGACCCGAAGACAGAACCGGAACCTCTCGGAACACCAAGGTCTCCTTCCCAAAAGCACCAAGATCTCAATCACAGATCCGACGCCGAGACCTCGAAGACCCCGACCTAGGAGTCCGAAGATCGATTCCGTCGAACCTCGAGACCCCCGGTTTCGAACACCAATGTGTGACCCCTATCTAAGACCCCTATTTTTATAATATATAACATCCACTTATTGCATATTAAATTGTTCATGACTGCACACTTACTTGTCATTTGGGGGAATTTTTCCGGCTCGCCTAATAATTAAATATGGAGACTATATGTGGGATATATTTGTCTATTATTGCCTCCATTTAAATTTGTGTAGCGAACCGATGCCATGTTTTTCTTTGTTAAGTGAACATTTAAATTGTGGGGTGTCTAAATAACTTGAACCATATAATGAATTTTTGGGATCCCGATCGCTTAATATTGTCTAATTGCATCGCATCATTGCCATGTCATGCATCATGCCTGATCTTCTTCCGTAGTAATAAATAGTGCATCTGATGTGTCCTTTAGTGCTTTGCTTCTTCACGGATTAGGCTGTTTTATTTATGCGAGTACTGACAAGTTCTTCGGATAATGTATCTTCGGCAATGTTTCTTAGGTGAGCATTCTCCCCCTTTCTACCTATTCTGCATTATAGTCTTTACTTGCTCTTGTTGATCTATTGCTATCCTTGTTATCGATGCTTTAGTTTTCCGTACCATTGATGTCCCATGCAACCTATATTGCCTTGGACACATCCTATTGCCTGTTGTTTGATAGATAGTCGGCCTTGCAAGTTGTAGTTGCTTGCTCAGGTGCTTCTTCGCATCGTTGTTGTTCCACTATTGTTGGGAGGTTGGCACGTGCTTAATGGCAGAGATGATCATGGCTTTAATTACAACTTGTTAATTAAAATGTCGGGAATAGATATAACTAATGCAGAGGCATCGGTGGGCAATAAGTGTTATTAGGTTTTTACCCGCTCACTTGTGTCCCTTGGGACCCCGAGTACTTGATGCCTGTTCCTTGGCTATCACACTATCCTCATGTGGGACAATGAATCCCCTTAGCCTGAGCTTGATTCACATCTTATTTCTTGGGGCCAAAAACTAGTTTGGGACTTTACTACTATCTTTTACTTATTCCATGCTTTACTACTTTATTTACTACTGTTGCTCGTGGAGAGCATTTACTACTATACTGTTTAGGAACCTTGTGCCACATTTTCATGGTATCGAGAAGTCCAATCACACTTTCGGGTTCCTAGTCGTTTATAGCCATCGCCACACACCCTGGATCTGTCGTGGAGCTGGCCGACTTCATAGCGGGTAGCTTAGCGGGGTGGCCCTATAATTTTTGAATCTTGTGAATGCTTTGTTGTGAGGCCTTGTTGCAATTTATTTGGTTTATCTGAGTTTGGTCATGCGTGTGTTGCTATTTGTGCACCCTTCCAAGGTAAATCTTTTAGAAAAGCCGTGTCCATGGTTATGACTACTTGGAGCACAGTGTCTTGACCATAGAAAACTATAACTAAAGTAGTGCTATAAATTTGACTCTGGCATGACTTGTAATCAGCTCCGCTACAATGGAATGAGTAAATAAAAGTGCCTACAACTTATGGAATTGGGATGCCTCATGTTATCTATACTTGCCTAGTAAGTATTGCAACTACAACGGAATAGTTAATTAAAAGTGCCAACAGATGGTGATATTGGAATGTCTCATAATATCTATATTTGACTAATAAGTTCTACAACTACAATGGAACGATTAATAAAAATGCCAACTATGTCAGTTCCTTGGAAGGGCTTCCTCGTTTGGTCTCGAGGGGGAAATACCAGGATTGGTATATTTGGTGTTAGTATCAGGTTGGTTCTGAATAGGTCTTTTCTTATCCCTCTCTAATAGCCGACAGATGTATCGATTCTCTATAGGTTGTTTAGTGCATGCTTCGCTGTAGTTTCAGTGCACCATATACCTATGTAGCCGAGAGCCGCCGAATTCTAAGAATCGCCGTGTACTCGCCTTAGTACTGACCGCTCCCTTTTTTCCTTTGCCCTTTGTCGGCTCCCCCTTTTTTTGCCAGGTTTGAGTTTGGCGACATTAGCATGGTTACCCTTCCGGCTTGGCCTCGGCAGGGTTATGGACGCCATTGGATATTCTTCAGGACTCTTAGTCCAATTTTCATCTTATCCATACTCGGATGTGTATCGTTTTCAAGGTGATTTGGATCTATGTACTATATATATTTGTATTCTTGACTCATTGAGTCGTTGTTGTATATATATGTTCTTGTGGGTTCCATCGAGGACTATTATGTAATGGTATTACTTCATTTCCCACCCGCACGCAAGTCCTTGGTGGGCATCACCGAATCATTTCTATGCGGGTTTGGCGAAATGGCTAAAAACTGCACAGGGCCGATTCGAGTGTGTTACAAAGTGGTATCAGAGTTCTGTAGTTGCGATACCCCACTGGTCCAGCCTGCAGATAACCTAGCTAACGGCCGATGTAGAGTGTCAAAATATGTTTTAAAGTTTTTTTGGTTTGATAGATCTAATTAGGTCTGCTCTTACTCCTTACCTCTATTATATTCTCCTCTTACCTTTGTGTGTTTTGAATCTACTCTCTTACCTTCCTTTGAGTCCAGGATTTCTCGAGGTTGGGTTTATGTCATACCTTCAGGGTTTCGAATTGCTTCCTCTTGGTGTTTCCAAATTCGGTATTCATGCTATCTGAGGAATCCTTCATCTATTGTACCTTTGTTTTTTTCAAAATCCACTAAAAAATTCTTTGTATATTTCGGTGTTTTCCAACACGATGACATCATCAACATCAGATCCGATGAAGATCATGCATCATTCCTTTGTTTTCCGAACATCGCTTGTCAAGGTCTGATGCGCTTGACTTTCGATGTAGAGCTCGTTGGGAACCCCAAGAGGAAGGTATGGTGAGCACAGCAGTAAGTTTTCCCTCAGTTATGAAACCAAGGTTTAATCGAACCAGTAGGAGCAAGGAAACACCCCAAAGGTGTTACTAGCTGAGCTTTGGCAGCGCGCACTACCGGTGCTAGTAGCAACGTGGAGACCTGCACAACACAACCACAGAACTTTGTCCCCAACTTGCGATGAGGTTGTCAATCTCACCGTGTTTTGCGGAAAACAAAGGATTAAACGTATCGAATGGAAAGAAGTAAAAGTTTGCAGAAAGTAAACACAAAGCAGTAAACAGTTGTAGATTGTATGTAAAGAAAAAGGACCGGGATCCATAGTTCACTAGAGGTGGTTCTCCTTAAGGTAGATAACATTATGGGTGAACAAATTACAGCGGGGCAATTGACAAACACCGAGAAAGCAATACATGCATATACTAATCATCTTGACTCCTCTGAGACTTGATTGGGCATTACAACATAATACATAGACCGCCATCCAACTGCATCTATGACTAATAATCTACCTTCAGGTTATCATCCGAACCCCCTCCAGTATTAAGTTGCAAGCAACAGATTATTGCTTTATGAACTGCGTGTAAAGTAAACAATACGATTGTTCTATGAACAAAGGATTGTTGTTTTCTCCCTAGTAGCAACAACACATCTAGTACCTTAGAGATTTCTGTCACTTCCCCAGATTACCAGAGGCATGAACCCACTATCGAGCATAAATACTAACTCTTGGAGTTGCTAGCATCTACTTGGCCAAGATAGCTACTAACAACTAAAAGGATGCAAGATCTAAAATAACAAAGACATGATAGAATCAATAATCAATCTGAAATAGCATCTCAATATCCATCAGATCCTCGCAAACACAACATGTATGAATTACAAATATATGATCTTGATCATGAAGGGAGCTCACAAGATCTAAACATGAAAGCACAAAGGAGGAGAACCAGCCATCTAGCTACTACATGGATCCGTAGTCCAAGGATGAACTACTCACGCATCACACCGGAGGCTTGCATGGTGATGAAGAAGGCCTCCAGGGTGAATTCCCCTCTCTGGCAAGGTGTCGGGAAGAGCTTCAGATCCCTCCCGGTCTAGGGATGGAGATGATGGCGGCTATAGACACTTTCGTGGATTTTTGATTGGGTACTTAGGGTTTTCATCCCGAGGGCAATATATAGGCGGAAGGACAGGCCGAGGGGGTGCCAGGGCTGGCCTCACCACCCCCTGGCGCGGGCCAGGCTAGGCCGCGTGGCCAGGTGGTGTGGTGGCCCCCTGGTCCTTCTCCATCTCGTATTCTGGCACTTGATCACTTCCGGAAAAATAGGCACTTTGGCTTTTGTCCCGTCCAATTCCGAGAATATTCATTTTCTGACTTTCCTAGAACCAAAAACAGCAGAAAACAGGCAGCTGGCACTGTGGCTCTTGTTAATAGGTTAGTCCAAGAAATCATATGAAAAGTACTCCAAAGTTGGAACAAAACACAAGAAAGTGGATAAAACCAAGCATGGAACATCAAAAATCATAGATACATTTGCAATGTATCAACATCCCCAAACTTAACTCCTGCTCGTCCTCAAGTAGGTAAGTGATAAAAAGAAAGAATAATTTTTGAGGTGACATGCACCATCAAAGACTTGATCGAAGTATTTGTAAAACATTCAAAACTGGGATCATAGTACTTCAACCATAACATGAAAGACAAAGTTCTAGCAATAAGCAAAGAAACTATGATGCAACATGAAAAGGCACAAACAAAAGATTCATGAATAACAATGCTTTGCAAGACGTTTGTTTGTTTCACATAAAGAAAACATAGCATAATAGTATTCAGCTTGTCCCTCAATAGAGTAGCAAATATAAATGCATAGGACACCTTCAAAGTTCATAAGAGTGACTAGATACAATAGTTTAGAACAAGCAATAACAAGTTATGCATCAATCAACTAGTCTTGGGACAATGCACATAGAACTAAGAATGGCCACTATGCTCTCAAAGTAGGTGCATAAAGATAGAAGGTGGAGTCTCAATATAATGGTGGAAAAAAGGCCTTTTTATAAAAGGAAGTAGGGATTCAAGTCTCATAAAGAGCTTCCAAAAATTATGGTACTTATAGCTTTCAGCTCTCATTGCCCCTATCATAAGCATCTTGAAGTGATTAAGGTTAAAGTGAACAAACTATGGTGTACATGCTTGACGAAGTATAAGTCAGAAATCTCATGTCCCTTGTATACGAGGGCCGCTCCTCATGCTACTCAAGTTTAGTCACCGGTAAGTTCTTGTCATCATAAGTACATGTGTATTATAGAGAACCGCCAACGGGGTACCCCTTGCCCGATGATACGGAAGAATCCCCATATCAAAATGACAAGGCAAGCAGACAACGAGCATCTCACCATTCTTCTTATTTACCATGGGAATATGGTGCTTTTTTCTCTCTTTCCTCTTTTCATAGTATCTCTTTTTTTCTTTTTCTTTTCTCTTTTTTTTCAACATAGGACTCTTTTTTTATAAGAAGAATGCTTCATAGAAAGCTCATTACGGTTACGCTGCAGGTTTCCACCATGTCAGCATGGATTACACCAACAGCCCAGGAATTTCTCTAACACATATACATAACTCCATGGACTTACAAGCTCCCCGTTCATTTCACACCGCGACATCCATATACAAAAGAGCATGATATCAACTAGGTACAAGTACCAAGTGCAATGTTGAAAGCTATCCCCATGAAAGCATGGTTCTGCTAATTCCCGACAAATAAGTGCAAGCATATACAACATAGAAGACACAATGGTTCAAGTTTATTAAGGGCAAGAAAAGTGAAGTGTGCCATCAAGTTCGTGAGAGCTTTAATCACTAGTTTTCTCATAACAAGTTTAATTTGGAAGGTAAACAAAAGCATGAATATACTTGGAATAGCATAAGCTAGTAGGTAGGTATGGTGGAATCTTTGGAATAACTTGGTTTAGGGAGTTGGATGCATGAGTGGAACTCATACTTTGTTGTGGAGGCTAGCAAAATACTGGGAGCGACAAACTAAGAGAGCAATAATGGCCATAATCATGCAGAGCGACAAAACATCATTGATCAAAGCATAAAGTGATACTACAAGTTGAAAGCTAAAGGATCATAAAGGCTATGATGACTTGAGATAGTCATAACATGGTGTGAGCATGTGCCAAGTCAACCCAAATAAAGCATCAAAGGAGAATACCACTATACTATGCTTTAATATGCTAAAACAACGCATGATTCATACAAGGCACATTAAGCAATCTCAATTGTTTATAACAAGTCATGCTACAGCAAATAATACTAAGCATAAAGCCAAAACAATATCAAACATGGCATGACAAAGCATAGGCCACAGTCAAAAACGAGCTCTTTTTACCACATAGGCATGAACTTTCCTACTCTTTTCCAAACCAAACCAAACTATTTGCAAACCAATGTATGAAAGAGGGGGTCCCACCAATTTATTCAGAAAACTAAGCAAACAAAGCAAACTAAAAACCAAAACGAAAACAAAAAGAAGACGCTCCAAGAAAAACACAACTGTGCATGAAACAATAAAAATGAAGCGTTTGGAAGAAACCTGGGATTTTTATTGATGAAGAAGGGGATGCCTTGGGCATTCCCAAGCTTTGACGCGTGTACTTCTTGGATATTTCTTGGGTGACACGCGTGACATCCCCAAGCTTGATCTTTAGTCCATCCTTCATCTCATTACTCATTCCTTCCATACACCTGAAATTTTTCCTTCATACAAAACTTCACACAATCTCATTAGCAACATTAGTGCACTTAAGATAAATAAGTCTCAAGGTTCAGTTCTAACACCAAATAAACTTCCATTAGAACACTAGCTACTGTATCCCTTCCCTCAAAAATCTCAATTCCCCAAACGAACTAAAGAAGGAACTAGCAAGAAGCAAATGCAGAAAATGGCAGAACTCTGTCAAAACAGACCAGCAGGTAAATACGAATTTTTTCGAAGACCTTCTGTTCCTCAAATCAAAAAGTGTTGAACTAAAGAAAGTTATATAACAACCTTGGTCAGAAGCAAAAAAACTTACAGCTCAATCCGACATACAGAGCTCTCTCATGAATTTTTACGGTGAAGCACAGAAATCTGTTTCGGGACAGCAACTTTCCCAATCATCACTTCTCTCTCATTAGAGGTTACTCTTGGCACAAAAAGCAAATAAAAAGGATAAGGAGAGGTTATTACAGAGGTAATAACTACCAAGACTCATCTAAAACTTTTGGGTTATCTCCCAATAAGTACTTTTCTTTAACGCCTTTAAGTTAGGCATAAGAAGCAAAGAAAGAATCAAGTGTTCTCAAATGAAGAAGCATTAAGACCAAATTTTGTTTTCATAGGAGAAGCAAAAGAAATATTTTCTCTCTTTTTAGGGAAGTGTTCTATACCTTTCTTGAGTGGGAGTTGATATTTAATGGTGCCTTCTTTCATATCAAAGATGGCATCAATAGTTCTAAGTAAAGGTCTTCCCAAAGTAATAGGACAAGAAGCATTGTATTCAACATCCAAAACATAGCAATCAACGGGGACATAGGAATTGTTAACCATAATAATAACATCATTAAGACTCCCCATGAGTTTCTTTTTAACATTATCATCAAGTGGGACATTCAAATAACAATCTTCAAGAGGAGGCAAATCAAGCATATCATAAATCCTTCTAGGCATAATAGAAACACTACTATCAAGATCACATAAAGCTTTGAAATCAAAGTCATTCACTTTCATATTAATGATGGGTTCCCAACCATCTTCTTGCTTTATAGGAATAGAAGCTTTATGTTTCATCTTTTCTTCTTTAATCTTTATGAGAGCATCAGTAATGTGTTTTGTAAAAGCCATGTTCATAGCACTAGCATTAGGACTTTTAGCAAGCTTTGGTAGGAACTTAATAACTTCAGAGATATTGCAACCATCAAGATCAAAATCAAATTTATCATCTAAAGTGGTAGAACTATTACTAGCCTCAACACTAGTGGTGGTAATAGTAGAAACACTAATTTTCTAGCAATTTCATCTTCTCTTTCCCACTTAGCATGTAATTCAGCTAATAGTCTAACATTTTCATCAATTCTTACTTGTATGGCATTAGTAGCTGCAAAGGGATTATCATTAGTTTCAGGTTTAGCAGACATTTTATTAATCCATGAAGATTGAGCTTCAGACAAAGATGGTATATTTCTTTCAGCATTAGAGAGTTTCAATTGTAAACTAGGAATTTCCCTATTTAGACTCTCAAGTTGATGGCTAATGTTCTTCAAAATGATAGATTGTTCCTCCATAGTTTTATTGAAAGCAGTTTGTTTACTAATAAACTCTTTAAGCATAACTTCAAGTTCTGAGGGAGCACTCTTATTATTGTTGTAAGAATTTCCATAAGCATTACCATTGTTGGGAGGATATGGCTTATAATTGTTGTTACCAAAATTGTTCCTATAAGCATTATTGCCAAAGTTGTTATTTCTTATGAAGTTCACATCAACTTGCTCTTCGTGAGCAACCAAATAGGCTAAAGGAACATTATTTGGATCAATATGGGCTTTCCCATTAACAAGCATAGACATAATGATATCAATCTTATCACTCAAGGAGGAGGTTTCCTCAATAGAATTTACCTTCTTACCTTGTGGAGCTCTCTCAGTATGCCATTCAGAATAATTAACCATCATATTGTCTAGAAGTTTTGTTGCAGCACCCAAAGTGATGGTCATAAAGGTACCTCCAGCAGCTGAATCCAATAGGTTCCTTGAAGAATAGTTCAATCCTTGTGAAGATGTCCTTGACTCCCCGGCAACGGCGCCAGAAAATATCTTGATGCGCTCGACTTTCGACGTAGAGCTCGTTAGGAACCCCAAGAGGAAGGTATCATGAGCACAACAGTAAGTTTTCCCTCAGTTATGAAACCAAGGTTTAATCGAACCAGTAGGAGCAAGGAAACACCCCAAAGGTGTTACTAGCTGAGCTTTGGCAGGGCGCACTACCGGTGCTAGTAGCAACGTGGAGACCTGCACAACACAACCACAGAACTTTGTCCCCAACTTGCGATGAGGTTGTCAATCTCACTGTGTTTTGTGGAAAACAAAGGATTAAACATATCGAATGGAAAGAAGTAAAAGTTTGCAGAAAGTAAACACAAAGTAGTAAACAGTTGTAGATTGTATGTAAAGAAAAAGGACCGGGATCCATAGTTCACTAGAGGTGGCTCTCCTTAAGATAGATAACATGCTAGGTGAACAAATTACAGCGGGGCAATTGACAAACACCGAGAAAGCAATACATGCATATACTAATCATCTTGACTCCTCTGAGACTTGATTGGGAATTAGAACATTATACATAGACCCCCATCCAACTGCATCTATGACTAATAATCCACCTTCAGGTAATCATCTGAACCCCCCTCCAGTATTAAGTTGCAAGCAATAGATTATTGCTTTACGAACTGCGTGTAAAGTAAACAATATGATTGTTCTATGAAAAAAGGATTGTTGTTTTCTCCCTAGTAGCAACAGCACATCAAGTACCTTAGAGATTTCTGCCACTTCCCCACATTACAGAGGCATGAACCCACTATCGAGCATAAATACTAACTTGGAGTTGCTAGCATCTACTTGGCCAAGATAGCTACTAACAACTAAAAGGATGCAAGATCTCAAATAACAAAGACATGATAGAATCAATAATCAATCTGAAATAGCATCTCAATATCCATCAGATCCCCGCAAACACAACATGTATGAATTACAAATAGATGATCTTGATCATGAACGGAGCTCACAAGATCTAAACATGAAAGCACAAAGGAGGAGAACCAAGCATCTAGCTACTACATGGATCCGTAGTCAAAGGATGAACTACTCACACATCACACCGGAGGCTTGCATGGTGATGAAGAAGGCCTCCAGGGTGAATTCCCCTCTCTGGCAGGGTGCTGGGTAGAGCTTCAGATCCCTCCCGATCTAGGGATGGAGATGACGGCGGCTAGAGACTCTTTCGTGGATTTTTTATTGGGTACTAAGGGTTTTCGTCCCGAGGGCAATATATAGGCGGAAGGAGAGGCCGAGGGGGTTCCAGGGCTGGCCTCACCACCCCCTGGTGCGGGCCAGGTTGGGCCGCGCGACCAGGTGGTGTGGTGGCCCCCTGGTCCTTCTCTGTCTCGTATTCTGGCACTTGATCACTTCCGGAAAAATAAGCACTTTGGCTTTTTTCCCGTCCAATTCCGAGAATATTCATTTCCTGACTTTCCTAGAACCAAAAACAGTAGAAAACAGGCAGCTAGCATTGTGGCTCTTATTAATAGGTTAGTCCAGAAATCATATGAAAAGTACTCCAAAGTTGGAACAAAACACAAGAAAGTGGATAAAACCAAGCATGGAACATCAAAAATCATAGATACATTTGCAATGTATCAAGGTCTTCAGTCTAAATTCCGAAAATGGGTTGCACGATTTTTCTACTACATGTGCGGAGTAATAGTTTGGGTGCGTGATGGATTGGCCCCCACGTCGACTACTCATTCTATTTGCTCTTGTGCATTGAAGTGGATTAGGTTGAACCTTTTCTCTCCTCGCACGGAAGTTAGAGGTGGCCTTATATTTTGATACCTTTACCTTCGTCCTTTGTTATCCGGAGTGTTCCCTCAACAAACGTGAGCAACGACCCCTTGTTGGTGCTGTCGCCGATTTCAAGATGGAGAAACAATCTTTATTAGTGGTGACACGAGGATCTACACGAAGCGAGAAGATTCAAATCGCCAGCCTTCTCCCCCGTACCATGAGGCGGATCTCAAGGACGATATCCATTGTTAGCGGTGTCGAATTGTAGCACCCTGGGAAAACCACTACAAGAAAACCCTATTGTTTTTATTTTATGCATCATCATGATAGCTTGCTCATGTCATCATTTAAAATTGCCTTTGAGCATCATCATGATAGCATGCATATTATTTGCCTAAAACTATTTTGCTAAAAGTGTATGTTGTTTTATAATTATCCCCTTCTTCATTTCAACTGATAATACTCCGGTATTCCGGATATCTCTGTTTGTTTAAACCTAATTTCAAAATGTTTTGTTTTATAAAGATAAAATGTTTTACTGGGGAGGTAGTCCATCTGGTCAGGCCAGAGGACCAACCGGCCAGATCACCTACTACCCGGCCCAAAACCACCTACCCCTCTAGACCAAACCATAACCTAAAAATCTACCTACCCTAATCCTAGCTACTCCCTATCGCGGCCTACCTCACGAGCCCGCGAGGTCCTGCGAGCCCACGCCATGTCGCGGTCTCTCCACTACTATCATCTGCAAGCCTGGTCGCCCTCACATCCTCAACCCCGTCACCGGCGTGACCTCCTCTGTTGTTGTCCTATTGTTGTGGACCTTGACGTCCCTCGATGGCCTCAAATTCCAAGAACCCGGCCACTTCATCTTTGGTGTTTTTGCAAGACAACTCCCTGCTGTATGGTTGTGTCGATGCTCGACTTGGTGTTTAAACCCCTTGGTGATGTGATTCCCTAGTGGTGATGTACGATGCGGGTGAGTGATGTTCGGCTATTCCAACACCGCCGAGAACCTGTGGTACCCGAAGATCAACATCGACATCGAACAAGTCCACCCTCGACCCCGATGCCGGAATCTAGAGAGTACCGGTGCTCTATCCCTTCAAGTTCGCCATCGACGACAAGATCACCCACATGAACCACGACCCCGGAACCAAAGAGTGGACCCGAAGATGGAACCTGAACCTCTCGGAACACCAAGGTCTCCTTCCCAGAACCACCAAGATCTCCATCACGGATACGATGGCCAAGACCCTGAAGACCCCGACCCCGGAGTCCGAAGCCCGATTTCATCGAACCCCGAGACCCCTGGTTTCGAACACCAATGTGTGACATCTATCCGAGACCCCTATTTGTATAATATATAACATCGACTTGTTGCATATTAAATTCTTCATGACTGCATACTTACTTGTCATTTGGGGGTATTTTGCCAACTCACCTAATAATTAAATATGGAGACTATATGTGGGTTATATTTTTCTATTATCGCCTCCATTTAAATTTGTGTAGCGAACCAATGCCATGTTAAGCTTTGTTAAGTCAACATTTAAATTTTGGGGTATCTAAATAACTTGAACCATATAATTAATTTTCGGGATCCTAATTCCGCTTAATATTGTCTAATTGCATCGCATCTTTGCCATGTCATGCATCATACCTGATATTCTATCGTAGTAATAAATAGTGCATCCGGTGTGTCTTCTATTGCTTTCCTTCTTCACAGATTAGGCCGTTGAGTTGATGCGAGTACCTACAAGTTCTTTGGATAATGTATCTTTGGCAATGTTTCTCAGGCGAGCATTCTCCCCCTTTCTACCTATTCTGCATTTATAGTCTTTACTTCCACCTGTTGATCTGATTCTCCTTGTTATCGATGCTTTAGTTTTATGTACCATTGATATCCCTAGCCTGTATTTCCTTGGACATATCCTATTGCATGTTGTTTGATAGACAGTCAGCCTTGCGAGTCATAGTTTCTTGCTCAGGAGCTGCTTCGCGTCGTTGTAGTTCCACTATTGTTGGGAAGTTGGCACATGCTAAATGGTGGAGATGATCATGGATTTAATTACAACTTGTTAATTAAAATGCTGGGAATAGATATAACTAATGCAGAGGCACCGGTGGGCAATAGATGTTATTTGGTTTTTACCCGCTCACTTGTGTCCCCTAGGACCCCGAGTACTTCATGCATATTCCTTGACTATCGCACTATCCGCATGTGGGACCATGAATCCCCTTATCTGAGCTTGATTCAGATCTTATTTCTCTGGGCCACAAACTAGTTTAGGGATTTACTACTATCATGTACTTATGACATGCTTTACTGCTTTATTTACTATTATTGCTCGTGGAGAGCGTTTACTACTGTACGGTTTAGGAACCCTGTGCCACATTTCCGCTATATCAACAAGCCCAGTCAGACTTTCAGGTTCCCAGTCATTTACAACCGTCGCCACACACCTTGGGTCTATCGTGGAGCTGGCCGACTTCGTAGCAGGTAGCTTAGTGGGGTGGGCCCCTAAAATAATTTTTCAATCTTGTGAATTCTTTGTCATGAGGCCTCGTTGCGTTTTATTTGGTTTTTTCGAGGTTGATCGTTCGTGTGTTGCTATTTGTGCACCCTTGCAAGGTAAATCTTTTCGAAAAACCGTGTCCACGGTTATGACTACTTGGAGCACAGTGTCTCGACCATAGAAAACTATAACTCAAGTAGTACTATAAATTTGACTCTAGCATGACTAGTAATCAGCTCTACTACAATGGAATTAGTAAATAAAAGTGCCTACAACTGATGGAATTTGGATGTCTCATGTTATCTATACTTGCCTAGCAAGTATTGCAACTACAACGGAATAGTTAATTAAAAGTGCCAACAGATGGTGATATTGGAATGTCTCATACTATCTATATTTGACTAATAAGTGCTACAACTACAATGGAATGATTAATAAAACTGCCAACTATGTGAGTTCCTCTGAAGGACTTCCTCGTTTGGTCTCGAGGGGGAAATACCAAGATGGGTATATTTGGTGTTAGTATCAGGTTGTTTCTGAATAGATCTTTTCTTATCCCTCTCTGATATCCAGCAGATGTATCGATTCTCTATAGGTTGTTTAGTGCATGCTTCGTTGTAGTTTCAGTCCACCATATACCTATGTAGGCGAGAGCCGCCGAATTCTAAGACTCGCCGTATACTGGCCTCAGTACTGACCGCTCCCTTTTTTCCTTTGCCCTTGGTCGGCTCCCCTTTTGTTTTGCCAGGTTTGAGTTGGGCGACATTAGCATGGTAACCCTTTCGGCTTGGCCTGGGCAGGGTTATGGACGCCATTGGATATCCTTCAGGACTCTTAGTCCAATTTGCATCTTATCCATACTCGGATGTGTATCATTTTCAAGGTGATTTGGATCTATGTACTATATATTTGTATTCTTGACTCATTGAGTCGTTATTGTATATATATGTTCTTGTGGGTTCCATCGAGGACTATTATGTAATGGTATTACTTCATTTTCCACCTGCACGCAAGTCCTTGGTGGGCATCACCGAATCATTTCTATGCGGGTTTGGCGGAATGGCTAAAAACTTTATAGGGCCGATTCGAGGGTGTTACAAAGTGGTATCAGAGCTTAGTAGTTGCGATACCCCACTGGTCCAGCCTGCAGGATAACCTAGCTAACGGCCAATGTAGAGTGTCAAAATATTTCTTAAAGTTTTTTTGGTTTGATAGATATAATTAGGTCTTCTATTACTCCTTACCTCTATTATATTCTCCTCTAACCTTTGTGTATTTTGAATCTACTCTCTTACCTTCCTTTGAGTCTAGGATTTCTCGAGGTTGGGTTTATGTCGTACCTTCAGGGTCTCGAATTCCTTCCTCTTGCAACGGTATTTCCAAATTTGGTCTTCATGCTATCTAAGGAATCCTTCATCTATTGTACCTTTGTTTGTTTCAAAATCCACTAAAAAAATCTTTGTATCTTTCGTTGTTTTCCAACACGATGACATCATCAACATCAGATCCGATGAAGATCCTGCATCATTCCTTTGTTTTCCGAACATCGCTTGTCAAGGTCTTCAATCTAAATTCTGAGAATGGGTTGCACGATTTTTCTACAACATGTGCGGAGTAATAGTTTGGGTGCATGATGGATTGGCCCCCACGTCGACTACTCATTCTATTTTCTCTTGTGCATTGAAGTGGATTAGGTTGCACCTTTTCTCTCCTCGCACAGAACTTAGAGGTGGCCTTATCTTTTGATACCTTTACCTTCGTCCTTAGTTATCCGGAGTGTTCCCTCAATAAACGTGAGCAATGACCCCCTGTTGGTGGTGTCGCCGATTTCAAGACGGAGAAACAATCTTTGTTAGTGGTGACGCGAGGATCTACATGAAGCGAGAAGATTCAGATCGTCAGCCTTCTCCCCCGTACCATGAGGCGGATCTCAAGGACGATATCCATTGTTAGTGGTGTGGAATTGTAGCACCCTAGGAAAACCACTACTAGAAAACCCCTGTTGTTTTTATTTTATGCATCATCATGATAGCTTGCTCATGTCATCATGCCACATTTCATTTGAGCATCATCTTGACAACATGCATATCATTTGCCTAAAACTATTTTGCTAAAAGTGTATGTTGTTTTCTAATTATCCCCTTCTTCATTTCAACTGATAATACTCCAGTGTTCCGGATATCTCTATTTGTCTAAACCTAATTTCAAAATGTTTTGTTTAATAAAGATAAAATGTTTTACTAGGGAGGCAGTCCATCCAGTCAGGCCATAGGCCCAACCGGCCAGACCACCTACTACCTGGCCCAAAACTACCTAACCCTCTAGACCAAACCCTAACCCAAAAAATCTACCTAACCCTAATCCTAGCTACTCCCTGTCGCGGCCTACCTCACGAGCCCGTGAGGTCCTGCGAGCCCACGCCCTGTTGTGGTCTCTCCACTACTGTCGTCTGCAAGCCCGGTCGCCCTCACATCCTCGACCCCTTCACCGGCGTGACCTCCTCTGTTGTCCTATTGTTGTGGACCTTGACGTCCCTTGATGTCCTCAAATTCCAAGAACCCGGCCACTTCATCTTTGGTGTTGTTGCAAGACAACTCCCTGCTGTATGGTTGTGTTGATGCTCGACTTGGTGTTTAAACCCCTTGGTGATGTGATGCCCTTGTGGTGATGTACGATGCAGGTGAGTGATGTTCGGCTATTCCAGCACCGCCGAGAACCCACGGTACCCGAAGATCAACACCGACATCGAACAAGTCCACCCTCGACCCTAATGCCGGAATCTAGAGAGTAACGGTGCTCTATCCCTTCAAGTTCGCCATTGACGACAAGATCACCCACACGAACCCCGACCCCGGAACCGAAGAGTGGACCCAAAGACAGAACCTGAAGCTCTCGGAACACCAAGGTCTCCTTCCCAGAACCACCAAGATCTCCATCACGGATACGATGGCCGAGACCCTGAAAACCCCGACCCCAGAGTCCGAAGCCCGATTTCATCAAACCCCGAGACCCCTGGTTTCGAACACCAATGTGTGACATCTATCCGAGACCCCTATTTGTATAATATATAACATCGACTTGTTGCATATTAAAATCTTCATGACTACATACTTACTTGTCATTTGGGGGTATTTTGCCCACTCACCTAATAATTAAATATGGAGACTATATGTGGGTTATATTTGTCCATTATCGCCTCCATTTAAATTTGTGTAGCGCACCAATGCCATGTTAAGCTTTGTTAAGTCAACATTTAAATTTTGGGGTATCTAAATAACTTGAACCATATAATTAATTATCAGGATCCTGATTCCGCTTAATATTTTCTAATTGCATCGCATCTTTGCCATGTCATGCATCATGCCTGATCTTTTGTCGTAGTAATAAATAGTGCATCCGATGTGTCTTTTAGTGCTTTGCTTCTTCACAGATTAGGCCATTGAGTTGATGCGAGTACCTACAAGTTCTTCAGATAATGTATCTTTGGCAATGTTTCTCAGGCGAGCATTCTCCCCCTTTCTACCTATTCTGCATTTATAGTTTTTTACTTCCTCCTATTGATCTGATTCTTCTTGTTATCGATGCTTTAGTTTTCTGAACCATTGATATCCCTTGCCTATATTTCCTTGGGCATATCCTATTGCATGTTGTTTGATAGACAGTTAACCTTGCGATTCGTAGTTTCTTGCTCAGGAGCTGCTTCGCGTCGTTGTTGTTCCACTATTGTTGGGAGGTTGGCACATGCTTAATGGTGGATATGATCATAGATTTAATTACAACTTGTTAATTAAAATGCTGGGAATAGATATAACTAATGCAGAGGCACCCATGGGCAATAGATGTTATTTGGTTTTTACCCGCTCACTTGTGTCCCCTAGGACCCCGAGTACTTCATGCCTATTCCTTGACTATCGCACTATCCGCATGTGGGACCATGAATCCCCTTATCCTGAGCTTGATTCACATCTTATTTCTCTGGGCCACAAACTAGTTTAGGGATTTACTACTAACATGTACTTATGGCATACTTTACTAATTTATTTACTATTGTTGCTCGTGGAGAGCGTTTACTACTGTACTGTTTAGGAACCTCGTGCCACGTTTCCGCTGTATCAACATGCCCAGTCACACTTTCAAGTTCCCAGTCATTTACAACTGTCGCCGCACACCCTAGGTCTATCGTGGAGCCGGCCGACTTCGTAGCGGGTAGCTCAGTGGGGTGGACCCCTAAAATAATTTTTCAACCTTGTGAATTCTTTTTCATGAGGCCTCATTGCGTTTTATTTGGTTTTTTCGAGGTCGATCGTTCATGTGTTGCTATTAGTGCACCCTTGCAAGGTAAATCTTTTCAAAAAGCCATTTCCACGGTTATGAATACTTATAGCATAGTGTCTCGACCATAGAAAACTGTAACTAAAGTAGTGTGATACATTGCAAATGTATCTATAATTTTTTATGTTCCATGCTTGGTTTTATCCACTTTCTTGTGTTTGTTCCAATTTTGGAGTACTTTTCATATGATTTCTTGGACTAACCTATTAACAAGAGCCACAGTGTCAGCTGTCTGTTTTCTGCTGTTTTTGGTTCCAGGAAAGTCAGAAAATGAATATTCTCGGAATTGGACGGGACAAAAGCCAAAGTGCCTATTTTTCCGGAAGTCATCAGATGCCAGAGTACGAGACGGAGAGGGGCAAGGGGACAACCACACCACCTGGCCGCGCGGCCCAGCCTGGCCCGTGCCAGGGGGTGGTGAGGCCAGCCCAAGCACCCCCTCGGCCTCCCCTTCTGACTATAAGATGCCCTTGGGACGTAAACCCTAAGTACCCGATCAAAAATCCACGAAAGAGTCTGTAGCCGCCGTCATCTCCATCCCTAGATTGGGAGGGATCTGAAGCTCTTCCCGGCACCCTGCCGGAGAGGGGAATTCACCCTGGAGGCCTTCTTCATCACCATGCAAGCCTTCGGTGTGATGCGTGAGTAGTTCATCCTTGGACTATGGATCCATGTAGTAGCTAGATGGCTGGTTCTCCTCCTTTGTGCTTTCGTGTTTAGATCTTGTGAGCTCCGTTCACGATCAAGATCATCTATTTGTAATTCTGCATGTTGTGTTTGCGGGGATCCGATGGATATTGAGATGCTATTTCAGATTGATTATTGATTCTATCATGTCTTTGTTATTTGTGATCTTGCATGCTTTCCGTTGTTAGTAGCTATCTTGGCCAAGTAGATCCTAACAACTCCAAGAGTTAGTATTTATGCTCGATACTGGGTTCATGCCTCTGGTAATCTGGGGAAGTGACAGAAATCTCTAAGGTACTAGATATGTTGTTGCTACTAGGGAGAAAACAACAATCCTTTATTCATAGAACAATCGTATTGTTTACTTTACACGCAGTTCATAAAGCAATAATCTGTTGCTTGCAACTTAATACTGGAGGGGGTTCGGATGATAACCTGAAGGTGGATTATTAGTCATAGATGCAGTTGGACAGCGGTCTATGTATAATGTTGTAATGCCCAATCAAGTCTCAAAGGAGTCAAGATGATTATTATATGCATGTATTGCTTTCTCGATGTTTGTCAATTACCCCGCTATAATTTGTTCACCCAGCATGTTATCTATCTTAAGGAGAGCCACCTCTAGTGAACTATGGATCCCGCTTCTTTTTCTTTACATACAATCTATAAACTGTTACTTCTTTGTGTTTATTTTCTACAAACTTTTGCTTCTTTCCATTCGATACGTTTAATCCTTTGTTTTCCGCAAAACACGGTGAGATTGACAACCTCATCGCAAGTTGGGGACAAAGTTCTGTGGTTGTGTTGTGCAGGTCTACACGTTTCTACTGGCACCGGTAGTGCGCCCTGCCAAAGCTTAGCTAGTAACACCTTTGGGGTGTTTCCTTGCTCCTACTGGTTCGTTTAAACCTTGGTTTCATAACTGAGGGAAACTTGCTGTTGTGCTCATCGTACCTTCCTCTTGGGGTTCCAACGAGCTCTACATCAACCACGCACCAGCACTTTTCTGGGCGCCATACTTAGAGCCATCAAGCATTTTTCAGGTGCCGTTGCCGGGGAGTCAAGGACATCTTCACAAGGGGAGTCCCTCATAACCAATCTATTTACTTTTTTGTTTTTGTTTTGCTTAGTTTTATTTTTGCTTTGTTTGCTTGTTTTGTTATTCAAAAAACACAAAAAATATTAGTTTTACAAGTTTGCTTTCTTATTTGAAAACCCAAAAAAATGACTACTCTTGAAAACACTAAGTTGTGTGACTTCACTAGCACCAACAACAATGATTTTATGAGCACACCTATTTATCCACCTGTGCCTGAAGATACTTTCTTTGAGATAAAACCTGCTTTGCTCAATCTTGTTATGAGAGAACAATTTTCTGGTATTGGTAATGAAGATGTTGCTTCCCATCTAAATAACTTGGTTGAACTTTGTGAGATGCAAAAGCATAAGGATATAGATGGTGATATTATTAAACTGAAATTGTTTCCTTTCTCTTTGAGAGGAAAAGCTAAGGAATGGTTGAATTCCTTAACTAGGAATAGTATTGATTCTTGGACTAAGTGCAAAGATGCTTTCATTGGAAAATACTATCCTCCTGCTAAGATTATATCTATGAGAAGTGAAATGATGAAGTTTAATCAACTTGATAATGAGCATGTTGCTCAAGCTTGGGAAAGAATGAAATCTTTGGTTAATTATTGTCCCACTCATGGACTAATTGCTTGGATGATCATCCAAACTTTTTATGCAGGATTGAACTATTCTTCAAGGAACCTATTGGACTCTGCTGCTGGAGGTACCTTTATGACCATTACTTTGGGTGCTACAACAAAACTTCTGGACAATATGATGGTTAATTATTCTGAATGGCATACTGAGAGAGCTCCACGAGGTAAGAAGGTAAATTCTGTTGAGGAAACCTCCTCCTTGAGTGATAAGATTGATATTATTATGTATATGCTTGTTAATGGGAAATCCCATATTGATCCAAATAATGTCCCTTTAGCCTCTTTGGTTGCTCAAGAAGAGCAAGTTTATATGAACTTCATAAGAAATAATAATTTTGGCAACAATGCTTATGCTAATAATGCTTATAGGAACAATTCTGGTAACAACAATTATAAGCCATAACCTCCCAACAATGGTAATGCTTATGGAAATTCTTACAACAATAATAAGAGTGCTCCCTCTGAACTTGAAGTTATGCTTAAAGAGTTTATTACCAAACAAACTGCTTTCAATAAAACTATTGAGGAAAAACTCTCTAATGCTGAAAGAAATATAGCATCTTTGGCTGAAGCTCAATCTTCTTTGAATAAAATGGTTGTTATACCTGAAACTAATGATAATCCCTTTGCAGCTACTAATGCCATACAAGTGAGAATTGATGAAAATGTTAGACTATTAGCTGAATTACATGCTAAGTGGGAAAGAGAAGAAGAAATTGCTAGAAACATTAGTGTTTCTACTATCACCACCACTAGTGTTGAGGCTAGTAATAGTTCTACTACTTTAGATGATAAAGTTTATTTTGATCTTGATGGTTGCAATATCTCTGAAGTTATTAATTTCCGACAAAAGCTTGCTAAAAGTCCTAATGCTAGTGCTATGAACATGGCCTTTACAAAACACATTACTGATGCTCTCATGAAGATTAAAGAAGAGAAGATGAAACATAAAGCTTCTATCCCTAAAACAAGAAGATGGTTGGGAACCCATCATTAATATGAAAGTGAATGACTTTGATTTCAAAGCTTTATGTGATCTTGATAGTAGTGTTTCTATTATGCCTAGAAGGATTATGATATGCTTGATTTGGCTCCATTTGAAGATTGTTATTTGAATGTCCCACTTGATGATAATGCTAAAAAGAAACTCATGGGGAGTCTTAATGATGTTCTTATTATGGTTAACAATTCCTATGTCCCCGTTGATTTCTATGTTTTGGATGTTGAATACAATGCTTCTTTTCCTATTACTTTGGGAAGACCTTTTCTTAGAACTGTTGGTGCCATCATTGATATGAAAGAAGGCACCATTAAATATCAACTACCACTCAAGAAAGGTATAGAACACTTCCCCAAAAAGAGAGAAAAGATTTCTTTTGCTTCTCCTATGAAAACGAAATTTGGTCTTAATGCCTCTTCATTTGAGAACACTTGATTCTTTTTCTTGCTTCTTATGCCTAACTTAAAGGCGTTAAAGAAAAGTACTTACTGGGAGATAACCCAAAAGTTTTAGATGAGTCTTGGAAGTTATTACCTCTGTAATAACCTCTCCTTATCCTTTTTATTTGTTTTTTGTGCCAAGAGTAACCTCTAATGAGAGAGAGAGGTAATGATTGGGAAAGTTGCTGTCCCAAAACAGATTTTTGTGCTTCACCGTAAAAATTCGTGTAAAATTTGTGAACGTCTTTTTGAGGCGTGAATTTTTTTGCTTCTGCCCCAGGTTGTTATATAACTTGCGTTAGTTCAACACTTTTTGATTTGAGCAACATAAGGTCTTCGAAAAAATTAGTCTTTACCTGCTGGTCTGTTTTGACAGATTTCTGCCATTTTCTGCATTTGCTTCTTGTTGGTTCCTTCTTGAGTTCTTTTGAGGAATTGAGGATTTTGAGGGAAGTGCTACAGTATCTAATATTCTAATGGAAGTTTATTTGGTGTTATAACTAAAGCTTAAGACCTTTTATCTTGAGTGCACTAATGTTGCTAATAAAGATTGTGTGAAGTTTTGTATGAAGGAAAAATTTCAGGTGTATGGAAGGAATGAGTAATGAGATGAAGGATGGACTAAAGCTCAAGCTTGGGGATGCCACGCGTGTCACCCCAATAAATATCCAAGAAGTACAAGCGTCAAAGCTTGGGGATGCCCAAGGCATCCCCTCCTTCATCAATAAAAATCCCAGGTTTCTTCCAAACGCTTTATTTTTATTGTTTCATGCACAGTTGTGTTGTTCTTGGAGCGTCTTCTTTTTCGTTTTCATTTTGGCTTTTCGTTTTGGTTTTTAGTTTGCTTTGTTTGCTTAGTTTTCTGAATAAATTGGTTGGACCCCCTCTTTCATAAGTTGGTTTGTAAATAGTTTGCTTTGGTTTGGAAAAGAGTAGGAAAGTTCATACTTATGTGGTAAAAACAGCTCGTTTTTTACTGTGGCCTATGCTTTGTCATGCCATGCTTGATATTGTTTTAGCTTTACGCTTAGTATTATTTGCTGTAGCATGACTTGTTATAAATAATTGAGATTGCTTAATGTGCCTTGGATGAATCATGCGTTGTTTTAGCATATTAAAGCATAGTATACTGGTATTCTCCTTTGATGCTTTATTTGGGTTGACTTGGCGCATGCTCACACCTTGTTATGACTATCTCAAGTCACCATAGCCTTTATGATCCTTTAGTTTTCAACTTGTAGTATCACTTTATGCTTTGATCAATGACGTTTTGTCGCTCTGCATGATTATGGCCATTATTGCTCTCTTAGTTTGTCGCTCCTAGTCTTTTGCAAGCCTCCACAACCAAGTATGAATTCCACTCATGCATCCAACTCCCTAAACCAAGTTATTCCAAAGAGTCCACCATACCTACCTACTAGCTTATGCTATTCCAAGTATATTCATGCTTTTGTTTACCTTCCAAATTAAACTTGTTATGAGAAAACTAGTGATTAAAGCTCTCACGAACTTGATGGCACACTTTACTTTTTTGCATCTAATAAACTTGAACCATTGGGTCCTTCTTTGTTGCGTATATGCTTGCGCTTTATAAGTTGAAATTAGCAGAACCATGTATCATGGGGAACGCTTTCAACATTGCACTTGTACTTTGTACCCCGTTGATATCATGTTCTTTTGCTTATGGATCCCGGCGGTGTGAAATAAAAGTGGAACTTGTAAGATCATGGAGTTTGTATGTGTGTTAGAGAAACGCCTGGGCCGCTAGCCTAAGCCATGCCTAATTATGGTGGAAACTTGCAGCATAACCATAATGAGCACTCTATGAAGCATTCTCAATAAAAACCTATACAAATAGCAAATAAAAAGGTCGCTGAGATGCTCATTGTCTGCTTGCTTTGTCATTTTGATTATGGGATGGCTCCTGTATCATTTGCAAGGGGTACTCCGTTGGCGGTTCTTAATGATACACATGTATTGACAATGGCAAGAGCTTACTCGTGACTGAAGTTGAGTAGCATGAGGATCGGGCTTCATAAGTAAGGGGCATGAGATTTCGATTTTATAACTTGTCAAGCATATCTTGTTAGTTGTGTCACTTTAACCTTAATCACTTCAAGATCCTTATGATAGGGGCAATGAGAGCTGAAAGCTATAAGTACCATAATTTTTGGAAGCTCTTTATGAAACTTGAAACCCTACTTCCTTTTACAAAGGCCTTTCTTCCACCTTTATATTGAGTCTCCACCTTCTATCTTTATGCACCTACTTTGAGAGCATAGTGGCCATTCTTAGTTCTATGTGCATTGTCCCAAGACTAGTTGATTGATGCACAACTTGTTATTGCTTGTTTTAAACTATTGTATCTAGTCACTCTTATGAACTTTGAAGGTATCCTATGCATTTATATTTGCTACCCTATTGAGGGAAAAGCTGAATACTATTATGCTATGTTTTCTTTATGTGAAACAAACAAACGTCTTGCAAAGCATTATTATTCATGAATCTTTTGTTTGTGCCTTTTCATGTTGCATCATAGTTTCTTTGTCTTATTGCTAGAACTTTGTCTTTCATGTTATGATTGAAGTACTATGATCCCAGCTTTGAATGTTTTACAAATACTTTGATCAAGTCTTTGATGGTGCATGTCACCTCAAAAATTATTCTTTCTTTTTATCACTTACCTACTCGAGGACGAGTAGGAGTTAAGCTTGGGGATGTTGATACATTGCAAATGTATCTATAATTTTTTATGTCCCATGCTTGGTTTTATCCACTTTCTTGTGTTTTGTTCCGACTTTGGAGTACTTTTCATATGATTTCTTGGACTAACCTATTAACAAGAGCCACAGTGCCAGCTGCCTGTTTTCTGCTGTTTTTGGTTCCAGGAAAGTCAGAAAATGAATATTCTCGGAATTGTACGGGAGAAAAGCCAAAGTGCCTATTTTTCCGGAAGTCATCAGATGCCAGAGTACGAGACAGAGAGGGGCTATGGGGCCACCACACCACCTGGCCGCGCGGCCCAGCCTGGCTCGCGCCAGGGGGTGGTGAGGCCAGCCCAGGCACCCCCTCGGCCTCCCCTTCTGACTATAAGATGCCCTCGGGACGTAAACCCTAAGTACCCGATCAAAAATCCACGAAAGAGTCTGTAGCCGCCGTCATCTCCATCCCTAGATCGGGAGGGATTTGAAGCTCTTCCCGGCACCCTGCTGGAAAGGGGAATTCACCCTGGAGGCCTTCTTCATCACCATGCAAGCCTTCGGTGTGATGCGTGAGTAGTTCATCCTTGGACTATGGATCCATGTGGTAGCTAGATGGCTGGTTCTCCTCCTTTGTGCTTTCATGTTTAGATCTTGTGAGCTCCGTTCATGATCAAGATCATCTATTTGTAATTCTGCATGTTGTGTTTGCGGGGATCCGATGGATATTGAGATGCTATTTCAGATTGATTATTGATTATATCATGTCTTTGTTACTTGTGATCTTGCATGCTTTCCGTTGTTAGTAGCTATCTTGGCCAAGTAGATGCTAGCAACTCCAAGAGTTAGTATTTATGCTCGATAGTGGGTTCATGCCTCTGGTAATCTGGGGAAGTGACAGAAATCTCTAAGGTACTAGATGTGCTATTGCTACTAGGGAGAAAACAACAATCCTTTGTTCATAGAACAATCGTATTGTTTACTTTACATGTAGTTCGTAAAGCAATAATCTGTTGCTTGCAACCTAATACTGGAGGGGGTTCGGATGATAACCTGAAGGTGGATTATTAGTCATAGATGCAGTTGGATGGCGGTCTATGTATAATGTTCTAATGCCTAATCAAGTCTCAAAGGAGTCAAGATGATTAGTATATGCATGTATTGCTTTCTCGATGTTTTTCAATTGCCCCGCTATAATTTGTTCACCCAGCATGTTATCTATCTTAAGGAGAGCCACCTCTAGTGAACTATGGATCCCGGTCCTTTTTCTTTACATACAATCTATAAACGGTTACTGCTTTGTGTTTATTTTCTGCAAACTTTTGCTTCTTTCCATTCGATACGTTTAATCCTTTGCCGCAAAACACGGTGAGATTGACAACCTCATCGCAAGTTAGGGACAAAGTTCTGTGCTTGTGTTGTGCAGGTCTCCACGTTGATACTAGCACCGGTAGTGCGCCCTGCCAAAGCTTAGCTAGTAACACCTTTGGGGTGTTTCCTTGCTCCTACAGGTTCGATTAAACCTTGGTTTCATAACTGAGGGAAACTTGCTGCTATGCTCATCATACCTTCTTCATGGGGTTCCCAACGAGCTCTACATCAACCATGCACCAGCACTTTTTTGGGCGCCATACTCAGAGCCATCATAGTGTTATAAATTTGACTCTAGCATGACTAGTAATCAGCTCCACTACAATGGAATGAGTAAATAAAAGTGCCTACAACTGATGGAATTGGGATGTCTCATGTTATCTATACTTGCCTAGTAAGTATTGCAACTACAACGGAATGGTTAATTAAAAGTGCCAACAGATGGTGATATTGGAATGTCTCATACTATCTATATTTGACTAATAAGTGCTACAACTACAATGGAATGATTAATAAAACTGCCAACTGTGTGAGTTCCTCAGAAGGACTTCCTCGTTTGGTCTCGAGGGGGAAATACCAGGATGGGTATATTTGGTGTTAGTATCAGGTTGGTTCTGAATAGGTCTTTTCTATCCCTCTCTGATAGCCGGCTGATGTATCGATTCTCTATAGGTTGTTTAGTGCATGCTTCGTTGTAGTTTCAGTCCACCATATACCTATGTAGGCGAGAGCCGCCGAATTCTAAGACTCGCCGTGTACTGGCCTCAGTACTGACCGCTCCCTTTTTTCCTTTGCCCTTTGCCGGCTCCCCTTTTGTTTTCCATGTTTGAGTTTGGCAACATTAGCATGGTTACCCTTCCGGCTTGGCCTGGGCAGGGTTATGGACGCCATTGGATATTCTTCAGGACTCTTAGTACAATTTGCATCTTATCCATTCTCGGATGTGTATCGTTTTCAAGGTGATTTGGATCTATGTACTATATATATTTGTATTTTTGACTCATTGAGTCGTTGTTGTATATATATGTTCTTGTGGGTTTCATCGAGGACTATTATGTAATGGTATTACTTCATTTCCACCCGCAGGCAAGTCCTTGGTGGGCATCTACGAATCATTTCTATGCGGGTTTGGCGGAATGGCTAAAAACTGCATAGCGCCGATTAGAGGGTGTTACAAAGTGGTATCAGAGCTCAGTAGTTGCGATACCCCACTGGTCTAGCCTGCAAGATAACCTAGCTAACGGCCGATGTAGAGTGTCAAAATATTTTTTTAAAGGCATGCTTCTTTGTTATTCAATTTTTGAAATATATTGTAAGAACAAGAATAATGTACATAACATAATTGATGAGCATACACAACTTCCTTATATGGCATGATTTAGGTACACTTTCCCACCAGGCCCTAGGGGCTAAATTTATTTCTTTGTTCACTTTTTGTGCGGTTAGGAATGCATCGAGCGTTCCTCAAAGCAATCTAGAGCCTAGCCATGGAGGAACTATGGAATATCTTGTTTCTATGGAGCCAGGCCCGCTAGAGTTCAAGGGGCCATGCGGTGGCTCATGCAAGGAAGGCCAAGAGATGGCCCATAACTTCAGGATATGTGCCATAAATCCTCTCATCGCTCACTCTCACTCTCCTCTCACACCTTTGTCGGTGGTTCTTCTCCCTCCAATAGAATCCCAAAGATACCACGACCATCAACTATAGCGGGAAGATCCGGAGGTCCACCTCCTCACGCTCTAGCGACATGGGATTCATCGGGAACTCTCTTTCTCTCTCTACACATCCACACGTGCTTCATCATCCACAATGGCGCACATGTCCTCCACGATAGCTTAGGAAGCATTTAAGACCCTAGATATGTACTATCTTTGTTAGTTTATGTGGTTTCAATGACATGCATGGTAAATATGTGCCTAGGAAGGTAGTCTAGGGTTTGATCGTGTTTTTATTAGTCTGGCCATGCTTGTATTAGTTTGCTCATTCTTTATGAAGGCGGGATAGTGTGCGTACAGATTTGGTAGCTGATTAGTGTCTAGGGTTTCATGTGGTCACTATTTGGGGGAAATGAGGGTCTGGTCTGCTACCAATATGGGGGAAATTAATTGTTCATAGTCTGATGTGCTCCAATTTCAACTGGTTGTGGTGGTTGTGGTTAGTATTTAGTTTTTTTCTTCCATGTTTCGTGGGTTAGGCTGATGGTTAACTCGGGATGTATGTATGGAAGAGACACGGTGGATTGGATGATCTGCTTTCCTATTACAAATGGTTTTCTCACGCACATTGCACATATGAGGAGCTAACACACTCTATTTTGGCATTGCCGTTATTTCCTTCCAATGATTATATTGTGCCACCATTTATTTAAGGGGGTGGCTTGTTGTAGTAGAAGTACATTGCTTATACATGATCCATGGTAAAGTAGAATCATCTCTTGGATTGCGCATATTGTGTGTGCTCTATTATTATGATACATATGTATACATGTAATCTACTATTTCACTATTCAATTGTTAACTGTTTTCTGCTTTGACACTGAGTGATTATGATGTGCCACATTGTATTCAAGGGTTGGCCTAAAGTACCTAGTGGTACGTACAAGTACATTTCTTGTGTTATTCCCTGGTACTTTAGTTGAAGTATCTTCTATGGTTGTTTACTATGAGGCATCATGTTTACTTTATTGCATTGGTGATGATTAGACAATGGCACACATTGTTAAAGAGATGGAAATTTGTACTAAGTGATATGTAAGATGTACATTACTTCTTTGCGCTTCCTGGTACAATTGCACCATCTCTTGAAACTTTTGGGTGTGCTAAGTATGTTGCATATTTTGGTTCGCTGGCATCATAAGTGGATCATCATTTTGGTTTGTGAGTGCACTTGTCACTTTTGTATTTTGGTAGTGCTATGGTAGATAGTTAGATCTTTGAAATGGATGAACCTCCAAGGTTGCTGGAGAGGGAAACACAAGTAAGTGACCAAGGGGAAGGCCTCCTAAGATCTTCCACTTCCATGAAAAAGTATATCCAATCCACTTTTGCGAGGTGCGCTTAAAACCTGGGCTAGATGTGCTTCTCATATCTGACGCCTTCAGGAAGTGTCAGTACTTAGTTATGTATATTTGTGTTTAATTGTATGTATTTCATATTTGGAATTGCTGGTAACCTCATCACTCATGGAAGAGGTTACCACACCGACCCTTTTGCACAAAACGAAACATCACTAGTTGCATGCATCTAACCCAAATAGCTGGAATGAAGCGAACCAGTCAACATGCATATTTTCCTCTCCATTCAAGCCAAAGCCATGCAACAACCAAACAATTGTGCACATTGTCATTACAAGCCTACATGAGGAGAAACATGATCAACTTGTCCATGTTGCATACGGAGAAGAAGAAGGCCCGGGTAACCAAACATGCCCTTATAGTGTGGCTTCCTTTAATTTGCATGCCTTCAATCGTGCATAATTGATAATCTAACTGATTCATGATTCAAAAAAATTCAAACATAACTCATCTCGAGAAACAAAACAATTTTAAAAATGACTCATCTAGAGAAAGTAGTTTAATCTTGAGTTTACCGAGGCAAGAACAATAGCATTTCCATGTCAAAACATGATCAGTCCATAGTTACCAGACTAGAAAGCGTGACAAGGTTCTATAGATCTATGATGTCAAGCCATTGCAAGGTTGGACACTGTGCCTCGAGTATCTTTGTTGTCGATCTAAAGGTAGATGATGTGTTCCTGGCATGGCATGTGTAAACTATATGCATGAAACTATACATCCTCTGGTCCTAGCTTCTTTTTCTCGATGCCGCACAAGGTATTTCATACTCATCAATCAGCCAGAGCAACTTGGTGAAACTAGAAGTAGTTGATTCTAGCTTTCAACTACTATAGTTAGTTACATGGCGATTCCTAGTTAGCGGTTGGTACAAGCAAGATAGATACCATTACCTAATGCATCCCAATCCTACATATGCACACGAAACAATATCAATGCGCAGATAAATGTCCCGCAGAATGTCATGGGTAGGACATTGTCTGAGAACTCGTCATGACAAGAGCATACACAAAACTAGCGATGTGTTTCACACACTCATAGTACGCTCTCTGTATGTATATAGAAGCCCCGATTCAGTAATTTATGAACAACGTACATACTCCCTCCCTCCGTCCACAAATAAGTTTACTTCTAGATTTTGCCTCAGTCAAACTTAAACAAATTTCACCAACTTTCTGGATAAATGTAGCAACATATATTACATAAAATTGTCATATTATGAAACTAAATTTGAAAACAGATCTAGTAGTATCAATATAGTGTCAAAAATATTGCTACGTTTCCCTATAAAGTTAGTCAACTTTTACTAAGTTTGACTTAGGACAAGCCTAGAAGTGCACTTATTTGCAGACGGAGGGAGTACGCAATTATCTCTGCAACAACATTCGGTTAAAACACGCAACATCAACATAGAAGCTCCCTTTACGCACATGAAATATTTTAGTAGAGGGACATTAAATGGATGGTATTGCATATCAATTCTTATGTACCTATACACTTGCCATATAGAGGGGTGTGATCCTAGAACGGAACAACTGTGCACACGAAAATTGCATGTTCCAATTTATGTACGATACGACATCCAGCGGATTTTCTTGATCTTGGTCAAGCTTTGCCCGGTTCCGGTAATGAAGGGGCGAAGATAGCGGTGTGCCTTCGTCTCGTGCTAGTGTTTGTAGTCGTTGATAGGTGGTCCAATAACTTATTTATATTTTTATTATTTTGGAAACTTTTTATACTGATGTTGATGATTATTAATAGATCGGTGAAATTTTAAAAATATACTTGTACATTTGCATGTGCTTCATCAACTCATCAACAATGGCGACATGTCTTCCGCCATAGCTTAGGAAGCATTTAAGGCCCTAGATATGCATTTGGTTCATTAGTTTATGTTGTTTTGGTGACATGCATGGTAAATATATACATAGAACGCTGGTTTAGGGTTTGATCATGTTTTTGTATTAGTCTGATCGTGCGTGTATTAGTTCCCTCATTCTTTACGAAGGAAGGGTAGTGTGTGTATCCAGATTTGGTGGCTGATTACCGTCTAGGGTTTCAGCTGATCACTATTTGGGGATATTAGAGCTTGATTTGCTGCCAATATGGGGGAAGTTAATTTTACCCCGTCTGATGTGCTCAAATTTCAACTAGGGGTTGGTGGTTGTGGTTAGGGTTTACTTTTTTCCTTCCATGTTTGGTGGGTTAGGCCGATGGTTAACTTGCGATGTATGTGTGGAGGAGCCTCAGTCGGTTCGATGATCTACATTCCCATTACAAATGGTCTTCTCGTGCACATTTCAGATATGACGAGCTAACCCCCTCTATTTTGATCTGCATTTCCATTATTGCCCTGCCAATGACTAAACTGTGACACTATTTACTTCAGGGGATGGCTTGTTGTACCTAGTGCAATGTAGACGTGCATTGCTTCTGCATGATCCATGATAAAGTAGGATCATCTTTTGGATTGTGCGTGATGTATTATTATGTAATATACTATTTCACTATTTAACTGTTAACTGTTTTCTACTGTGACACTGAATGATTATGATGTACCACATTATGTTCAAGGCTTTGCCTAAAGTACCTAGTGGTATGTACAAGTACATTTCTTCTGTTTTTCCTGGTACTTTAGTTCCAACTCCTGGAAGTGTCTTCTATAGTTCGTTACTATCAGGCACCATGTTTACTTTATTGCATTGGTGATCATTAGAAAATGGCACACATTGTTAAAGAGATGGACAACTGTACTAAGGGATATGTAAGATGTTACATTGCTTCGTCGTGCTTCCTGGTACAATTGGACCATCTCTTGAAATTTTGGGTGTGCGAAGTATGACCCATATTTTGGTTCACTAGCATCATAAGTGGATCATTGTGTTAGTTTGCGAGTACACTTAATACTTTTGTATTTTCGTAGTGCTCTGCTAGAAATCTAGAACTTGGAAAATGATGAACCTCTAAGGCCTTGTTTGATTCAAAGGAATCACATAGGATTTTTGGAGGATTTTGATCCTTAGGAATTTTTCCTATGTGCATCGTTTGATTCATAGGATTTGACCCTTAGGAATTTTTCCCATAGGATTGCATTGCACTATGTTTTAGAGGAAACTTTCCATCCACCTCAACATCATTTTACAATTCTTTTGCTTTTCCTGTGAATCAAACACTTCTTTAAGATAAATTCCCGTAGGCTCTAAATCCTGTAGGATTCAACTGGACATGACATTCTAATCCTGCGTTTTTCCTATTCCTATATTTTTCCTATCCCGCGAATCAAACAGGCCCTAAGGTTGCTAGAGAGGGAAACACAAGCAAGTGGCCGAGGGGGAGGCCTCCTAAGATTGTCTACTTTCATGACAAAATATATCCAACCCACTTTTGCAAGACGCGCTTAAAACCTAGGCTAGATGTGATTCCCATACCTGATGCCTTCAGGAAGTGCCATTGCTTAGTTATGTCTATTTGTGTTTAATTGTGTTCAATGCATGCGAAAGTGCTAGCAACCTCACCACTCACGGAAGAGGTTACCACACTGACCGTTTTACGCACAACAAAACATCATCGGTTGCATGATCCTAACCCAAATAGCTGGAATGAAGCGAACCAAACAACATGCTTATTGTCCTCTCCATTCAAGCCAACGCCATGTAATAACTAAACAATGTGCACACCGTCACTCCAAGCTTACATGAGGAGAAACGGGCACATCTTGGCCATGTTACACGAAAGAAAAAGAAGGCCTAGGTAACCAAACATGCCCTTCTGGTTTGGATTCCGTTAATCTGTGCATAATTGATAATCTAACTGTTCATGATTCAACAATTTTGAAAAAATAACTCATCTTGAGAAACAGTACAATTTCAAAAAATGACTCATCTCAAGAAACTAGATTAATCTTGAGTTTACCGAGGCAAGCACAATAGCATTTCCATGTCAAAACATGATCGGTCCATAGTTACCAAACTAGAAAGCGTGACAAGGTTCTATAGATCTATGATGTCAAGCCATTGCCAGGTTGGGCACTTGCCTCCAGTATCTTTGTTGTCGATCCAAAGGTAGATGATGTGTTCCTGGCATGGCATGTGTAAATTATATGCATGAAACTGAATATCCTCTGGTCCTAGCTTCTTGTTCTCGATGTCACACAGTGGTACATCATAATCATCGATAGTCAAAGCAACTCGGTGAAACTAGAAGTAATTGATTCTACCTTTCAACTAGTATAGTTTGTTAAAAGGAGATTCCTAGTTAGCGGTTGGGACAAGAAAGATAGATACCATTTCCTAATGCATCCCAATCCTACATATGCAGACGAAACAATATCAACGCGCAGATAAGTGTCCGGAAGAATGTCATGGGTAGGACCTTGTCCGAGAACTCGTCATGACAAGACACAAAACTAGCGATGTGTTTTACACACTCATAGTGCGCTCTCTGTATGTATATAGAAGCCCTGGTTCAGTAATTTATGAACAACATACATACGCAATTATCTCTGCAACAACCTTCGTGTTGGTTAAAACACGCAACATCACGCACATGAAATATTTTAGTAGAAGGACATTAAATGGATGGTATTGTTGGGGTTTCCGGGTATCCTCACTGTACCTCACTGACCAGAGTGGCCCACTTCGGGTTAGAGCTTTGCTTCGCGGTCGGCCCAGTCAGAGAGAAGAGACGGAGTCTAGCCCGTCTATGGGAAGGCCCAGAGGACTTACCGACATAGGCTCATAGTGTTACTTGTAGTTCAAGATGTACTCTGTAACTGACTCTTATTCGTAGCCGGATAGATCTCTCCTGTAAACCCTAGGTCGGATATCTATATAAGACGTCCTAGGGAGAGCCTTTAGGGCATCCTCACAATAGTCTACAATCTCAACTCGCACAGGCGAAACCCTTGTAACCCATATTCCGGCTCTGCCGTATTACTGGATTGCTAGCAGGAGTAGGATCCGTCCGAAGCCGGCGGATTCGAACCTGGGTATTGTGTGCTCACCGTCCCGAAATACCGTACGTCTCACACCCCTCTCTTCCACACGCCTCGAGGACCCCCTCATGGTGTACTTGTCATCAATCCGACGACAGTTGGCGCCCACCGTGGGGCAAGTGAGCATCAGATCTGCGTTCCGAGCAGAATCTGCAAGAATCGGAATCGGCGAGACTATCGTCGTCGGTCGCATCCTCTACGCCAATGACGTCCCTCTCATCGTTCTCGACGAGACCTGGATTCCAGCTAGGGAAGCCATGAACACCTACACCATCATGCCTTTCAGTGAGATCGATGTTTACATTGGTTTCGCTGAACCTGCCCCACCCACCCCAGCGGTGATGATAGAGGCAGAAGAAATTTCTGGGTTCCCTTTGTCCGCGGAGGCGGCAGAGTTCCGGATCTCAAAAAACCCCAATCCCACCCAGCCCGCACCAGTTGCGGGGATAATGGAGAAAGCTGAAACTGAGGCAGATCTTGCAGTACAAGTCGGATCTGGAGTGGATCTCCCTAGTGAGGTCGAATCCCAGATCGACCCACCTACGGAGGTCGAAATCCAGGAAGAGCAAGAAGATAACTCCGGTTTCGGCTCTGATGACGCCGGAACAGACAGGCCTTTCCTGAGATACACATTGAGACGCATGATGATGCAAAGTGCAAGCATGGATACAATCCTCGAGACCATCAGGCGTTTCGACGAGGCCTACCAAGAAAACCGCAGCCATCTCAGGAGCCACGCATCGCACTTTGTCGGATACGTTGGATCCGGATCCGGCTCTGCCGATGCTGGAGACAACGAAGACTCGGTGCTGGAGGCAATCGGAATAAGCGTCGACTTACCGGCATCTTCGGATAATTCCATGACATCGGAAGATTTTGAAAGTTCTTCGTAGAATATGAAGAGGAGCTTAACTCCATAGCTTTAGAAGAAGGAGAAGCCATGGACGAAGGATCCGGAGAAAACTCTCCTAAAGCGCAGGACAACATGGATCTCGGAGATAATCCTGAAGACCAAATGGTCGAAAGTACCGATCAAAGCTTGACTCCGGGAAATGGGCCCAAAGCCATCTTTGCTACCAGTGTTGCCAAGAAGGCAAAGAACAAGAACAATACCCCGGCAAAATATCTTCCGGTAGAGGAAGTGATTGCCGAGGAATATGAAGAAGACTCGGATGGAGCACTTATCCCAGACGAGCGCAAAGAAGAGTCGGTGGATGGACGTGATCACCGAAGGTGCATGTAAACTCATCGATGCCGCATTAACCACACCTATCCCTACAGTTGGAGAACTTACTACTAAAGAACTGGATGAAAGGGCACAGGCCCTAGAAGCGCGTCGCCAAGTACTCCTGGATGAAGCCAAAAACATCGAGGAAGAAAAGAAACGCATGGAAACTGCAGAGAAGTACATCTCTCAGCAACATCAGAAGACCTGGAAACATCACACGCGTGACGATCAATTTCAGGAAGTTCACAAGGTTCTCTCTGAGGGAGACCCAGGGATGCCTTGACTCGACAACAAGGGAGATCTGGTGTATCCAACGCCGGTGCAAAATACTGTTGCAGCTCGAGATATCCTGTCAAATAATCCAGGCCTAGAACAGGTTTGATTGGGCATTAAGCTACTCACCAAGGGTCTGGAACAGCAAAGGGCCGCGAAATCCGGAAGCGGAAAACTGGTCTCCCAATCCGACCAATGTTGCACGGATCCGGTTCGGAATGACATAAGACCCCAACATGCTCCGGAACAGCATTACCGTTCCGACCGTCGGGAAGACAACTATTTAAGAACCGGATCTTAAGGGCAGCATCACAGAACTGCACGTGACTGGCGCAACGTCGCTCTAGCCACTGAGCAAGAGGCAATTGCTGCACTGTATCCGAGGAATCCTCCCTAGAGAGAGTCGAATGATCGCAGGGAAGAAGACAAAGAGAAGCTCGGGAGGAGGACCGTCAAAGGATGCCACCTCCTAGACCTACAAGCCGTCCAGCTAACCCCACCGTGGTGGGAGTGACGGACGAAGAAACGACGGAAATCATGCTGAGACAAGCCGGCAGGGGGCTCGTCGCAATGAAGACCCTCCCTGGAACCGGAATAATGACGCTCCGGATGAAGGCCAGCGATCAGCCGAAAACAATCCAGCTGCACCACCCTCTCCACCAAGTAGCCATCACAACGGCTCTCAAGGAGGCCAAGGAGGGCGTCGTGGCGGAGGAGGTGGTGGTAGAAGCCAAAGTCCGGCTACAAGGCACCACAGCCATAGCCGTCACTCAGGACGACCATCTTTGTCTCCAAGTGACGCGAGACACCGGATTAACTCCAACATAGAGGCACGGCGCTATGAAAATGATGACATATACGTGGGTCCAAAATGCTTCGGACCACGCATAAGAGCCACAAAATTCCCGGAAGGATTTGCTATCTCAAGACACATCCAGCCCTACGACGGTGTAGCTCGGCCAGATACTTGGCTTCAGGATTGTTTCTAGGCTTGCTGCATCGCCAAAGGCGGAAACAGCTTCGTCGCAACCCGATATCTCCCACTTATGTTGCGGAAGACAGCGTGATCATGGCTCAATGAACTTCCGGAGAACACCATCCACAACTGGTATGACATGCAAAGTGCGTTCTTTCGGAATTTTGAAGGCACATATCGGAGGCCCTGTACGGTAGGATACCTACAGCATTGCACCCAGAAAGCCGGAGAAACTTGCCGAGATTATCTCATCCGATGGATCGACACCAAGAACTCCTGTAAAGGAGTAAATGACCAAACTGCGATTGAAGCTTTCATTGCAGGACTCCCAATTAGGGATGGCAATGGGGCCCCGAAACCCGCAAACCTGACGGGTACCCGCCTTAAACGGGGAGGTTTTGGTAAAAAGTTGGACCCGCCAAGTCTAATGGGGCGGGTCTGGGGGTGGAAAACCCATACCCGCAAACCCGCTCTAAGCCTTAATCCTATCCCTAATAATCCTATGCGTAACCAGACGTCCCACACGGCCGCGCACACACACATCACATGCACGTGATGGAATATGGAGTCATGTAGACAACACACGCATCCACGCGTCAATTTCCACCAACTCCATCCCAATATCCCA